>CM018079.1:80163810-80763810 GCA_008658365.1 Alca torda | reverse complement strand
CCTTACAAATATGTTCACATCTGTGCACAATTATTTCACTGAGAGTTTTCACCAAATCTACAGAATTGTGAATCACGGAGAAGGAAATCTCCCAAAGTAGGAAAAAACACAGTAAAAAAATACATCTGTATATAACCAAAACCTAATGGATAGCGGCTATGTGTACTGGAAAGAAAAAGCTTTTAAAATCAGGACATTAAGTATTTTTCTACCATTATCTAAATTCCCAAGCCAAAATCAGAATCATTTAAAGACATGTATTACATTTCATTTTTATTAGCTGATAGTTTTAGACATGCGTGTTGTAAAACATAAAGTAAAAGTCCTAATTCAAGTTCAGCTGCCCTTCCCGCTTATTGGCTTTAAGAGGATTTGGAGGGCTGCATGTCCTGCTTTAGGAATATTATCTGTTCATTGCCCAAGTAACATGAAGTTAAGCTGCCCACTGACGGCGATAAAACAACCGGAGACCTCCTTGCCAAATTTGCTTTGGAATTTCGATAAAGAATCAGCTTTTTTCATTTTCTATAGTTGCAGCATTTTATGTGATGTTTTCAATATCACTATATTTTCAGTGTACCGATTTCCTGGAATAATGTAAGAAAACCTCACAAAATACGAATAGTTCAAAATTCTGAAATGACAAGTCAAACTTTTCTTAAACCAAACATTCCCATAAAAAGCTTTTTTTTTTTGTTTTTCCACTGGAAAGTTTTGTCTTAAGTAACATACTTTTAAGATTTTTTTTTTATTAATATCAAAAGAATGTTATTGATTAAATATTTTAACAGAAACTTTCCAAAGAACTCTCTTCGGTGGCTTGTAAAATACCAGACTAAATCTGATTTCTCTTCCGTGTCCTGGAAAGTTTCAGAGCTGTTGTAAACGCAGTCAAGTGCTGTTTAACGTTGATTGTCACATGAAAATTTTAAAGGATTTATTGAAAAAGAAGATGGTTAATGCCCAGTAGTGTTGCTGTAAGGTGTCCTATTCTGAATATAAACTCATTGGCAGCTCAACTGACTTGAGCTTAAGGGTGGGTGGTGTTTTTTTGAATATATAGACGCGATGGGCTGTCCATAGGAGGTTCTAGAAGGAAGGGGTTACTGCCGCCTGGGAGAGCAGGTGCAGGACCTGCCATGCCCTGGGGCAGCGGCTCAGCCTGCTCTGCACAAAAAGAGAATTCCACTTGGGATGATTAGAGGAAATAAATCAGCCGGAGAAGGAAGTAGCTTCAGGCTCCTTGGGGATTTTTCTGTTCCTCCAGCCTTCTCATTCAAGGAGATAACAGAGCGAGATGAGGCTCCGGCCAAACCACAAATATAAGACAAGGAAAACGTGGGTAGCTTGCCTCTCCTATCAAAAT
The DNA here is from genome assembly GCA_008658365.1 of Alca torda. Taxonomy (NCBI): domain Eukaryota; kingdom Metazoa; phylum Chordata; class Aves; order Charadriiformes; family Alcidae; genus Alca; species Alca torda. Next base: position 80,762,444 of record CM018079.1, on the reverse strand, counting down.
TGCTCAACTGCTCTTTTTGCTCCCCAGACTCCCTTAACGCAGCGTTTCAAGTGGCCAGGGAAGCCTTCTCCTGTCGTAGGTATTGTGAGAGGTTGTCTCCAGAATTAATGCAGACTTTTGTTCGGATATTGCCCTTATACCTGCTGTTATCCGTGTAAAAACCTGATCTCTGGTGACTGTTTCTTGGCTCATCTTGGGTGACGTGGCTATTTCTCGGCTGTTCCTCGTCTGATCTCGGGTGACATGGCTGTTTCTGATGTTTGGGCCGGCAACACAGAGAATTATTCTGGAGGTAAATTCTGAACCAAATACAGAGGGTGAGAAGAAGCCAGCTGCCTGTGCTCTCAGCAGGTGGCACTTCGGCTGAAAGGCGTTGTGTGACAGATCCGTTCTCCTGCCAGAATTCCCCTCTTTCCAGGAGAGAAAGTCCTCCCAACAGTTCTCCAAGGAAGAGCGGCGTCTGAACTTCCCGTAGCAGGGAACTCCTCCAACGTGTGCGCAGAAGCCTTAGTGCCACTTTCCAGCCCGGCTGAGTTGATAAGCCGAAGCCGGCCGGCCTGTCTGGGTGCCAAACACTCAGTGGGAAAGAGGTTTTCCAAAGAGCAATAGTTTTCCAAGGAACAGTGTTTTTCCAAAGAACAACAGCATAAAGTTTTTTGGGTTTGTTATGAAATCCCTTTTTGCAAGTGCGTAAATTGTAGCCTCGGGCCTCCTCTCACATACAACGCAACTTTGGCTTCCTATTTGTTGACATCGGAATGCGTCATCTGAATTCCAGAAGAAAGCTTATCAGCTCTTCCTTCGCTACACCGTGAAATCCACAATGGAAAGTAAAACTGGCAAAGAATGATGTGGTTTGTGCAGCCCAGTTTCCCAGTTTTGGGATATGATGAACAATATCTGCGATTTGCCTTTCAATAAACTGAAAGAAACTAAAGGTGTCTTTGGACTGTGTAGTTCTCCTTGTAAGCTTTTAAGACTAACACTGTAATCACCCGCTCCTATCCAACAATAATTCATAGTTTTTATATTGCAAATAGAAATCCTGGGAAAGTTAACATTCAAAATTGCCTAATTAAAAAAAAGAAAAAAAGTCTGACTTATTTTAAGATGAAGACTTAACTTTATGCAACGAAGCGTGTTGCATTTTAGAGTTGAATTTTTTTAGAGTTCCTGTGTTTACCACTGCATTTAGCTGCGTGGATATTGCCCATAAACATGACAAGAGCAAAGAGTAGGAAAGGAGTCAAATTTGCAATGACATGCGGGCAAAGCGAAAATTGGGACAGCTGACTCTCACCTAGTTTTTTTGCTCCCAGCCACTGAAAACCGGCATCATTCAAAGGCAGAAAAGAATCTAAATGGTTGTCTTCCTAGCTACTGAAAAGCCTGTGATCTTGGTGGTACGGCTGCTTGTTTTCTTATCAAAACACAGTGTTCTACTATAGCACATAATGAAGATGGACCATCAAGGGGAACTGCAGGTCTGAGTGTGCAACAAGAGGGGCGACGGTGCTCAACTGCCAGTAGAAAATTTAGGATTCCTTCCAATGAAGTTACAACGGTGAGTGTGGGACTATCTCCTGGTATTAGCTTCTATAAATCACAGTTTAAAATTAGAGGGGATCAGGCATTCTGAAGCACCATACAGAAATAAACACAAAGCTTTGTCTCTGACAGCATGGTAAACTTCAAAAAATAATTGTGCAAATACTCAAGACATTTGCAGTTGCTTTTGGAAGCACCATATCAGTAATCAGTTGATGGTTGGACTCGATGATCTGAAAGGTCCCTTCCAACCTAGAGAATTCTATGATTCTACTTAACAAATTTGGCATCGGTGTCAAAATCAAAGAGAAAACTTACAAAGTCTGTGATTCTTGTCATTTCTGTGTATCCCACAGCTGTATGCTTTTAATTGTATTGCTCTAAGAGAAATCTTATATTGAAACTCTGATCTTAATAAGACTCCAACTCTTTCACAGGGACCTAATTCATGTTTTTCTGGTGTTGGGAACCGGTGTTAGCCAGCATTGTGCCATGCTCTTGCATTCCAACATTACACCTGCAAGCCAATTTTCATACTGTGCTTCATTTTTAGCTTGATCTAAAAAAAGTGTTCTTCAGTGATGGTGCCCAGAACATCATTAATCGTCATCCTTTGTGCGTGACAACTGCTTTGAAAGTAATTTAGCACACAGTGCTTTTTTTCCTAGTGTTTCAACTGACATAGTTTCTCACACCAATTTGATAAGAACTAGGCCACCTCTTGTCCGATACTTCCGCCGTCCCCTTAGGCATGCTAATATTTTATGCTGCGAAACTATATAACTGTGTCTGCATTCCTTCAGGGCTGAAGATGACTATTGGTACCGAGGTGATAAAGCGATATGAATTCATCTGAGAGGAGAAAATGGTAACAGTAATCAGCCCTAACGTTATATGTAGGTTCCTGAGCTAATCCAGTCGAGTGCGAGGGATACCGAGCAAAAACAAATGAGAGAGCCATTGACTTGTGGTTTCATAAAGCAGGTTAGCACAGAGCTGGAATTTGACCCAAGATCATTTGACTTTCATGCTGTGATGTTGTAAATTGATGGCTATCTACAGGGAAACATTTCAAAGTACTTTACGAACTGCGTAAGACGAACTTCAAAAGTCTGAAACTCAGTGCTGCTCGTGAGATTCGTGGAAAAATTTAGCATTTTGCTGTTGGACACGGAGGTGGGACTGATTTTGTCTTTAATGTAGATTTTCTAGGAAGCAGACAGGCTGCAGCAAGCACGCAAGCCCCTTGGCATTCCTGCGTAGAGGTTAGTTTACTTGCTATATGAAATGAAATTGCAGGCTCTTGAGTTTGCATTTCCAGCTCAAGGTGTGGAAAACAAGAAGCCCAGGGAGGGAGAGGAGAAAGGAATGTGCAGTAGGATTTGATCGTTTGCTAGAAATCAGCAGCTTTTGGACAATGGGGGAGAGAAGTACCGTGTTTTAGTTTTTTACTGTGCAGTTTTCTTTGCTCCCCTGCCACGCACATTCCTGAAGGACGTAGGAGCAGCGCTGCATTTGGAGTAGCTGGACTTAAGGAGTTCTTAATTCAAAGAAATTTGCTTTTTGTTGTACTTCACCGTTGGTTACTGTAAACATACGTTAAAACTGTAAGGTAAGAAGTTCATTGACTTACTGTACGGTTAAGGTAAGTCTGTGTCCTTCCTAGTGCAATATGAACAACAAAAGTCATTATACTTACAGACGTCTTTATGCACTTGGAGGATTGACCCTCAGGCCACTGATTTCAAGGTAAGTGGTACTTCTCGCTTTTTGGTGGCCACATCTCTCCCCAGGCACTTAGTCCTCCTCCTGACATCAAATCGTGCTGAAGAATAAGCGACCAAGCCATTGAGCAACGGAGTTACTCTATTTCTGGCTGTCTTAGAATGCAAGCTTGGTGAACTCGTTACCTGTGCCGTTTTGTCTTCTACAGATAGCAGGTTTGTTTCTGTGTCAGTAGCATTAAGGCACAGCGCGTGCCCCTGTCTGTACTGGGTAATTACTGGTGGTAATCCAGCTGTGTGTCCCGGCCACATTATTTTGGGATAAAAGTCCAGTCCTTGTCATTTCTCCTGGTCCACTGGGAAAGGCGAGCAAGGCGTATGGGCCAGAAGGCGGCTGCAGCATCCCGCCAAGGGATCCCTTCTGCCGCTGGCACAATGGCACAGCCTTGTGATGATCATGAAGCCTTTGTCCCCAAAATAAATAACATTAATCACTTCTGAACTTTCCCTGGTTACCCTTCTGGTTTCTGCCAAGACATTAATTGGCTTTTTGAGGAATAGTTCCTTACTGATGAGCAAATTAATTGATTTTGCAAGGTTTGCTACTTGCTGGAACCTTTGTTTCACCATGGGCTACATCGAACGGAGCCACACATAGATACAGAGTGTTGCACCCTCTTCCCTGCAGTACCAATCCAAGTATTTGGCAGGGACAAACCCTGACTTAGGTAGACTTTATTTTAGAAAGGGACTTTTCTAAATTTGCAGAAACTTGTTACCTTTGTCATTTGTGGAAATAAATTGCACAAACCCATGGAAAATGCAAAAACTTGGAATCATCGGGTAGTGCCACATTTTGCCTGGTAATGAAGGATGAGACTGTCGTGCACCTGAACAAATTTTACGTGTGTGTTTGAATTCTATTTCTCTCTGGGCAGCACTTAAGTAATTGGATCCCATATGACTGGGATTTTTTTTGGCATGCCCAAGTTATGGCCTGCAATTTAAAGTTTTGCCAGAATAATGTGTTAATATGTCCAAAATCATCACATAAACAGGAGATAATTATGATTTTGCTGTCAAAATCTTTCACGAGTCTATTGAATTTCATTTGGGGAACCGGTTTAAATATACCCACAAAATAATTACTTTGTTGGCATAAGAAAACAGTAAGACAGTCAAAATATTATGTAACCTCCAAGTAGATTTTGGGATTGTCTTAGTATAAAATGTGCTAAGTGCATTTGTAAACAGAAAAGATACTGTAATTAAGCAGCCACTATAATTACAGTGGTTCCAGAAAGCCTAAATCGTCAACACAAGATAAAATTAATGAAGCTTCTTAGAATACCAAATTGTGTTTAACTAGCATATATGTTCAAGGCTCATAAAGATGTGGGAATTTTTCTTTCTTTAGGTACTTGAAGAGGAAAAAAGTCAGATTAGAAAATTTCTGGGCTCCTTGGGCACGAGTTCTTATGAAGTTGAACGCCAGAAACACCGCTCTTGTCATGCTGGAGGGCTGTAGGTAGGACCTTGATAAGAACGTGCGTGTCGTACGCCCTTGTGCTATTCTCTGCGTGGGTGTGCGCGCGCATCACGGGCTGTTGAAACTACATCGGTAATTTCCACTTAAAATAGAATTGCTGTGTGGTTGCCAAGCTGTTTTTTTTAATATACCATAATACCAAGAGTGTACATTTGTATGGGTATGAGCAGTTGAAGCTGCCATTGATCAAGCTGATATCGATCAAGTCAACGCTATCGGCTTTGGAGTTTTGAGGGGAGGAATGGATGGTATTGCCGGAATACTCAGCTTAAAAATTTAATAGAAATATTAATAAAGTAACAAAAAGGTGGATGTTTTTTAGCACCAAATGTAGCAGAACAGTGGGAAGTACTGCAACAGAAACCTTTCTGGTGGATGATACTCTTTTTTCCCCCCATCTTTACCAAGGTATCTTTTCTCGCTCTCAGGAACGGATACTTGTAACGGATACAAGTAGGAACTGTGCTTTATTCCCTCTTTTTGCTTCAAAATTAAGTCCCATTTTTTGAACCTGCTTCTTTATTTCTGTTCTTCACGGTTTCTCTATCAGAGAACTTCCTTACACTCCTTAAAAAACGTTCCTGAAGACCGACCGGTTCTGTGAACTGTTTTAGCCATAAAGAACACACCCCATAGGTGTTTGTTCTGATTTATCTTGTGCTGCGCTGCTCTACTTTTGTACTTTGTACTTTATACCGGGGCAGGGAATATTTGTTGTATCAATATCTAAATGATATCATTAAGATGAAGATTGTAATGTAGAGGGGTTTTTTTTTCCCTTTTTTTTGAAGTAGAAAATATGTGCATAATGTGTATCAAAATATGCATCCGTAGAAGTTATTCCTGCTCTTAGGGATCATAAAATGGATACTTAAATTGTCCAATGTTGGGGAAATAGACACGTTTTAAAATCATGTATTTCATACATATTTTGCTCCTTTCTCTACAAGAAGCAAAAAATATTTTATGGAACCAACCAGTACAACATGTTAAATGCAGCAGCTCTTGTTCTTTGATCGTTATAGTTAAAAAGCAAAAAGTACAGAGTGTTATATCCTGGTTGATGGAAATTACAGTAACTTGATAGAAATGCCCTATGGAAATAAGCTAGATAGTTGACTCAGGGTTAGACAAGGGAAGAATATTCAAAGAAAAGATAAATGAGGATATTTGGATCTTAGAGCATCCTTGATATAACTCGCATGGCTGTACTTCTGTCTGCTTGATCATTTTAGATATTCTTGTTCAGTCACCAGCATGTATTGATGAAATTTTTCAACTTTCAACTATGAATTAAGGCATTTAGACATTTATGGTGAACTTACTTATACGATAATGTATAAACTACATGATCTTCCTTTTTTTTTTTTTTTTTTTTTTTTTTTTTTTTTTTTTTTAGTTTTTAGGGCCCGTAGCTTGGTATTTAAGCATATAGATTTGTAAGACTTGGATTTCAGCTTTACTGCTACTTGAGATGGTTCAAACCCACCCATGGTCTGCTGCAGCCCAATCACTGGCAATAAGAGAAAAAGAATAGCAGACAGAGGTTCTCAATGCCTTCTGCTTGAAGCTCTTGGCACTGAAAAATTGTCTGGACATCACTCTACGTTAGGATATTTACCCGGACATTAAATATCTTCAAGATTTGCTGATTAGAAACACCTTCATTTTTTGAGCTAAATGTAAAGGTGAATCACAGACAAATGTGTTTCTCACATGGACTTCAGTTTTTCTAGTGATGACTAACGATCTGTGTTTGCAAATTTGACAGGTAGATGGATGCCCACAGCAGCTTCTAACCCGTCTTGAACCAGGAACCAAAATAAAGAGAAATAAATCATCTAGAACACAGGTAAAGTCTTCTTTCACATTCAAGGGATCTGTACTAATAGGTGTCGATGTTGCATAGCACCGAGGATGTCACACTCCGGTTACTTCACAATATGAAGTTTCCTGATGTTTAATTTGTCAGAATATTTTAGAAAGGAAAGAGGGAGGAAGAAATATGTGTAGTTAAAGAAAATGTAAAGAAAAGGCAAAGGAAGTGGAACAAATGTATTTCTCTTATTGCAGAAATTTCACTCTGTGGTCTCAGTTCAGCCCCTTCCAAGAATAAGCAAATTTGACCTTGGATATATAAGAAAGATCAAGAAAAAGTATTACTAAATCTAATTATTTTTTTTCAAATACATATTTCCCATTAATTTTTCTATAGCTTGTCTCATATACAGTTTGTGTTACTTGTCCTGGGGTTTTTTTGTTAGTTTGTTTTCATGGAGGCATTAGGACTCAAAGACTCCATTGTCCTTAAAACTTTTGACAAAAACAAACTTTTCTTATCCTGAGCTTTCTTGCTGCATTGACAAATTCCAAATGACTCATTGGAGAGAACTCCACATCGCACTCTTCCAAGTTTCCTCTTGCTACTTTCTTTGCAGATCGAGCTTATAACGCTGTGTAAGCGTGGTCATGGGGGTTACTTGCTGATTCACCAGCAAATTAGAACTCCACAGGTGGTAGAAATCAAGCTGGTCAGAATTTTATGAACCTAGAAAGCTGCTCTTTCCTTTGGACCTTAGATCTCCTAGAAGTGTTGTCGAAATTAAAAAATTTTCAAAGGAGAAACAGATCTTGTGGTGTCAGCTCATGAGATACCAGGTAATATCAAAGAACTGGTAACAGTCTGAAAATAAATTTGGTGGGCTCATTGAATGTACTGGGTTTTTGCAAGTGCTCTAAGTGGTGTGCTTCTATCGGTGACGATGGTGAAATGGCCTGTATTAAAAGCTCAGATTTTGTGCTTGCTTCATGGTGAAGAAAATGTGGAGCTCTTGGTTGAACAAGTTTTCTTGTAATACCAGAAAAAGGCCACTTTCCCTCTAGTTCAGGCCAGCCGAGTCTCACAAGTGACTAAAATGTCCTACAACATTCATCTAAACAGACCGGCCTCCTGTAGATGCAGCTCTGCTGCTTTGGGCACCACATTGTTCAAGGCCAGGTTGGACGGGGCTTTGAGCAACCTGGTCTAGCGGAAGGTGTCCTTGCCCATGGACTAGATGAGCTTTAAGGTCCCTTCCAACCCAAACCATTCTATGATTGTTCCACCTACCTGGGATTTCCTTGGGTTTTGTAGAAAGAGAATTTTGCCTGGTGTTAGCCTGAGTCTACACAGTGCTGTGCGTCTCGGAGAGACAACATAAATGTGTGTGGTGGGTCCTTTATGGGTTAGTACATGTGCAGTTACGTGGTTATTGTTCCAATAGCTGTGCTTCCCAATCCAGCCATCCCTGTTCTGGCACATGGCACAATGGCTGCTACGTGTAACCCAGCATTAAATGAAGTATGAACATGTGAAAGGAGAGAATTCTTACCAAATTAATTTGTATAGTGCTTTCCCAGTCCTTCTCGTTGTTCACTCCAGCATTATTAACCACAATATCCAGCCTTCCAAAATGTTCGAATACTTTTTTGAAGGCACCTGTAGTAAGATCCAAGGGTGAAATTTCTTAGCACTTACGGAAAGCGAGATATAAAAATACAATGCATGCACACAAATTCATGTTTTATTAGGCTACCAAAATGTTTTCACTGTTTTCTTAACCACTAATGAGCAACATGCAATTAAATGCTTTATCTAACCGTTCACCCATATTAAGCATATTCAGGAAAAATGAAAGGATTAAGACACCACCATCACCTTTTCGTTCAGTTTTGTAATGCCTGATAACAGGAGCTAATGAAAGCTCTTAGCACCTATACATTTCATATTGGATAGGATGCTTGGCACCCTAATTATATAAATTAAGCATTTATAGCTTGATTTGTAACAGTTTGATGTAGCTAGTGAATTCAAGATTTGGCACCATCTGTTTTAAAGGAAAAAAGAAAAGCTTCATGTGTTCAGAGCAATTTTCTTGGTTGAGTCTGAATTTAACCCAAGTACGCAATTCTTATTTACAGCTGAAAGATTAATATTAGTTACAACACTGAGTAAGTCATTGTAATTCTTGTTTAAATTTATCCACTTGTGAATAAATTGTTATATATCCTACTTGTCAGGTAACTTTAACAACGTGTTTCTCAAATTCACATCTTCTTCCTTCTGTTGAGGAAAATAGTGACCTGTTTTCCAAAGAATTTCAAAACGAAGAGCTGGGAAACTTCCACACTGACACTGTGTTCTCCCAGGTGACAGTGTTTGAGCTAAGATTAAAGATGTGTATGGAAAAAACGTGATGATGTCATAGCGATGAGCAAACTTGTCTAGGCTGGCTGCGCTTTGAGCGGATAGCTGGATGAGATGACCTCCAGATGTTCGTTCCAGACAAAGAATTTCCATGACTGCAGACATTATCGGACATATATTGGTACAGCTTGTTTGCTTTTCCCTCCAAATATTGTTCCTCCTCACTAAATGTTTATTATTATGCAAACCAAGACACACCCTTCCCCCCCAATATTGTTTTAAAAAACATCATTTGATGACTGACTTAAAACCTAGCGTGTTTCAGGTGTACTGAAATTATGCTTGGCAGGCCCTAATGAGCCCACGTCACTCAAAGGTGATCCCAGGACCATCCCAATTCTCTCATCTTTAGCACCAATGAGGAGCACAGCAGCAGCTTTGAGAAATCGACCTTTTTTGCGGCAGTTTCAGGGGGTTACCAAGTGTTTTTCCGGCAATGGCCGGTGCTGTTACAGCCTTTTCCTTGCCTGAATGCCGCAGGTCCATCACCGCCATCATCTCGTCAGCAGAACAAGAGCTGGGCAGCTGATGGGAAAGGTTTCGTTTCTCCAACTGCCTTTACTGTGCAGATCTTTCTAATATTATTAGTCTGTACTAGAATAACTAGGATATTTTAATATTACTAAAGCCTCTCTTTTTGGCTGGCTGCCTTTTCACCTTTCGTTGTGTCTGTTGCTAATCCATTCTCTGGTTTCTCAACTTAACTCTTCAGTCGCTTCTCATCTTTCCGATCCCACCTCAGCAAGGGCAAATGAAAACCGTTGGCTTTATAAGGAGCAGAACTGGTTGTTATTTCACTTAGTTTCAATAAGTAAAATAAATACAATTTGCGTCCTCAATCAGCTTCCAAATTTTGGAATCAGGCTCTCTGATTCCCTTTTAAGCCCTCTCTAAAAAACATCTTTCATCAGCCTCAGTCTTAAAAGAGTCTTTTGCCTTCAAAAAACACCCTGGATACTAGTAATTTTCCCAATTCTTTGTTTATTAAGTTCACACAGTCTTGACTAATTGTAGTTATCTAGCTTACACACTGAGAAAAGAGCCAAGCCATTTGCATATCTACATTAAAATAAAGAACAATTACCCAATTTGGAATATTTCTGGTAAAAGTTTACCTGCCTACAGTAATTCCATCCATTACCTATCCATAAAAAGAAGAATCTCGTTACAAATGAAATTATCACCCACACATCAGCGTAAACTGACTTGTTCTTCCCTTTTTGGATGTAGAATAACTCTGTGTCTACATGGCACACTAGTTAGTTCTTATGGAATCATAAAAATTAAAAGCCGATGATCACATGCAGTGTTGAATGAAGAAAAATGAAGAGGAGGATCCGTTTTACAGGAGTGGTAAGAAAACCAGTGGCAAGTAAGTACCAACAGCAGTTATATGGGAGCTTCCTAAACATTCCTGGAAAGCAAACGTAAATGTATGGGGATTTTTCAGAAGTAGGACAAGACAGAAGATGTTTTTGGGGAACTGTGTGAAAGAGCCACCAGAGAAAAAAGCATGGGCGAGACTTGAAAGTCGATGAAGCAGCTGATTTCCTGCCCATGAGCTGTATGTACCTGCAGATCCTCGTTCTAGGACTGTGCCTTGTTTCATACCAAAAGGGCTAAAGTTAAAATAAGAGGAACTTCATTCACGCAGCTGACCTTTAACGTAAAAAGCAAGTACAGGGCTTGACGCATCCACTACCAACTTAAAACACTGGGAGTTAAATTAATCTACATTTATTAAGTGGTGGCCTGCAATTATAAGTGGAAAAATAGGAAAATAAAGCAGGGAAAAAAAAAAACCCTCAACCAATAAAACCACTAAAAAACACCCCAGAGGGTTGTAAGACGCAATTGCAAATTTATGCTGAGGAACCTGCAGCAGGAATAACGCGGTCTGAGAGGAGCACAAGCAGAGATCCCATTCCAATCCTACTCTGATCCCGCTTCTCCTACTAACTTTATTCCAGAGCCTCCCTCGCCGGCCCGTCCTGCTCACCCCAGTTCCCAGAGCCCACCCCAGGTCCTGCCCCAGCCTGGCACCAGGGAGAGGAGGAATCTGGGAGAGAAAGCGCACGGAGGTAACATCCATGCCTCAGCACATGCCATTCCTACCCCTAGGATGCTTTTTCTTGCTCCTCGCTTACTCCTCCCACTCGGAGAAGAAGTCAATAATCAACCTAGCTGATAAAAACTTTTTTGCTGATAAGAGCAGATCTCAAATTTAAAGCCTCTCTTACAGACAGACAATGTAAAGCTTTGGAATTAGGCATAACCGCGCTAGCGAGCAATATTGGTGAATCCTGGGCTAGCCGCAATTCTTTGGGAAAGAGGAATGGACATTCTCACTCGTCTGCTGAGAAAGCGGGCGGTGGAGCGCGGGGGATAGAAGCAGAACTAAAACTGTTCACATCCAGCCCGACACCGATGAATCTGGGGAACGGGCACTGACAAAAGTGATGTCAAAATCTGAATCTGAGTCACTACCTATGAGTGTATCTCCCTAATAATGGAACTTTGATGAAGTGGTGTGCCTGTTGTGAAATATCATGAAGGGTACACCAACATCACACGATACTCTAAGAACTCCGGAGGGAACGGGATTTACTCAACCAAGTGAAAACATAAACGCAAATGAGCGAAGCTCCTTGCCATTCCCTGCATCTGCAAAAAGCGTGCGAAACGTTATCAGCCCCTCTTTAACCCCATGATAAAGGGATGTGCTGCATTTGTGCCAGTTCTGCTCTTGGCTCCAGCAGCCCAGGGTGGAAGACGGCTGCTGTATGCAAAGAGCGCTGCAACCCCCAGCCGACTTTATTACTCCTGTGACGAGGGAATGCAGCTTGGAGTCTGTACTGAAGCCTCATAAAAAGCAAGTCCCTGCTTTAAAGTTTATATATATATGTTACTCACGAAATAACAATTATCTCCTTGCAGAGACTTTCGTGCAAAACTATCGCGCGCGGCGCTCGGTGGAAATGATTTCTCGGGCTCGGCTCCGCGATGCGCCGAGCAACAGGGTGAAAGGCAGGCAACGTTCCCGGCTGCAGAAGGGTGAGATACAGGCTCCGACCCACCCCCGCAGCCCTCCCCGAGCCGCCGTGGGGAGCGCTGGGGCTCCGGGGTCCCGTCCCCCCCCCCCCGCAGCCTCCCCGGGGGCGGCCGCCCGCGGGCCGGGCCGGGCGCTGCCCCCTCCCCGCTCTCACCTTTCAGCTGCTCGGGCTCGGTCACGTCGCAGGGGATGAAGAGCGTCCTCTGCGCCTCGAACTGCTCGTCCAGGGCCGCCTTGCTCTGCTGCCCGGCCTCCGCGTTGCGGTCCAGCAGCGCGACCTGGGCGGGGAGGGAGGGAGAGGCTGAGGCGGACGGACGGAGGGACGGACGGAGCCCGGTCCCGGCCGGTGCGGGGGAAGAGGAGGGGGGAGCCGGCCCTTCCCGGGGCTCACCTTGGCTCCCTTGCTCAGCAGCGCCTGGGCGAACGCCCGTCCGATGCCCTGAGCCCCGCCGGTCACCAGGGCCACCTTCCCATTGACGTCCATGGTGGCCGCGCCGCCGCCGAGCCGGAGCGACCGAGCGCGGTGTCACCTGCCCGGTTCCCTCCCTCCTTTCCTCCCTCCCTCTTTCTTTCCCTCCTCCTCCTTCTCCTCCTTCTCCTCCTCCTCCTCGGGCCGGGAGCCGCCCGGGCGGGGGGAGCCGGGGGGGGGCCGGGCAGGATCGCGCCCTCCCCGGTGCCGGGATGAACCCCGGGATCGGGCAGAGCAGCTCCATCCCCTCCTCACCCCTCGGGGCGGCTCCCCCCGGGGAGGGAAGGGGGCCTGGGGCAGCCGGGAGTCCCCTCCGAGGTGTGGGGGGACACACACAGCCTTTGTGCCCCCAGGGGTGGCGTGAGAAGCCGCTGGAAGGTTTGGGAAGGGCTCCCGGCAGCTCGGAAGGCTGCCTGCGCCGCCGGTGGCACCGAGCAGCAGGGTGAGGGATTGAAAGAAAAGGTCAGTTTCTAAAAGAAAAAACGCTGAGCCTTTTTGTTTTTCTTTTTTTTTTTTTTTTTTTTTTTTCTGTTTTTCACGCTTCAAAATACCCCACCAGCCTTCTTCCCCCCTGCGGGCTACCAGCGAGGGGAATTGTTTGTACGGAAAAGCTGTCACTAAACATTGCGGACGTTCGACATATCGCGATACCTGCTTTCTGGAAATGTTCAGGTCTGTGGGTAGCATAGCTCGTACCTTAAGGAACGTTCAGCCGCTTTTACAGCTTACAAGCCAAATTCTGCAATATCGCGTGAATCGTATGAAACTAAAATCTATCAGTGCTAAGATACGTATCACCGTACAATAGAAATAAGAGCAACCTCAGTGATCTAACAGCGGAAGTCAATGTTCTTGCTCATTATCCTGTTGCTGGAGATTCACAAATGTTATCCCATAGCAAATATGGTGCTGGGGAGTGTTGGGTAGATGGGAAAAATCCACCGTCCCAGTCCTAAGCTCTATAACCCCGTGTACGTTGCGTACGTGCGCCTGTGTGTTAGGAGACACACTTGTCTCTTGGGTTCTCTGTTTTCTTTTGCTGGCGTATCAGGTTTAAACTTTTTGCTTGTGCTTTCAAGGCCCTGAAGTTCTCTGGCTCAGACTTTACCTCTGTCATTAGTAGCTGTTGTCGATTTGCCTTGTTTCTTGGCAGCAGGGGGCCTATTTTTGCTCCTTTTCTTACCCCGGCTGCCTGTTTTCGACTCCGCTGCCGCCTTCTATGGAATTCCCTTCTTTTGTATTACCCAGAAGAAACAAATTATATCGTTCCTGACACCAGCAAACTGTTACAGAACCATTAAGGTAACTATGTTACTTAATTGAGTAAATTGAGTAACACGAGATCTTGTTATTATAACCTTTGTCCTTAAAAATGTGAACTAATATAATCCAGCTGCTAAATTGGACGTCAGCCATTTAGTTTTCCTAAAGATCATGATTCACGGTGCTTCATAAAAGCCGTCAGAGCTGGCCTCTGGGATGAGTGATTTGTTTGAATGCGATACCTGTATTTCTGGGAGGGCTCCAGATGGCTGGGGAGCTGTGAAATCGGTGCCACCGTGCCTCGGGAGCTCTTTCCCAACCAGCCGAGCCAGCTTCCCTCATTTGTTGGGAGACAAACACGGTGCCAGGTCAAAGGCACGCGCTGAGATCAGTGTTACCACACAGGGCCCTGACAGCAGCATGAGAGCGGAGTCTTTCACCCTCAACCCCGATAAACCCCCCCACCCCCAACCTTTGGCCAAGTCATGATCAACGTCCGTCATGGTCTTCATTTCCACAACGTATTAATATTTTTTTGAAAGCGCTATGCAAGGGAAAAGATCAATAAACCCCTCTGTGTTTCCAAACAGCTGTAGTTGGAATGACCTTTGGCAACTGTTTTCTAAATTGTTGATAACTCGGCACAAACGTCAAGAACAATCTGGACTCTCCGGAGACACTGGAACGCTCTAAGATCTGAGTGCACACGCTCTTTCCATAAAACAACTCTTAGAAGTCTGTGTCCCACAGATCGGCTTGGTGGGATGTAATCCTGGGTAGCATGGGATGAAACCGATGTCGAGGGAGCAGGGAAGAGCGTGTTTGATCGCAGGATTGTTAAGGGAAAAATCAGGGGGAAGAGTACGGCTCCAGCGCTCAGCCTTCACCACTGTGTCCGAGGAACGGACTTCCCCGGCTCCGCCCGACGAAAAAGAGGAATATCAAAATTACAGACATAGATCTCACTTTTATAATTAACTCTACCCAAATAAGCCAATGCTCTCGTGCTCTCCAGGTTATAAAGTACTTTGCTTAACGTTGCACCCCTTTCCCGATTCCCCACGTTACACGCTTTCTCGCATGAAGGAGTTTTGGGACAAATCCCATAATTTTGGACATCTCCTGTGCTCACAGTTTAAATCACTCTGTCAGGGAGGGAGTCAGCAACGTTACGAGCCTGCAAACAGGGATCTGGATGTAATTGCAAGGGAAGGAGAAGACCCACTCGGGCTTAAGACCTGCGGTGCCTGGGGGGTGACAGAGGAGTGAGTGCCCAGAGAGGGACCATTTAAAAGTATTGTGATAAACTAACCCAGGGGTTCTCACGCTGGTTTTGTTGGCTGAATGGACTCTCTCCGTTATTCCATTCAAGAATCTAAATGCAAGTCTTGCAAGATGGCAAAAAAAAGGCTCCAAGTTGATATCCATAACCTTGGCAAAAAATATTTGGAATTAGAGACAGTCTTCCTCGCTAGCACAGCACAGCACGTGCCGGTCCTCCAAAGGCAGGAGGAAGCAGTGGGAAGATTGTTGTGGGATTTACCACCGGGGCCAGCAGAGGCGGCTCAGCTCTCAGGGATGCGTGTGCTCAACTCCTTGGAACCCCACGGGATTTGTCACCAACGCACTGCAGGTACCCGTAAGAGCTTCTCACGGCATCAGCCCTTTCCCACCCCCAGCTGTAACAAACTGCACAAAGGGTAAAATGTCGCCCAGAGGAAGAAGCTCTCTGTAGACATTTCCCCCGTTAGATATCCAGAGCTGGCACCTCAGCCTTGCCGAAACTTGAGGAGGGCAGCTACGAATCATGGGGGAAAAGATATTCCGTAACTTGATGGTTTTTGAACCTTGCCTTCAATTTCCATGAAAGCTTTCATAGAGGCATGAGGACTTCTGCTTTGTAACGTTTCAGTGGTCAACCTTTTCAGATAAACTATCCTTAAGAAAAACCAGTACCTGACTTCACGTATACGGTTGGAAGAGCTGTCACAAGGGGCACTAACATGCTATAAAGGCTCTATCTTCCGAAGCGGCCAGCTTACAGAAGGCCGAGCGTACGCTTTGGGTACTTTATCCCGTGTGTGAGAAGCTGATGCGCTTATTCAAGAAAACGTGAGAGAACTAAAATGATGTTGCGTTATTCAATGGTAGAGTCAAACCAAATCATACCACGTTTATGATTTTTTCCACCAAAAGGTGCGCTAGCCCTTGCCCCAGGGGTTTGTCATCCAATACATGAGCTAGACTCAAAACATCCCAAACAACTTTTATCTGAAATCACAGGCATGAAAAGCCACTGAGTGACTCCATGAATGTTTGACTTGGGTGCTTTGAGAGACAAATAATTCCGTATGGGCAATCTGCGCTTTCTGTTCAAAGCTGGGAAATAACAGTAACACTAAATAACGTCTAAGGCGCTGGAGCCGTTGAGATTAAACCTTTCACACACGCTCCCCAGGCAAACAGTGCAATGCCGAACGCACGTTCACGTTTGCATGGCATTTGTGTGCAGAACGTGATGTACTGTTTTCTGGTAGACCTTTTGGCTAGCAATGCAATGTCTTTTTTTGCTTCCCTTTTCCAGCCGTGGTGCCTCCTCTTCCATTTCCCTCCCCTTACGTTGATTTTTTTCCATGGCCCGTGGCTTATGCTGTTCCACACAGACCAGAGTGGCATCAAAGCGTGGAGTCTCCAGGTGGTTTTAATCTGTTTCTGAAAAGGAGGCAGGAATGGGATCTCTCTGTGACATATGTCACCCTGTTCCTTCAAAGGGAAGTTTCCAAAAAGCAGCCCGGGCCTCATTTCTGTTGCCACCTCTTCGTTGTCTGCGTGGTGCTATCCGAGTTGTGATGAAAACTAAATTAGCGCTGTCACACCTGTGAAGGGACCATCAGGCAAGGCATTTAGGAGGGCTTCCAAAGGCATCACAGCAACCTGTGCACTTTGGGCAGTGTTTTAGCGCACTTCCCCAACTTCTGCTGAGAAGAAGGGGTGGAAAATACAGCTGGAGAAATGCCCCGAATGTCTACCTTTGCATGGGGTAACTAAGAGACACATTTCAGGTTGCATACGTAATGTGGTGTGACCAAACCCTCCTTAACGAGAAACCGAAGTGTTCAGCAAGTATAAGGACAGTTTTTCATGTCCAAGAGTTTTTTCCATAATGTGATTTCTGTATGATCCCTCTGTATGCACTAAATTAGAAAGGCAGCAATTACTGCAGAAGAAGACGAGGTTGTGCAGCTATGCTTTATTTCAGATATTATACCTAGCTGTGTATACAAAATAATTCAAGCCAGATAGACTGGCTGCCAGAAATGTCAAACTAACTTAGAGGGCAAGACGCTGAATGAACAACAGGCTCAGAGATTTGCCAAAATGCATTTTTACAGCACCACATCACGTTGGCCCAGGCTAGGTCAGCGACCAGATTATTTTGCTCATCCAGGGCAACAGCAGTGCGTGCACAAAGATGTCATGTACTTGGGGAAAATATGAGAACAAAGGAAACATCAAAGCAGAGGATAAGAAAATAGTTATGAAAAATCTATTACTGGAGCTCGTACTATGTGAGTTGTTGAGGATGTCAAGGCTTCCACGGTGAGATTTAGAGGAAGACACTAAAACAAAGAGCTCTGTGGTTGTCCGTCTTTTCAAAAACAGCAGGCAGGATAGGAGAAAGCACAATGGGTTTTTTGGAAATATGAGAAATAGCGACTGAAGTTAGTAGTACCAATAGAACAGAAAAGGAATTTAATGCCACAGCAGTGGATGAGAAGAAAAAGGCTTGGGTTAGTCGCATGGGGAGGACCATGAAGTGAAGAGGAGATCACTTTGCTTTATAAAGTGGAAAAGGGAAGTCACTGGAGACATTCAAAAAGGGAATGAGAAACTTGTACGGTGCAATTTCCTGAGGTGTAAGGATGCCTAGAAAGCACGCGGTTTTGGTGAAGGGTTTGTCAGCGCCCGTGGGAGGGTCTTACGGGACACGAGGGGGAAGAGAGGCGATGGCTGGATTTTAGACTCCTTTGACTGACACTAGAGAGGAAGGGATTTGAGAGTTAGAGAGCTTCCCGTCGCTTTGCTCATGATGTGAAGCTGGTGGAAACACCTACTATGACTGAAAGAAAGGGTTTGGAGTAAAGAAAATTTAGTGGAAAATGCCCCATGGAGAGGGGGTAGGAAATAGGGAAGCTGAGGACAAGGGGATTTAGGAATCCAGCCTTGGAGATGTGGTCTGAGAGGCTTCCTGGCTCTCCAGCATGCCGTTCCTTCGTCAAAACCCTGCTGTCGTGCTCAACATTACCACAGCCTGCATCTGTGGCATCACAATGGTAAGTTTTTTAATCCATTGTCCTGCATATAGGTCAAATAACCGGGGAGAAATAAGCTGCTAGCGTTTCACCTTAGATACCTAATGCCTTTAAAGAAACAAAGCAAAGCTAGCAAACAAGCCCAAGCAATTACGGGAACACAGTGCTCAATGAGGATATGAGTATTATTACTTAAATCACTTTTCTAAAAGTCACCAGATAACTTGGGGAATGTGGGGTTATTTCCATGCCCGGGAGCCAATAAGACATTTAAAAAAACCAACAGTCCACTGGCAGACGAGCAGAGGAGCGCGACTGTGCCCAGCCAGGGCAGCGGGGCCTTGTTGGGAAGCTCTACAAGGTGCTCAGCTCCCGGAGGCTCGAGCCAGGCTCTACATGAATAAGGAAGGGTTCAGCCTTAAAGCACGCCCTGCCCTTTCTCTATCTGATATAATTACAGGAGAACCTTTAAAACCCCGTATTTGGCACTGGCTTTAAACACCGCAGCAGTACGGCAGCTGGCAGTAAACGCAAAACAAAAATATGTGAACCCCTCCCATGCCTCTTGCAGCTTTGGCACCGCGCTGTGCGAAGGACTCTCTGCCCGATTCGTTTGGTTATCAACGCGGTGAGCAATGCAAATATCTCTACGTTTGGAAAGAAATTGTTGCGGGCTTGCACCCAACCTGGAAAAGGCTCCTTAAAGCTGGTGCGATCAATTAAAATCAGATCCCGTAAAGTAACTTGTGTATCTTAACTGTGTAATTCTAGCACAACCGAATTACTGTCCACTTCCTACCTAGATAAAACGCATGCTTTTTGATATTTGTTGAAGTGCTGGAGTCTTATTAATTATCTTATTTGATAAATACTATCATTGTGCTTTCTTGGACTAATATCGTAAGTACTACAATTGTGCTTTCTTTGACTAATACGCAGTTGAAGAGAGGAGGAGTATGGTTTTGATTAGGTTTTAACTTCTAAAAAGCAAAGAACCTAAAAAAAAAGAGAGAAATCACAAAAAAAAAAAAAATAACATTCATTCGAACTTTGAAAAATAGTGAATTAGCAGGGAGCCATAAATCCAATGAATCCTCCTTCTTCTGCTCTCCAAATTTCTGTAGGGTCTGATGGTGAGAGCTGTCTTTCAAGCTAAAGTTTTGGCTCCCTCCCTTTTTTTTTCTCTACACGCAGTCACTGTCTTGGTACATCACAGAGTGATTGTTATTTGTATGTTTTAGGGAAGTCAGAGATCTTCCACAACGGTTTTGAGTGTAAAAACCCGGGTAACCAAAGTGCTACAAAACCCAAGTGATACAAAATACTTGTAATGTACCACAGCAGAAGAATGATGCGGTAACATCCAGAAATAACACGGAAAAGTGAACCAAATTTCCAAGAAAATGTATGAAACAGGAAGCAAAAGAACTGGTGAGTGATGCACTTACTAGAAATGACACTTACCACTTAAGATGAAATTAAGAAATGAATTGAAAATCTCAAATGTCAACACCATGGGACGTTTGCTTACAGGAAGCTCATGCTTTTAAATTATTTTTTATGCTTAATTTTACGAAATACATTAAATGGAATCAGAAACTGAGTAACAACAACAACAACAGAATTATATGAAACTACCAGAATAAAATTCTTAATTTCTTAAGGAAATATAACTGCTGATATTAGTTGGTGAAAATACAAAACCAGCCCATAAATTCTTATTTCAGGCATGGCCAATGTAACCTTGAGTGTAGATATTAAAAATAACAGCAGTTATTTAAAAAGACCCCATAGAAATGTGTAATAAATCAGCTCTACGTCAAAGGGCAGACCACAGCTAATACATTAAATTTAAGCCAGTAGCCTGTTTGTGAAGTATTTTAACTATTAGAAGTTTACAAGCAATTATTGGATATTATTTCTGATCATTCAGAATGTTTACAACTATAAAATAAACTGTATTCGCTGGCCAATTGAGGATAATGTATTACGGGCTTTCTACCCGAGACCCTCGGGTGAATCTTGACTTACAAAGGAACATTCAGGGTTTTGAGGAGCTCATCTGTGCAGCTTGGTAAAAGGAGCGCGTTATGCCGGTATAAACACCTTTATTTTTTATGAGTGCAGCCACGCTCACCCTTCTGTCCAAGCAAAAAGCTCTAACTGAAATACTTAGTACAAACCTATGTGGAGCTCAGGCACCCCCTGCACATACTGGATTCATTTGCTGAGACCTACAAATTAGTTGCTGTTTGTGTCACAGCGGTTACTTTATATGACCAATAGGAAGAATCTGAAGTCCTCAAATGTAATTATCGAACAAAGTTCAAATTGGCCATTGCATTCATGGATATCTGGGGATCTATCTAATAAGTGCATTCCTCTATAGATATAAATGGATATAAATAACTGCATATCCCTCTGCCATTTTTTATTTCTGCTATTCAAACATGCAGAAATCAACCTCCATTTTCAGAACTAAAGACATCTGAAAGCCTTTCTTGCCACTGGAAAAATATATCTTTGACTATGTTATGAAACTCAAAACCCTCTGACGTAGTTTTGCTGGGGTGATGACCTCATAATGTATTGCAAAGGTTTTCACGTGAAGCTGTGTAAGTAAGCCCCCCAAGACATTTTAGAAATCCTGTAAAAACAGAATCCGCAGCCACATCAAGTATGGTAACATACATAGGTATTCAATAAGGTCATCAGTACGTCATTTTAAATAGAAATCCTAATAAAGAATTATTGTGTAATAAATCAGGATCTGGAATTTTAGAATGTCACATGCAAAGGGAGCTGCACAGCACACCAGTGTGACTGTAGTCCGAAGTAAATCGGACAATTTATTTGAGATCTAAGAACAGATTCAAACCAACGTAAAGGTCCATTGCAGTTGCCTGTGGAGCTTTTTTTCCCAATGACTTTAATAACTGTGGATAAAAAGCCCTTTAATAATTGTGGATAAAAAGGTTACATTGGGCAGAGCATCACCAGCGGGTTGAGGGGCTGGTCCTTCCCCTCTGCTCAGCCCCAGGAGATGCATCTGGTGGGACAGGTCCAGTTCTGCATCTGGTGGGAGAGGTGGGAGAGGTTCCCCAGTGCCAGGGAGACATGGATGTGCTGGATTGGGTTCAGCAAAGAGCCACCAAGATGATGAAGGGACTGGAGCCTCTAACATACGAGGAGAGGCTGCAAGAGCTGGGACCACTCAGCCTGGAGAGGAGAAGGCTGAGGGGGATCTCATCAATCTGTGTAACTGCCTGATAGAAGGGTGTACAGGTGACACAGCCAAAGCCAGTGGTGCCAGTGACAGGGCAATTGGCAATGGGCAAAAATTGAAATTCAGGAAATCCCACTTAAACACCAAAACCCCGCTTTTTTTTTTTTTCCTGTGAGTGTGGTTCGGCACTGGAGCATGTTGCCTAGAGAGCTTGTGGAGTCTCCATCCTCGAATATAGCCAAAATTTATAAACGGATGCAGATTTGACAACCTGCTCTTGGTGACCCTGCTTTGGGCAGGGGAGTTGGAACTTGATGATCTCTAGATGTCCCTGCCAACCCAACATGTCATGATTCTGTGAACAGAATCATAGTATCATAGAATTGTTAGGGTTGGAAGGGACCTTAAAGATCATCTAGTTCCAACCCCCCTGCCATGGGCAGGGTCATCTCCCACTAGATCAGGTTGCTCAGAGCCCCGTCCAACCTGGCCTTAAAAGCTTCCAGGGATGGGGCTTCCACCACCTCTCTGGGCAACCTGTGCCAGTGTCTCACCACCCTCATGGTGAAGAACTTCTTCCTAACGTCCAGTCTGAATCAACCCATCATTTTAATCCATTCCCTCTAGTCCTACCATTACCCGACACCCTAAAAAGTCCCTCACCAGCTTTCTTGTAGGCCCCCTTAAGATCCTGGTAGGCCCCTCTAAGGTCTCCTTGGAGCCTTCTTTTCTCCAGACTGAACAACCCCAGCTCTCTCAGTCTGTCAATATTATAAGGACAGTTTCCACAGCACTTGTAATATTATCAAGCTAAATCACCACCTGATAGATTAAAATACATGTAAATACTTTTTGATTTTTGTTTAATGATTAATATGAATATAGGTATGGTTAGACTGTACGTGCTTCCAGTACACAAAAGAGTTAAGGCCATACACATGCTATAAAAAGCACAACTGATTTCTCCCTACATTATCCACTCACATCTGCAGAGCAACCTGGGATCACGTTGCAGAAAGAAAGAAGAAAAGCAGATGACTTTGCCACCGTCTTCGGAAAGCGGCTGTTACAGAAGTGACACAACCGTGCGAGGAACCTTTGAGCGTGCATCACCGCAACTGAGGGTGTTCAGCACAGCAACGCACTTACCCCCGCTTGATCACGACGGTAAGGAAACCCTGCCAGAGCTCCATCGAGGTGTCCTCACCTTGCTTTGCCATGCCCGTATTGTCCAGAGATGTCCTTGGCACAGACTGTGCCTCCGTGGGAGCTGGGCCAGACAGTTTCCGACCAAAAAAATAGCTGAGACAGTGTTTTTGACGTTTGCATATATTCCAATTAGTAGTTACACTACAGAATTTTTTAAAAAAATAATTATTGGATTAATTCCATCTTGAGGTAAAGCAGACAGCAGCTGGCTGCAAAAATAGTTTAGCCTTATTTCATCTCATATCTGCACATTCATGAAAAGAATGATATGAAAAGATTAAGGTCACGTTTGGCTATGAACTAGGGACAATAAAGAAGGTTTCCAGAAAATGTTTGGGTTTGTTCATGCACTGAAATTGTTGCAGTGCACACGCTCTTTTCTTCAAATTTAGTGTTTTTAAAAAATTATTTTTAACTTTCACAATTATAACTCCTCATGAAAGAGAACAAACCCCGCTTCCTTAGAAATCATGATGTGGGTGACTATAAACAGAGTTGGTAGCACAACCTGAGAAGTTGCCTCACCTTTCTCATTTGAATGAGTTCACTTAAAAGTCTTCATAGTTCTACCAAGTCCAAAATTAAGAAATTTTCATGTCATATGTTTTCTTCAAATTGGAAAACTGCGGCTTAAGCAAGTTAAGTAAGAAACGAGGCTAGTAAGATTTGTTTGGTTCAGCCTGGGGAAGGGGAAGGCGAAGGGGAAGATGAAGGGGTGAGGCCACACCTTGAGTATTGTGTCCAGTTTTGGGCACCTCAATACGAGAGAGATCTCGAGGTGCTGGAGCGAGGGCAGAGGAGGGCAACGGAGCTGGGGAAGGGCCTGGAGAATAAACCTTATGAGGAGCGATTGAAGGAGCTGGGACTGTTTAGTGTGAGGAAGAGGAGGCTGAGGGGAGACCTCATCCCTCTCTACAACTACTTGAAAGGACACTGTAGAGAGGTTGGTGCTGGTCTCTTCTCACAGGTAATTAGCGATAGAACAAGAGGGAATGGCTTCAAGCTGCAGCAGGGGAGGTTTAGGCTGGACATTAGGAAAAAATTCTTCCCAGAAAGAGCGGTCAGACCCTGGAATAGGCTGCCCAGGGAGGTGGTGGAGTCACCATCCCTGAATGTGTTTCAGACTCGTTTAGATGTTGGTGTTGGGGGATGTGGTGTAGGGGAGAACTCTGTAGAGTGGGGTTGATGGTTGGACTCAATGATCCCAAGGGTCTCTTCCAACCTGAGTGATTCTGTGATTCTGTGAAGGGGAAGGGGAAGGGGAATGGGAAGGGGAAGGGGAAGGGGAAGGGGAAGGGGAAGGGGAAGGGAAGGGAAGGGGAGCCTTGGAAGTTTCATAGTCCACATCATTCCATTGTTTTGGAACAATTAACGCATCATTACATTTTCTGCAAAGTAGAGGCTCCGCTTTCCTGCTCCTTCCTCCCTCCGAGCCCCAATGTGAGCTTTGTCCTCCCACGCTTAAGCAGCTGTGCGAAAAGGCTCTACAGTGACCGTAAATAACATCTTACAAAGGATATTTTCTCTGTGATTTTCCCTGTGTTTTATGACAGCTAACTCATTTTTTTTCGTATTTCTTAAATCTGGCAAAAATGTTTAATTTTCTAATACACCATTGGTGATTATTTTTTACTTTCCAGTTCTGCTTTGTTTTGGTTATTATTTCACTGCAGCATTGAGAAATCTGGATGAGTCTGAACAAATAAATCAGGAAGCTTTCTTTTGGGGATAAAATGCGTGATGCAATACTATTCCATTTCCTGGACCTTTCCTTTAATTTAACATTTTGAAGATGATGTTTAGTGCTAAACCTGCATATGTAGGAGCATGTTAGAAGGTTGAGGATTAAAATAAAAAAAAAAATAAAGATAGATAAGGTGAAGATGGAACTAATCATAGAATCATAGAATTGCCCAGATTGGAAGGAACCTTTCAGATCATCGAGTCCAATCATCAACCCAACTCTGACAGAAACCATCACCAAACCATATCTCTAAGCACTGTGTCTACATGACTTTTAAATACCTCCAGGGATGGTGCCTCAACCACTGTCCTGTGCAGCCTGTTCCAATGCTTAATAACCCTTTCAGTGTAAACATTTTTCCTAATATCCATCCTAAACCTCCCCTGGTGCAACTTGAGGCCGTTTCCTCCTGTCCTAATGTACATAAAAATGTTTAAATTCGTTTAACACAGGGATATTCCATTTAGACCCAACAACCTTTGTTTTGATGGTGGGGTTAAGTAAGGACTACATCAGCACTGAGACTGCGAAGCAGTGGTTGCCTTGGAGAAGATGAACATATATGACCAGGTGAGGACATTGCTGGTCATGTTTTGTGGATTAAATACGTTATCTGCTCTATGCAAACTGTTAATGCAGCATCGGACAAGGTGATTAAAAAGAATTCCTAATTCTTGTGACCTTTTGTAGATGTAAACATAGCGAGGTCCTGCCTGTCCCCCTCAGCTGCGTGCCCTTCCTGTGCTTTGGCCTTGCCATGCAGAGCATCGTCTGCAAACGGACTTCAGGGGTTTTCAAACACCTGCTTGGCCGCTGCTCCCTGGGGTGTTTTTGTTCTTACCAGGAAAATGCTCCCACTGACAGTGTTAATGTGTGAACTGTGTGTTAATCTTTGTCTAGCACGTGCATAAACCCACTTGTGCAAAATCTTCCAGTCTCCGTACTGGTCCTGTAGGCTGGGATGTCAGCAGTGGGCACAGATACTGACTTGGGCTTTGAACATGGTACCACGCAACGCCTCTCTCGCTGGATTTTGTTGTTGTGCAACTCCTACTTTTTGAAATAGTTCCACGGCAAAATATTTGCCTAATCTGTGGGTCTGTTCTTTTTCCTCTCAGGGAGAGGGGAAGGTTCCAATCCACATCCCTGTCTTTCAAGGGGTGTCGTTTACCCGCCACAATTTAAGCCACTTTAGGGCTGAAGTGCCTCCAATGTTCCTGTGACACGGGGCAATGGTGGCATTTCATTAGGCCAGACACAAAGCGAAATAGAAAGGCAGCAAATACCTTCCTCTTATCGGGTCCTACTCACTGCCGTTGAACATAGAAAAGCCGAGCCATCTTGTGTTAAGGCAGGCAGACTCTTTGTTGGGGTACCTCATTTCCCCCCTGTATTTTATAATGCGCCTGTTGATGGAGTTAACAGCTCTGTATAAACGAAGCGTATGCATAACCACCGGGATACAGACGTCTTTTTGTGGATCTAGACCTTCATCCTTACGTGACCGAATTTCATTTCTTGGAATGGTGGTTGTCAGAACCTTAGCATTACACTATTAAATAATTTTTTCTAATTTTGGGAAATGCTTTGCCAGGTGAGAGAGAAATATTGCTTCTGTTTGAATTATTGTACGCCCTGTAACACTGCTGAATACCGGCATAATGTCTGAGATGCGAAGGGTCACTTCTTAGTTTTCTAAAAAGACAAGTGAAAAAAAAATCCTGGAAACTAAGAACTTAAATATCCAAAATAAGACTATGAGAATGAACACAGGGAAATACTCTACCAAAAATCTGTGAACCACGTAAGACCAGAATGAGTCCTGGTGAGAACCTGAGTATTTTTGTAAATGTGAAGTTAATTAAACTGGATCATTCCCCCTTTCTTACTCGCGGTACCGCGCCAAGTCCCTATTCTCTCTAAGTAGGGATGTTCGGTGTCTCAGTATAGGAAAGCCTAAATATCTTATGGAGCCACATTTATTTTGACAAGTTTCAAAGAAAAAAATCATTAGAACAACACTGTTCTTCTTTTATTAGTAAGGATAATATTTCTTTTGGCAAAATGAACGTGTTAGATTCTGAATTTATTTTGTTATTATTTGGGCTTTTATATTCTATTAGTTGTGTTATGCCATAGTGTAGTTTCTGTTATCTCTAATATTTCTTTCTATGTTTCAGTTTCCTTGCAGGTTTTTTTCCCCAGAATTTCCAATTTCCTATTCCATGAATAATTGAGAAATTTGCTGACTGTGAATTCCTTTCCTTTATAATGATAAAGATAGTTGTGGAAGGTGACAACTTGAAATAAAATTCAACTTCGAATTCTCAGCCAGGCTTATTAGACAAATGCATTTGGATGGGTTGTCTGGCTGGAGAACAAATAAAGATCATATTATCAGACTGCATTCCCATGAGCAAAACCTTCCATTCATAGAATCATAGAATCACAGAATCTTCATGGTTGGAAAGGACCTTTGAGATCATCGAGTCCAACCATACACACACACAGAAAACCCCCTACAATCTCTGTCACTAGAGCATGCCCTGAAGTGCCAAATCCAGACGCCTCTTAAATCCCTCTAGGGATGGTGACTCCACCACCTCCCTGGGCAGGCTGTGCCAGGGCCTGACCACTCTTTCAGTAAAGTAAAAATTCAATCCCCCCATAACTTTTAATGTCTTCCAATTATTGCCTTTTCTTTTGCTTTAAATCTTGAAGCTCCCACAAGATCATGTTTATTAGATATATCAGGATATGATAAAAACATCATCCTCCCAGTTTTGGAGGGAAATTTTGTGTTGGCTTGCGTATCGCAGCCTAGATGCAAAGAACTACGTAATCCATTTCTAAGGAGCTGAGACAGCAAAATCTATAAGGTAATTTAGAGTATTGCAGCAGCAGTCTTCAACAGAGTTTAATTAAAGTGTTCTGGTGATCTGAAGATACTCATAATCCAGCACTGAAATTAAAGAAGTCCACATCGACAGAACTTTTTCTCAGGCTCATGATGCCAGTTGGCGTTGTTACGCAGAAATATGTATCACATGTATAAATCTAAGGTTAATGACCAAAATACAGGACGGTTATTCAACCGCCTCCACGTAAGCGATGCAATGCCAAGATACGAGGCACCCAGTCCCAGCTGGTTGATTCGGATCACTTGAGTGAGGCTTTCCATACAGAAGGTTTCTATGGAGTTCATGGAGAGAATGAGGTGGGTGATCTAAAGGGGCAACTTTTCTGCTGAGCTGCTTAGAGTAAGAACGTTAAACGTCGCATGGGTCTGAGCCCTGTGCACTGGGTCTCCGTTCATTGGGCTCCAGCCCCCCTTCTCAGCACCAGTGTCTAATCAGAAAGGAATATTTGGCGATTTAAAAGGCAGATGTTAATGGGGACGGAATCACTACAACACGCACAATACTGTGGGACTCATTGCCATAGGATGTCGTGATGTAATTTTAGATGGGTTCAAAAAATGATCAACCAAATTCAGGTTAATTAGACACCAAACTACCATCGCTGAAGCAAAATGCGGAAGAATTGCAATATATATATGTATATGTTCTGTTTTGTTTGGTTACTGTGAAAGACAGGGTTTTAGAATACGTGGAACTTTGTTCAGAACGAGTACAGTCATGTTTTTGGGATTATGGCAGTACTATAATGTTTACTAAGTTACCTAAATCTCTTCCACGCATTTTTCAGAACATTTTTCAAGAGAAAACAGGATTTTTTTGGAAGAATGTTTCAATTTAGGTATATCAATATGCATTCAATAATCAAAATCTATTTACGTGTGCGTACATATATACATATCCTGGGTACCTTCCTACAGCTAGGAAATAGTCCGGTTCGCCGTGTCACTTACTTCTATTTGAAAGATAAATTAGCCCATTACAAACTCCCCAAACTGGTACAACCTGGCAAAAGGGCAACAATATTTACAGAATGAGTTTATGTTTTTCTTCCTGGCTTAGGTGACATTAGGTGGGGCTGATAGAGTTCAGTGCCAAGAAAAGCATATATATGTATCTCAGAGTGCCTTTTAATGAACTTATCTGATTCTGTAACTTAAAAAAAATATTCTTGCTTAAATGAGAAGAAAGAAATTCTGTTATGGGATAGTTTTAACAGTTTTACAGTAAGAGTTTTTGTTCTTTCTCCTCCTGGTTTAGTGAGATTAAGGTCAAGTCCAGTTTCTGTGTATTTCTAAATTAATTGCAGACAAGTCGGAGGCATTTAGTAGCTCTTACGCTTCTAAGGACTGAGGATCTGGTGTGATCATGATCCCACACAGTAAAGACAATTCCACCACAGAGTTTATAATACGGTTTAAAACAACAGCCAGCCAATATTTTATAGAGGCTGAAGAGAAGAGCACTTTCATAAATGTCTTATTTTCACAAATTATAGAGTTACGAGGCCATAAAAATATGCTGAAAATATTCTCTGCCTCTGTTAATGCCTATTGACCCACTTGAATTGTGTAAAAGAATGAGGGTTCTTCGCAAACAAGGAGGAGAATAGCACGGTGCCTCTTAGTACCACTGGATGGTCTATTCCTGAATATAGTTATTTATTTATTTTGGATTTTTCTACAAGTAAATCTGGTTACTCCTTTCTATTAAATTCATGTCTGTCTCTTGTACAGTAGAAATATGTTCTCTTGAAATCAGTTATGCAGGGGCTTCCCAGGTATAAGGCGCAAACGTGGTGGTCTCTGTAGATGTATCAGAGGTGGGTATTACGTGCAAAGTGCTCTGCTGGGCTGGAGCCTGCAGGTTTCCTTTGGGGAATTTTTCTGAGGTCACTTTTTTGCAGCTCTGGGCCCGCGGATGGAGCATTTGTTTGCTCAAAGTTTTCAGAGTATCTTCTGCACATGAAAAGTGAGGGTGGATCTTGGCACAGCTATCGGTTCTTTTCCCATATCTGTTTTGCCTTTTTTTAGTTTCTGGGCTCTAGCTCAAAGTTTCTAACCACATCTGGCATCTGGAGCAGAGAGTTCAAGGCAGGATGTATCAACAGCCAGCAAAGGTGTCCAAAAATTTAGAGAGTAACTATGTGCAAATTCAAAATCATACACTAGGAATCTAGGAATCAAGACAAATCAAATATTGCATGACTAAATGTAATCCAATGAAGCTAAAACACACGGATTATTTCATGCTGATTCACTTTGGTATATGACTAATCAGGCAGAGCTAACACGGTAGCAAACTCAAAAGGGAGAGAGAGACGGAGAAACCAGCAAAGTTGGAGAAAATATCAGCAATTGGGAAAACGCTTTGCTTAACACTTTTAATTTATTGCACAAAATCATGGCATAGCTTGCTTCTATTGCTCTGAGAACAAATAATCAGCCTAAACAATCAGAGATGTGTCTATACTAGCCTTTGCCCTACACCTTCCAACCACTACTGTTAGTGAGGAAGGAGTCCTCATGGTAGCCGAGACAGGCCAGAAACTCCTGGCCTGCCTGACCGCAGGCAGCGTGGGGGTCAAAGCTAGTAGTACCCTTCCCATAGTAGACCTCTACAGCTTCATGTACAACTAGAATTAATTCTAATTTAAATCAAGGCGCAGGGAGTTTCAGGCCAAGATCCATAAAAATATTATAGCGCCAAAAGCGGCTCTGTAGATGGTTCAAACATCTAAATCCAAGGCTGCGATTCCTGAAAACCCTGCTGAACACTCTTAGGGACTCAAGTTTTGGCAGTAAAACTCTAAGGCAGGAGATTCCATTCTCCCCTTCAGTGGCTGACATCTTGTTTGGATTAAGACGGGTCATTGTTTGAAACTTAAACCTAATTGGTAGCTCGAAAATCAGCATTTCTCTGCCCAAGTATTTACCTGTCCTGCTTCACATCAACTCCAGACAAAATATGGTTGTTTTGGCCACTTTCTTTATATTTACAGGGTAGGTGGGAGAGATGAGCTGTTCTCTGGTTTGTCCTCTGAACCGGAATGATTAGAGCGTTCCCATAGAATACGAGGCCAAGGCGTTCAAGACTTTCCACAAAATGAATGAACTGACATCCACGTCTCCCTAGAAAGTGTCCCAGCCACCGGGCTGTGGGGCTGCACGGTGATACCGGTTTGGTGTGGGGCACTGCCTCTCTTTGCAAACTAGGTCACTGTAAGCAGTGACTCATGAAGTACGTGTGTGTATTTTAAACTAAACGGTCATTTTTATGTAGCTGCAGAAACGGCCAGGCTTATGTGAGATATTTTTGGTGTTTATTTTTTTTTAAGCTTTTAATTTAAATTATATACCAGCACGATTCATTTAAACTCCAAACTAAGTCATTCCTTGCCAAAGGCTGCTTTCTCACCCTGGGGGGAATAAAGCAAATCCTGACATTATCAACTCCAATTAGAAAATCCATCTTGTCATAACTGGGGATTAATTATTGCATATAGACCTTGCTAACACAGTCTTCGGGAAGAGCGCAGGATGAAACAGGAGGGATAGATGCAGAAGTAGAAAGATCTATGAGTCTATTGAATTCTTATTTGGGCTTGTTGTTCATTTAACCTACAAGCTGTATCAGCAGTAGCTGTCAGTTATCGTGACATTAACTAGTTGTGACTAGTGTTTAAAAAGGGGTTTTTTTGGGGGGGAAAAAAGACGTAAATAAACACAACTGAGTATCAGCCTACTTTGAGACAACTGTTCTCTGTTTGTTTTTCTGGAATCAGATAGCATTTTTTGGTCATGGAATCCAACTGCATTTTCAATGCTGTGATTATGAAAGGCACACGGAGTCACAATTAATGTAGAATAAGAAAACCAGAACTAGAGAGAAAGAGCCAGAAAATGAGAAAAGGAAATAAACACACAGTATGTGGTAACCACAATTTAGTAAATCATAAAGGTGAAATACAGATGGAGTATCCTGTGATAGAGAAGTTGCAACTAAACCTTTGTTTCTTCCAAATTTCCAAAGAAAAACAGACTCGTCTTATTCCCAGATGTTTAAGAAATTAGACTATCCAAATATGTCAGAAAACGTCAACCTCATATTCAAATTGTAAGAACTTTGTTTGTATGTTTAGAGAGTGTCTTTAGTACAGTCACTGGTAAATAAACAATAGTCAACAAAAATGCACATTTACCCCTTATGACTATTTTTTTCCTTTAGTTCAGAGACAGCAGGAAGCGTGGCATGGGTTTTGTCTAGACGCACTATTAAAGAAGGCCAATATCCTGACTTTTGAAGAGTGGCTATTCTGGTACGATCTTCTGTTCCCTAGGAATTCTTGACAAAAAGCATCACAATAGTTATTGCTCAAAGGTCAAGTACTGAACTCCATCTTTGACCCACCCTCTACTCTGTAACATCCCCTCAGGGTGGATTGACCCTGGCAGGACATCAGGAGCCCACCAAAGCCGGTCTAGCACTCCCCTCCTCAGCAGGATGGGGGAGAGAAATTATATCGAAAGGCTTGTGGGCCAAGATAAGGGCAAGGAGATCATTCACCCGTTATCGCCATGGGGACTCGACTTGGGGAAAACGAATGTAACTTATTATGAATCAAATGAGGCTAGGGTAATGAGGAATAAAACCAAATCTTAAAACACCTTCCCCCCACCCCTCCCTTCTTCCCGGGCTCAACTGCATTCCCCATTTCTCTACCTCCTCCTGCCGAGCGGCGCAGTGGGACAGGGAATGGGGGTTGTGGTCAGTCCATCACAGGTTGTCTCTGCTACTCCTCCCTCCTCAGGGGTGGACTCCTCACACTCTTCCCCTACTTCAGTGTGGGCTCCCTCCTATGGCAGACAGTTGTCTGTGAGCTTCTCCAACATGGGTCCTTCCCGTGGGGTGCAGTCCTTCAGGAGCAGACGGCTCCAGCATGGGTCCTCCATGGGGTCACAAATCCTGCCAGCAAATCTGCTCCAGTGTGGGCTTCTCTGTCCACGGGTCCACAGCTCCTGCCAGAAGCCTGCTCCAGTGAGGGCTCTCCAAGGGGTCACAGCCTCCTTCGGACATCCACCTGGTCCAGCAAGTGCTCCATGGACTGCAGGTGGATCTCTGCTCCACCATGGACCTCCATGGGCTGCAGGTGGATCTTCGCTCTGCTGTGGACATCCACGGGCTGCAGGGGACAGCCTGCCTCATCATGGTCTTCATCATGGA
This sequence comes from Alca torda, assembly GCA_008658365.1. Classification (NCBI taxonomy): domain Eukaryota; kingdom Metazoa; phylum Chordata; class Aves; order Charadriiformes; family Alcidae; genus Alca; species Alca torda. The sequence continues at coordinate 80,729,960 of CM018079.1, read as the reverse complement.
CTGCAGGGGAATCTCTGCTCTGGCTCCTGGAGCACCTCCTCCCCCTCCTTCTTTACTGACCTTAGTGTCTGCAGGGCTGTTCTCACATATTCTCTCTCCTCTCTCCGGCTGCAATTGCAGTTGCTCAGCAACTTTTTCTTCCCTTCTTAACTATGTTACTCCAGAGGCTGATGGGCTTGACCTTGGCCAGCGGTGGGTCCATCTTGGAGCTGACGGGCATTGGCTCTGTTGGACACAGGGGAAGCTTCTAGCAGCTTCTCAAAGAAGCTACCCCTGTAGCCCCTCTGCTACCAAAGCCTTGCCATGCAAACCCAGTACAGCTGTTTAGTTCCCTTTAGAGGCACTAATGAGAAGGAATCCGCTGCTTAATCATAAGCATCCACATCATTTTAGATGCTTTAAGGAATCTTAGACGCTCATTGACAGGTGTGACGTAGGCCATTCAAGAAATCCAGATTTTCGGGTGCAGCAGTGAAAACATAACCGTGAACGCTACCCTGAGACACAAGTCTGCCCTAACGCAACAAGTGGAGATTTCCTGTAGGAAGACGAGTTCCTCCGTGGCATAAGGACTGTCATATCCTGTTGATAGTCTTAACAATGCTGAGGTCCAAGAATTATGACGAGGTGACAGAGCATATATGTGCATGTGTAGGTGTGTCATACATACGCATAGGTGGAGATAAGGAGTTAATGAGTTCATGGTATCATGAAGCATTTGAGATCACATGAATGATTAATTCTCAATCCATTGTGAAGTAATTTTAGATTAAGCCTAGTGCTCTCTCACCTCAGAGCAACTCATGCTGAAGGCATCCTGGCCATGGAATAATGTAAGGCGATAAACCAAAAATAATTTAAATATTTTGTCTGTCATACCAGGATGTTTACAGCTACAGAGTATGAAATGAATTATTACCTCAGGATGACTCCAAGAAGATATTGTATTTGTATCTGGAAGATGGAAGATTTTAAAAAAATGTTGCCTCTGGCACATGAGAGTCTGTTATTCATTTCAGTTTACCTAATGGATTCATTACTGGTGTGTAATTTATCTGTGGAGACTGTATGCCAGTGTACAGACTGTATGCCAACTGCTGCTATATAGATACTTTACTGCACAAGTACAATCAAGTGACTGTTCACTCGTGTCTTTAGCAGGGTTTTAGCTCCTCGGTTTGTTCCTAAATCCTAACACCATTGTATCACCCCTGAATAGAGGATAGATTTTTTCAGGCGGTCAGAGAATACTCCGAAGATCACATCTCTGAGATTTTGTGAATCTATTCTGCACTTTGCAAGAAGTTTTCACTGATGTTGGTCCAAATTTTTCATGAATGGCATTTTTCCACAGAAAACACCGGTAAGCTGAAACCACGTAATTTGTATTGGCTTCAGAAAAATTTCCAGTATCATGCTCAAGCTCATAGCAGAAGCTGTTGCCTATTTGGTACCATTATGGTTTTCCTGTTTCATTTTGGTTTGATTTCAGGAAGTTCTGCTTCTGTTATGTGTTGCTGCCCGTGTCTGTTGACTGAGGGAGTTCACACTGATGACACACGGGGTTCTCTGCAGCAAACTGCCGTAACACTTGAAGCCTGTCCCTTACTCTGGTTTTAAGTTTGTCCATTTGAAACTGTGCCTGTTTACAGTCCTGCAAGGGAAGGGGCTGCCCAGAGGAACACAAGTAGAAGCAGCAGTCACCGATGAAGACTCTCTAGAAGGGCAGGCTGATTGCCTACATAAGTATGCTTTTTGAATGATGAAAAAGAGGACTGGGAGCTATTAATTTTCCTAGTCTCAAGGAATAGAGAGAACTCTCTCTGATAGTGCAATATTGCTGCTTGACCTGGCAACCTCGCAGCTCCCAAAGCCACAAGCTGTGTTTCTGGTTCTAGGAACAGCAGTACAGGCTGTTCACAGGCAGCATTCTTCCGAGCAGTACTTCAGAAAGAGAAACAGAAAGAACTCCTCTACTTCCGGAAGATTGCTAAGTGGAACAGCTAATGGGAAGTTTTGCAACATGAATCCCAAGAATTAATGAACATGAATTAGCCTAAGCCAAACTCTGACCTTGAGGCACGGCCTGTCACTTTGAGAACGCTGATGATATGGGAGAAGAGGAGCATCTCCTATCAGCCTCGGACCACCTGAGGTAACTTCTCCAAAGTCTCAGCAGTTGCTGGCCATTTCCCAGAATTACCAATTCATGCTGTAACCGTGGTCTGCTTTCAATTCTGTCAAGAATGTGGTTTATCTATCTCCACAGCACCTAGCCGTAGGAGTTCCCTGCTAGAAGATCAAGTGACATATTTCTTGGTAGAGACCATCTCCGCTTGTAATTGTTAAATTCTGTCAGCTTCGGAGCCCAACGCTACTGAATGGCACAATGGCCATTTGCCAGCTGTGCAGATGTCTTGGCTGGGATCCCGAAAGGGTGGGAACTTTAGGTATGATAAAGCAAATTAAAAACAATCACAGAGCAAATATGCCCCAGAGGGTTTCTTCAGGAGAAAAGGAGGCAATCACTGTGTCTGCTAGCGATCTGAATATAACATTTACTGTTGCTTCTCAGGATTTCATCAGCTCATTCCAGCAGCATGGCTCAACAGACTTCAGCAAGTCTTTTCAGAGGCAGCAAAAATATCATTGTAAACACCCTGGAGCCATGAACCTGAACATGGAACGCGTGTGGATGCTGGCCACGGTTGTGCTTGGAGAAGAGCAGAGACATTAGACGCTTTGTTGCTGCTGCTGCCTCCAGTGCCAGGTTCCCCATAGTCTCTTTTGTAAAAAGCAGCGTCTGCCAGGCTCTGTAGTCCCATGAGAAGAGCACTGCTGTACAGAGAAGATGTTGGCAGAGTACAACTCACCACCTACCGTGCCAACAACTGTCTGTAGGATGGTACGGCCTCTCAGATCAAATACGTAAAAACATACGGTAAGGAGAACAGGCCCTCGAAGAACAGTTATTAAGTGGTGCATTTGTAACAGAGCAACACTCTCCCAAGAGTGTCTGTGGAAAAGCACGATGTCATGGATGGGCAGGCCCGAGAAGCTTCTGCTGAGGTTTTTAAACACAACGATAAAAATTCATAGGCAGTGTGAGATAATAAAATTTCTCATGACAAATGAGAAATTTCCTAAAATCTGTGTAGACCTCTTTTCCAGGTGGATGATGTCGCTCTAAAACCCAAAGCAAGTCATATTATTTGCTCTTCTAGCAAACTGGCATTTCCGAGCGTTCAGCAGCCAAAACACTGATGCATCAGTTGCTGCTTCCTTCCTTTCATCAGGAAGCAGCAACGCAAGGGAAACAAATTCCCAAAAAACCTGACAGACCACGCCGAAATTTATGTGTGTTCAAGACAATATCCGTTATCAGACAATATTGGTCTTTAAATTTTGCTACAAAACCCATATTGAACTTTATTTGGTTGTAGCTTGAGCAACAGACGCCTCTGCTTTTTAATCCTGTGGATGGGACCATGAAAAGGGCCTAACAAGATGTGTTCCTCTAACTCTTTTAACCTTGCTACTCTTTTCCTGGTTTTGACACAATCGTAATCATAGACACTGCATCATGTAATTGCACGCTGTCAAGTCAGAGTAAATACATGCACCACCCTCTAATTGTGAAATGAAAATAACAACCGCAATTATAAAAACGTTTCAGGAAATAGAAATCCTAAATAAACCAAATTATCATTAAGAACATCTACAAAATCACTGGTGAATGGTGTAACTGAAAACTCTTCTTCACGCTTACGCTGTTCTTATACAAATCAAAGGAATGATTTGGTCTGAAAAAAATTAATTTTGTGACACATTCTTTATGGAATTTAAACTTTCTGTTAATACAGATTTAGTCACCACTTTGGCTGGCTGGCATTACTCTGTTGAGAATTCAGATTTCATATGCAACGGATAAGAATTTAAAAATGATATATACCCTGCGTTCCTCAAAAAAGTCCGAATTGACTTCAGCTTTACATCTCTAGCCAAATCGACTTGCTTACAGAAGCACATTCTCTAAGCTAGGACAAAGCACAGATAACCTCCGAGACCTTGCAGAACTGTACAGAAAATAACAGGAACTAAACTGTCTAATATTGCAAACACAGTTCTTGCTGCCTGAGAAAATGTTCACAACGAACATTTCAAGCAGTGACGCTCTTTGTGGAAGTTAGAGGTGTCTTTCTTTGGGGGACGTCTGGTGCCAGAAGGTATGTTTTGAGGTGAAGGTATCCCAGCCCACGACCAAAGGGACCGAAGGGTTGCCTGTTAAAGAAGCCAGACGCATTGATGTGACCATTCTGCACAAAAAGGCGTTGAACAAAAAGCCCTGGTGAACACAGAAGGTGTGATGGATGTACATGCAGCATGCTTCTTCAGTGAGGTGAAGGAACTCAAGAAAAGACCCAGGATTTGAGCTGGGACGCTAAAGTGTAAACTTCATCTACTATAAATTGTCAGTCCTTGCGTGGTAGTCTTTTGCCCTTAAATTTGCATGCATGAAAAAGGAAACACGGTCTTGTTGGTTTTAAATTGTTGTGGGGGAATTTCTAGCTGATCAGCTGCAGTTTTTGAAAGAGCTGAAGGCAATGCCTGAGGTAAAACTCCCTACTAGGTAACAGAATAACAACAACATTCCCTACAGAATCAGATCAAAAGGCCAGTATTCCCCAGTGGTAGCAAAGAGCATTTTGATATAAGAAACAAGGCACTGCTGAACGGTTTTTTTCCCTGTTGTACACGTAAGGATCTGAAAAGTGAGGGAAAATTTAGCTCAGGCTCAAGCTCGGAGTTCCCCTTTAATAAGCAGTGATGTGACCCCGTGCCTGGGACAGTACTTCCAAGCGCGAGAGTCATTCCTCGGCCACTGGGCAGACCCTGAAGTTTCTGTCAAAGTGTCAAAATACGCAGCTGCAAGAAGTTGCGGTGACTAAGATATGGGAAAGGAAGCAAAAAATAAGTTCTCTGTTTTCGCTGCTGAGCCAGAAAACGCAAAGCAAAAAATGCTTTCTATTGAGTCAAAATATGTTTTGTGGTTTGCTGTACTGAAATGAGCTTGAGCCTTACTTTCCTCCCCCGCTTCTTAGCACAACACTTGGTTCAAAAGGAATGCTTTCCCAGGTTTTGTCAGGAAAGCAAAAGAAAGGAAGGAGTGTATTCAAGAAACCCACCTGGCTGGGGTATTCGGACATAGACTCTGTGTGTGATCTTCTGCTCTGTCTGAGAGACTTTGAAATCATGTCCTGTAGCTCCCGAAAGAGCATCCCGAGTACCAGGGTGCTGGATGGCTGCCTTAACTACGCCTGCTATGGTCCCTCTGACGGACACTGTAGGAAGAAAAGTGTGAGACACAGAAAATAAAAGGAGAAGAGCGACTCTGGCTATTGGGACATTCACTATAGAAATAAGGCACCTTGACTCCTGTTTCCCTGCATTATCTTAATTATCGTTGTTTGCAAGGAGAGGCTGAGCTCACCTTCCACTGCTGCGGATGTTCACCTAAGAGGTGGAAGCTACAAATGGTCAGCAAGTTCTGAAGCCATTTTTCACAACTTTAATCTCAAACAGCCTTCTCCACACAGGCTGGTGCCTGCTGTTCGTATCTTCAAATTTCAGGAAATAAAAACTGTATTTCTCTTCATCCTTTCCTTATTTCTAAGGTACGAAAGCAAGGAGAATTTTAAAGTTCCCTGTATTCTGGTTTTTGGTATTTAACAAAAAGCTTACCAAACTTAAAACATTCTTACCAGAAAAAAGAACCTAGCCACTGTGGATTGACTTGCAATATTTGTTTATATTTCTCTGCACTTGGGTGCTGCTAAGTCTGTTTTTTTTTTTTCTCTCCTCACTCTCTAAATGTTATTATTATTGTATGAGCAAGTATTACGCTTAATCCTCTTGTGGTTAAATGAGAAGATTTACCAATTTCATTCCACGCTTTCATCTTTAACTGTCCTTACCCTTGCATGCATGTCCCTTGCTACTGCTTGATCTGTCCAGAAGAAATTTGGTCCAGAATGTCGCGTATATGGAGTTCCATCAAGGGTTATCAATAAGCGTGTGATTCGGGGGCTGATAAAAAAACCATTTTTCTGTAAGTTTGCAACTTCTTAGTTGGAAATAGTTAAGGAGGGGAGTTACGAGGCATTATTGTGGATCATGGTGTGACTGTAAATTGCTAACGGGATGGAGCCATGAAAAAAGACAAATGAGCCTTTGAAAAATTCCCCACGAGGAGAATTCCAGGAGGAGAGCCAAGGAGCGGGTCGATGGTGCTAGGCCTTGGTGTGCCGTCATCTGGGATAGTCAAGACTCCAGCCACAGACGTGCAAAAAAATGAACTGAAACCAGTTCATTTCCAGAGAAGGCTACTAGGGTGAGAGGAGGAACGGAGAACCTGGCTAATGAGAGTAGGTGGAAGGGTGGGACTTGTTTAACTTTGCAAAAGGAAGGCTGAGAGGGGATAAGGTTGCTTCTCCTCAGGGATAAACACCACAAGGGAACACATCTGTTTAAGTTAAAGAACAATGTTGGCACAAGAACAAATAGATATAGGCTGAGCCTGAAAACTCTTGGCCTGGATGTTAAAAGCATATTGCTATTAATAAAGTAGTCACAGCCATCCTGCAAGGATGACCAGCACGTGCCTCCACCTGAAGTAAAGGGATTCGTATCTCTGAGTGAGGATGGCTAGCCCAAAACAAGCAGAAAGCCTAGCCCCCGAGGTGTACTTCTCTAACACCAGCTTTTTTCCCTTTAAATATGATTTACCGAATGAGCCTGATGTTGTGTCGCTTTTATTACCAAGGGTCCAGGTGGAAAGACTCTCTGCCAAGCTCTCTTCCCAGCACGTATTCCCAGCACATGTTCCCATGAAGGTCTTATAACTTAACTGGCTGAAGTGGAATTCTTCTGTACTGTAATAGATTCCAATTCAAGAAGCAGCTGCTGACTTGATGCAGCATTTGCCTGTTGATCTGCTACCAATTTACCGTGTGTATCAGGTCATAATAAATGGTTTTAATAGTCTCTTCTAGTCTCTAAGTCTATTAATCTGTGGGTGACCTGACCAGAAGTTCGCTGGAACCCATGGTTTCATTGGTATTTATAGACAATAAGTACATTTTTTTTTAAAACAGCAAATTATTTTGCCAATGGGGATTTTTTTAGGTTCCAGCTATAAAAGCCGCCATCCAGCTTCATTATGACATTCGCAAAGAGAAAGTAAAGAGGCTTTGAAAATTACATCACTTACGATAGATTATTTACTTTTGGCTGCCACTAATGAAAGATTTAGAGCTCTGCCCAAATTACGTTGCAGAACAACATTAGGGGTTATGAACTTAAAACCACCTGTTTTTTATGTAGTGCACTAATAGGAGATGCAGTGTCATACGCTGTAATGTTTTCCTTGCAGGTAAAGCCTCTGCTCTGCTGACAGCTTTATACCGAGGAAAAATAAATCCAGACATTGAAGACTTTTTTTTCTAAGATAACTTCACTTTTGCGGGAACAGAGATATACGGGCAAACAGTTGGCATAAAAAAAAGCTAAGATAAGGTCTATTGAGAACAGTATAGTTAGATAAATGAAAACAAAATGCTTTTCTGGAAGAAAATAAAGGTTAAAGCCTTTTACTTACCAGCTTTTCCTGAATTAACATATCACTGAGGTCTTAGTAATTTTTTCGTAACTCAGAGCTGAATAGCACTTTCTAAAATTTAAATTGCGTCCTCTCCCTAGACGATCTAAAATCCAGTGAATCAATCCAGCAAACATTAGGTTGGGCATAAACCAATGGTTAAAGAAGCAAAATAAATCTAGATTCTTACAAGGATCAACATAATTTTTAGAGTGACAGCAAGCAATAATGCTTGATTTGTCCAGTCTGTTTTCAAAAAGCTTGTTTTCACAAAAAAGCCGTAGATATTTTTACTTTCTTTCAAAAATATTGCGGTTTCTTGGTCCAGATAGTTCAATGATCACACAGACTAGCCTGTGTTGCTAGCAATGTGGGCCTCACATTTGACTTGTTTTGGTTTCTAAAAGTGACAGCAACTTTTCCTATGGCAGGAATATTTATAAGATGTCTCTCCCATGCGGATTTATTCAAGTTTAATAATGTACGAACTGACTCTGCATCTTTTCTCAAAGTTTGAAAAGCTGCATGGTCTGGATTTTCTCCCTGGCCGTTTATTTTCATGGAAACCACCTCCGCCCTCCTACGAGATTTGTTTAAAATCTTCCAAACCATTCAAGAGCTATTAGGAGAAAACAAACAGTCAAAACCAAGAATTACACTGACGACACATTCACATTAAGTCTTGTTTCCATGGAACATCATATTAAAAATTTAAAGAAATGCTTTGAAATTACCCTCAGTAAATTTGCAGATGAGACCAAATTGGGTGGGAGTGTGGATCCGCTTGAGGGTAGGAAGGCTCCACAGCGGGATCTGGACAGGCTGGATTGACGGTCTCAGGCCAACGGTGTGAGGCTCAACGAGGCCAAGTGCCGGGTCCTGCCCTTGGGTTGCCCCAACCCCATGAACGCTCTGGGCTGGCGGCAGAGCGGCTGGAGAGCTTCCCAGTGGAAAAGGACCTGGGGGTGTTGGTCGACAATGGCTGAATATGAGCCAGCAGTGTGCCCAGGTGGCCAGGAAGGCCAACAGCATCCTGGCCTGTGTCAGGAACAGTGTGGCCATCAGGACTGGGGCAGTGATGGTCCCCCTGCACTGGGCACTGGTGAGGCCCCACCTCGAGGGCTGTGTCCAGTTTTGGGCCCCTCACCACAAAAAAGACATTGAGGGGCTGGAACGTGTCCAGAGAAGGGCAACGGAGCTGGTGAGGGGTCTGGAGCACAAGCCTTGTGAGGAGCGGCTGAGGGAGCTGGGGGTGTTCAGCCTGGAGAAGAGGAGGCTGAGGGGAGACCTTCTCGCTCTCTCCAGCTCCCTGAAAGGAGGGGGGAGCCAGGGGGGGTCGGGCTCTTCTCCCAAGGAACAGGCCATGGGACAAGAGGAAACGGCCTCAAGTTGCTCCAGGGGAGGTTTAGGATGGATATTAGGAAGAACTTCCTGGAAAGGGTTGTCAAGCATTGGAAGAGGCTGCCCAGGGCAGTGGTGGAGTCACCATCCCTGGAGGGATTTTAAAGCCGGGCAGACGTGGTGCTGAGGGACGTGGGGTAGTGCTGGGTTAACAGCAGGACTTGATGACCTTAAAGGTCTCTTGCAACCAAAAAGATTCTATGATTCTATGGAAGTATTGTCAGTTGTCCTGCTTTCTTCTGACAGGTCATTAGTCTTGTTGATAGTTGTTTTAATAGCCTTCTATACGTATTTTGAAAATGTAAAAGTAAACTCAAGAGAAAAAGAGATGTTCCCTGTAAAATTTGAAATAGAAAACATCAGAACTTTAAACGTTTTTAATCATGCTTTTCACCTGAACTAAATCTTGTTCTCAAAGAAAGTGGGAGCCAAAGTGGGGGAGCAGAAGTAAGGAAGAAAAGGAAAGGTGGTAGATGAAAATCCGTTTGAATTGCTCAGTTTTCATTGAATGAGTGTCTGCTGAGCAGTAAATTGAAAAGGAGTGTACATCTCCTGCGGGGATTTGGAGTTTCTAGGACACATAGGCAGAGATGTGAATTTACTGAGGGGGAGGAAGATCATTTCCCTAAGGCATGAAGCCACCAATTCTCCCGCTGCAGAGATGAGACCTCATGTAACCCCAGTGCTACGCTGGGACTTCTGTCTGATGCTTGACCCTCCACAAAGATCAATGGAGCAAAGATGGGATGTTGACAGCGTGTAAGTAATGTTTCTCTTTTCTCTACTGCAGACTGGTTAGCATCATCCAACACAAAGAAGGGAACAGTCACTAGTCACGTAACTCTCCCCATTCTTTACTTCAAGGTTGTAGATGTCCCTGAAGCCATAAATGCTTTAAAAAAGTTCATTTGATTACCGTGCTTTTAAAAATTTTGTATGCTTTTTTTAAAATGCAGCTGCTTGCCCAAAGGTACTTCCAGTTAACTGCAGTACATTCAGCATTTAGCGTGGATCAAGAAAATACAGAAAGTTTTCTCATAAACCTTAACGGAGATGCTCTTTTAGAAAATGTACTAGTTTAATGATGAAATGACAACTGTGCTCTTGAAATGGGATAAGGAGGGATAATCAGGGCAGAAAGGAAATCAAGTGGAACCTGAGGGAAACACAGTCTTAAGCAGAAGGAGCAACTTGTCCAGAATAGCTCTGGTTCCCTTCATTGACAGTAGGTGAAACACCCAGCACATATTGTGGTGCTTGCTGGCTTATATTCCTGAATGTGCCGTGGAAGCAGAGTGTGAACTGGGCTCCTGGAAATAATTTTTTGGTCTCCAGAAGAAATTTTTCGTTGTATCAAAGTTGGCTGGCGCGCAATGTTTTGTCTGCCTTTTTGTGTGTCGGTATGTCACTAAAAAGAATTAGTAAGAATAAGGAAGCGTAAGAAGAGAATTGAAAATCTGTGATTCTGCCGCAACGCGTGGCCAGAGCCTTCTGGGAAGAGCTCCGAGGGGTTTCGTGTGACCTGGCAGTGTTTGCTGGATGCAACAGCCTAAAGGAAATAAGAGAGATTTGAAGTCATATTAGCCTGAGCTCCCCCCACATGTGCCTTTCTGCTTCCTCACATGAGAAGTGAGAAGCTTCACAGGGGTACTAAATTACAGAACTTCAGCTGAAAAGCATCAGGTCTGAATTTTGGCACGCAGACATCTCTCTGGGACACGTTGACTATGTAGGCTGAAAATTGTCTTGGGTTAAGTCGGTAAAAGGCAGCCTCCGCTTTAAAATCCAACCCAAGTGTCCTGATTCAGAAGATAATTTATTGCTAGGAGTCATGCTGAAAGGTGTTTACCGACAGAGGCGAATAAAAAACAAATATAGAGCAAGTGTGCTAATAAAGGAACTGTTAGAGAGACAAACTTTTAAGAGCTTCCTGTTCTTCCCTGAGATCTGGAAGAACAAGCTGTAACTCCGGCACCTGCCTTGTGCTCTGTGTTTCATCTCGGCAAACCTGCCATCTGTTGAGTCCTGACGCAGAGAAAAAGCTGTTTTCAGGCCTGCAACAACGTTTAGAGGGCTGCTCAGCAGTTCCCTATTGCAAACAGATTTTTAAAAGGCGGATGGATGCAGCACGTACCGTTCGGACACATACACAAGATATGTCAAACATTTCTTAGTATCTTAGTGTTCTTAGCACCTCAGACTGTACGAAGTAGGTCCCACATTGCTAGAATACCCCAGTCACTGGATGATGCGGGAAGAATGAATGGGCTGAACACTGAGATTACATTAAACAAAAAAAAATATTTGTTTCTGTATTGGGCTTGCATGGCAAGGTTTTGGTGGGGGTGGGGCCTACAGCGGTGAGAAGCTGCTAGAACCTTCCCCCATGTCCCATAAAACTAATGCCAGCTGCTCCAAGATGGATCCACTGCTGGCCGAGGCCGAGCCCATCAGTGACGGTGGTAGCACCTCTGGGAGAACATAGTTGAGAAGGAGAGCGGGGACGGGGGAGAACCGAACCGGGCAATTTCAGCTAAAGGGAGGAGCGAGAATGAGTGAGAGCAACAACTCTGCAGACACCAAGGTCAGTGAAGAAGTAGAGGCAGGAGATGCTCTAGGTGCCACAGCAGGGATTCCCCTGCAGCCTGTGGTGAAGACCATGATGAGGCAGGCTGTCCCCTGCAGCCCGTGGAGGTTAATGGTGGAGCAGAGATCCACCTGCAGCCCATCAAAGTCAATGGTGGAGCAGAGATCCACCTGCAGCCCATCAAAGTCAATGGTGGAGCAGAGATCCACCCGCAGGCCGCGGAGGTTAATGGTGGAGCAGAGATCCACCCGCAGGCCGTGGAGGTTAATGGTGGAGCAGAGATCTACCTCCAGCCTGGGGAGGTTAATGGTGGAGCAGAGATCCACCTGCAGCCCATCGAAGTCAATGGTGGAGCAGAGATCCACCTGCAGCCCGTGGAGGACTCCATGCTGGGGCAGATGGGTACCTAAAGGGGGCTGTGACTCTGGGGGAAGCCTGTGCTGGAGCAGGCTCCTGTTGGGAGCTGTGGTCCCGTGGAGAGGAGCCCATGCTGGAGCAGGTTTGCTGACAGGACTTGTGACCCCATGGGGGGCCTACACTGGAGCAGTCTTCTCCTGAAGGACTGCACCCTGTGGAAGGGACCCATGGGGTCTCTCCCCTGTCCAGCTGAGGAGAGGAATGATGGAGTAGACACCTGGAGTCCAGCCAGGGTCAACCCACCACAGTTTTCAAGGTAGGAGCCACTTTTTGTAACTGTCCTGTTGCTTCTGTATGCCTCTGGAGACTATCCATCCCCTTCCGAGGCTGGGGCTGGAGGAGAACGGCTCCTGAGATCACCATGATCCCCTCTTTGGGAGTGCTTCATCCCTACGTGTGTACCCACTACATTTCCATGTCAGTGGATCCCACAGGCTACCCGGCACGGCCTTGTCCTGCCAGGGGAGGTGGGGAGGCCATAACAGGGCCTTAAGAGCCACGTTGGGCTGGGGTCTGCTGCAAGGCCTGAGCCATTGCCACTGCTGAAGCGAGCCCACCCATGGCCCCGGGGCTCAGGCCGGCCCCACAGGCTGCCTCCCTTCCGCTGGGCTGGGGCTGCCCCGGCCTGCCCTTATCCCTGCCGGGGGTGGCAGGACATGCCATGATGGATGTTGGGGGACACCCTGCCGCTCTCGACTGACGTGCAGAAATAGAGTTTGGAGATGGTAAGGATAATGGTTCTGCGCTGAGCTTCACTGGTAAGCTGGAAGTTACAGGCAGACAAATATGGTAACTTCAAGTATGTGATCTGCCTGTCCTTGCACCCAGCAGCCTGGTTGTCAGGAACCTGGAAAAATGCTTGTTGTTGTGAAAACTGCGTCCGTCCCTGGGTCATTCTGATCCTCTGCTCCGCTGGGACCCCCCTGCGGTACTGGGGCCCCCCAACAGCAGAAGGACACGGAGCTGTTGGAGCGGGGCCGGAGGAGGCCCCGGAGATGCTGGGAGGGCTGGAGCCCCTCTGCTGTGGGGACAGGCTGAGAGAGCTGGGGGGGTTCAGCCTGGAGAAGAGAAGGCTCCGGGGAGACCTTCCAGTCCCTAAAGGGGCTCCGGGAAAGATGGGGACGAGCTGTTTAGCAGGGACTGTTGTGATAGGCAAGGGGTATGGTTTTAAACTAAAATAAGGGAGGCTTAGCCTAGATATAAGGAATACATTTTTTGCAATGAGGGTGGTGAAACCCTGGCCCAGGTTGCCCAGAGAGGTGGTAGATGCCCCATCCCTGGAAACATTCCAGGCCAGGTTGGACGGGGCTCTGAGTGACCTGGTCTAGTTCAAGATGTCCCTGCTCATGGCAGGGGGGGTTGGACTAGATGGTCTCTAAAAGGTTCTTTCCCACCCAAACTCTTCTCTGATTCTGCTTCAGGGACTTCAAACTTAGCATATGTTCTAAGGGGTTTCCTATAACTTCCAGATTTCCAGTGATTCCCTATTAGGCTATTTGTTATTTGTCTTTGCTGCTACTGTTCTGGTACCAGATGTTCATAGAGAGCCCTGCTCAGCTGGCATACACAGCTAATTGGCTGGGAACACACCCAGTCACTGATAATATCATCCCTGTTCGCCCCCTCCCCCCCGAATTAACAACAAATATTGTCAAGGTAAAGAATATTTCTTCCTTTTGCAGCCACACCCAGCATACTGTTACCGTGACTCAGTCCTGTGTTCATCCTATTCAGCAAAGCTATCGGCCTAATTTTGCAAGGGTAAGAATAAATGACCATTCTCTCTCCAGCTGACAGTGTAACAGCCATAAATATTTCCTTGCAAAGGAAAATTATATAGAAATGGTCTGCAGAATATCCTACTCTTCTCTTTAAAATGTCTGATTGTGACTGAAGATGTGAAGCCAATCTCTAGTCTTATTTGCAGTTGTTTAAACCTGGAACATATCAATTGACTTCAGTAAACAGATTCCAAATTTACACTTCTTTAGGCAGAATTTGGCTTAAGTTCTCATGGTTAAAAAATTTTCATAGGGTTATACCATTTAAAACTCATGTGGTACAATAAATTCTGAAGCAAAACTTCTGTTCTTATGTTAAACTCTTGTAAAACACCCGTTATGCATGCACAAAGTGCTATGAGAATATTAGGGAAAAGTAAAACTTCGTGCTTCTTTTATCTCCAAATCTCAAATAGCTTTGAAATCAGTCTTATTTATGAACTGGAAAACTGTGGCTGGTTTGTCAAGTAATCGCAACAGGTCACAACCTTTATAGCCTCAGGAACTAACCCAAGGGATCTTCTTAATATACAGTTAGTATGCAAAGTTATTCCTCTTCTAAAGAACTCTTCTAAAGATCAGATCTTGCAAACATTTAGACGTGTGCTTAAAGTTAAGTAGGTAAGCGGTTTCTATTCAGTTCAATGGAACTACTCTCGTATAATGTTTACTTGTAAATTGAACTCCTTTGAGAACGTATATAAAATACCACTATTTGAAGCCATACTATCTGAATTAATACCATTTTCATATATGTGTGCTGATCTGTAACTAATCCAGCCCTATGCATAATAGTGATGATGAGGCAAATACAGGAGCGTGATCTAAACATCTACAGAATATACAAAAAGACACAAACTGGTACGAAGTTAAAACAGGGAGACGAACTTGCAGGGAAATGTTTTGGTATGTGATAGGAGGACAGAGAAGACGTGAAAGGGAGAGGCAAAAGCCATGAACAGTAGTAGAATTGCCTGGGTTAGCTGATATAAAGTAGTTCTTCTTAGTGTTTGCAGCCATTCATTGGTAGGTAAGATTGATTTTCCTGGGCACTATGTGTCAATATTCTGCACCACAAATGGACGAAGTGAGATGTAATGTATGTGGTAATAAACTTGCCATTTAGTTTATATACTCTTCATACATCAGAAATAATTTACTAGATATCTGAATGACTGTGGGCCTCCCAAGAACGGTGACACAGACACGACTGAAGAAGAGACATGTTGATCCCTGTCTACAATTTCCTGTTAATACGGATTATAAAATCAACACCAACGAAGCACAAACCCCGCTTCACCAGCCTTCCTCACCCCATTTTTTGGAACCTCACTAAAGCCAATGTGGAGTTTGATGTTGGTATTTCAAAGTATAGACCTTCGGTTCACCTCAGTGATTAAAAGTGCATTTATCTCTCATGTTATGATTTATTAAATTTGTGTCACTGGAGGGGAAATATAGATGCATAAATAGTATGCCCTTATTCCTTATGAATAATATGTGGAAATGGAGATGAAATATAACAATATGTAGGACAGTAAAATAATGGGAACATTTATTATTTTAAATAGTTAACATCTATGAGTGGTTAAATAAATATATAGCCAAACTATTCTTCTAACTTGTTTTTTATTTAGATAATAGATATATTTATCTTTTATCATATTTATTTAATACTTGTATCTCCCATTAGACTCCTTAAAAACAAATATTCTAAAAGCTCTTGTTAATTCTTTAAAATAAATATACAAAGTCTCTTAGTTTAAAATAGAGCAGTTTTTTTTAGTCTGACAGCTGTGACAACATGAAAAAAATGAAAACACAGGATAAATATTAGCACTCCGCTTTGTCTCTTTAGCTTACTGACAGAAAATCATATGAATTTGTATGTTAGGAAGAGTATCCCAGATCTTTTAAGATCTGTGTTATTTCTGTATTGAATATACTTTAATGAAAAATCCAGGTAATGTTACAATTTTATCCGAGATGGCAAAATTAAACCTATTTCAGAGAGGCGGACTCAGTTAAACTAAACTATTGCGTTAGGCACAGAAATCACAAATATTCTTTCAGTGCTCGAAAGAAAAGTGTTCTATTGGCATGGAAAATGTCCAGATCTCAGTAAGACCAAGGAAGCAGCTTGTTTCCTGAGATGTGAAACGGTGCTTATGCCTCTTCCCTTCTCCCCTTTTTGTATGAAAGAAAAACATAAAAGGAATAAAGTGAAACTGTCTTCTTTCTCCCTATTGTGAGGCCAGTTCCAATGCAGCTTTGGGAAATTCACACCGCGCCAAGTAAAAACCTGTTTTCACGAAGTAACACCAAACCCACTGCAAACTAGAATACACACAAGCGGTGCCAAACACAGCAAAGAGAGCGTAACAGGACCACAACGCTTATCTTATTCGCACCGCTGTGCTTTCGTTGTCAGGAGTAACTGTGAAGGGAAAGCCCGACCCATTCGTCAGAGTTTTCTGATGCTAAGCGGCAGTCACCTGTACGAACAGCTCTTAAATGTGATTAATGTCACTTCAGATCCTAGCTTTGGGTGAGTGTTGCTGTGGATTGCTTCTGATTTTTACCTGCTCCCGTTCTGGCTTTGTGGTCTTGCTCCTTAGTCTGTTTTGTAATTCAGCTTCATGGACAATAGGCCGTGATCCATTGATCTCCCTACTTTCTAATTGCTCTTCCCAACTGTCGCACCGCCAGACATGCGGTGAGACCAAGAGTGCAGCATTCCAGACAGAGCTCTTCTAACTTTTTTGGGGTTGTTTTGTTTTTTTTTTTTTTGGTTGACAGTGGCTTGTACAGATATTCCAGTCTTGCAGACTGTGAGCCAGCTTCTGCCTCAGGTGTGAGACCTCTCCCAAATGGAAGTTTTCTGATGATTATACATGACTAATTTTAAAAGATAGTATCACAATACACTACCTCTGCCATTTCCCATTAAAAATATCGCAGACAAATAATGTCCTCATCATTAGGCCTGAGGCATACTTCTGTCAACCTGCTGATTATACCTGTGGAGGTTAGAGATCGTTAACACTTAACTCATCTGAGCTCAGCCTTTATCATCGGCTCCGTCTGGTTGTGAATACTTGCCTAAAACTGTCATGCAAGTCTTTATATTGTGTGGTATAAACCATTTGGCTGCCTCTTTTGGCGTAGTACCCTCTTTATAACTTTGAATATTCTACTCTCATGTAAATTTACTGAGGCCTTGTGAATCATAGCAGTGTGTGTCACGTAGAAAAAGTCCTACTTGTGAGCAGATTTTCAGGAAAGCAATAAACACTTGTCGGTGATGCAGTCCTCTGCTTCAAAAATATTTGTTTCGTGTATCCATCTCCATAAGCATTGGCTTCGGCATCTGACCAGGTGTTGGGGAATTGTAATTATCCAGACTTGAAATGAATATATTTCATTTCCTACGACTTCAAAGATGTGTCCATTCAACATTGAGTTACAGGTATTATGTAAGTCACAGGAGTCCCTTGTCTTTTAAATATGCCATTTAACAATGATGGAATGTATTCACTTGTTCAACAGAAAATGGGCTTACGGAAAGGTGGAACAGCTTCCCAAGTTTCTCTGCAAAAGCTGATTACAAGAGTTGCTTATGTTGGAAAAACATATGGCTTTATATAGTTGTTAATTAGACATTTCATCATAACAGAATATATTTTTGATTAATTGTCCTCTACTTCTAATATAGCAATAAATTGATTTGCTTGTTGAGTTATATCTATGTAATCAATACATCATCAGCCCAGCGCAAGATCTTGTGCTTTGGAAGCCTTGCTATAACTATGGAAATGGTGAGGCACATAGTCATTTGCTACCTACAATCTCTGTTTTAACAAAATAATATTTTCCACAGGCCCAGGCAATTTGGGCTCCTCTGGTAGTCTGCTGTACAACCCGGCCTCAGGTTTCCGTGAGGTTTACATTGCAGGATTTTTATGTGTGTATCTATGTATATAGTTGTACTTAGTGTGAGACCTGAAGTTCATAACATAGATCAATGTTCTTAGCGTCCTGTACAGTAGTCCATGAGATGCTGTTCATGGTAATGTAGCAGCAAAGCCCCTCGCTATTACTGTGTCCTGTTCTGGGCTCCCCAGTTCAAGAAGGACAGGGAACTACTGGAGATAGTCCAGCAGAGGCTATGAAGATGATGAGGGGCCTGGAGAATCTCTGTGCTGAGGAAAGGCTGAGAGCCCTGGGGCTGTTCAGCTGGAGAAGAGCGGACTGAGAGGGGATCTCATCAATGCTCAGCAATAGCTAAAGGGTGGGCAGCAAGAGGATGGGGCCAGTGGTGAGAATCAGTGGTGCCTGGTGACAGGACAAGGGGCAACGGGCACAAACTGGGACACAGGAAATTCCATCTCAACATGAGGAGGAACTTCTTGACTTTGAGGGTGGCAGAGCCCTGGCACAGGCTGCCCAGAGAGGTGGTGGAGTCTCCGTCTCTGGAGACATTCCAACCCCGCCTGGACGCGTTCCTGTGCCACCTGCTCTGGGTGACCCTGCTCTGGCCGGGGGTTGGACTGGGTGATCTCCAGAGGTCCCTTCCCACCCCGGCCAGTCTGGGATTCTGTGGTACATCTGTCTCATTTTCTGCTGTTGAAGTTTTGTGTGTCATAGTTCCCACTGGCAAACGTGGCAGACAGGTTTTCCTTCTCAGTTTCTATAAAATTTCATTCTTTTTCAGCGAGAGCTCATTTGTGGTAAAGAAGTTGCTAAACTATCTTCACATGTCCAACTGCACGATGACCAGGCAGGGAGATTAGTCTAGAAAAGTATAAAGCTCATGTAAAACAATGCAGTGATTGGAAAGCCAGACAGTAGGAGAGCCAAAGCTATGAATTTATGTCCGTTTATTGGACGGCAAGGACTGCACTCACACGTAACAGAGTGCCGTGTCTAGTTGCTGCAGAGCTCCATCATGTTTCTCTGACCACTGCCAAGTTATCCTCTTGTCTCAGCAGAACTGCCTTCCCTTTGGTGCCCTCTGTGGTTAGTCTAATTATCTGCGGGATCTTTTGTAGAGCTTCTTGTACTATAATATTTTCATTTTCGCTACTGCTGAAGTTTTCATCTTTGCTGTCATCTGTCTAGATTCCTTTTGTATTTACCATCTTTCAGCCTTCACTTGAATTAAATTAATATTTTCTACTTGGATCCTTGCCTTCCCTTTCTTCTGTTTCTGATCTTGTTCCACTGTGATTGACACTGCAATTATCATGTCCCACATTATGTGGATGTCTCCAATAACTCCATATGTTTCACTGTTGCTTTGTTGAAACAATTTCCTCATTGCCCTTATTCCAAAAGCTAGATGTTATCTACATTATAGCTGCCTCAGGAGTTCCATAGTCTGGATGATTCCTCATTTAAACAGACTTGCCAATATCAGCCTTTTTTTTTGTCTAGAAGAGTAAATATGTTTTCACCGAGTAGTTTATGCTGAACATCTGTTTGTGAGCAAACCGAATAATGCTTAGAAATGACACATTAAAATATATGAGATTAAGATAAATTGCATTTCTTTTAGCTGTGACTAAATTATAAACCTTAGTGGGTACGTTCGTTTTGGCCTTGACCTTTGTTTACGAGATGCTCGGGTACAGTTTTGAGTCTGTCTCATGCAAAGAGGTTATTTTTCAGGCCAAGCTTGATAACAGTGACTGACCGATGTACTCTGCTGGCATATTTACAGGCCTGCAAGGGCTTCTTTAATCATGCAATCAGATTTTTTTATGTCTACTGGCTGCCTTAATACTCAACACGTGTACTAAGGTATTGTGGCCTCTCAGTCTAACGTGAGAGACAGAGCCGAAGACCTGACCTTAAATGGTGTTCAAGGGACTTGCCTTGGAACTGTCACTTATTATAAGTAGGTGGGACCCTGGCACCTGGCTTAAAAGTTGAACTGGGAGAAACTTAACTTCAGGCCCACTATCAGTCTTGATTGTTAAAATGTGGAAAAAATGAGATTTGCTGCGCCTACTGAACCACTCTTCCTGCTCAGCATTATTCTGTTCTGAGTGCAGGTTTAATCAAATTCAATTTCATCGATACATTTTGAGTATTACCGTACAGGTAAACGTAGTTCAACTCTGCATATGGAAGTGAATTAATTTATTTTACGCAGGCACTGTTCCTCTGTGTGGACTACTGACGTCTCTCGTTCTGGCTATGTCTACCGTAGCGAGTTGCTGAGGACACCCCACACCACGTGTGTGCAGTGGGGAGAGGTTATTTTAGGCTAGCTCTGAAATAAGTTCCTGCAAGAGCTGAATGTCTGCTGCCAGCTGAAGCGTAGCAGGTGGAAGTGCATTAGGTGAAGTCCTGCACTGTCTCTCAGTCTCACCCAAAAGAAAATCAATTAATGCATTCCGAGACTGCCCTGCAATGCAAACCAGCATGTGGTAATTGGAGACAACTGGGGACTTGCTTCATCACGGGCACTTTTGGTCTGAAATAGAATGCTACTCTAGAGGTAGCCTCTGGCTTTCAAATGCTGTGATACTCTCTAGGATGCTTTGAGCTGGCAAGAGTTGTAAGGATGGGACAACACTTCTACTTCTGTGCCTATGTCTGGTAAGATCCTGTTAATAACTAATAATTTTTTCTATTCCAAATCTGCATCTGTGACAGTCTTGAAAAGGTCTCCTATTCCTGTCTCCCACTTCATCCTGACTACGTCTTTTTTGGTATTTCCAAATATATAATTTCTTGCCTCTTACCTCTGTTGTATTACAAACTTGTGTTACTGCTTTTTTCCCATACATAAAAATTGATAATCTGTACTTACTCTGAAAACTTTACCAGAATCAAAGCATACTCATTACACTTAATGAAAGGCTGTTACGAGCTTTGAGAAATCTTTGCTTCTATGGGAATCAAAACAGAGCTTTTGAATACGTTACTACTTTATTGTTTCCTGGAGCTTTGAGCTGTATGAGGAATGCTGGTCCAACCACCTCCATTTCTCTGCAAAATTGCCAAGAAGAAATTAGGCTGCGAATGGCTTACAGTTCTTCTAGTGTATTTTTTTTTTTTAATAATGCTTTCAAGGATTTTTGTGTTGTTTTTTTCATTTTATTTTGTCATATACCTATAGTCTCAGACAAAATAACCCCTTGCTTTAACCCAACTGATGTCACTTCTGCCACAATGTTTCACAGCTGTTGGTTTTCTATACTACACAAATTCTGAGAGAGACCAAAGGACGTTGAAAACTTCTCTTGCCAAATACCACGCTCTACCTCCAGTCCTCCAGACCAAGTATCTGTTTCATATGAGAGCTGCTTCCAACTCTTCCTCTAACAGAATCTTGGTTATTAGAAACTACTCATTGTAACGCAACATCATTAGAGTATAATACACTTGTGTTAACTTAGTTTTTCGGGGTTGGTTTATACCTTTATATTTAGTATAGAGGAGAAAGAACCCAATTCCCTGTTCATATTAGAACACAGGGCGTTCTTGAAAAAGGTGTAGCATACGTGTCACAACTCATTTAAATAGTGTTCTGCTGTTGAATAGGTGACTCAGGTAAGCAAAATACTTAAACATTGAAGTACCCTTGGTGTCAAAATCTTAGTGTGTATTAAATTAATTGAGGGTAGAAACCTGGAAAATTACAATCCTTTGGGAAGGTTCAGTATAGCTTCACTAAAGGGAAATCCTGCATTGCAAACCTCTCAAAGGTCTTTGAAGGAATCAGCAAACACGTAGCTACAGGTCATCTGGTTGAGAGTTTACCTGTATTTGTCCAAAGGCTTTTAAAGTAACTAAGTAGTCATGGAATAAGAGGGAAGGTCCCACAGATAAATCACTGGTTAAAAGAGTACCAAAAAACCCTCCATATATCTTTCTTACGAGAGAGAGGTTACTAGTGTAGTTCCACTGTGGCTGTTCTCATCCATGTATTTGTAAATTTAGAAAACGCTGTTATCAGTGGGTGAGTTTTCAAACGATATTATTTACTGTAGCATTTGAAGACAGCTAAAGGGCGTTAGAAGTCTAAGTGACTATGTAATGAAAGGGCAGTTGACATTCATTGTAAATATATACAACGTGATGCACGTGAGGGAAACCAGTCCCGACTTCAGATGTGAACTGGCAGTCTGCGGCTTTGCCATTACCACTTGCCAGCGAACGGGCACTATGATAAATAGTTCTGTCAAAACATCGGCTTAACATTCCGCAGTGGACAAAAAGGAATGTTAAGAATTATTACAAAAGGAGGAAAAAGCAAATGCTAAATAAAAGTTTATGCCACTTTGTAAAGATGTACTTCATCTTCTAGAATACTGTGATTTTTTTTTTTTTCCTCATCTCATTACAGCAGAATATAGGCGGGCAGCAGAAATCGTAAAGATTCAAAGAACAACAAGGATGATCAAAGATGTAGAATAGCTTCAGCATGAGTAACGATTAAATGGACTGATTTTTCACTGGGATGACTGGATAGACGTTTGGTAAAGCTCTACAGAATCATAACTATCTGGAGATAGCTGTGGAGAGGCTAGAGAGACCTCTTCACCCTCTCTTACAGGACAAGAACTAGGGGCTAATGAACAAAGCTGGTATGAATCTGGTCTAAAACAGAAGGAGGGGTTTGATTATGCAGTGGGGTTGTGTATCTTTTGAAGTTTTTGTGTATCTTTTGAAGTTTTTGCCAAAGGATGTTTATATTCAAAAAATTAACAAGCAGACAACTGTAAAGATACTTAGAAATGTATAAGTACTCTCCCAAGAGTACTTGGGAGAGGTTATTAAACAGATAAACTACATCAGGATCAAGAAATTCCATAAACTGAAAATGGTTGAGGCCAGGAAAGCATTAGAGGATGTACAATCTGTGCTTGCCCTCTACTTGTTTTTCCATGGCTACTTCCTTTTAGAATCAGGGTACTGGGACACTAACATTACTCTGGACCCTTGGTCTCACAGTTTTCTGGACTTCAGTTCTGGCCCATTATTTATTTATATCATCTACTTATTACTTATTTATATTTATTCTTGTAAACAAAATTAGTTTCTGCATTGGTACATTTCAGTAGTCCTTTTATTGAAAATGATTAATTTACACCAGCATTCTTAACAAATTTGTCCAAATGTCCAATACAAGCACTCTGCCAACCTCTGGTTAACACATTTCAAAGAAGAAAAGTGTCAAAGAAAGTTATTAATGTGATTCATGAGTGTGAATAAAAACCATGTACTTATATACTGGAAATTACTGGATGAACTTTGCCATTAAGCTAAGTTAATTAAACTTACATGCAAAAAAATCCATTTGATAATTATTGCGTACGAGTTTTTATGTGCAGTTGTTACTTCTAGGTTTATAATGACTTTGCTCTGTTCAGGAGCCATGGTGAACGTGTGGTACTGTAGGATAAAGTACAGAGTTTTTCAGAATTTTACCTGAAAGCAACACAAAAGTTAACTTGGTTCCATGTCAGATTGTCTTGGAAGGGAAAAAGGAATTTGTTAGTATTTACCGAACAGAAATAATTTCAGATTACTCCCACAGCAGGCATCAGACTTCATGGTCTCACAAACTCCATGCAACCACCACTCCAAAAAACATAATTATAAAAACCTTAATCTGGCTTTCATTATTAAATAAGCTTTTACCTCAGGGTAATTACTACAAGCAAAACGCATGCAGTGACAAGGAACTTCAGTTTTTCTAACAGGTAAATAAATATTAAAAAAAATGAGAGACCTGAGGGCATACTGCTGACCTAATGGGTTTCACCTAAAGGCAAAACTGAAGCTAAGCTTTTATTTCAGCATAGCTCTGTAACCCTGGATGTAAAAATAAAGCAAAGCAAAACAGCAGTAAAAAACAATCCCTCTCAAATTACCGTTTTCTAAAGTAATAAAGCAGGAAATTGTCTTTACTGAAAACAAACCAAACCAAACAGGATTCTAGGAACATTACACGTGTGTGTTTCATTTGGAAAATCAGGCGAATCCCCAGAACCCTGGCTTAGATTTTTAAAAGAATGTAAATCTGCAGGTTTCTTGCCCGGAAAATAATTATTTTATTTGAAAAACCCCATACGATTCAGTCTAATTAGCAAATTTTGCCAAGAACGGTCCTTGGCGAAGAGCCAACACCTATCCCCGCACATAGTCCACCCCCCCAGGGGTCATTATGAGTTATTTGCATCCTAACAGTTTGAGAAACTTCCTTCTTTTGTAACACTAAGACGATAAAGATCACCAGACTATTCTCAATGTAATCATTAGTAGACCTCTTTGTTTTCAGATGAGTCCTAATTTAGACCTCAGGTAAACAGATGAGCTATCTCATACATCTTGTTTTCTACAAAAAAGCAAGGTGTTCGTTATTCAGTTTATCTAGCACATGATAACGAAGATTGCCAGCATGAGGTAAAGTCCTAATGAAGAGAAGTCGCTTCATAATTTCAACATGAATTTGGAGATCAAGCTGGACCTTTGCTGCTGGGGCGAGTTACCGGTGGGTGAAGACTGCAAATTGCCTGTATTCATTAGGAATTTATTAGGCACAGGTGAAGACACACCTGGTTTCCTAACGAAGACAGATCCTCCATGAGAAGAGCTCCCATGCCTGGGAAAGGCTCGGCTGGCCAGGAAGCGGTTGGGCAGACTCTGGCGCACTGAGCTGGAGTCATTTGGGCTCCGTGCCTGGTTCCAATTAAGCAGCTGCTAAATGCTCTGAGGCTCCCAGCCTACATTTTGGAATTTGGGGCCCTTCCCCATCGGTTTGCGGGAGGCTGCCGTCAAGACCTTTATGAAGATGGTGTTTTGCAGACCTTTACAGGTTTTGCTTAGAGAGCTGCATGCAGCAGGGTTTTCTTTCATTTATATAGCTAATGTTTCTCCTTTTAGCAAGAGGTTGCTTATTTTTGTTTGTTTTAATGTTTATTTTTTTGTTTGTTTGTTTGTTGGAGAGTATGTTCATGTTATGGGAGAAAGTTTGTGGAACCTAACAGACAAATAGACATGATGCTACAGGGCAGGTAAACAACACAGCTGAGACTGTTAAGAAAACTGATAGGAACCAGGATCTAAATAAAACTGGTGGGTTTTAACTTGTTTTCAAGAAAGCTAACTGAAAACAAATCTAGCAGATGGCAAGATTCCAAGTGCTGTAGCTAGAACATGCCGTAATTAATCTTATAATAATTTTTTTTCTGATGTATGACAGATAATGATTCATTTTGCAATAACTGTTTAATATAATGCATGACTTCGCGCTTTCTTTTCTGTTATGGGAGACTGAAAACAAACACTGTAGGAGAATGCCACGCCGAGCCAGTTGTGGCTGTGAGAAGGCAGGGGACCTAGGAATGGATTGAGGACGTAAAAAGTTCTCTTGCAGATGGATTGACGATGTCTGTCAAGACTAATTACACCTTTTGTATGTCGATTGTATAGTGGTAACTTGCCCGTAGCACCACAACGTTTCCAGTCTCCTGGGAATACAGAGTGAAATTCTTGACTTCTTGCTAAATAATTGCTGTCTTCTACAGGCTTATGCGAATAACAAAGATTTCAAGTAGCTAATACGTGTGGTACTGTTTACATACGCGTATATAAACACACACGGACATAGATGTATGTGAACAGTACAATTAAAAATAATTAGGAGATTTTGGCCATTTGTTTTCTCACCTTGTCTTATGAGTGCAAATAATTTAACAAATTAATACAAAACATAAATTGATAAAAATAATAGCTCAAGAATTAATCTATTAAATGAAATTAACAACCACTCTTAATTAATATTATTTATAAAACAACATCTTCTAGTCTTAAGATTATACAAACTGATTTTTTTTTTCCTCTCTTCTTGCAGGCGGTGTGTTTTGAATCAGTGGTTCCATAGCAGCAGGTCAGTCTGTATTCAGTTATCTAATTATACTTAACATTTTATTTTAATTATCACTTTGACCTTTAGCGTGACCGACTGTATTTCCCAAACAGAGGAATCCTTCCTGGTTTTGATGTTGGTGTTCTGAAGTGTCTCACATTTTCAGATCAATAGTTGTAGTGAAAACAATTTGTTTACATTGTTCCTTCAAGGTTAAATTCTACATGTGCTGAGGTTAATTTAATTTACTTCACCCCGAGGACACCTTGGAGCAGTACTTTGACTTTCTGTTGCTTTGGGATGATAGAGCGAGCTCTTAGCTCTGATCCAAGAAGAAAGACAAGTGGAGCATGTATGGAGCTCTTTAACAGATTATTATTATTTTTAATCAAAAACCAGTTGTTACATACAGGCACTTAGACAAAGCTGGCAATAGAGATATTTTTTTGATACCCATGAAAGCATTACGCAAACTGAAGCGGATATTTATACGTGTACTCAATTTATGAAGGTTCTTCACTTGGGTGAAAAGAAAAGTATGACCACGAAGTCAAGGTCATTTAGCTCTGGTGATAGTAAGGCATCTTGGTCTAAGGCAAGCCACGGGACCTGCTCTGACTTGTTGCGTAGGCTGCAAGAAGCTGTTGGTAAGAGCTCTTGCTTATCTCAGTTTCTTTGCCAGTAAAATTTGGGTAACAACAACCACCACCCTGCTTCACGTTAGCTCTTGGAGGGTGCTTGTACAAGGTGGGGTGTACAGAATTTGACTCTGTGCTCGCACTGGGGTTCTGGTCAGACGAATAAATGAGATGATGGCTCAAAATATCACTCAAAAATCACTCCCTCTACACAGAGCAGAGTCAAACCATGAAATGTGTCAGTTAGCGGTTTTGTCACTGTGCATTTTATTTGACAACGGCCACGTACTTGTGGAATAAGTCATGCTCTTGTATGTTTTCTTATCAAAGTGATCTACCTAATGGGCCTAGTGTAAAGCAAACGAGAAACCTGTGAGTGAAAGCTCCGCCAGTGATTGTCAGAGAGATACGGTTTCGCTGGGACAAGTGTGCACGTGGTGACACAGGTTTTTTTGCAGGAAAGTGATGAGAACATCCAGATTAGAGCTGGGTAAATTGATCTGATCCTGTTCCCTGCCCAAATATTCCTGTGGTGCTACATGCCTTGCTTAAAGTAGTATTGTTTGACTGCAGAATGCAAGATACATCTGACTAAATGTTAGGTCAAGCAAGTATCCTTTTTTTTAAAGGAGTCAGGAAATTAAAAAAAAAAAAAAAGCTGCAACAAACAACAGTGTTCTCACGAAAAGGTGTCCATATGAACCGTTCAGTAAACGGTTCAGTAGAGGTGTTATTTGAAAGAAAATTAAAGTGGTGTAAAACACAAGAGATAACTGTTTTAAATGGTTTATGTGTTCTCATTTAGAACCAGAACATTTTATTATTAATCTTACTTTGGATGTTGTGTCGTTATCACACTGATGTGGCGTAGATCACTTGTAGAAAAATAAGGGTACTTTCCTTTTGGTTTGCATTTTCCTTTGTGTGTAAAACAAAGCTTTAAATTAATTTGATTCTGAATTTCTCTTGGATTTCCTTGAAATTACAAGACTATATAGTATTGTATGAATTGAAAATGAAAGGCTTTATTTAAAATATTGAGTTTTTCTACAATTTTTGGTTTCACTTTTTTTTTTTTTTCCCAAAAACGTCTAAACCCAATATTTGCCTTGGTCAAATTGTCCAATGAACAGGGCTTTTCTACGTAGGAGGCTGTGTTTATGTTGACATGGCCATTCCAGGTTGTAAAATGCAGAGTAATTATCTGCTGAGGGTCGTATATCGCCGGGGGTGATATGTCAGGGGTACAGCCAATGTTCTAAATTAAAGTCCTGTACACAGAGACTTCAAAAATCTAGATTACGTGATACCTAGTAATTTCATTTAGTTTATGTAATGGCTAAATACTAACTGGTGAGGCCGAATCACCACGGAATCTCTGGAAAGAAAGAGAACTGAATTAAATACGGACTCGCATACAGGGCGAAGCCTCAGCCTTGCAGTCTGTCTGGCAGTTTATATCGTTGAATGTGTACGGGGCCCGATGCAGTTGTGAGTTGGCTTGTTTGTTTGCTAGTTCTATATATGCCTATATATATATAGTTCTATATATAGTTTGTTTTTTAATTAGAGATACAGAAGAAATTCCTCCTTTTCATGATATACCTGGAATTCTAGAAAGGACTTTTGATGCTTTTTTGGCTGGTTTGTGTTTACATAAATGAGCTGAAGAAAAAACGCATGTGATGCTGAGATGTTAACTATGTTTTAGAGCCTGTATGTAAGACCTGATGTGACTCTCACAGCTTTTTTAGCAGCAACAACACTGCTGAATCAAACCCAGGGCAGTGGGGGAAGCTGTGTATGTTTTGGAAGTTTTACAGATGATAAGATTAGAGACTGGAGCGCGTCCAGTAAATTCAAACAGTGACCTCAGAGTCACAGTGAAGGGACATTTTTCTCAGGTCATGTTTTTCTATGCTGTTTCTCGATATACAGAGATAAACCACATGTGTTTGAGAGGCTAATGCTGGATTAAGGAACCAACCCCCAAAAAAAGGGTGAAGTGTTAGGAGAAACAAGTGCTTTTCCATTGCAATATTTCACTTAGTTCTGCCTTACTAAACAACACCTGACCTCATGGCCCAGCAATTTTTAGGAATCCGAAGTCACATTAGAGAAAAAAAGATAGTGTGATATATTTGGAGGTGAAAAAAGGCTGGTGTGTGGGTTTTTTTTTTTTTTTTTTTTTTTAACTTGGAGGAAAGCTCGCGCACAAAACCAAGTTGGAATTTCAGCACATGGTGCCACACTGTTGTTTTTATTTAGAGAGTATGTCACTAGTGGTGTGCACTGTAGATGTTAGCAATGGTCAGTAGTGATACGAGCTTTCCATGCACTTGCTGCCGGAGCACACAGTCAGGATCTCTGGAGAACTTATATTGGCATTGTTAGCACCACCTGAAGAATGCACTGTATGCCTTCCATGCAGTTTTGCCCAGGCAACCTAGGATTGTTACAGGTACACAAAAATGTGACAATTGTGCTAAGAATATGATTTTATTTTATTTTAAGGCAATTTGGTACTCTTGACTTACAGATGTTTATGTAACAAGTGACCTGAGCTATTTAAAGAATGTACGGTATCGTAGTTTAGGGTTTTTGGGTGTGTGAATGCTGAGCAACAAAATAACACAACCCCCCGTATTGTACTATTAAAACAATCCATACTTAAGAAATTCCTCATAATCAGTCATAACTCCTGAATTCCCGTCAAAAGCATTTTTCACGCAACGCATAGTTAAACCATGAAAGATACCAAAAATTCTTTTCTGCTCCAAGGGAAACTTGAACAAGTTCACAGGATAAAACTCCATTAGGGATTTCTAAATATGCAGAAATCACCTAGAGCTTGGAGATACCTGCACACAGTCGGTGATCAGAAATACTCCCAGCAAGAGTGTTATGAGCTTTTCCTGTTCTTGTGCTTTTTCTAAGCGTGTATTATTGGCTCTTGGCGCAGACGGACTACTGGACTACACAGACCTTTGGTTTAAGGTAGCATGGTTCAGTTGCGTTTACATCCTTCTTCTCAGCCTTTAGAAAACTGTAGGTGTGTATTTGTTAATTATTATTATCTGGAGCAAAACCAACTGTAATTTCAGCTCCATTGCAGAGTCATTTTTACAAGCCTGTCAAGTAGAAGAGAAGTAGAACCCGATTTCACGTAGATTTCTATGAGTTTTTGTCACTGCGTGTTAAAGTGCAAGTTCTACCTTGCAGGTAGTCCCTTCCTACCGTCAATGTTGTGATACAGACAAAATTTATGCGGAAGATTGACTCCTTATGAAAAAAAAAGTTGATTACGGAGAGTATTTACAATGGAGTAGTTCCACCATGCCCTGAATAGCAGTTCTGTTGTGCTCACTGTTGTTAGAAATGTATTTTTTATTATTATTACTCTGAAAAATAATTTAAAAAAATCTCAATATGGCTAGCTCTAGCCAGAAAGCCAAAGTGCAACAAGGTGTTGTCAAAGACTAACTTCAGCCTCTGAGTCTAACTGAAAAAAAAAAGGTATTTTCCCTCTAAAGAAAACAATAAACCATCTGTGGTATGAAATCTTTCCGTGAATATTTCTTAAGTTTTCGGTAGGGGAATTAACTTCTAGTCAACTATGACATATGTCATGTCCGTATGAAGGTGCTGATTTTATGAAAAGCAGAATTTGAAGGGTAGGAATAATGAAATTATTCATTATAGTTATCATTGGGATGGCAAAACCTGAAGTAATCTTGCTTTATGCAGTCCCCAAGCAAAGAAGCCTTTGGTATGAACAGGATGCCATGTATGTCAGTCTTGTAAAACAAATGAAAATCCTATTAAGCTTTCATATTCTTAAACGTTTTCAGCTAGACTGGTTACTTTCTTTGTCTGATAGCATCAAATAGTTATTTATAGCAGTTATGATAGTTGCAAAATAGCAAGAGCATAGCATAACAAATTTTAGAGCTAACGATGTTTTGAACCAAGGAGCATATCTCTTATTTTTGGAACTCAGCAGACACAATTAGTTACACCTATCAGTAATTCATCAATTTCATGTAGGCTTTAACAGGAACTAAATGTGCTTTGGAACACATAGTCACTACCATCATATGACAGTTCAGGGAAAGCTTCACTCCTTAATTTTGTTTTTCAGGGGAAACAAAATTATCAGCAAGCATTTTAATATCCTGTTTTCCAAGGCAGTGGCTTGACATATTTCTAAGTCAACTGGAAACACTCTTGGCACGTTTACTGAGTATAAATTTAACATGTAATGATGAACTTATCATACTTCTGGTTTTCATACTGTGCACAAGAATAAGTACATGACTGAGGGCAGAGAGAATTCTAAATTTAGGAGATTGCTTTAGGCTTGAGATGTTTATTTTAACTGAGGAGAAGACCCCAAGAAACAAGTCTATTTTGCAGAATCTTTTGTATACCATTTTCCTCCTCTGTCGCATGAATTTTCAGGGCGAAAGAGTTCTCCATCCTCTTCTTGTAGACCGTGTGAAATGACCTATTTATCACAGGTAGGCAGGCTCTTCAGTGACACCAAAAACACTGTCTTATGTGGTTCTGAGGTAATGATGGTGGACACGATGATCTGAAATGTCCCTTCCAACCTAGACAATTCCATGATTCTAACAAGGATCAAACAAGAGAAAGTGGTCCACCAGCCCTCTGATATAAAACCGACAAGTCATTCAAATGAGCAGATGAAGCTGGTGAAGTAGTGATAAAACAGAACAAAAAGGTTCAGGAGAAGTGATTGGTCTCTCTGATTTGTACTAGAGTTATATTTTATTTCTCTCAAGCACGCCACCATCATCACGTCCTCCCCTTCTTTCCCCCCCATTATGTGAAGTCAAATTCTTGTACACTAATTTCCTGGATTATGTTCTCTCTTAAAAACCACTAGAATCTAGCAAATACCACTTTTGCAGTCAATGGAGAAGGCAGCTCCTGCAGACTTTTCCAGGGTAAAAGTTAAAATAAAAAAATCCAAACAAAACAAAAAAAAAGTAAACAACAAATAAGTGAAATCTTTCAGTGTTTTCAAGGAAAAAAATATGAGTTACCAAAAGAGAATAATTAACTTCCATTTTCAGAAACTTCCATTTCCACAGCACATTTCAGCCGTAAGTTTGGTCTCCAGTTTTTCTCCCCTCTCACAGCAATCCCCTTTCTGAAATTGTACATCCTGAAGAGCAATTGCCATGACTGAGAGCAAACAAGGTCTGTAGCTCTGTGTCATACCAAAAAGCAGCTTTCTAAAATTGCCCGAGTACTTGCATTCAGCCCTTTTGAGAAAACTGAATTTCATAATTATTTTTTTTTTTTGGTCATAAAACGCTCCAAAACATCTCGTGTCGCACAGATGTGAAAAAGGGATGGTACTGGTGAGACAAACCCAGGAGAGAGTGTTGCGGTTGGAGGGAGAGGCAGCGAGCACAGAATACAGCTAAAGATACCAGAAGAGAAAAGAGCAAAGGTCACTGGCTTTGATTACCCTGATAGGGAAGCTGGTATCTATAATTTGGTTTTTGGACTTTGTGTTTGCTGTAGCGTGAGATAAAGCTTTCTGAAGTCACGTGAAGACCAAAAGCTTACCACTGACTCTGTGTGAAAGCGGAACCAAAAGAAGAAACTATTCTGACCGTAGGCATCATAAATTTTACACAGAAATTTGTTTCCAGATTTTTCTATGTATTTTCTAAGAAAAAAGAAATCATAAATTTGTAGTTCAGAGCAGATCCAATGAAGGAAGGGAAAGAAAATATTTATCGCTTGCAATTGGATGACAGAAGGATTTCAGCCCAGATGTTATAAACTGTATGAAAGCAGATGTATATCTGGGGTTTCCATTATTTTCAGCCAGTGTTTCTTAAGAACAAGTCATGTGTTTTGACTCCATCCAGTCTGACTCATAACAAAGCACAACAATATTTCCTCAGAACACCTCCAGCACTTGTGTTTTTCATGTAATTCCCTTCACGATGGGAAACCTCTCAACAAAAATAAGTGTGGAATTGGGAACTAGAGAGTTTAGGGGAAATGGAAATGTATGGTACTCATAAAAATTTGATTGCAATCTGTTTGCTGAGGCACAAAAACATAGCTTAATCTGTAGACCCGTGGGTCTGATGATAACTAGTCATTTTAGCGTTCCAGAAAAAGAGCGCATTTCATTCTTTGGCAAGGAACTCTCATAAGTACAAGCAACACAACATTAACGAAAAGGAGAACTAGAGAAGAAAACCAGCGGAATTGCTTTTGAATAAAGTTTTGCCGAGCTGCATGTGCGTAGTCTCTTGTGGCAGAGTTTGTTCTGTCGGTTAGATAGGGAAAAATGCAAATAAATCCACACAATCTTACCTTGTTGCGTTGAAGAACAGTGTTATTCAAACATATGGTAAGCAACTGTTGAGTCATTAGGAAGAGAAGGGGAGGTTGTTCCATCTGCCTACGTCTTACTGGGTTTTTCTGTGGGGAGCGGCTGAGAGTACCCTGCTCTTGCTAATACTGCTGAGCACGCAAAAGATGGATGAAGGCAATAAAGTAAAAGCATTAAGTGAATACAGTATTTCTTGCGTTATCAGTGCACCACTTAAGGATAGAGCCTGATGCTGGTATTGACTCAGTGTAAGGTCCTCTGTTGATCTCCTTTAGGGTTTTTCCCATTTTGAAAACTTAAAATAATTTCTCCTGTTACTTATTCATCATTTCTCTGTTTGTACATAGAAAAAAAAAATCCTTTTTTTTTTTTTCACAGAGGTACTGTGAAAAAAACAAATGGAGCTGTTAGTGTGGTGATCAGTTCTGTAGAAAAGACACTGTATCTGTAAACCAATTAAATACAATTAAAAGATGCAGAATATAATGTAGAAAACCCTCAGCTTTTTAGGGATGATGTCCAGATTCTGATTTGATGTAGCAGTGGTTGAACAGCTCAGGTTTACCTACCCGGGTATGCAAAACACCAGTCTTATCCCTGCCTCCTCCTCACCAAAGCAATAGGCTGGCTAGAATTGTCCTGGAGGAAAGACCTTAATTAATATATGTCATTAAACATTGGCCATTTAGGGTGCGTTTTTGGCCAGTAGCAGCTCTGTGGATAGAAGAGAATACCCTGTACCTGCATGTGGATTACAAAGTCCTGCCAGAGACTGCTGTCCCACCAGCTCTGCCAGCTGAACTACTTGTAGAGTCGTTCCTGGGACCATTTCAGTCAAAATGAACCAGTTGAAGTCCAGCGATTTAAACTCATTTTGGAGAAAGACACTTAGGGACCTGAGAAACTGAGCTAACGGATCGCTAGCCTGAGAAAGGCCTTGCATAGGGACTTTGTCAAATGGGTCAAGAAATACCATAATTTCTTCTGTTCCTTCAGAGGTATCCAAGAAACCCTGCAGTACTATGGAGCAAATACTGCTGCTTCTTTTGGTAGTTGGCTTGGTCACCCCTACTACAAGAAAGATATGGACGTGCTGCAACGTGTCCAGAGAAGGGCCACGAGGATGATCCGAGGGCTGGAGCACCTCTCCTATGAGGACAGACTGAGAGGGCTGGGGTTGTTCAGTCTGGAGAAAAGAAGGCTCCAAGGAGACCTTAGAGGGGCCTACCAGGATCTTAAGGGGGCCTACAAGAAAGCTGGTGAGGGACTTTTTAGGATGTCGGGTAATGGTAGGACTAGAGGGAATGTATTAAAACTAGAGATGGGATGATTCAGACTGGACGTTAGGAAGAAGTTCTTCACCATGAGGGTGGTGAGACACTGGAACAGGTTGCCCAGAGAGGCGTTGGAGGCCCCATCCCTGGAAGTTTTTAAGGCCAGGCTGGACGGGGCTCTGGGCAACCTGATCCAGTGGGAGGTGTCCCTGCCCATGGCAGGGGGGTTGGAACTGTAGAAGATCTTTAAGGTCCCTTCCAACCCTAACAATTCTATGATTCTATCTTGCATTCAGAGGGACTATTCTTGGGATGAGTATGACATATGTTGGTTCAGGCCTCTCTGTTTATGGAGTCCTTTAAACAAAATTTTGGAATTAATTTCCTTGTTTGTAGTTCTGAGCCAACAGCTCTAGACAGTTTGATTGTCTTCCCTTTTCATTGCTCCTGACAATGTCTGCAAGAACAGTTATTGCCCAGGCATCGTCTATAACAGGGCCTGTAAGAGATGACTGCTGTTTATGCGATTATTCCGGAATACCCATGTCTATTTTTAATATGCTCTGCTACATAATACAGACAATAAAAATTGTTGCTGCTGCTAAAGAAGATGTGCCATGAAATTAAATAATAAAGGGAAATAAACTAGGATTATAAACACGATGCCAGGCACAATAAATTAAATGACTCTTGTCACTAATGGGAATTAAAAGTGTTCAACAGCCATTATTTTGACATTTTGTTAATGATGTGGGAATCTCGCTTTAGCCATCCAATTAAAAAAATATTAAGTCAATAAGCAGAGATACTTTCTGTTCTCCTTTCTATTATTTAGAAGTTTGAATAAACAGAATCAACACATCACTAATAATCATCTCAAAGCTGAGAACAACTTTTATGTAGGAAAATGCTGAGAGCATCTAGCTTCATTTAGAGATTTGTAATGGCTCATTTGCTGTGTTCCTGCATGTAGATAGAGATAACTAGATAAATTATTGTTTCAGTGTATGCTTGGTTATTTGTCACGTTGGTTGGCTAGTTGTCGCTAACATTAAATTCCTAGCAACCAGAGATTTATAAGCCCCTCCACAACATACCAGCTTCTCTCATAAGAATTTCCTGTCAATGCAGGACAAATCTAATCCCAAGCAATAAAAAAAAAAATCAGTTTGTGCACATTCTTTCTCCTTCCCCTCCTTACCCAGAATAGAAATTCACCAATGCCACAGGTATTTTTAGCTATAAATGTTAATCATGGGTTTTTTAAATACAAAATGGGTAACTCCGTTCCTCTATAGTTATGTAAATACAATACCCTCACAAATACACGCACATTTTTTATCTATCCAGAAGAAATTTAGATCTAAAGATTAATGGTTTACTAGAAATATACTGAATGTAAATGAGTGCATTCTTGCGTATAATCCTGAACAAATTACCTCTCCTTCCCGTTCCTCAGCATTTTGGCAGAATGATTACCTAAAAGAGATTTGAGAAAATGGTGTTATTTCTTGTATTTTTTTTTCTCCCTTTGGATGATTGTGAATGCAGTTTCAGATGACCAGACCAATTGAAGAACATTTTACACTAAAAAAACATCGCCTTGTTTCCCATGGTCTTCGAGCAGCTGGGATTGACTGTTCCTACCCTGGTTTTATTGGTAAAACAGAAATAATGAGCTCAGCAGGCTGAATTCGATGTCTGAGGGCGAGGGCAGGGCTGTGTGTCTGGGCGTTGGGGAGGAGAACGGAGAAAGGAGATCCCCCCCCCTTCACTGCCAGCGCGTTGCTGCACTGACTTAATTTTTATCACATCGCCTTGAAGACTGTGCCGTGCACGGTGTAGTAGCGAGTGAGCGCTGATTTCAGTAATTCCATCAACACCGTGACTGAACTAACAACGGTGAAAATAGGCCCCACTTGGCTTTCTTCTGACTAATTGTAAGTCCAGATCAGGAATTGAACAAGTTCTCCAAAGCTGGTGCCCTAGTGAGTCACTCCTAAATTACACACTGTTTTTCAGGGTATACTAAGGCACACTAGATCCTAACTAGTTCCTGGAAAAATATATTTGTTCTTGCTTTGCTGTGGTGTTTATCTAAAATAAAAATATTTTATAACAACTTAACGTCAATAAAAATACTGACTCAGGGCTCTACACCCAAAGTACATATTTTGCGTTGCGGTGATAACAGGTTATGACATTTAATTCCAAGCCAACTTTTCACATATCTCTATTTACTGTTCACATGTGTGCAGTCAGATCAAATACTACACATTGTCATGGGTAAAATGCCTTGTACCATAAAGTGGAGTTTCTCTGCACTGGAAATTTTGTCTGCACACGCATGTATGTGTGTATGTATGTGTACATGTGCGTAGTCACACAGTAATGGAAACAATGGACGAGAAGGAAGTTAGTCATTGAGAGAAATCCCGTTCAGCTGAAGGCAATTGCATTAGGTTCCATAAAAAGGGTTCTCTTTTTGAAGGCTTTTACCCCTATTGCTTTCACTGGAAGTCTATTCCAAATCTTGAATGCTCCATAGGTTAGAACTTTTTCTTCAGTGAGAAGAAAGCCTAAACTACTAATGACTGATTTTATTATCTTATTTTCTGATATTCTTTTTTAACTTGAAGAGTTCGGGTGTTTATCCTTTATCAGGATTATAAGGATACGCTCAGTTTCCACAGATCTGTTACGTATTCTTACTGTTTCTATTACTAGATAAAAAAAAATTAAGCTCTCTGAGCCTTCTCGTGTGAAAGACAAATTTCATATCCTTCTTGTCATCCAAGTAGTCCTCCTCTGGAGCTGTTTTAGGTTTTTGAATGTAGGCGTTCAGAACAGTTCCAGGATTGTTGCATGGGATCTGTTCCTAATAAAAAATGTATCTGGCGATGTTTCCTAGGATTCCTTTTGCCTTTTTCTCACCTGCAACACATGACAGTCTACTATCATTCTACAGTCATCTTTAAGTCCTTCTTCTTGGGCATTTCCAGCTGACCAGCTTCTGGTTTACAGCAGAATGTTAAGACTTTCTGCGTTACGCTATTGAATGAGAATCCGTTCCTCCATTCTTCTCCAGTCCGCTCAAGATCATTGAGAAGTTTACAGAAACTGTTTTACCTATTTCCAAACAGTTGTGTTTAGAAGTTGCGAAACACAATTTTAAGCCACACGCTGATGGAGAGCTACAGAAGTCGGTGTGGCAGAGCACGTGTCCGGGTAACGCTGAACTGGCACTGTGCCTTGTGCTTGTAACGCAGCCAAAGGATTGACCGGGCAGTAGCTGTTAAACGTAACTTAATCCACTACGTTTACTTGGAAAGAGTTTTTGCCACCAGGGGTATGCACACCTATGACCTGATAATGGCTCTGGCATGACAGGAGTCCAGAACCGCCCAGGGAATTTCCATGTTCAGTGTAATGCATTTTATTGAGCCTTCGCCCTTACATCAAAAATTCAGCCAGTTACATTTTTTTTGGTTTTTTCACTGTGTCTTTTTATTTACAGCTTTAAAAAAGAAGTAAAAATCAAAGCAAATGGTTACATAGCTGTAAATTTACTATTAATTTCCAAGTAGTTATTTTCTTTCCCATCCTGAGAGGTCTCCTCAGAGCAACACCCTCACAGTTGTTTGGCTTAAGAATTTCTGCCAGACTTGTCCCTGGTCACCACCAGCCCTTCTTCTCTATTACCTTGTATTTTTGTAGCCGTTTACACCATAGCAGGCCTGTAAAAGAGCGGAGTAAAAATAACAGCAACCTCTTGGATGAGGTATGAGTAAATACAATAATGCCAGAGCCTCTTTGGGGAAAAAATAAAAAAGAATAAAAGGCAGGGGAGTGCTTTCTACCGTGCTTTATAATGTGTTCAATCTGCATTCCCTTTTCAACAGAACATGTCTCTTTCTGCACCACAGACATAGCATTACTGAAAGAGTATTCTGTCACATAATTCAATATATCTAGTAAACCATGACAGCCATTAAGCATGAACCACAATACAGAGCAAGAAAAATAAATTCAGAGGAGGAGAACAAATGACTTTTCTTGAAATCTTGAAATTCTCAATGTAATATTCATTGCTAATTACTGTACTTCCCAGAGGGCACGCAACCTGGTATTCCCTCTCTCAGTCTGCAATCGGAGATGGAACTGATATGGAAGAGGGAAGCAAAAGGACAACTCACCTTCACCAATTAATAGTTGATGTCTTGTCTTTAGAAAGTGCTTAACAGCAGAAATATCCCACGGTGAACCTGAGCCAGCGAATATCAAATCAGCCTCCAACTTACACTTGCTTTTGACAGATGAAATACTTCACTGCCCTCCCTCACAGTTTCAAAATTACCATCTTCTTGCGTACACATTTTACACAGCTAATAACTATAGGAGATAAAAGACAGTGAGAATCGGGTCTGTTATCTTCTTTGTGTCTTTAATGATTTAAGAGGAATCCTTAGCATTGGGTTAATAATGTTTTTCAGATGTTTGAAATTACATCAAAGGAAGCATTTGGATTTGCTGACATTTCAGGATTTTGGAAGACTATCTAGGTCTTTTTTTCCCCCATGTGCTCTCTGAAATAACTGGCAGTCCCATTTAATAATTCTTGACATGCTGAAAAGTTTGGCAAGTTCAGAGAAAAATGTCTTTTAAAAATAAGTATTGATTCTGACCATATTGTCCTTCGCAACAGGAAGGAACAAAAAGCGGTGTGGGTGTGCTCTTAACCCGGCGGTAAGGATATTAAAGTGTTGTGCTATATTTTACTACGTTTTAGATTACTGCAATTATACAAAAAATAAAAAAAAAAACAAAACCTACATCATCTTTAAGAGTATTGAAAAATAACTTTAAACACAACTGTCCATACCAGTGCTACAGATTTCCTGAATCCACCTTCTGCAGCAGATCCAGCTGTCTTTCCAGAAATGACACTACCTTTCGGGAATAGCATCAATAGAACTGTTGGGACTGTGGTCAAAGGATGCTAGAAAGTTGTTTTTATATTTTCTTCCCTTACTGGCTGAAAGTCACGTAGAAGAAATGTAAAGGTTCTGCAATAGGGAAACGCAGAATATCTTTGGAATAAACCAGTGCCATGTGGATGAGAATATGACATTTAAAACAGCTGTGCTTGGTTTATTCCCCACCCCTCCCCAGGTAAAGCTTCAGGGGGACAGAAATCACTTTGATCAAGAAAAGGGTGGAGAGAGAGATGCTGGGCAACGGAGGCTACAAGATCGGTTTATATTCCAATCATTAACACCCCCAAAGGAATGAAAGCTATCCCAAAAATCCATACTGCCTTTATTGCCAATTTAGAGTAGGTCATGCCACCTGAGACAATCAGGTTCATTTAGAGTGGGTTCTCCCAGAGGCTGTGTCTAAATACATGAAAACGGGCTAGAACATCTCAGTTGCTCATTAGAAACGGGTGTTCTCTGGTCTTTCCCTTACGAGACGTGATGGTGCCAGTGTTACCTTTATCCAATGATGGCAAGTTTCCTGGTGCTCTGAATCCCTAACAATTTGGTTCTTTATGTGAATTTCTCTCACCATTACTAGCCACAAATAATAGCTTTATATTATCGATTTTATAGATTGTCATTGAAGTCTTCTATTTTGGCAGTAAATTCTCTCTTCTTATTAGGTGCTTGTAAGGTAGCTCTTAACCTGCTAACCAACGAGCTGCTGTAAGAGAGCAAATTTACTGAGTTTGCCAACTGTGGCCTCAGAAATACATACAATAACCTTAAGAAGCTCCATATTCTTAGGAGAAATCCCTTATATAATGATAGCTTAGCTTTTACCTGGGAACTGCCTCCACCAGAAGATATCCTAAGTTGTGAAGAGGTGGAAAAATCTTAAATTGAGAGTTTTCAGTGTAAATCAATTTGATATTAAAAGATTTCAAAATATTTACGCTAATAGAGGAAGATCTAGTGTATAAAACCCTTGTCTGTCGTTTGATGTTTGGAAGGCGCTCCTCAGGAACTGTTCTTAATTCCTTCTTAGTTGCAACATTAATAACCGGAGATGAAAAGCTGTAAGTTTGGCTGTTGAGCCAGGGAAAAGTCAAAAGAGATGTTTTCAGGGAAAGGTGAAACTCTCAGTTTTTGTATAACGTCAGTCGCAATGGTATTGTTTCCTTGGGGCTATTAGCTTGGTTTTACCTTGACCTTGAGCTGTCGTTCCTGAGATGTTACATCATTGATTTGGCAGTAACGACATAGAAACTCCACAATTATTTCACAGAAGTCATTATTTTCCTTAACAACTGTTTCATTTATCTGCTTACTCAGTATTTCTCATATAAGCCCCAAAATTTATTGGTTATAAAAAATAAACCAAGACAGTTCTTTTAAAACAAACCCGTAATTTGTAGTTATTTGAGATTCTTGAATAATCCAATTATTTTCAAAATAATAATTATTTATTTGTTTCATTGGACTCTGCCCCTGCATTTTGATGACCCTCTGTGTCTTGCTTAAAATCTAGTTTTTTTGCATGAGTCCCTTGCTTTAAGACTGGGACCTAAATATGTGGGCGCTTTAATCAGCAATTGCAGATCTTTTTTTCTTCTTTTTCTAAATTAGTGTTACATGCAGATGAAATACTTTGGGGAATTAGATCTAAAATGTTCCTCCAACTTTTATTGCAGAAGATTTTCCATTCAACCACAGAAAGTCACCTTCTTTGGGCACTGGCTATGTGCTGAAAGTATTCTAACAGCTCCCTGACAGTGGTAGAATTTATCCTCCATGATAAATTAATTTGTGCCTGTGAGTGTACATGTGTGAAAAAGGAAGGATGGAAAATCTGTTTTTTATTTTCTGAAAGCAAGAAATGGCACCAAAGGAATATTTACTCAAAATCTTCATGCTTTCTTCCTTAAAAGCACTGTTATTACAGCATACGAATACTATGTAGCTTGGCTGTGACAAGGATGCTTTATTATTATTGAGTGATGGGGAGAGCTCTACCGACACAGACGGTCTTAAAACATTTTGAAAGGTCTTGTGAAGCTGGGGAAGGAATTTTGAAAGGGGCCTCTCGTTCCTTGGAAAAGATTCAAATTACACTGCTTTCATGTCACTTCACGCTAGAAGTGAGCAAAATATTTTGCTCAAATAAGCAAACAAAGAGGCTAACCAATATTTGTGCACAGAAGAGGGTCTATGGGTTACTATGGCTCCCATGCTGAACACGGATCGACAAAGGCACGCTGCTATGAAAAGGAAAATGTATAAACAGAACCCTATATCCCAAAAATGTGAAGTAATCCCCCTGCTCGGCGCTGCAGTAGCAAGGCTTCAGTTAGAATTCCTTGTTCAGTTCTGTTTGGCTCTCCCAGACAGGCGGAGGAGTGGCTGAAGAGCATGTAGAGGAGAGCAGCAACAGCGATGTGAAGTCTGGGAACCATGATATGTGAGGAAAGAATAAGTGACTTACACTTTTTTTGTCTGAAAGAAAAGAGGAATCAAGGAATATGGTGTGGAGAAGGAATGCGGTAAATAAACCATTAGCAAAGAGGAAGGGAATAATAAGTTTTCCTTGTTTGTCGTAGATAGAATGAGAAATAATAGCCTTAAATTGCAAAAAGGAGGAGTTATATTAGATGTTTAGAAAAAACTTCTAAGAAGAAGAATAATGAAGTACTGGAATAAGCCTTGGGGAACTGTGAAGTTGAAATAATTTGAGTTCTTTAAAAACAGGTTTAACAAGTGTCTGTCCAAACATACATATCTGATTCTATCTTAAAGCAAAAGTCCCTGTTACCCCTGTGATTCTATGTTCACTTAAAATGCAAATTTTAGGCACAATGAACGAATATATGAATTTGCATCATATAAAATGGTATGAGATATTTTTTTTTTAACTGAAATATGTGGTTAAGGAATATTTTAGATACATAATCTAAAAATAGTAATTCTAAAACAGAGTTTTACTCAATGTAATTGCAAATTTATTACTTTTGTTTCCTATAAACCTGTTCATTTCGCAAGAAACTGAATTTTAATTTGATTAAAAATAAACAACCATCAGGGCGAATTTTAATTCAAATATTGTTTTGCACAGCTATAGGAAAACCAATTATTCAGACAGATCTATTTTACATGGACTATTAATTCTCCGCACATTCTTTAGTTCACCAGGCAACTGAAACCGCTAGTGCCTCTGTGTGTGTGTGTGTGTGTGTGTGTGTTGGGTGCAGAATGAGCTTTACAAAATTTTATTGCAAGAGAGTGGTCAGAGGATTTGGGTTTTCACGATATTGCTGTAGGTTACAGCAGTGGTCTATGTCTTTGCCTGTGGAGTCCAACCTGGCTCATTGC
The DNA here is from genome assembly GCA_008658365.1 of Alca torda. NCBI lineage: Eukaryota > Metazoa > Chordata > Aves > Charadriiformes > Alcidae > Alca > Alca torda. The sequence goes on along the minus strand of CM018079.1, from coordinate 80,687,585 downwards.
AGCCTTCCTATTTCTTGTTGATCCCACTGTTCTGGGATTCCTGCTTTCTCCCACTGTTTTTTTTTTCCAGGATGTCAGGTAGTATTTTGTGCCTGACCAGTCCACTCCAGCAGTTTTGTGAAGAACCCTACATCAGCTTGATAAAGTTATTCCCTCTTGCCAGCAGAGCATGCAGGGGACTTGGGTTTCTGGGAAGGAACATTTGATAGAATCATCGAATCATGGAATTCCCTAGGTTGGAAGGGACATTTCAGATCATCGAGTCCAACCATTAACTTAACACTGCCAAGTCCACCACTAACCCATGTCCCTCACCACTACTTCTACATGTCTTTTAAATACCTCCAGGGATGGCGACTCCACCACTGCCCTGGGCAGCCTCTTCCAATGCTTGATAACCCTTTCGGTGAAGAAATTGTTCCTAATATCCATCCTAACCCCCCCTGGTGCAACCTGGGGCTGTTTCCTCTTGTCCCATGGCCTGTTCCTTGGGAGAAGAGCCCGACCCCCCCTGGCTGCCCCCTCCTTTCAGGGAGCTGGAGGGAGCGAGAAGGTCTCCCCTCAGCCTCCTTTTCTCCAGGCTGAACACCCCCAGCTCCCTCAGCCGCTCCTCAGAAGACTTGTGCTCCAGACCCCCCACCAGCTCCGTTGCCCTTCTCTCAATGTCTTTGATATGACAGAGCAAGCTGAGCTGTGGTAGAAAAAGCAATACCCCATGGGGTGGAAAAAATGAAGGTCTCTGTTCTGTCTTGTATTGAAGGCTCCTTGGATTGTAAATGTTCTGCAAGACACAGGTCATAGACTGACTGAGGATGTCAGGGAATGATGGATAGCTACTGTGACAAAGGAAGATTCCTGCTTTCAGCTTCCCCAAATAGCTCTGTCCTTTGAAATGAGGTTGTAACTATTGATATTGTGATACTTCGGGCAATACTAGTCCCGTGAAGATTGAGTCTGTACCTACCATTGCTAATATGAAGGTAATACGCAAGAGTCTTGAGGCCGTGGAGGGAAACTAAGCAATGGGGACAAAGACTTGAAGACGCTTAATACGTTTGTTTTGTATCTACACTATGGATGTGTCCTTAAGTCTAACTAATAGCAATTAGGTTATTTTTGAGACTGGAATGGGCCCAAGTTATCCACTCTTCCACAATTCCAGTTATTTCATAGGAATCAGCCTGGAGAAACAGGAAAGATAATTTAGTTCTTCCTCTTTTAATATTAACTGACTTTTTTCTCTAAAACATGCTGAAGAGCCATAGAGCTATTATCATGTGTGCCGTATGAGGAGTTCATAGCTTTTTGATCAGTCTGTAAATAATAGTAATCTTTGCATCTTAGATTGTTCTTCTCCACAAGGGAGATGTGACTTTCATTACGTGATTTCAGAATGGAGTTAATTACATGATCCCGTTGAGTAAACACGGGTGTTATTTTTGATTCTACCACCTTCAGAACTATGTAGATGCAGCCATGAAGTCTGGCTAGTTGGACTAGGTTTCAAATTAACTGCTCAAGAATAATTACCTTCTGTGGATTTATTTGTATGGACAAAAGGACTGGAGCTGCACCTACACATGGTTCTTCTAGCCTTTTCCTCTTCTGAATCAACTGATCTTCCATGAGAAGCACATCAAGAGCCTGCCTCATTTCCACATCCATCTATGGAGTGATAAATCTGCCAAATTCCTCTTTTTTTTCCAGTCTAGATAATCTTAAGGATAGCATAGTAATACAGTTGAATGGTTAGAGTTCTCATACATAAAGGAGAAACAGGCTACAGAAGAGCTGATTGAAAAGGTCTCCAAGGTTTTACATTTTTTTTTTCCCAGAAAAGTCCAACAATATCCAAGAGTCATTCTTCAGCAGGTAAAATACAGGTAAAATCTGTTTAATCGCTTCTACAAGATTCTCCCATCTTTTTCCATGAGCTCTGGAGAGATCTGATCATAGCTAAGTTTCTATTGGCACAGAAACTCCAGGGAGGCAGTTTATGTGTTTGGGCGTAGAGCAGTACTAAAGACAGCTCTGTTCCTCGGTATGGCGCTTTGGGGGAGACATCCAGATTCTGAAGGAGTCCACTTCCTTCCACAAGGGATCTAATAAAGATTTATTCTAAAGAAGGTTACTCTCCAGGGATCCATGAAAAGACAAAAGCTGTTTGTTGCCCTCAGCTGGATTTAAAATGTTGATGGAGAATATTTCAATTCAGACTTTCAAGTGGGAATGGAACAAAGGCATGAACCGCTGGGAATACTAATGGAGCCTCTCTAAAACAGGATAAATAAAAAGAAATGAAGTGATCTTTTTCTGGACCTCAACTCAAATAGGTTGTCTAAAGCTAGGAGACTGAAGTGTTTCTTTCCTGTTCTGACTTCTATGCTATTGACTATCTGCATATAAACAGCACAAACAGAAGTATGTAGCCTGTTTCCATAGGTTTTTATCCTGAAAATGTGTTTAAAAAAGAGATTGGAGGATAAAAGAAGGATCAAACAGATGTACAATGTAAGGATCTTTTCTGGATGTTGTATGATTACTATTTTACCATCTCTGGGAATATTTTCCATGTTTATTTTACTATTTAAAATAGTATAGTGTAATTGAAACTATCAAAATTACACATATATGAGTTGAGTAAGTCTTAAAAAGCTGCTCCCAGCCAGTGCCGAGGCCAGCAGGAATATTTCCACTTCAGGCAGAGCAAGACTAGATTGCAGCAGATTAAGAGAGTCACGATGGCAAGTAGATTTTACAGGTTTTACAAGTTTGGTTCAGATGTCCAAGTTCAGTTTAGATTCTGCTGCGCTTTATTTTTATGAACAGATTTTTTTTTTTTAAGAGATGATTAACTTGCAGGCGCACAACAGTTAAACACTGGAAAGGACTCATTATTTGCTTAACTCCCCGAGTGCAGAACATTTATTTAAGGTCTGAAGGAAACTGAAATTTTTCAGAATGATTATGTCATAGAATCATAGAATTGCTAGGGTTGGAAGGGACCTTAAAGATCATCTAGTTCCAACCCCCCTGCCTTGGGCAGGGACACATGTCAGAAACGGTGATTTAATTTCCTTTGGAAAAGTAATAATTAAAGCTCCAGCTGCAACGAGATATATAACCGCTGCCTTTTATAAGCAGGTAGGGCAGCCTGATCCGATTTCCGTAGACATTTTTCCATTGACTTCAGACCCACAGAACAGAGACGCTGGGAACTCCCCAAGCCGGCTTGACAGCAAATTCTTGTTCAAACCAGATTCACAGAAACTGTCGCCGCTAAAGCTGTATTGAGGATATTAAGTTCAGCAAATTGCAACATCAGAATGAACTCTGCCACTCACTGATCTTAAATGATTGACTAGACAATTTGGAAAACTGATTTTTACCTTTTTCACGGGAGAGTTATATAACTTAAGATGGGCAGGGATGAATTTGTAACATTTAAGGTTTTAATATCCTCCATGATTTTCCCATTCTGAGGTGACGGTAGGAGGTTTATCCCCCAGGAAGGCAGCTCGGGGTGCTCAGGTAGCCGTGTTAGACACCATGAAACTGGAAGGGCTCAAAGACATTGCTGATATTCTGGGAGTAAGAATAAGACTGATAAAATGCCTGTTATCTTGTTAAAGATTTTCACCTCCAAAACCTGTGGCAGGCTTCACACAGTAGTTCCATGTCAGCCTTTCTTCCTCTGGTGGCTTCAATATTCCGGAAAAGGTCAGTCTACTTTGTTACGCTACTTTTCTGTACTTTTCAACAGGGGCTAGAAGCAAGCCTGGCAGCATCTTCCCCCGGCAGTGCTTGGCTAAAAGAAAATAATTCATATTCTGTTTGATGTTTTTTGAAAAGTAAAATGTCAAAAATACGGATTTTTTGACATATTTTACACATAATTCTGTAAAAATGCTATGTAGGTTGACAGTTCTGTTGGAAATGTATCCTTCTGCATTTTAGTGCACTCACAGGCATCCAAAGTACCAGGTGAATGCTCTGTTGGGAATATAAATATAATGATAAACAAGCCATTTTCGGCGCTTGAATAAGGTGGGTGTCTTGCAGTATACACTTCCCACACTTCTTTATTCCTGCTAAAAGCTCTATTTGCTCTGAAACATCTGTGTAGGCACCAGCAGAGGTAGAAAGCTGCAAATAAAACTTCGGAGGAAAACTTCTCATAATTATTTTCCGTTGGACGCGTAGGTATTTTACCACTTGCTTTCGTGAAAATTGCATCATGCTGTGGTAAGACAGCCTGGCCCTAAAAATCAATGACAGAATAACTCTTTATCCTCTTTTGGTCAAGACGAAGATGTAAACATAGCTTGTGGATTTGTACACTCAATTTTTGTGACCATAAATAGATCTGCTCTACCTGGAGCTGCACAATTGTGATCCGTGTGTAAATTGTGACTGATGTGTGTAGAGCCCGACAGGGACAAACAAACACAGGGCAGGTTGGACTTGTGTGCTTACTGGGGCTTAAATCTGATGCTGAATTAGAAAACTGTCAGACATGGAACAAACAATGGAAAACACTAACGTTTTTTTATCACACTGGAAAAAATATTTTTGTTTTGGATGTTTTGCACATGCCAAAGGAAGCGTATGGGATATATTGCTCTGGTTGCTACAAGTAAAATATTCTGCTTTAATTTTTAAAAGGTTAAGTAACCATGTAAAATTCACAGATCAGCAAATGCTGGAATTACCCTGTACCCATGTGTTAAATGTTAGAGAATGTGACATGGTTGGATGGGAGCTGGTACAGGTTCAGGAGAGATTGGGAGCTTGGACAGGAGAAGACAGTGCATAGGATTATCTGTGTGTTTACAGAGATTGTCCAGCGGTCCCTCTGGGCATCCCGAAGGAACTGGACCACTCACGTGAAACCAGGAGAAGAATAAATGAATTTTGTAAATTCTGAAAGGATTTAGACATAGGTTTGATACTTTGAAAATGTGTAGTGAGGAAGGTGACCTTAGGCAACCTGGACATGCTAATACTGCAAACTGAGCTTGAAATTTTTCCAGGAAAAAGGAAGGGAAGAGGTGAGGAAGGGATCCAAGTACCTGAATTTTCTTGTAACTCTTATCCCACGTGTTTGCCGTGGGCCTCTGGGAAGAGGACAGATTTTCATGTTAAACTGGGACCGTACTTTCCCTTACGGGGGGGCTGGAGTGGGAGCACAAGCATCAGCATTGTAGGTAGGAAAAGTATTAGAAGTTTGATGATCTAAAAGACAGTGTAACTGTTCTACAAGTGGAGCAGCTGTGTGAAACGTTGATGCTAATCAGAGGGGAGAAAGAATTAGAAGGGGAGCAGGGATAACAAATCAGTTCAGTGCACTTAGCTCTATGCCAGGCGGTGGTGTTGGAATGTACCACCTCACAAACGAAAGCAGCATCCTGAAGGTGTCATTAAGGAACAAAAGAGTTAATACAGGGGTGAAAGGGGCCTTCTTATACCATCAGAACTTTACCTGGACACCGAACTCTTTCTGCCACAACCAGTAGCCCAGGTGGGACTTGAACCAACGCTAGCATGCACTATTGAGCAAACTCCTCCGAGGACGTCCTAGTCTCCCTGATGGGTCAGATTTGCTGTGAGATACAAAGCTATTGGGAAGAAAAGAGAGAGAAAGGGAGAGAGAGGAAAGACCTATTACCTTTTCCCTGTTCCCTCACCTAGAAGCTGCTTTGGTACTGTTTCAGAGCTGCTTACAAATTACTTGGTCTCATATATTTGCAATAACAAAATTCAAGGTGTTTTTTCTCTTTTTTCTACTTAAAAATCTTAGAGTAAATCTGAGGCTACTGAAAAGGGGACAGGACACTTTTGAAAGTGTTTTTAAATATATTATCTCAAAACTGTGTGTTGGTATAAAATTGTTTCTGTATCACCTCTGACCACATTTGTATAAAATTGAAAGGTTTCCTGTTGAACTGAGATATGCTCTTCTTGTTCCATTTTTACTGAGCTTCTTTTATTGGCAGTGCAGTCAAACATAAAGCAGTTTGTTGTTACATCAGAGTAATTCAGTTGAGTCATCACAGGAGAGCCTACAAAGCCTGGGGAAAAAAGAGTACAGCAAACATAATACTCATTGACTTTTAAGATGTAAATACTGCTATGTACCTTAAATATATCAGCCTTTAACTTTTGGCAGACAATTTATTAACTAGTGTTAGACTCAAAATTAATAGTCTTCATCATGGTCCCATTTAACTAGCACCTAAATCATGAAAGGGAATATACAGAATCATAGAATTAGGATTAGGGAAGGGACATTTAAGTACATCAAGTCCAACCATTAACCTAACACTGCCAAAACAACCGCATACCACACGTCAATATATTGTAGTCTCTTGAGAAATGAAGGACAACCAGTGAATGGTTGTTGGTGGTACGCCGCGGTATCCATTCTAGTCTGCAACAATTCTGTATTATCTGTCTAAAATAATATCCTTAGTGCCCTTTCAGACCGAAGTTCAGGGTGCTCGTGCTGCTGTTCCAGTGCTTGTTGAGTGAACGTGCAAAGGGGTGAAGCCTGCGAGGAAGGCCAGACGATGGTGACCCAACTGGCTGTCACAAGGCAGACTGAGTTTCAGATTTACACTGTTTACATTGCTGAAGTGTATGTGCTCACCTCATCTTCGATGTGAGTTACTGAGTTATAAATTCCTCAGTGAAAGCTATACATACTTCCTTCTTTGCATTTCTTACAGCATAACAGCATACATGTAATTAATCAGTGGAATAGCTGCTGTGCACGGCTAATAATGGATGTATTTGTACCTGTACCTGTGCTCTGAAGGCATCCTTACCGTGAGGAATCTATTCCAAAGACCTTCTAACTTTAGCACATTTGGGAGCAGGGTGTAAATTAATGATTTCCTCTTTAATTTTTTAGAGACTGCTTTGAAAATTAGTTAGCCATTGATTTTCTGTTGGGCAAAATCATACGTGTGGCAATAAGTATTTGACAATCAACAGATACTTTAAAAAAGTAAATTATTGGTTTCTGGTTTAAAATGTCCTTTTTATTTAATAAAATATTCAGGTACGCAAATCTTTACGTTTTCATATGTGTATTTAGGCATAAACCCTTGGGTTTCATTCTTAACAAATTAAGGTCTCAGCTATTTTTGTTTCTAAGACAGCATCACCTCAAACCCTTTGCATCACGTCCAAAATGAAGTGTGACAATGAAGAGTGCTTATGCTTTATAAATTTCCTTCTTAATAATGAATGTGAGTGAGTGGAGTCTCTCCATGAGGAATGCCTTTAGCTAAAGTTTATCTCCTTGAACAAAATGCGAACACCCGTGACATCCCTCAATCGGTGTGAGAGGGAGCCATCTCCTGGTGTCGTTTATATTTTCCTGAGAAATGACGATACTGTTGCTACAAAGAGACAAGAAATGGATGGGGAGGGAAACCTGTTTTGCACGTGATGCAATCAAGTATAATTGAAATTTATAAGAATTTCCAGTATCCTCTTACTTTAAATAAATTCATCCAAATTCTAATAATTTGTGGACTTACTCAGACCTACTATATACCTACATGAGGTTTACTCCTACTTCGTGCAATGACAAACAACCTGCACTAACACGTGCTTTTAAAAACAACTGTTGGATGTCTTCTGAACATGCTTAATGAGAATCACCAAACATATCCAAACCAAGGTGCTGGTTTTCGAGGCTCGTCAAGTGTGTTATTTGGCTTGTTAAGAGAGAAATTAAGACATGACCTAAGTGGGTTTCAGGCTGAGCTCATTACCTCAGGAGAGGTTTTAAATGCAGATTGCTTAAATAGAGGCTAACAGGACAAGAAAAGTGGTTTCAGTACTGTGAGGGAACGTGCAAAGTCCTGTACCCGCGGAGCGATAACCCATACACCAGTATATACTGGGAGATGACCACCTGGAAAGCTGAGGGTGTCCTGTGGGCACTAGGCTGAACATGGCCAGCAATGTGGCCCTGCAGCAAAGACGGCTAATGGTGTCCTGGGCTGCATGAAGAGTGGTGCCAGTGGGTCGAGGGAGGTGATCCTGCCCCTCTGCTCAGCACTGGTAGGGCCACACGTGGAGTCACGTGTCCAGTTCCGGGGCAACTTCATCAATTTGCATGACAAATTGGATGAAGGGTGTGAAGATGGAGCCAGGCTCTTTTCAGTGGTGACCAGTGACAGGACAAGAGGCGATGGGCACAAACCAAAACAGGAGGTTCCCTCTGAATATCAGGAAACACTTTTTTACTCTGGGGGTGACTGAGCACTGGCACAGGTTGCCCACAGGGGCTGTGGAGTCCCCATCCTTGGAGATACTCATCCTTGGAGATATTCGAAAGAACGTGGTCCTGGGCTGTAGGTGGCTCTGCTTGAGCAGAAGGATTGGACAAGGTGACCTCCAGAGGTCCCTTCCAGCCTCAGCCATTCTGTGATTTTGTGAGTCTGTGAAGTAAATGTTGAAATATTTATTTTTTGTCAATGAAAAAATATTATATATAAAATATATATTTTTTTATTAAAGGTTTGGAAGTATAAGGCGGGGGATGGTGGAATGAGATGATCTTTAAGGTCTCTTCCAACCTAAACCATTCTATGACTCTATATTATTCAAATTTTGGAAAAGTTTGGTTTATTTCCAAAATGAAATTTTCCCTGTAATTCTAGTTCTGCGACTTTGGTAGATTGTCATCCAGGTTTTTAAATTCACATGCTTGAGCCTTATTCAGAAAAAAGAATGTTCTCAGATCCTGCTAGTGTATTGAGGGTAGGATACTAGAAATAAAATCAATTGCATGGACCACATGGAATTAAATCTTTATTTAATTTTTAATAGAATTAGGTAGCTATATATGCAAACATGAAAAAGAGGATATTTGATATCTGTTTTTCCAGAATTCTGTGTTGAAGGCGCTGTATGGTTTATGCAATACAATCACATATTGATCTCTTTAAGATCTGTTACTTCTTTTTCCTTTGACCCTCGGGTCACATTACCTGGTTGTAACTGTCCTGTTTGATTGCTCATTGCATCCCTGGTACAACGCATTTGCAGTTTTCGTGCTCTGGGAACCGTGCATGTCAGCATGAAAACATTTGCTACTGCGGTAGTTTCGTAACATCGTGGTTTGTGAACAGATGTGAACGAGACCAGGGGTACCAGCTGTGCTTTAAGCTCAGGAAGACAAGATGGGACAGACCCGCTGGAGCAAGGCCTAGTGGGAATTGCAGGGGCTGACCACGCAGGTCTGTGGGCTCTAGGAGGGCACCCTCAGGGTCTCTGCTCCAATTCTTTGCCATTAGGGTGGTGAACCCCTGGCCCAGGTTGCCCAGAGAAGCTGTGGCTGCCCCATCCCTGGAGGGGTTCAAGGCCAGGTTGGACGGGGCTCGGAGCAACCTGGGCTGGTGGGAGGTGTCCCTGCCCAGGGCAGAGGTGTCGGAACTAGGTGATCTTTAAGGTGCCTTCCAACCCAAACCATTCTGTGATTCTATGAGTCTAAGATTTGGCTGGTTTTTTGAGAAATTTCCATTTCACAGAGCTCCAAGCCATACGTTGCTGGATGGAATTATTAGTATATGGAAATAGTTCACTTGTGAGTATGGCAAAGTTCCTGTATTTGTATCCCATCGACTTGAAAAGCAAGTTGAAAGGAGTGAACTGGCATTGCTTTTGGTCACAGGGGGCTGGGAGCACAAAGCACCCGAGCTGGGGCTGCTAAGGGTTTCTAGCCTAAATGGCATCACATTGACATATGGCTTTACTTAGATGACCATTCTGTACGCTCTTCATGAGCATATTATACCCCTGGAGGGATTCAAGGCCAGGCTGGATGGGGCTTGGAACAATCTGATCCAGTGGGAGGTGTCCCTGCCCAGGGCAGGGGGTGGTACTGGACGAGCTTTAAGGTCCCTTCCCACCCGAACCATTCTATGATTCTGTATTAACACTGTTGTAATCAGACTAGCAGAACTCAGATTGTTCTCAGAGGACTTCTTAATTGCTAACATCAGTTCAGTTTTCTTAAAATCATTTTTCTGTCAAGGAGTGCTTAGGAGGGCCCGCAGGTCTAAAAAGGTTCTATAACGTTATTTTGCGGCAAGCGAAATTCCTTGCCTTTTTGATAATAAGATCGGAAGGACTGTTTTGGAGTGGCTGTACTGATTTCAATAGGCATTTATTGAGATAACTTTCCCCGAGTTTTAAGAACAGGCTTTCCCTGAAAACACCTCTTTGTATGTTGAAGCTTAATCTGAATAATATAACAATTGACAGCGCTCTATTCCTTCTCCCTCAAGTTTTCACCCCTGAAATATTTGATGGTGATGCACCTTAACTACTGTTGAGGGTTTCCTCCTTTTTTCCAATGGTTTTAGTCCCCCCTGTGACTTTAAACCCATTGCCTAAACCATTGCCTCAAATATCATAAAAATAACTGCATGGTTTCTGAAAAAAATTAAGTTTATTATTTTTGAACAAAATATCTACAATGACATGGGTGACACCATAAATTTCACATATTTTAACACTTCTGTCTGCAGAGAATGTCAGTTTAAGTGCGATATGATAATGTAATACAATAAAAAGGAATTTAATCAAATCCATGCACAACACATTTATAGAGATTTACCAAAAAAGGAAGTACTTTGAGATGAAATTGCCATCAGGCAGAATTCACAGGAGAATATTTTGAAAACTCACAAACAATTTATTAATACACTATCATATGTTTTTCTTTTTTCTTGGTGTAGCCTTTAAAAAGCTGGGATCACTAACACACAAAGTACTGTATATTATGTTAAACCTTTAGGTCAAAAGCTTATGGCACAATTTCTTTTTATACAGCTCACGATTACACATTCATGGAACATCAGTAGGTACTGGAGTCTGTTTCGTCTGGTAACAGCACTCTGTCATACATTAAAATACAAACATAAGAAACGTTTCTTGCATATTTCACAGAGATGAAAGTGAAGAAGTGCAGTAATATTCAAGAACGTCAAGAATACAGGATGAGCCAACTTTTTCCTGGCATTTAACCCACTGCTGCTAGCAATCTGACCTGCTTCCACACGCCTTCCCAACCCAGAGCGCTGCAGTAACTACTGTAGGTGTTGCGTGTTGCCTGAAGGCACCTTTTCCACAACCACTCCAAAAGCCAATACCCATTTTATTACTAACGAGTAGCTTAGTTTGTGATTTATTTTTCTCTTCTTAGTTGTCTCAAAAAAGGAAAAAAAGCCGTGATGATCTGATATTGTTCTCATCTAAATAACCATATGATTGTAGAGTAAGATGTGGATAAAGTTATTTTACTACCTCACAGGGATACTGTAAGAATTAATATTCGTTCAGCAGCTTCACAGTTTAAGGCCAAATTCTGCTCTGTTAGATTAGATTAATTCCTATGAGAGCTCAAATGAGAGCAGAAAGTCTGTCTATCTTTTGCAACCAACCATCTCAGCTTGGGCTGGGAACTGTATAAAGAAATTAGTTTCCATCTAATATAAAATTATTGCTAAAAATAATACTTCTTTCTTAAGGATAAGGAAGACTTTTTATCTTTCCCTACTGATAAAAATATAAGGTTTTTTAGAGTTTAATATATTCTAATTTTATCTACATTATCAACCTACAGTTCTGTAAGGGGTTATAGTACAAAGTGGGAGCAATACTTTACTCCTGAAATGTAAAGTGCACATCTAAATCACCTAAATATAAGTCTTTCTAGTGGGGAAACAGAATCATCTCTCACACATCACAAAGGATTCTTTATAGAGCAGCCTATAAAAAGGTTTTGGAGCAAACTCTAATAAGGAGAATCCAAAGAAAACCAATATACGATTGAGCTGAAAAAATAAAATCCCACGTCTTCCCTGGATTCCACTAACCTGCTTGAATTATAGTGCTTGCTGTCAAAACTTCCTGAAAGTAGAATGTGCTTTATTTTGGTGTTAAAATAGCTAAATTCTAAATAGTCAAACACCAGGATCCCTTCTTCCCTTTCTCCTTCAAGCCTCCTCTAGTTTATCAGCATTATAGAGAAAAAATACAGCCCGCTAACTGTGCAAGCCTATGTTGTTGATATTTGAGTATGGTTTTAAAAATTAAATGTGTTTTGCTATTCAGAAGTTAAGCAGAATTTGGTACCGTGGTAGGTGTGTGTCTCTGCTGCATCTCTAAGGGACCGTTCTTATTCTCTCTCGCGGTCCTGAAGCTTTTGGCCTGTCGAGGGGTGACATTTTGAAGGGAGTATTCCTCCAGATCCTACAGTTTCTCCCTCAGTTTTCATTGTATTGCAATGGTCTTCTAGTGCCGGAGACCACCAAACCATGACCTGAGCAGCGCTGAGTCTGCACCTATGGTGAATAACGACCTGGGGCAAAGCTGCGTTAGCCTGTCACGTAGGGGTCGTGCTCACAAGAAGCCTTCTTGTGTGGGCGTAATGGCTTTATACTAAAAGAGAAGGATTCAGACTAGATACAAGGAAGAAATTTTTTACAATGTGGATGGCGAGACACTGGCCCAGGTTGCCCAGAGAAGTGGTCGATGCCTCATCCCTGGAAACATTCCAGGCCAGGTTGGACGGGTCTCTGAGCAACCTGATCTAGTTGAAGATGTCCCTGCTCATGGCAGGGGGGTTGGACTAGATGGCCTTTAGAGGTCCCTTCCAACCCAAACTATTCTATGATTCTATGACCTGTACCCTGCAGAGCCCAGGTTCACGACAGCAAGGTGAGGTAGCTATCTACTCAGCCTAACGAATGGGCTCTTTTTTAGACATAGCAGAAGCCCTGCTAGGTAGCATGCACCTCAACCATTATTTCCTTGATGATTATTTTTCTTCCTCTCCGCTGCCTCTTTCCCAGGACTGTAGCATAGACACTGCAGCCTGATAAACACTGCAGAGTACCTTTCAAGTCTTGCGTCTTCTTAACGTTATTGCCTGCCACTTCATTATACCACGACAAAAGGACCGTGTCCCACGCTAATCTCGGCTGATGCCAGTAGCTGTTGGTTCCAGCTTTGTAGAGAGGGCTGGCGTGCCAGCTGGTGGTGTTGGGCTTTTCCCCTGCTCGGTGGCGAGAGCAGGCATTTGCGCCTTGAAGTTTCTTATCATCTCAGCTGCCACTTCTCTCTTTCCTTACCACGCGACTTTACGCTAAGTTGTTTAGAAATGATCAAAATCAAATTTAAATTTTAAGCTCTGCTTTCTTTTGAAAAACACACTATTTAGCCGACCGCGGAGGCTTCTCTCACCTTGGCAAATGTTATGGTTCTGGTAAAAAAGACCCAAAATCATCAATTCAGGAGAGACCTTTGTTGCATTATATCAAAACAGAAGATCTTACCAGAGGGCAGCAGAATGACATGCCAAATGTTATGTGCATTTGAAAACATCATTATGGAATTTTGCTTTTCCTCTCTGTTTGAAATACTTTTGGTATTAATGGGTCGCTAAATCAAAAAAAGTGTTCCGGCGACACTGTAGCGTTTTCATAATGATGCTTTAAACATATTTAAGTCTCTTTATTTTCAATGCGCCCTGTTAGAAGACTGAGCCTTATATGTAATTTTCCAGTGTAGAAGTAGGGTATGCTCGGCCTCCCAGGGTAATGGCCTGTGAGAGAGAAACAGAACTACACAGAGGAGGGGACCTACTTGCCACCGGCCGGGTCTGAGACCCTCTTCTTCTCTCCCACCATAGCGCATGGCTGAAGGGACGTGGCCTGAGAGGTAACACTCAGCATTAGGTCCAGTTATTAAAACTACAGGTCTTATTTATTTTAAACAGAACATGTAGGTAACAATCCATTAGGGAGGTCACAAAAGAATTATAATGTAGATTTATGTTTTTTATTTTATATATGCTGCAATTATTCCTTAGATTAGCATACCCCGGTGAAAGAGAAATACGGCACAAGGGTTCTTGCCCCTGACTGAGGTAACAGGTTCATATATGAATGAAGGATCTTGTCCTTCTTGCTTAGTAATTTACACTCCTCCTGACTCCCTGCTACCTTTTGCCGACGTTGTAATCTAACCCTGCTTTTATCACCTCCAAGACTTGCTGTCTGGTTTCTCTGTTTGAGAGCATAGACCTTTTCTGCCCTAAAGAGTGAAGAAAGAAATTAGGACTAAATTTGTTTAGCTCTGCTTTACTCAAATTTGTTACTGCTTTCAAAGCAAAGTAGCGCTTCATGTGCGAGAGCAACAGACTATTGAATGATCGTGAAAGACACAGTGAGAACCAAGTGCTCAAGTGTCATAAACTAGAATAACTAGGAATTACTCTGATCTGGCCAGCATTTTTTTTCATGTACTTACCCCTTCAATGAAGAATTCTTTATTGAATGCAAGTCAGGTATTTTAGAAGGAAAGAAGAGGGATGAGCCTGAAAGATAATGGATCTTGAATATGGATCCAGCACTTCAAACAGTCCTTAAATAAAATGCTGTTGACTTCACTGATAGCAGAAGCAAGTTTATATCCCTCTTCATATGATACAGCTAATTCTAACTTTGAGAGAGATGACTATAACCCAAATGAATTGTCAGCCATCAGCTCATGATACCCCCTCACACGGATGAGCGCCTTCATAAGTGAACAGGATTTTTTTGGAACCTGCACATAAAGAAATCAACAACAAACAGGACACAACCTCAGCAAACAATAATTGTTTAAAGTGAATTGAATTCATTTCCGATCATAAATGATGGAAAAAAATAGGAAAAAAATACTGCTATTTTAAAATAAAGGAGGATTATACCACTTCTTTCTGACACAGCTGACCAAAATCTGAGCGCTGCTATTTTAGAATCTGTCTAACGAATCCTTAAAGGAAAACAACAACAAACGCAACCAAGGCCAAGGTTGCTGTGTTATAGTCCTCGGAGCAGAGTTACATGGCTTCTGCTGCTTTGTATGCACCATGCCTTTGGCAGGGCACCAGATGTTTGCCTCCAGCCGTATTTCGCTTTTGTATACACATTCTGAGCAACAACAAAACCAAAAATTTAAAACATGTTCAAAATAAAAAATATTTTGCAATGAGAAACAGCCTCAGCTACTGGACTTAAAGTACCCAGTAATTCTAAATGTCAGATTTCCATGTCTTAGCATGTTTTTGTTTTTCAGTAGACAAGATCGGCTAAAGTAAACGCTCTTGCCTACAAGCCCTGCCATAAATGTGATCTATTCTGTTACAATTCAAAGAAGCAACTAATACGAGCTATTTAATCCTAAAGAGGGAAAATCTCTAGGAGTTTTGATAATTGTTCTCCAATTAATTAATGTGAAGTATAATAAATGTAAAAGACCATCCAGATCCTTTTTCATGTTTTACAAGAGCGACATGTTTTTTCCAAAGTTGTGAAGTGCTTCTTTACCAGTATCTAAGTCATATCAATATACTTCAAAGAATGAGACAGAAAACTTGACATATTCACAAGTTAAACTTCCTGTATTTATGTAACTTGTCGGAGATAAACGTGCATAAACACAGCTCTGCTTGTCCTCCAAATGTTTCAGGGAAGCAGCTGACTATTTGCTTTTAGTTTTGGTCCAAGATCTCTTTGCGTTGAATCAAAACGAAACATCGCGAAGTTTTGATGTGATTTATCTATCTCAAAAGCTGTAGGTGTTTTATCAATTGAGGAAAAAAAAACCCCTTCAAAAATAGAAAAAGGATTAAAAAATATTATAACTTTCGATTATCAAAGTGTAGGTAATTAAAAGAAAAAAATCCTTTGCAAGAATAAATACTTTGTAAATGTTAATGTATTTCCCATGTGATATGCAGACTATTAGGCTGCAGATACCTTGTGCTGTCTGAGATTATTTCAACATACACCTTCCAGGGGAATGGTAATGTGAAGTACACTGAATAAATCATATAACTTAAACATGTCAAATGTGCTCATTGCAAAGCCACAGGTACTGTCCTTAAGACAAGAAAAAGTCCATAAAACTGTAATCTCAAATCAGTAAATTGTCATTATCTCGTAAAATTGAAATAAAGGTTACAAATACTAATCTATTCTGTTATACTGTGGGATTTAAGTAGGGTATTCTGGATCCATTTTTTTTTTTTTTAATTAAAAATACACCAGAATTAAAAAAAATGAAGGAACATCAGAGAGTACTGTACAATTATACCACTATGTAACAGTATGTATAAATACTTGGCAGTAAAGCTTCAGCAGAGGGCGATTTACAATGAAAAAGTTAATATTTAGTTTGACACGGAACGTTTGCAATAGCAGATGTGTCTTCTCTGAGTGTCATTCTTCCATCCCAATGCAACCGGGCATTGCAGGCCATGCAGGATGGTTGTGGTTTTTGTCCCCCCTCAATGCCTTTAACTCTCCCGGTCACTCCTGGGATGCGCATTTCTAACAGAAAGCCTCCCGTTGAACCGCGTGTACCGCACGCCTTGGTCTCCTTATTGGTGAATGTCCTCATGCCTGATGATTTTGTAAATTACCCAATAAAAAATATTGAAGATCAGAAAGGCTAAGGGGAAACAAGCTCTGGATACCGTGTCTATCTTCTTGGCCCGGTCAATGAATACCTTTCTCATCTCTTCAGGGCTTTTTGGTGCAGCTTGAGCAGGGTTGTTTGGCCCCTTTTGTGTCACTCCATCTTTTGCTTGCAGACACGGGCTCACCCCGTATGCTGTAAAACTAAACTGACTGTCCCTTATGTCATCATCCTGTTGAAAAAAAAGAAAGAAAGAAAATAAAAGGAAAGAAAAAAAGCAGAAGTTTGTTTTATTTACAGAAATCTTACCAGCTGCCAAATAGCAAGTATTTCACCGTTACCTCAGCGACTTCTTGAATCCACAGTTTATCTGAACTGGTTGAAATTTCAACCCTATCAGCATCTGTCAAAAATATTGCAGCAGCTTTAACAAGCACAGAATTTTCCTATTTGTTTATAGGTTCTGTGATTTATTTAGAGAGAAGAGAAAGCTTGTTAAATTAGTGGGAGTCAGGCACACGACTTCTGATTTGGTTTGGTTTTCCGCATTTACAGTAAATATCTGCAGCCTTCAACCGGGCAAACTTCCCCCTGCTCTTTAGATAACAGCCGTTAACTCTGTACGTCGCTTAAGAAAATGGGATCCTGGCCTTGAGAGGTACTCATCATCCAAGCACTAATGATCTTCGTGTTAATTATACTAGTGACAATTCTACCTATTTAGTCATTATATATTTATTTCATCTTATCTGTATGCCTTATTTCTTCTGTTCCCTGTGAATGCATCAGATAAAGAGAAGAGCATAGTTTAAAATAAGTGAATGGAAGCTAAAGGCCGGGTTTCTCTTCTGACCCATTCTTCTCTCATTTCAGGGGAAAACTGGCAAAGACGTTCTGAATTCAGGGAGCCATAAGGGAAAGTGGTTTCTAATCACGTGGCACAGAAACAAAAGTAGATGCTCTGAAGATATATATGTTTTTATAACATGCATTTCAAGAACGTGGCTTCTGTCCAGAGACGCATTTTGTACTTCTTTTTGCCTGGTTATAGGTATTCTCAAGTCATAAAGGAGGTACAAATGCAGGCAAATAAATGAGACATAGACTGTGAAGCCAGGGCCAAATTTCATTCTGAAATATATTCCAGCGGATTCCTTCACTATGTCGGCTACTCAAGGATAGTCATGTCATTTTGATGGCATTCACACTATTTTTATTACTAATTTTATATTCAGGATTTCCTATTTTTCATGTCTAATTTAGCGTAGTTGCTTTAGGATTCTAGACTTTTATGACAAAAGTATTACGTATATATATTACACAGTACTATGACAAAGTATTACGTACATGTTATTTCTTAAATAAGTATTTTGGAAAATAATTTCCATACGTATTAAAAAAAGAATTGAGCAGCAGTCAATTTCCCTTTTGTAAGACAATTTTTGATATTTTTAAATTATTCCTAGCTTAGATTAAAAGGGTTAAATCATTCATTTACCAAAGCAAATCAAATGATAAGTGTTTCACTTCAGTAATTCTGAAACATTTTGTTTTATATAAGCCTCTTACTTTGTACAAATGTAATTTCTCGATGAACACAGTTTAAACCCAAATTTCCGAATTTTGAAAATGACTGTGGTGTTTGGAAAATCTGAAAAATGTTTTGGAATGGAGAATTAATTCTAAACGTATTTAAAGTTTTGATTAAATAGCACTTGCTAGAAGAGCTGTTGTTAATTACTTTGTTTACAAGAATTCCAATGATGTTTATTATCAATATCAGTTGAATAAGTTATCTACTACAGAGTGCAGGTCAGCTACTAAGTTTGAAGTGAGCAACCAGCACGAGCAGCCAGCAGAGCTGGAGTTACCACCCAACCGCAATACTTTTTCAATTAAGTAAATTGAATAAACTTATAGACAATAGAGTTCACTGAAACTATTGTGCTTCAAATCTGTATAAGAATTCTCCTATAAAAACAAACAAAAAAAAAGAAAAATTAACATGAAAGAAAAGGAGGAAAAAAATCACTGACTCCAATATGGAAATGAATAACAGAAATACAGAATGATAGGATCAATATTTGATGACGTGATAAAACAAAGATCTAATTACTACAATCGGCTTCCTCTCCTGTCAGAAAAGAATGGGAAATAGCATCTTCATAGTAGCTGTATTCCAGAGAGTTGTAGTGTTGTATTCCCATTAACAGAAGTTACGAATACACGGACTGTGAGAATTTACACTAAACTTGCCATTTCAACACCTTTGTACGTACAATTCAGGGTTTAAATCTTTTCGTGCTTCTCCAGATTATGCTTATGACTGTATAGGCTAAAAAGATAATAAAATAATTCCTCTGAGTAGCAGCTTTCAGCTGGGAATGTTTTCAGGATGAGGCACTGTTTACTAAGATTTCACTGTCTCTGTTCTGTGCTTACCCGAACTGAACGCTCCCCTAGAATGGGTTTAAAGGCCAGGTCTCTGAGTATTTATTTGTTTGCTTGGAAAGTCATTTGAAGGCCCTTCTAGGAGTCTAGCAGTTCTGCCCGGACTCTGGTGGATGGTGTCTCCTTGAGGGCAGGTGGGATGGTTGGAGCCTTCCAAGTCCAACCACCGTGCTGGGTTGTGGACGCGCGGGAAAGAGCACCATCCAGAGCACTGTAACATGCCGGGTACCACCACAGGACTTTTTTCGGGGATACCAGCTGGAATATCCAAAATGTGGCTCTGCAAGTTTTCCAGCAAGTTCATAATGCAGAAAAATCATTAATTTGGCCTCGGGTTCACACCTGAATGTGCTTGTGCACAGCAGGAAATACGCAGGTACTCTGTTTATTGATAGTAACTTTTGAGTGTTTTTTTGAAGGCATTTTTATAAAATGGCAGTGACACCCCATTTGTTTTTATCGACTGACTTGGCCACAGTCCCTCTTCTTGACTGGAAATATTTCTCATAATGCACGTGTCTGAATTCACAGCTGTTGAAATCATCTAATGGAAGTGCCCAGTGAATCCTCCTGAAAAAGTCCTGCATTTTGGTTGAATTTGTTTTTTAAAATGGAATAGGAAAGATTTTTTTGGGGGTCTTTTGTGTATTTCTTTAGTGCACCATCACTAAAGAAAAGAAAATGAACAATTTCTTATTGATTTTTGGTAAAGCACTGAAAATCTTATTATGAATGAATTTTAATAAAGGTTCAATATGAATGTGCTTTTCACACATATGGTTTTGGAAGTAACAATTTGAAAAATTATTCTGCATACAGCTACATAGAAATATTTTATCATCTATATTAAAATTACTGCAATTAAACACTGGAGATAAATTTAGACAATAAATTACATTGAGATAGTTAGAATTCTTTGGGTGCCTAAAGGAAATAATTTCAATTAGTTTATTTTCGTGTCAGTGTTGTTCTACAAAACACTTAGCTATAAAGTATTAGAAAGCTGTCAGTTTCTGTGGCCCCATGACCACCCTTTTATCTGTCTGTATATTTAATAATATATTTCTCTTGAGGAATCATGTGCACAAGGGCTGAAAATATCTTGGTAGCCTTTTGCCTGTAGGTTGTGGTACTTCAAGAGGTATTTGAAGCCGTGGCTTTGGTTATTTGATCACAATATATTTTTTACTGTTCATTTTTGAGAAGAAAAGTGTTACTGAATTTTTTTGCACTACAAACAGTTTGGTTTTAAAAGCTGGTCTGGTAAGAACCGCTTGCTCCTTGGACCGATGTCAGTGTTCCTTCGAAGTCTGAGCGGGTAAAATTTTAACACTATGTTTTAATCCAGATTTAAACCGATCAAAATGGATTACAAGATTAACAAGACAGGTACCTTTGTCAACATTTCACGTCATCACACACAGGTAGCAATGGAGGTATATGGAGTTCACATGGGAAGACATTATTTCAGACAAAAGGACAGGGCCTCCGTTAATGGTTGGGTATCACATTATGACAAATGGGACATCTTCTTCATAGTTTACCCTTAAATTTGTACTGTAGATTTGAGGCAAAGTCCCGTCTATAGGTCCTGTACATCTCAAGCCATTGCTATGCTGCAATGATTCACTGATTTCATTTCCATCAAGAACTCCCTCAAAATACTTTCATCAAAACGGATGGGTTGGCCAAAAAGAAAACAAAAGAAAAGAGGTGTGATTACCATTAAAGACAGTCTAGTTTGCATGTCTATTTTCCTCTCTAAAGATACGGTGATCTTTAGATTTTTGAAAATAGAATTAAAAGATTGACTATTCCTGAAAACTTAATATATTAAAAGCTAACCTAAAACCAAAGTGTTATTCAACATATGCACACAGTTAAATGTTTTTCCCAGCACAGTGTAAATGTAACTAAGAAAAAGCACTGATCAAGGGTGTGTTTCAGTACTCCCATAGGACTTCTAATTCTGCTGGTTTTGTGCTTTTGTCTTTCAAGACAGAAAAGAGTGTAACTGTAAGTGAATAATTAGTATTCATTCATTCTGAAGGAACATTTCTTTCATGTAAATAATGTAATATTTGGAAAATAGTTGTGTTCATTGGTCAGATTTCTTTCTCTGACAGAGACAAAGCACCGCCGATCATGTACTGACCACCAGTTGAAGTCTCAAGTTGGGAACCAAAATTTCTCTGTTCTCAGGATTCATTACGCCATTTGCGTAATCATAAAAAAAATGAGACCCTTTTTTCAAAAATCCCCTATACCTACCGTGATGCCTATTGGAAAACAGCAATGAGTGGGTTGCATATTATGTTGCAAATAACAGGTTTTATATTTATAAATGTATTTCTAACACAATCCCGGACACTTTAAAGTTTTTGTTAGTTCTGTGCAAATTGGATTGAACCTCTGAAAAGAAATTTGCTTTTTGGTCATTTGGAATCATGGAGTGAGGTCCATAATTACAACCATAAAAACGGTAGCCAGAGGGTGCAGTTATACCTAAGAATCGCCTTTGATGCTGCTGGTGCTGTCGTCTGGGAAGGGAGGCTGCAAGTGGACTAGATGGTGTAAGAAAGAGGCAGTGACTGTAGGTGGAAAAAGCATAAGGAAAATGGCAAGGACAGATGAGCTTTAGATGCCAAAATATCTTAATAGAGCTCTGTACATAGTTACATTTTGTATAACTATAATTTTCCATAAATCTCAGCAGCTCTTACTTTATTTGCTATACTTGTTTGCTGGAGGGGCTTTATCTGAGTTCAGTCGCATGCTTTTTAAGAGAGAGATTTCAGTTCTCCTATGTTTTTAATCAGCACTGAGGAGGAGTAACCCACAGTGTTGATTAAATTTACAAAAGACTCCAACCTGGAAAAAACTGCAAATTTGTTTGAGGATATGTTTAGAGTTAAAATTGAGTTCTATGATTTGGGCAAAGAGTCTGAAAAATACAGTAGGAGAGTCGGTAGGCGTGAATACAAGGTACTGCATTTAGCCAGGAATGATCAACTTCACAAACAGAAGGTGAAAAGGGAATGGCTCTGTGGCACCTCTGGAAAAAGACTTGGGAGTTATGCAAGGTCCCAATCTTGATATGGGCCAATACCATGCTGTTGTTAAAAAGGCAAATGGCAAATGGGCTTGGATAAACCCAGAGAAGCTGTGGCTGCCCCATCCCTGGAGGGGTTCCAGGCCAGGTTGGACGGGGCTTGGAGCAACCTGGGCTGGTGGGAGGTGTCCCTGCCCAGGGCAGGGGGTGGCACTGGGGGGGCTTTAAGGTCCCTTCCCACCCAAACCATTCTATGATAAACAGGTGTATAATTTGCATGACGTGATCCTTTGGCTGCTCTCAGCTGTTACTGGCTAGGCTTCATGTTGCAAACACAGTTTTGAGGAATTAGATGGACTTATGAGGAGAATTTCCAGGGAAGGAAAATGAGAATGGGCCAAAAAGAAAAAAAAAAAAGAAAGACTGTACCAACTGTGAATATTTAAAGAGAAGATGACTGAATGGAAATGTGCAAATGGCTACATAAAGGAATGAAGCAGTCTGTTCTCTGTGGCCTTTCTAGACAAGCCATGAGAGGCCAACAAAGGCATGAGTTAAAAGACTTTCTAAACCATTGGACTGGATCGCGGGGGAGCTTGTGGTTTTTTTGTGACTGGGATGAATTAGGTATAACTGATCGTGACTTCGGTCAGGAAAATGGATTCCCTGACCTCCCAAGGGTATTCCAGCACTGAAATCCAATTGTCTGACTGTTGCTAAGGTTACTTGGTAAAAGTAAATATTTCTTGCAACAAGCACGTCTTTTTAATTACAAAGAAAATAGACTTTGGAAATTCTTCAGTGTCCCGATTGCAATTAGGTATTATTCATCCATGTTCTCTTCTGTTAACATACACCTGAAATGAAACTTTTCCAAAACCATCTATTTTTGGACTTATGCAACACAGTCAAATTACTAGGAATTTTGCTGTACCCTCACAGATAAAATGCTAGTGCCAAAAAATTCTGTATTCGTTGGTTGGAATTCACCTGGTAGAAAAACATAATCCTAGTAAAACTTCCTAAGATGGTAAGCATACAGGGTGAAAAAGTCTAATAAGTTACCCTAACCGCTCTGTCTCTCTAATCCATTTGGACATAAATACTGAATTGAATAGCAGTTTTCACTTTGAAAAGAAAGAGGATTTAAAGTTCAAGGAAGGCTCCAAAGTTTATTTTAAATGCAGCCTTTTAACCTAACTTCTTTTCACGTCTTTTGACATTGTGGTCAAATTAACATTTCTTTATACGTGGTGGATTTAAAAGTTAATACAATCTAATTCCTGAGAGCCAGTGGCTGTTTGGCGCAGTCCAAAGGGATAAAAAAGAGATACAGAAGTTTATAATCACGGGCTATCGTAACTGACTTTGAAAGGGAAAAAAGAGGAAGGAAAAACAAGTTAATTTGACTTATGATCCCGGGGCCTGCATTTCATGTTAGAAATTGTGGTGAATAAATAATAACATTTGTGGTAAGGAAGGCTAGTTATTAACTGCTTTCTTTACTCCATAGGACATCATTTTTTATTAGTATACTGGAGGGTTTAGAACGCGATCCAAATTTTTTGAAGAGATAAAATCTCCACGTTGTAACGTTTCAAATTCTAGTATGCTTGTTGGGCAAGGAATAGTTTAATAAAACGCTGAGAAAAAGAGAAGCAATTATCTGAGCTGTCTTTAGGCCTTGAGAAGGTGGATTCTCAAAGGTTAACTCTGGCCAGGGGCTCTAACTCTACATAGAGTTGGAGTCAGTCAAGAATCGTTCAGTGAAATTAATTTTTTCAGCCAAATTTCTGTTTGTCAAAATCATAAACTTGTATGGGAACAAAGCAGTTTTTGGTAAATTTAGGCTGAGAAACCTGTCTCATGGTGAAACACGCAGACAGAGACAGGAGGGGAAAGCCATATACCTGTGAATGTAGTCAACACCGCCCCCCCCCCCCCCCCCCCCCCCCCCCGGGGTATGTTATGAAGAAAAGCATTAAAATGCGTGTCTTCATCCTTCAGAATCTAAGGGAGTATCTGATGCTTTACTATAGACCCAGCAGCCTCGAATCCTCTGATTTTATGAGAACCCAGCAGAAAACCTACCTGAAGCTAGAAGGCTGTCTAATGAAGCGCAAATTTAAAAGTGTAAAATTAGAATAAGGACTTTTAGGTGTGACTTCAAAAATATCAATGTCAAACACTGACCCAGCGAAACAGTTGAGTCAATGAGACCGTTCATTGTGAAGTGGTCTTCTCTGCAAGCGGTCCCTGCTCGCGGCAGGGGGTTGGACGTGGCGCCCTTTAAAGGTCCCTTTCAACCCAAACCGTTCTATGATTCTATGATTCTTTTAGAAGTGCTTTGTATATCGTGGATCCTTCCTCACATACCTCTAAGCTGAAATTTTGTTGGTTGTGATTGCTGAAGGAGTGTCTTTGGTGAGCTTGAAGTTTTGCTAAGAGGGGGCTGGAAAGAGATTTGGTTTGATTCTTTGGAGGGAAGGTGATATCACCTGCCAGTTTCTAACCCTGCGATTATAATAATTGACGTGTATTTAAGGATGTGAAAAGACATCACTAAAGTTGAATATGGTAAATTTGCCTGAGATCTGGAAGACACCACAATACTCGGTGAAAAAAGGAATGCACTAAAAGGATAGTCATATAATACATCACTCAGCACAGCTGTTTGTAGTTGATACATGACGCGTTTGTCGTGTTTCACCCGCCCCCTATGCGGTAATCCATCCTGGCCCATTCCCCTCATTCCAAACCTTTAAGCAGCTTTCAGAGAGCTGCCGTATTTCAAAAACAACCCCCCCGACACAAAAATGCTGCTTTCCTCCCGTGTGTCTCAGAAAGCGTTTTTTTCTGCTACCGTCAGTGAAAAGAAAAAAGCATGTTTTTCACAGGGAGAAAAGTTGAAATCAGGTGCACCCAGCCTGGACTATCCTGAACTATCAAGTCACGCCAGGGGAGGTTTAGATTAGATATTAGGAAAAATGTTTACACAGAAAGGGTTGTTAGGCATTGGGAGAGGCTGCCCAGGGCAGTGGTGGAGTCGCCATCCCTGGAGGTGTTTAAAAGCCGGGCAGACGTGGGGCTGAGGGACGTGGGGTAGTGGGGGTTTGGGCAGTGCTGGGCTGATGGTTGGACTCGATGATCTGAAAGGTCCCTTCCAACCTGGGCAGTTCCGCGATTCTATGATCCTCCAGTCTACAGCGCACGGGTTTCTCTCTGCACCAAAAGAAGCCTCAGACTCGACACAGAGGAACACCAAATGTACGAAAATGTCATTTTCGGTTGAGTGTCCAGCCTGCCTTTTGCCGTGCAGCCTTGCGAGCAGAGTTTGCTCGGGCAGGCTTTGCAGCACTACAGATTTTCAGTATCTTCTAAGTAAAAGGGAAACAGCCTGTTAAAGGTCTTCTCCTCATGCTGTAAGCAGCAAATTGGGGTCAGTCTTCAGGAACGAAGGACGGCTGAACTGAGTCTTGTAGCTACGGTCAGATTTTCATCCCCAGTAATATTCTAGAGAGTGACTGAAAGCCAGTGGAAAGGCTCTGCCTGGCGTCAGTGGCGGGCACTCATTTAATGAGCAGGTTGGAGAAATATTTACTCTTTGAAAAATCGAAAGTAGGAGTTAGATATTGTTGTAAGAAATTTTGCTTATTGCTTGATTTAACTGCGGACTTCAGAATTGAAAGCTGTGGCCTCAGCTGTTTGACTATGCATATTGGTAGGGACTTATTTTTCTGTAGTCTAGATAACTTCAGCTATAAAATAAATATTAATAACCATTGCTGTATTAAAATTTCTTACTAATTGTATGAACAATTTACACTAAATTAATGACAGAGGGAAAAAAAACCAAACAACTTCACAGCCTTTTAAAGTAAAATGTTTGTTCTTCCACCAATAATCTTAAATGAAAAAGTATTTTTTGTATTAAAAGTATTTGCATTTAACACAGCTGTTAAGGCTTTGAACTGAATACTAGAGTGAAATTAAGAAACATCATTTGTTGAGTCTCAATGCAGCACAAACTGCTGCGAGTACCGGCAACACTCATCCACTGAAGTATAATCTGACTCTCCTGACAGAGTGAAATTCGTGCTTGTGCAGATGGCTCCCACATGGCCCATGCCTCATTTAAATCCTTCTTAATCCCTCTTTCGAGAATTCAAGTTGGATTTATGCAGTGCATAGTCCTTGTAGTGACCCTCTGCCCGTAGTGAATTTCATTCTGTGCTGCCATTTTATTTCTATTTAAGCTGCAGTATGTTTACCAAATTAACCCTATATCCCGGCATAAATCAATCCCAGGCTCTCTCGAAGTTGTGAATACTATTACTTTTACCTTGCTCTTCTTCCTCTTGCGGCGGAATCGCAGCAGTTCTTTATGCTGCCTTGACACAAAGTTTACAGCTGCGTACTCCAAGAGCGCAGAAAATACAAAGAGCAGACACACAGCCATCCAGATGTCAATGGCTTTGACATACGACACCTATGGAGCGAACAGAGCAAAAGACTGAATATTTTTAAACCACAGATGTGAACTTTAGTATTTCACGTCAGGAGGAAGCGCATTAATATCTCCACATCCCAACGCCGCTTTTATCAAACAAAACTTATCATGAAGGCTAGATAATAAGAGGGAAAACAATTCAATCTATAAGCATTAAATATTATTTTAAAAAATGTAGTCTTTCAGAAAATGTGTTTACTCTTTACGTCATGAACATTTCCTCACGGTGTACTGTGTATTTTATCACAAACCGAATAATCCACACAAAGCACACGCTCTTCCTCCACTTCTCCCACTGAGATCTGTGAGTGGTACTAAGGAATCAGAGGACAGCTTATACTGGGACCAGTGGGAATTCCTGTGTTATAACGGATCTGATTTAAAGTTCCTGGAATAGAAATCAGGTAGAGGAAGGGAGATAGATGGAGAACTCTGGTATGTTCACTCTCTGCTAATATAGGCATGGGAAATCAAGGATATAGGTTCAGATTAGTCCTGCAATTTTGACACCGTGGAAGTACTCAAAATCAATCACAGAGTAGATAAGCTCCCCGCGATCCTTTATTGCCCAGCTCAGCTGCGGCACATAACCTGAACTAGGAAAATAGTGCCTGTTCCCTCTCTGGGCTTTGTCATACAAACCGACACAGCTCGCTTCAGGCCTCAAAAATGTGTGAAACCCCACCCGTGGCTCTCCTTGGTAACCTCTTACAGTCTCGCTTTTCTGGGTTTTTATAGAATTCCATTTTCTTATCTGCTGGTGTTACATTTGGATGCATTCAGATCCATGTATTTGAGGCGCCAAGCACACTCGCCTCTGTTAGGGCTGTCTGTTTTACTTAGAAAAAAAATAATTAGCCAACTTAAAAATACCATGTTAAAACTAATACAGAAGTGGACTTTGTGTATTTTTGTTATACATATTTAATTTCTTTTAACTGTAATGGCACATGGAGATAGTCAACGAATAACCCTTAAAATGGAAAAGAAAATCTTTAAAGCAATGAAAAGTCAGAAAACTTAAATAATTAATCATAGGAATACCCTTTATATGCTTTAAGCTATTTACATTGTGTAGTGAAGCATTATTTATACAGTTGTTTGGAGCTGTTTAGCTTCACATTTTTTTCATTTTAATGTAAATGTGTTTGTAACCAGTGAGTTAATTCATCATGTAAGCAGGTTTTGGGAAAGGAGTATCATTGAAAACAAGTTGGAATTTATGACCTTTAGAAACTCGGCTATATCTGCTAGTGTCATCAGACACTGGGATCTGGAAGAGAATGAGCTAGTTGATTACTAAGCAGCATTTATGTAGTACTGAATAACGTCGTTTTCATCACTAGCTGAGCTTTATGGAAATCAGTAGATATGTGGTTGGCTAAATAGTTGAGATGGGAGAGAAATAGAATATATTTGATTGGTAACTTAAAAAAAACCCCAAATATTTCAAAGTTATTTATCTCCTTTAGAAGATGCTTAAATTCTCATAATTAAAGCACACAGTATAAGGTTGACTGAAGGTGTTTATGTGTCACATAGCATTATGACTTTGTACTAACGCAGCACAAGCAAAGGAAATCCTGCCTACCTTTGGAAGAGACGCTCGTGAACCCGAGCTCTGGGTTGTCATGGTCAGTACCGTCGTTATGCCTAAAGCCACTCTGGCTGGAGCTGCATCCATATTGATCCAAAACGACACCCAGGAGAGGATGACGATCAAGAGGCTCGGGATGTACATCTGGATGAGATAGTAACCCATCTGCCTCTCAAGGTGAAATCGGACTTCAATACATGTAAACTTTCCTTTTGATAACAAAGAAGAAATATTCGATAGAAATAGAATGTTCTTTACTGTCAACGTCTAGTGCACCCTCTAAAGAATTTACACTCTATCAAATGTATTTGTTATCTAATGACAGATGAGTGTTTTGATTTCTCTTCAGTGATTTTTAATATGTACAGTCCCCATTATAACAGGAATATCTACTGGAAAGAAAGCGGATAGAAAAACTGAAAATTTAAGAATTGGATAAACTCTGGACCACTTCTTTCCTTCTAAAAACAAAGAGATGACCAAAACACAAATCATTATGACATAGCAAAGTTCCTCTGTGCAATCACACTTGTTACCCTACTTATTGCTTGGAAATACTGCAGTATGCAAAGAAAAGGCTTGCTCTCCCATTGTGTAAAATCTCCTTTATCTTTTGGTTCTATTTTAAGCTTAAATTTATTTTTTTTAATCCAACAAATTTGGGAAAAAATATAGTAAGATCAGCGTGGGTTATCAAGAGGAGATTCTGCAAAATTTCTCCCTTTATCCCCATTCAAAGTGTTCCAACTCAGAAGTGCAATGACCAAGATTCAAACAGAGATTGAGGACTTGAGATTAGTCAACTTCAGGAAGCTGATTAACTGGCCTAATTTTTCCAGGTACTGAACACCAAGCAGCTTCCACTAATTTAAGCAAACCAGCAAAAAAATCTATTGTTTGCTCATAGAAATGCCATAAAACCATTTTTTTTCTCTTATCCCATTTTTTTTTATTTTTTTTATTTTTACCCTGTAAACTGTAGATTATTTCACAGATCTTGCCCTGGTCTCATTAGATTTTCTAACTCTGCTCAATGCTCACATTAGTCACATACGAATGGTGCTCAAGGCAACGCTCTTACTATAAATAGTGGATACATGAAACGGTTTCTCACAGCAAGAAATATATAGATTTCTTCCTTATTTGAATGAAAGCATTCCTAATTCTAAATTTAACACGGAAAGTTATGTAGTTACTTATTTCTTAAGTGTATGAAGTTTTTTGATTGTATTTTCCAGTAGGTTTTGATAGATATTTTGCTAATCCATTTTTATTTGCTAAAATGCCATTTTATAGCAAATCGTTCGACATTAATAGTGCTTTAATATTTATCATATTAAGAAAATTTATGTGATGGACTTATTTATGAGATTATCGTATAATAATTTAATATATTGTGTGTTATGCCGTGACAATAGAGCTAGGCATACAGAAATGAGTTTCAGATAAAGTCAAACAGTAATGTTCTTATTCTAGGCTTTTTAAGTGTTTGGAAATATTTTCTGAACTTCATTATTTTCATAATAGTTCTCTTAGCAGTCCACTAGTTCTTTCTATGATGACATAGTAAATGTGATTGATTGTATAAAATTTTTATTCTATTGAGGACTAAAAAAAACATATTTAGGAAGATGGTACTTATGATGTTCAATTTTAAAATGACATGATACATCTCAGGAGTTTTATGTCTGCTGGCTCAGTTATTAGTTCCATTCCTAATTGCCAGTGTTTTCTGAATCCCATCTACACTCCTGAAATCTGTGTCCCAAATCCTGGCTCAACCATCTGCTGCCCCAGCTTCAAAACTCATTTCTGCTTCAATCAAGGAATTAAGCCCTGGTTTAACAAAAGCGAACGGGAATTTTGGTGTTTCCTTCAGAAAAGGCCGGAATTTTCTCCTACATTTCTCTTCCAGGGTCTTCAAGAGGATATCTACATTCTTTTTGTTAGTAGTTCAGTGCACTCCACGTAACTAGAAGTTCTGCTCTGACTGGCCTTTGTCAGAATCATATTCTTACTTCAAGCTGGTCCTTACCCTGAAAACTGCTTTTTTTTGTGACATTTGTTGTGTTAGTTCAGCAGCTGTGGGCAGCAGCGGCCTCTCTCTCTCACATATCACAGTAAATCACGATGGTAGGGAGTGACAGAAATGCATCAACCAAATCCAGGTCTCTTGCAAAGCCATTTTATTTGGCATCACATCAGCAAGAATTACAGCTCAACATGCAACACTTTCTTCTTATAGGGTCCTACATTCTTCTTTCAGAACAAATTAGGAAGAAGAGCTAAGGAGTACCTAAATGGGTAATATATGTGTGACAGGAGTGTCAATAAACATTGGTTATTGTTTGTATGTCGTTTTTTTTCTCCAGAGAAAGGTGGGATAAGAGATCCAAGACTCTTTCCTGAGTACTCAAGGGGGCTTGAATTATTACAGAGATCCCAGTACAAAAATACTGTGGTCCTAAACAAGGAGCAGTAGACAATACATTAGCTCTGATGTGGATTATTTTTATGTTGTTGCAAGTTTGCCAGGCTTGTCTGAGGTAAGGCGAGAGAGAGGAATAGCTCTGGACAAGAGAACCCTAACGAACTGGAAGGGATTCTGAATGGAAGGAGTGCAAACGGAACATATTGTAACCGCAGAAGAGGCGAGAAAAGGGATGGGGTTATGAAGAGGCCAGAACTAGGGCTGAGTGGTGTGTTGGAGGAATTATACTGGGTGATTTCTGTGCTTGGCTTTTCTATTTTTGTAAACATCATTGGCCAAGGTAAAAAAAAACCAAAACAACCGAACAAAAAAAAGCAAAAAAACCCCACAACCAACCAAAGAAAAGTGAACTGTGTCTCAAAGTGGAAAAATATTTTTGCTTAACTCCACAGAACGTCTCACTTAGACTCCTGCCTTCGTCTTAGGCCCCGTGGGTTCATGGACATGCCGGTCATATGTCCATTGCTTCCCAGTGAAGACCACTGTGTTCCTCATCTGCTCTGTTCCAGTGTAGCCCTGAAATGTTGATTGAATACATGGTGACTCCCCGGGGAGAACGGCGGCTACCCAGGCAGTCACTGCTCTCTGTTACTGCTCTGCTGACGCTTGGCTTTCTCACCAGTGGAAGGCAGCACCTGGAGGTCATCCTCGACACTGGTCTGAGTGTGGAAGGGTTGATGTCAGCTTTTGCCCCTCCTGGCTGAGATCAGAACCACCTGCACAAGCTTGGCTAATGAGGCAGAATGGAAAAAAAACCATTTATACTAGCAGGTGTGAGCCTCAGCTTGGAGGTAGCCAGTAGTGGTGGTGTGGTTGTTCCCTAACTATCATCTTGAAGCTGTTACCCAGCTCTTGGACCACTCTTCCTCTATTCCACTTCAAATCCCGAGGCAGGTTAGCTGTGGATTAATCTATTTGACTGGATGCTTGAATGGATCAGAAGAGACATACCCGTGAAGTCATCTCCGCTGGGGGAACACGTAGACAAGCAACTAAGAGCATTTCTCTAATAATTCATTTGCTGTGCGTGAAAGGTAAGCTCTCGTTCACTCTGATGCACGCTGTAAGTGCCATGGAGAGGGGCCAGGAGGAGGATATGAAACCTTTGTGGTGTTCTGGTTTTGCTGAGGCTGAGTAACAAATTAAGGCACGATACTAGTTTCAGCCCAGAGCTAAATACAGACGTGCACCCAAGCCATACAGTGGATGACTTTTGTAATGCAAAAGAAAGAGCAGCTGTTGAGGGTTTCCTAAAATATAAGCATTTTTTTTTTTCTTGAAACAGCGATAATGTTCTTTGTGCTTGTAAGTCTAACCTAACTGGGGATTCAAGTGGGGTAAGGGCACCAACAGTGCTGCCTTGATGAATGCTGTATGTATGTATAGGAAGTGAAGGTACTGGTATATATACACGTGGCGGTGCATTTTTCTCTCTTATGTGACTTCTTTGGTAACAATATAAGATCTGCTGGGGTGTCCCAATGTCTATACAATATCCACACTGAAACCAATATTACAGTGGAAAAAAATGTATGTTCCAGTTAGTCTGTATAATTTTTCTTTCCCCCAGAAAGTATAAGTGGCTTTTCTTGCAAGTCAGTGTCTAGGTCACATATTCTTTTTTTGGTTGTTGCGGCTGTGGCCAACTGTGAGTAACCCCATCCCTGGAGGGCTTCAAGGCCAGGTTGGATGGGGCTTGGAGCAACCTGGGCTGGTGGGAGGTGTCCCTGCCCAGGGCAGGGGGTGGCACTGGGTGGGCTTTAAGGTCCCTTCCAACCCAAACCATTCTATGATTCTATAACTTTCTACCTTGGCACACCTTCCCACCACCCAGCCTCCAGGACCATGGCAGGTGGTGTTTAAGCAGTGGGTTACGCAGCAGCAGCGTGTCCATGGGATTAAAAGGCAGTGCCAGCACTGGGGATGTACAAAGGAAATCGAGATGAAGTGGCAGCTTTCAGGCCATAAGGGGTCCTTTTTTCAGTTTCATCTACCTCAAACTGCTCCAGAGGCAGTAGTTGGTAGAACTTAAATTTATTTATCCCCTTTTAGCAACCTTTAAGATATCCCTTGGAGGAAGCTTTTCTTACTGTACCGTTACAATGCTGTGATCATGTTTGCCATGAAGGCTGAGTAGCTATTTCTGAAGCTACACAGAAAGTTTTCATAATGGAGAATCACCTTAGGAGACCGAACCAAGGAAATAGTGTGCCTGAGAAATAATTAATAAACATAAGAGTAATAATAATAATAATTATTAATTCACTATAAAATTAAAAATTAGTAACATAATAAAATATAAAAAGAATAAGTATAAACAAAAAAAAAAGTAAATAAGCATGCAGAGATTCAACCGTTAATCCATGCAGAACGGAGAGACATCTGCTGAAGGTGTTGGTTCTTGATACTACTTTAGATACTAGTAACTCATAGTCTGGCCTTATAAGAAAAGCCATTGGTAATGCTACTGTCTGCTCTACTGGGAAATATTTTATGGATGCAGAGAGGACTGTGGCCTAAAGACTATACAGCTTAATGAAATTACATTAAACTATTTACAAATTAGTAAATTGCTAGTAAACTATTTGCAGTTTATTTGTAAGATAAGAATTTTGTACTTGCTGAGTAGAGTACGGATCGAAGCTTAGGAAAATTGAACTAAACTAAGCTAAACAAATCTGAATAAATCTTTATGGAGCCCTGCAGAGGATGAATCTTAGATCTGGGAAGAGGATGTTTTGTGTTCTGATTCCAACACGTCTGTCACAATGGGTGTAGAGTACACAGTTCTGTTTTCACCAGAGACTGGTGACCAGCAAACAGGCAGCCCGAGGGCCGGAATGTTGCTGGCTGTGGAGCTTTGCTAACAGAGTCCTGGGGCAATGGAGCTGTGATGATGGTCCTCTCCTCTAGCACTTCATTTTCCCTTTGTAAAACTGCTTGAGCCACATGTTTAAGCACTGAGAGACGGCAGGAAAGGAGAGAGGGAGGGCGAGACCACTTCAGTGGCTAGGATGTGCTCAGCCTAAATGGCTGACTGAGGTTTAGATCCCTTAATGCAATGCAGAGCTTCTCCCATTTGTCTGTCTTCTGGAAATCCCTTTCTTAAGCAGCTCAATTCCTCCACTTCCCATAAAGATCCTAAGCGCTCAAGCTCAATGTAAGCTTGAAAATTGCATCAGGGTATTTATTCCTAGGTGCTCTTCTGGACCTCTGCAGTCTTTACCTTTGTTAAACTTGTAAAAATCACCGTTCCCAATTTTACGTGGAAAAGATAACGTCCTGCAAAAGCCAGCTGAGACACTTTATAGCAAGAAAAGTAAAGACAGTTCTCTCTTCTAAAAGCAAAAGTTAAAGAATCTTTTAAGACAAAACAACAAGTGGACTCAAGAAACAGATTTTGTATGAATTGATGCAATGTGGCTACTGCACTTTGACTTTCACTGTTTTCTAATGATTAATATCTTGGATTCCCAGGTTCTCACCGAATATTTGCTGTTGTAATGCTTTGAGTATTCTTGTCTACTCTCTGTACCGTTGTATGGAGGAAAAAAGGGCCAAGATTTGATCAAAACAAATGTCTATCCCAGGACAGCATACAGTGAGAATAGTTTGCGAGAGGTGTTTAGATTGCTGCAACCGAATATGGTCTAACTGCAGGCCAGCAGAGGCGTCCCTTAGTGCTGGTTCTGGCACTCGTCTCGTCCCGCGTTGGGACACCTCAGTGTGCCGGGCAGCAGAAAGCCAGCC
Source organism: Alca torda (assembly GCA_008658365.1). Lineage (NCBI taxonomy): Eukaryota > Metazoa > Chordata > Aves > Charadriiformes > Alcidae > Alca > Alca torda. The sequence goes on along the minus strand of CM018079.1, from coordinate 80,653,243 downwards.
CTTTATCTATGGGTGTCTTAGAGCCCCCGGCAGATGGAGTTTTGATCAGTCTTGTCCTGAAACCAAGTCATTCATCATGTAACTAGGGCTTTTGTTAAGTGCCCCGCATATGTGAGCCTTACTGTTTTGGGTTATCTAGCGCATAGCATGGAATCACTCTGGCACAGGCTGGCATTGTCTTAGTGAGAGGGGGGGTAGTGGCTCCAAGTGTCCTCAGATAAACTGGATTAATGGAAAAAAGCCGCAAAATCGCACATAGAAAGTTTTTTATTTTTAAAGTTGTTAATGTTGAAAGAAATTTTCTGAGGGCAATTTTATGTTCTAACAGAAATAACTATTTGGTTGAAAACATAGTCTCAGAATGAAATAAAACTGTATTGCTGTAAGAGGGATGATGCAGACCACCAGCACTTTCCTTCTGCCTTTCGTTATGCGTTTTCTTTCTGCTCTGTATCTGCGAAAATGAGACCACAATTAACCTCTGTCGGTGGGAAAGTACAGCGTGTTATGTATCACACTGCAATCGTGGGGGCAGGTAACTTTCACAGAGAGCACGAAGGAGAATGAAATATATAAACTGACTTTTCCACCACTAGGCGAGCAGTCTAGCTGGGCTTTTATTGTTCAGGAAAAAGGCTCCCTTTTTATTCCTCCTGGAATGCTACACAGTCATTTGAGAGGCATTCTGCTTCACTTGTTACTGAAATACAGTTAAATAGTTTCTGTCCTTTGGCCTTCCCATGATAAAACTTCTTAAATAAACAAGACACCACAAATGATGTGTCTGTGCAAAGCTGGTTATTTCAAGATATTGTCTATAAAATTGATTACATATCACAGAATCATTTAGGTTGGAAGAGACCCTTGGGATCATCGAGTCCAACCATCAGCCCCACTCTACAGCGTTCTCCCCTACACCACATCCCCCAACACCACATCTACACGAGTCTGAAACACATTCAGGGATGGTGACTCCACCACCTCCCTGGGCAGCCTGTTCCAGGGTCTGACCACTCTAAGTAAAGTTAGCTGAAATTATCTTCATACCTCTCTAAGAAGGAAACAGGGTAATAAAAAAGCACTTGGTAAGTGCAGTACCCAGACACTTCTTGCATTTTGCACTGAAATAAACTGCTATTTGAGCACGTTTCGGTTGTGATGTGAAAACCTAGTGACGTGCTGCACTGCGTTACCAAGGTCAGGGAGGGGAGAAGTAGAAACGAAGGAGAACCTGATAAGCAACATAAATAGCAAGGACATCTAGATGTAATGTCTCTACTTACAGGACAGCTGATGAATTTTTATTCAATGGATATTTAAGGTAGAATTTTAAAATTTTGATAAGTGCAGGAGTGACAATTGAGTTCTCCTCTCCTGCAGAGAAAAATGCCCTCTTGGAGTCAGGCAGTGCTGTTTTCTGTGTCTAGGGGTGGTGAAGTCCTCAGCTGGTCACAGACTCTGTTTTTCAAAGTGGTTCTTTTTTGGTGAAGGAATGAGCAGCTTCAGAGATTTCACACCCATAGAATACCTGCTGGATAGAAAGTACAGTCTTCCTTTTCTGAGAAGTGGTCTATGAAAAAACCCTGAGGGGTTAAAAAGCCATGGCTTTAAAATCACTGCTGTAGAGTAGTTTAGGTGCTCGTCAAAACAAGTAGGAGTTTGAGTTCTTGTTGGCAGAATAAGGCATCAAAGTTACGTCTCCTTTAATCACTCTCCCCTTGGCAATAACATGACCCAGTATAAGGCATTAAGTCAGTTGAAGGTAGGACCGAGAAGGGGTTCAGTCTGCAGGTTGTTAAGCAACTTGTTTGACCTCCAGGAGGAGCTAAAGGGATCATGAGAAAAGGTTGTGTACGGGATGGATGTGTTAGGAGGCCGAATGGGAAATGTGGAGTCAAGGAAGCGGGCTGTTCATCGAGATCGCAGATTTACCGTATTAAGGATACAGAGTTATCAGCAATGGTCCCATATGGAACCTGGTAGAGAGTGTACCAACCATAGCTCCACTGTTTCCAGGACCGCTCCATCCAATACTTTGAGCCAAAACCCATCAATAGAGATAAGACGCTTCTGAGCAGCATCATTCAAGGGCAGGTTATCCATGGTGCAGGCGTGAAGCCAGAATTCAGAGTATTTCTGTTTGTGCCTGTTAGGCTGCGCTATTATGTATAAATTCATGCTATCATGTAATGGACTTTTTGCAGCCGTGATTGAAATTACCCGCACTTGAAACCAAAATCGAGTGTTGCATAAAAGCCCAGGGGAGCGATGATGTGGCAGAGGAAGTGAATGAGGACGCTGTAAAGCGAGACTGTCCTCGTAATGTGACTGGTTCTCACGTTGTGATTTTTCTGGTCCTTATGAGCCTACTTCACTTCCCAAATTTGTCACTGCGGATACGCCAGTGGACGCGAAAACACAGAAATGATCAGAGATGTTGTTGCGTCATTTCGGAACACAAGACTTGATGAGCCATTATGCCGTGCTGCTGCTGAAACTGTTGTGTCTCTATATTTAGAAGCAATTTGTTTTTCAAGCCGTGGTTGCAGAGATTCATTTTCAATTGGGCATGAAACGCCGATGAGACATGCGCTGATGAGTTTCCACATACTGTCCTGAAGCTTCACGTTAATTTTTTTCCCAGGAAGACTTTTGGGTTTTTGGTTTTTTTTTTTTTTCCCCTGGTTTATGGGATGTTTCAGAAAAGCTTTCCATCTTGTGTTGCGACCAAATTTAAATTGAAAACTCTTCTTTGGTCACTTATTGAGTACCAGCTACAGTTGCTTAACATTCTTTTAAGAATCCTTTTAAACTCATCTGTCATAGGCTGGAGAAACAGGCTTTATTTCCAGTTTTGAAAAATGATTTTTTGTTTCTTGTGGAGTATCCTAAAGGGTGTCTGTCTACAGTATCTCATTGCAGGAGCCTTAAGAATGTGCACTGCTGGTCACATATCCCAGTGACATAATGGAGGAAAAGAAACTCTTAGTTGTTGTTGTCTTTTAATATAACGTTTAGGATTTTTTGGCCTACACGTGGCAGTTAATACATGGTTGTAACAAGAAATTAAAGGCAATCCCCCGTCAAGAAACCAAACCGCCACACCACCCCCCCCCCCCCCCCCCCCCCCCCCCCCCCCCCCCCCCCCCCCCCCCCCCCCCCCCCAGTTTGATTAAGTTGATTTCATACTGAAGACTTGAATAAAAAAAAATAAATACTCTGGAGAAAATACTATTATCTTGAAGAGGAGGCTGTGACAATAAATGCAGTCCTGCATGAGTCAGACTATCATTTCTTTCTGCTTTGCCTGGCCAAAGTTCTTCCAGATTTGTACCTGTAATTTTGGAAGTCAGTGCAGGCCACTCTGCTGCAGCCTCGGGTGAGGACGTGCCCTCCTGCCTGAGCCTATGGCGGGTGCCGGCATCCAGGTGTCCGAGCTTTCTGTTTTAGTTGATGGGCTTGACTTTTGTGGACAAAATAAATGTCGCAATTCCTTTTTTAATTAGAGGCATGAACTTCAGCCATCTTTTCAGGCCTGTGGCCTGCACTCATGTTTTAGAGCACCCATTTGGACACTTCTCTCATTTGTATTTTCCTTCCTTGGAAATTCTCCTCATAAGTCCATCTAATTCCTCAAAACTGTGTTTGCAACATGAAGCCTAGCCAGCAGCAGTTGAGAGCAGCCGAAGGGTCACATCATGCAAATTATACGCTTGTTTATCATAGAATGGTTTGGGTTGGAAGGGACGTTAAAGCCCACCCAGTGGCACCCCCTGCCCTGGGCAGGGACACCTCCCACCAGCCCAGGTTGCTCCAAGCCCCGTCCAACCTGGCCTTGAACCCCTCCAGGGATGGGGCAGCCACAGCTTCTCTGGGCAACCTGGGCCAGGGGCTCACCCCCCTCACAGCAAACAATTTCTTCCTCACATCTCATCCAAATCTCCCCTCTTTCAGTGTAAAACCCTTCCCCCTCATCCCATGGCTCCCTTCCCTGCTCCAAAGTCCCTCCTCAGCTTTCCTGTAGGCCCCCTGCACCTTATCCTGCACAGCGCACCTCTACGTTTTAATCTTCTTGTGAGTTCAGTGAGAACATTTAAAAAAATCCCAAACAATTCTCCAAAATAACGATAAATGTTAAATGTCTTTCCAGTTTTAATGACTAATATGCTTTCCTACCTGTATTGTAGTGCTTGGTGCAGTAACATAAATCCTTTTCTTCTTTCAACAGAAACTGTGGCAGAGTAAGACCTTCTGCTACTTGAACTGCTCCCTTTTCTTGCCATTCAAAAATGAGATCATTCATTGTGTATCCAACTAAAAAAAAGAAAAAAAAAAAAACCACATATGCAAATAAACTTTAAGTGAGCTGCAAACTTTGAAAAGCAGGGGCATACCAAATAGTGGTGACTTAAGTGAATGTCATGAAAAGGAGATAACACAGGGGTCTGCTTGTGCCTGTTGCTCACAGAGTGTTATCTGACATTCGATACCATACTGAACTAGAAAAAAAGCCAGTCTTAGGCATCCTTTGTGACATCTTAGTAGTCAAGTATTAACGGAATGAACAAAAGTATCAAAATGAGCTAAACATCCAACACTCTGGGGGCTTGGGAAAATCGGACCCTCCCCAGCCCGTGTAGGATGAAATAGGCCCTTCACGCTCAGATCTCTTCCTCCTTTTATTTGAGGTGAAACGGTGGATTGTCAAAGCTGTGTTTATGGATTTATGTCAATTTGAGTTGTTAGGTGCGAACTCTTCAAAGAAAACAAGGAATGAATATTTCTGCAGGAGTGAGGTATTAGTTGAATTGAAAAAAATACTTTTCTCTGAAACTGGTAGAGAGCAAGAGAAAGCAGTTGATTGTAATCTTCTCATATTAGCTGACCAAGATGTATTATGAGATTAAAAGGCATTCAGTTTTAATATTCAGATTCATGCATTTATCCGTACCTTATGCATGTGTATTTAAGATTAAATAAAACAGCAAAAGCCGTAGTAGAAGTACTGGTCAAGGGCCCTTTTCCCTTCTATTTTGCTCTCTCAGGTGAATATTTGCATGGGAGATCATTGGGGAAAATAGCTCTAATTCCTCTGAATGCGTGATATATTAACTTTCCAGTATATCCCTGGCATTTTATTCTAATTTTTTTCTGAATATATTTTCTCTGGTTATGACAACTGAAAAAAAAAAATAAAAATCAACACTCCAAACCAAGCTTCCCGTTCTCATTCAGGTTTCATTAAGGCTTTCTCAGGATTTAGTATATTTGGACAAAGTGAGATTTTAAGATTGAAATCTAAAACTAGATAGCTTCTGTTGTTGTGATAGTTTGAATGACAAGGGTACAATTGAACCACATAAAATAGCTTGAACCAGAAGGCAAAGGGTTTCATTTTTACATCTGAATTACACAACTTTCGTTCACCTATTTTACTTCTTTGCAATGTTTCCTTTCTGCTTTTCTGTACTAATGAGCCATTGAGGATACCTACCGATAACTGGAAATATCTTTTAACCTTTCAGTAACAAATTGCTGTTCAAAATATATTGTTCGGAACTTTCTAAGAGTATCTGCCTGCCCGAAAATACTGAAATTCTGAGTTCCAGTGAAGGAAATAACCTCTTTGGGGTGTGGGCATAAATCTTTCCCCGGTTATATTCAGTGACTTCATTACTCTCTGAGTACATGTATGAACGTTATTCAGTCATAACGCCCTGGTATGCCGACCTCAGATCTGAGGCACGCTTCATCCGTTCTGATCTGTCTGTGTTGAATGAACTTAAAAGCTAAGAATCAGCGTTTATAAATTTAAAACTGTTTTCAGCACCTCTCCTTGCTTCTGGGTTCTTGGTGTTTCCCTGGGGGAGCGCCTTCACACAAGGTATTCGCGGACACTCGGCCCGGCTGCGGCTTTCCTTTGGTATTTTGCTGGGGCTCTATGAATATGCTAAAAATGGGACCGTACCCTTTTAAACAAGTATTTAATTAAGATCAGACATTACTCAAGTCATTTCAAGCATATATTAACCGTGCAAGGAAACACCTATTTTTCTGTCTTATTGAATGCATGACACTCCGTAAACGCGGTCTCAAAATTCACTATTAAATGCCATAAACTATGAAAAATCAGAACTATGGCTCTTATCAAGCTTTGCATGAATTCAGACAAAAAGCAGTTGTGCGTAAAGCAGATTATCAGTTGAAGCATGCAGATTATGGCCAGAAGTGATATCCCCCGCGTAAAACTCATTGAACTGACAAGAAACAACTGCTGTGTCAAAATGTATTTCACTAAGTCAGACTCATTCATCTCTAACGCATGCTTTTAATTTTGATTATCTGCCCTGCCCACTAATTCTTTTGTGGTGCAATCTATTAAAAACAATAGCAGTGTATGCAAAATGCTGATGTCGTCATTAATTTTTGTCATGTCTACATTTTAAATACCTAAATATAGCTTTAGCTATATTCAATACTCTTAACTTCAGTTTTGTAAGTCAGCGTCATAAAGTAAATGTGTCTTAAAATATAGAGGAGCTTAATAGAGATGTGAGTTTATGTTATGCCAAAGGAATTTAAAATAGTATACTATATATCATATTTCCACTAGTTATGTTAAATTAAATCAACTTCAGTTAAATGTCTATTAAATTTAAGGTCCTTTATTAAATGTGATATACATAGTCCAATCAAATGTGCGTGTTGAATTAGGGGACTAAGAGCACAGCAAGTATCAAAAGTGTATGGAGCTTTGGTAATGAAAATTTGGAAGCCTCAAGGGCAGAGTGTTCTTTTTTTATTTTTTTTTATTTTTTTTTTATATTTAGGATCCTAGAATGGCTAATCATAGAAGTCTACAGTGTTAGAATTTTGTGGATAACTTTAAAGTTCTGATACCGCTGCCTGAGTTCAATGGGACTGCACAGCCCTCTCCTGAACATGTGTTGCGGTCCGAGCCCTGCGTTTGCAGAATGGAAATGATTAGATGCTGCAGCAAAGAAGGTTTGAAATGCACTGCGTATATTTTCCAACTGGCCTATGTGATAACACACCGGAGCAGCTGTACTCCATGATGCCGTTATTCCTGTGCCAATGGAGCACCAAAGAACTGTTACACGATCAGATCGCCTTCTCGGCAAACTCTGGGTTTGAAATGCCTTTATTCTGCTGTGCGGTACGAGCTTGCACTGCGTGCGTGATATTGTTAAATATGTTCTGCACCTTGTAAGAACTGCACTGAAATATGTAATAATTATAAAGAACAAGACATTTCTCTTTAGGGATTCTAAGGGATGAGGAAGACACCGGTGTCTTTATTGTGCTGTTAAGTCCGTAAATACTGAATCCACAGAAACTACTTGGCCCAATCTAGGACCCTGAGTTTGAGGAAGTAGAGGAACCAATTCACAGCAACGTCCTAGGGTGAGGAATTGCATCCCTTGTAGTTTTTCAAGTTCAAATTCACACCTATAGAAGCCCTCTCTCCCCAATGATACCTGTTTCTAGGTTCTCCTCCTTACATTTGCTATGCCACAGAAGCCCGTGCCAAATGTTAATGGGGTGATGCGTTTTGCAGTTTATTTACATTTTTTTAGGTTTTCAAAAATAGCAGAGACGATACTTATTTCAAAAATAGCAGAGACGATACAGAGACGTTTCCTAAGCCTCTAACGTTTCTATCAGCGGGGCACTGTATTTTGTCTAGGAAATTATTTCAGTGGCCTTCTACTCAACTCTGAGAATGTAGAAAGAGATGACCCAAAGCCAAATCAGAAGAGTGTTTTATCAATTACACATAACCTTAAATGTTTATTAACTTGCTTATGGAGGTATGGAGCTATTCTGTAGTGGACATAAATGCTTAGCTCTTCAATCCTGACGTCTTCTTGGATAAGATGTAAGATGCCTTCTCCCTCTGCTTCGCTTTCATTGTATTCTGCTTTCCATGGGAAATGTGGTGTGTGTGCCTGAAGGGAGTCCCAGTCTATGTGTCCGGAAAAAATACCCTGTGAATCTATTTCTGAGCACACCTGCCTTTCAGGGTAAATTTTCGCTACGTAATGGTTATTCCTATTTGTCAATTCTTGCTGATCACTCTCACTATATGGTCTCTCTTGCTGCTGCTTTGTGAGCAGAAGAGAAATATCTCTTGCTTGTTTGCATTTGCTGCAGCCCAGCATGATACTCAGTCTCTCACTAAAAAGGAATTTTTCTTTTTTGACTATGAGGTGGGTTTGGTGACTATTATAAGTTGCTGCCAGACGCTTTTATTACTGGTGATTGGGAAATGCAGTCTGATGAAGGAAAGTCCTAGTGGCTACATTTTAGTGTTGGAAAAAGGACAGTCAGTCACTGGCCTGGTTAGTATATGAGAGAGCAGCTCACTTTTTCATTCATGGTAGAAAAAGTGACCCCTTAATACTACAGAAATAGCTGGAAGCGATGGAGGCTACCGTCTCTGTAGTGGTCTGCAGGACCAAGCCAACCTCAACTAAATCGGGCGGATTAGTAAGGACTCCTGTCACTGGAATGCGGTGTGCTAGGGTTTGGGTTTGCAGGGCGTAAGTGCATGAAGGTTGAGAAAGGAAGCAGAGATGCCAAATTTTTTGTGTTATGGGTTGTAAACCAGCTGCTGTGGCTGAAGTAGAGTGCAGTTTGCAATGCATTTGTTGTCTGGCTACTGTCCAGGCGTTTGCTCTTATTTAATTCTACAAAGATAATACTAATCACACAAAATCTAAGTGGTGTCATTGTAGAACTGTAAAGAAAGGACAGAAAAAACACATTGTTATGTTGAACAGCCGTGTTCCAAAGTTAGAGGACTGGTTAAGCTGCATTAATACTGCCTCTGTTAACCCAAAGTCTGAGGTCTTGCACATCCGTAATGCAAAAGCAGACGATAAATTGTTGGTAATTATATGTCAAGGCTATCATCCCAGGAGGAGGAGGCTGCCAGAGGGAGTATTTCTCAGGAAAACTCGAGAACTGTGTGTATGTGTGGCACTGTAGCCTCTCAGCAAAGCTCTCTTTAAAGAGACAACTCGTTTTTCAGGAGTCTGAAGTCATTGCAGGTAATTAGTGAAGCATGTGCTGGCAGACTGAGACATCCGCCTGAGATGAATACGAAGAACTGGCAAAGTAAGTAGAATTTATAATTAACCGGCAGTGTAGAGTGCCTGAAACAATTGGGAAAGTTGGGTTTGGCCGACAGAAGTTTTTCTTTAGAAAAATGGGCCATCACAGAGCTGGTGATAATGGTGAAAAAATGAAAGTAAAACTCTGTGATCACGCTTACGGAGAGAGGAGGTGGAAAAAATTAGGCATTGGATGAGGAGCGGTTGTCAGGACTCATGCTTGGAACAGTTGATGCAGGCTTTTGAATGTCTGGACATTAAATAAAATGAAACTATAGTGATAGCCTGTTTAATTGATCTAATCTATACAAGACTCTTTGGCAATAGGTGGACAAAACAGACAGAAATTCTAGCCTTTTGACAGCGCTGAAAACTGTCTAGCTAGAATGAATAATTTCAGCATGTTCAATTAAAGGTTGCAGGAAAAATTTTAGGGAAGAAGAATGTGATCCTTCTGAAATACTTCTAAGTAGCAAGGGCAACTACAGTGTCTGGAAAAGAGAAACCCACACTTCTCCCTTGGTCTCACTCATCTTTCCCAGAAATCTTATCTTTTCAAAAATGGTGTTGACAAGTTGTTATCAACACCCCCATGAGGTCCCTGAAAGGAAAAAAAAAGGATTGTATCCATGGATTTTTTTTTTTTTTTTAAAAACAGTCATTAGTCTTAGTAATAAATATAACCTTTTCATTAATCCAATTTTGAAAGTATAGGAACAAAATCCACCGTAAATAAATAGGGTTCTACTAAACCCACATCAGTCCTCATGACTCTATAGAACTTACTGGAACCAAGCTATCGATATCAGTTGTATACATGCATGCTAAGTGTGTGAAGATTTTGTTTTAGCTAATTCACTATCAGCTGTAGGCATTAAAAGCCCATAATCTCATAGGCAAGATCGTGGGCATCCAACAAATTTGTCCTGAAGAATTACTGAAGTGTCTTTTAAGTATTAAGATCCCTTCTCCAGGCTGTCCGAGGACTACACCGTTACAGAAAAACAAGGTTTGTATTCAGGGCAAGCAGTTCCCTTGTACCTTCAGAGATGCCACACTTCTGAACCGCAATTGCCTCCACAATTCCAAGAGATCCTCTTTTTTTACTGCTGCTTGAAAATCTTATTTGCTAAGTTCTTTCCTTTTAGCCACCCTTACAGTACCGTTCCAAGCCGTGAAAGATACAACTTTTTGAGCAATCTTGTGATCCAGCTGAATGCCAATATATCTTGTAAATTTTCTACATGGCACTGGCCCAGGTTGCCCAGAGAGGTGGTGGAGGCCCCATCCCTGGAGACATTCAAGGCCAGGCTGGATGAGGCTCTGAGCAGCCTGATCTAGTTGAAGATGTCCCTGGTTACTGCAGGGGGGTGGGACTAGATGACCTTTAAAGGTCCCTTCCAACCCAACACATTCTATGATTCTGCTCATTCAGTTTTATTCCAGGAAGGCCGTGCTTCCCTTGTGTCGTTTAACGCTATCTACAGGCATATTAAAACCTGACTCTTTTCCTCTTGTTCAATTAACAAAGACATGAATGACATGAAACTGAGCTGACTATCTAGCATTTTTGTACAAGACAGTTTGGTTCGACAAAGAATTTATTTTATAGTTCTTTTAATCCCAGTGATTTGTCTAGATTCCATTCTAATTTCTTAAATGTTTGATAAGGTACAGGTCCAAGAGTAACATTGGATTTATTCATCAAACTGAGCAGTTCTTTAGGTATCCAGCCGAGGCAAGGGCTACAGTCATGATGACCAGAGTTATTTCACTACTCTGTTAGGCATTCCAACAGTGTCCCTCCAGGGCAGGCTGCCTGCACGTCACTGGTCTGAGAACATGGCAGAGGTTTGAATTGTGCCCTAAATTCCAAGCAACATAACAGGGGCAAGTTCTGACAGAGCTAACAAACCTGGGTTTTGGCTTAAGGTTAGAATAAATTCTTCTAATATACATTTACACACTGAAAATATCAGCTTCAGAAATGAACTGTGATGCACTTCAAGGCTAAGTTTATGTGGGGCTCCAAGAAAGTGGGATTTTATTCTGTGTACTTCTGAGCCGCTTTGCAAAGGCTCTGCCCCTTGCACTGGCCTCTAAGTCATTCTGATGGAATCTCTCCCTTGGGAGTTACAGGTTTATCCTTCCTAGCCTGAATTTCAGAGGACAATAACATCTTGGGCCCAGCCCTCTACCACATCCCTCAAACATAATATTCCTTCCTGAAGCCTAGAGATTTTCAGCTGTCGTTTTCATATGAGCGTCTGTGGGTTCCGCAGCAGTTGTGCGGTTACTGCCGCCCTTTCCTCCGGCGTTGGCGGGAGCTGAAGACTAGAAATGTCTAGCTCTTCGTAGCTGTGTGTCAGGTCTCACTTCAGACACGCAGGGCGGGCTGAGTCACCCGTCTGCAGAGTAGGATCCGTAGGATTGGGTTGTTGATAACCTTTGTGCTACTGAAATGGAAAAGAGGGATGGTTTCCACACGTTCCGGCACAGGTGGGCATTGACCCAGTGTGTCCATAATTACTGTCACTCAGGTGGACACCTGAGGTTCTCTGGCAGACAAGGAACACACTGCAGTCCCACTATCCTTCTTACGGTGTCTTTGCGCTGCGGTGGGAAGGGAACGATGTGCACATCATTTTCTGCAGTGTTGCCAGTATTGCCCAAGCCGGCTTAGAGATCCCCCCCGCATTGGCACAATCTCCAATTCAGAGACTGGGAGGAAAGAAATTGTATTATTCAGGTAACAACATCATGTAGTACCGAGTGAACTTTCTCTAAAAACCCAAAAGATCAGAGTGTGATTGCTCAGAAAGACTAAAAAGCCTCCATAAATCAAAGGGGAAAAAAGGCCTTTGTTTAATTTATTAAGAGAGACAACATGCGTAAAAATAAAATTATGATGTGAACGGGTGCTTTCTCCCTTACATATGTAGCTTTTCATAATATATTTCTTCTTTTATAACTGAGTTAGTCTTTGAAAATTCAGGAATATTGAATGTCACATAAAGTTATATTGTGATAGATGAATAAAGGAATGCTGAGAGATAAAAGTGAAACTTAAAAAAAAGAGAGAGACGACAAGCTCAAGCACATGAAAGAAAAATATTCTTTCCTGGGAGGACAGGCTGCAGAAATAAATATGTATCTAGCTGACATTTCTTTGTATCTTATTCAAGCAGAATAAAACTAAAATTATCTCACATGCCTATAGGCTGCCCTGGTGTAAGGCAAAGAAATGTAGAAGGGATTATTTCATATGTGCATTTTCATTTGCTTCCTTTCTGAGATACAAAAGCAGCTCATTCTAGTTGCTGAGAAAATCATTTGGTAAATAAATCCTTTAAAATAGAAGGCATTTCCACTTAAATATTTTTCAGACGCTTCATGATGTAAGTGAAGTACTTTAACCAGAGGCAAATCCAGCTGCTTAGACTGACCTTGGAAAAAACTTTACATGAGATGGCTAAAAATAAAAATATCATTTGGGAAGAAAAGCTATACATGAATTTCCTCTTAGAGCTTTCTATGCTGGAGCAACAGTATCAATATTAAAGGAAAGGATCTAGTACTAAACAAAATCGTTATTTTATAGCCCAGGTAAAATCTATGATCTGTCCTTTATAAGTAAGTGTCAGCCTTTCTTACAACTGGTGGTAGATGAGTGAGAAAAAAGATGAACGATTTGGTAGAAACAGTCTAATTTGCTTAGCGACACCCGCAGGAGCAAGGCTTGAAGAGCAGATGCTGTGAGAGAAATGCACCTTGTGAACTCATAATTGTACAACGTCTACCCAACTTGGCTCTCAGCCGAGGAACCGGCACATGATGATGCTTTCAAAAGGAACATCTGGAAGCGTGGCTGCTGCTCTTTTGCTCCTCCAACCACTCTGGCTTTGTAACGCAGCCTGATGAGCAGATCGTTTACTCAGGACGTGAGGACTGTCTTCTTGGTTGGGAAGCCCCACGTCTTCCACTTCCCCAGACGGTGCATTAGCCACTAGGGTTAGTGCTTTGGTCCCCCTGTTTAGGTTGTCTCCCCTGGGCAACAAGAAATGTGGCTGGCCAGCACAGCAGTGTGGCACCGTGGCCTAGAAATTAGAGCATGCTCGGATGGATCCAGGGTCTCGGGGTTATGTCAGTCCTTACCTCAGGACATTTGATATGAACCCTGGGAAAATGCTAAATGCACCCATCCTCCTTTTTTCTTCTATAATTTTAAAGAGAGCTGGATGCCCGTCTTAGCCCAAAGACTCTGGAATCTGAATGCTTCTCCTCACCTTTTTTTAAGTTCTGGAATTGGTCAGAGTTCAGACTCACAGAAAACTTTTTTTTTTTTTTTTTTTTGCCTAGTTACTCTCCTATCCAGCTTGTAGACATCTTTTGTAACTCCTCCAAGGTGTCTATTTCCCTTCCTGTACATCCTGTATAGAGAAACTGGGTTTGGGCAGGTGCGTTCCTGCTCTTGAAGGACTGGGATCTTGGAGTTCATGTCACTGCGCCTCTCTTCTTTGGATCTGTCCCAAAGAAATTCCTTATGGTTTCAGGGAACTGCTGTCATGTTCTTGCAAACCCAACTAGTTATTCTGCTATCAGACGTGTAGGTCTGGCCAGAACTGCAAAATTTTCTGCCTCAGGCCAGAAACTTTGCCCATAGCCTCTATTTTTCAATGCCTGGAGTTACAGGTAAAATAGAATTAAACAAGGCAATCTGGGTAAAGCTTTATTACTTGTAATTTCCCTATGAAATCAAATTTGATCTTTCTCTCGAACTAGGAGATTTTGAAGTGCTCATTTGTATTTTGTTCAGCTCTCCTTCTGTGAGCGTTGCCTCTCTCTGCTCTGTGGATGTGCAGCAAGGAATTTACTCTCACTGAACCGAATGATTAAAAGCAAGACTTCAGTGTGAAAATGTTCTGCTGGAAAATGCGGTAGAACATCTACAGTGTTATTCAGCTAATAAGCGTTGGTTCCCTACGGTGTGGTTTGTGGGAACCGTGAGCTCCTGCCAGGTTCTCTACAGCAAGAGAGATGCCTGTTTGCTCAAGAATGCTCAGCTGTTGTGTGGCCTGTCCTCACAAGGGCTGGAGAAGAGAGGAGAAATACAGCCGAGTTTTATGAAGTTGTTTAAAGCGACAATTTCATAACTTTTTAAACACTGTTTTCAAAAAAAAATAATTATACCTTTTGCTTGTTCGAACAATGTGATACTTTCTGTTTGAAGAATGTATATAGTGAATATACCTGCCGTCTGTATGTACTCTGATACAACTGCCTTGTATCTAGTCACATAATTATAAGGTGACAGAGGTTATTAGTAGGATTATGGTTGTTTTTTTTTTTTTTGCTTAAATGCTGAATATATAATATCGCCCTAAATTCCTTGACATTTGCAGCAAATAACTACCTCTCAGTTTTAGTCAGGAAAAATTTCTGCTGTCAGATTCAGCCATTGCCCTCATATTAAAAGCCCACGTTATAATATTACCATCTGTCCGCTGTAATGAGAGAGAACCTGGCTTTCATATCCACTGTGCAATTTTGTAAAAGCATACCATACCCTTACAGCAATCCGCTCTCACATACTGACTGACCGATAATTCCCTCCCCTTTCTCTTAGATGCTACTTTTTTTCAGTAAAGAAGACAGAAAACCAAGAAATACTTTAATCAAACTATGTATGTTGTGTTTCTGATCTGTAAGATATTTCAGATAATCCAGTATTTTCATTCTATATGCAGAAAATTGTTTTCTGAAATATTTTACTTGTTGGTCCTAAAACTGTAAATCTAGATCTGACATTAAGATGGATTCTTATTATTTATCTGTTTTCCTCTGTCATTATTTTTCACAAACTTGATTGCTGGAATCTTTCAAAGAATGCTTTACTTTATTTTTATTCTTCGCATCATTAGGAGGATTTTTCTGCTAGAAATCTCTTCCAAAGCCCCCTCATTTTAGGGGAAAAAGGGAATTCCCAAATACTTTGTATCACAAGGTCTGTGTGTGTGTGTGTGGTGTGTGATGGGTTGAGTTAACAAATGCCGATTCTGTTTCACGTAAAGAATATTGCTGTTAACTGAAAGATAATTCTGCAAAGCCTGCCTTGTCTGAGCTGGTTTTACCTTCTCTGCTCTCCTCAGGATATCGGTGTATAATGCAGATAGGGCTTTATGAAGAGATTATTTAAAACACATGGGGTTGCAATTTCGCTTTTTCCACTTAAATTCTAGTGTAACCCCACGTTTGGTCGAATTGTTAGACCTTCTCTGTGCTAGAAAGCTATCAGACCTGTTTTTCTTCTGTATTTTGCTGGGTGTTTTCAATGTCAAGCTGTCTGGGCAACTACAAATTCCTTTAAGCCCGGAGTCTTTGGAAGATGCTAGAATTTTTTCCGTGTTATGTTGATGACCCGATAATAATCGGATTTTATTCTTAGCTAGATGATACCTTGTGTGGACAACTTCCTCCTCATAACGCAAGGGCTCTACAGCCCTTCCAAGATTTTCTGTGTTTTTTTTTTTTCCACTGATCCAAGGTGCTGCCCCAGTTGGGGGGGGTGAGGACTGTGTATGTGACGTACCCTATGTAGGGACACGGCCATCTTCTACGGTCCTCCCTTGTAGTAAAATCTTTCCCTAATCCCTGTTAGGCGATTAGCTAAAAGTACAGACATGTGGCTATAACATGTAAGCAGAAATATGGAGAGCAGAGTCTCAGTAGGGATCATCTCATTTCCAGCTTTTAGATACACCAAGTTATTACCAATTTCAGGATATTCACATAAATCACTCCCTTAAACTATTCTCGTGTTCTTTTATGCTCTCCCAAATTACTGTTCCCCTGTATGTGTGAACACCGGGAAAGACTTAATGGTGAATCCCAGTATTAATAAATTTTACGTAAAGGTAAACTGGCGCTGGCTACTTAAGTTTAGCTGTAACTTTAGATTTATGAAACTTGATTTTTTCGGTACAAGTAGTACGAAAGATTCTCTTCCTTTGAAAACCACGTACATTTCACAGATTCTTTTCATAAAATGGAGGATTATTTTTGAAAATTTGTTTTTCTACCACTGCAAGGAGTCTTCCTACCTCCTGCATAGCTGCTGTAATCCCTACAAAAGCATTTATAGGATAATACATTACGCAAACTACAGCTTTCCAGCTGCATTATACATGTTTGCACATCCATTGGGAAATTTTGAGATCCATTGGACAGGACAGTATTAAAGTCAATCTGAAAGAACACAAAAAAGGTATTAAAAATATAGCACAAAAATGCCATAGAACTGCACAGGAAGAATGCATGAAAACACTGGAAGTCATTAGAAATAGAAGAAAATACATTTTTTCCTTAGAAAGCTCCCGATAGGGATGTATATTAGCTGAACCCATTTCACTCACTTGGCCTAGTGTGACAATGTGGAAAAAAATTATTCAAGACTTTCAGAATAACAAATTTTTCAGTAGGTTTGCCTAACTTTATGAGAAGTCTAAAGGAAAGCAACAACAGCATACTTTCTTGTGCTACAGCAGAATTATTGTGCTGTTACAGTATTTTAAATCTTTGACATAAAATTTACCCAGATTTGCAAGAATCTCGTAACAGCTGCGAATCATGGTGGCAAGGTAATTTATGTGTTATTGTCCTAAAATAAGGTGCTTGAATTGTCAACACAAAGGTTTAAATAACATTTTCTGATACTGATGGTAGATTGAAATACGCCCGTGATTTTGAACTGCAGCTGTGTTTCACATTAGTCCTGATAATTCCTGTGAAATCCTTTGCAACCTATAGGCAGAAGAAGTATTTTACATTTTATATCAACACATAACTTATCTTTAGGGTGATATTTTTCAGAGGAATGAAAGAAGAAGCATAAGAAGTAAAGGCACATGTTTTTCCTCATGTCATGTTTAGGTATCCATTCACCATTCAGGGTCATGACTGGACCTTTCTTCTTGCTAGAAAAAACTTATGTGAAAAAGCTTCCGTACATTCATTGATCAGTTCAGTTGATAGAATGTTCCCCAAAACCCGAGGGGCTTGAGTTCAATTCCTTACGCATATGGCTTTTCTGGAACAGCAATACTCTAATCCTCTCTTAAACCCATTCCCCTGGTTTTGGCGTTTTGGCTAAAGGGCAGGAGGTGGCAAGTATGGCTGTATAGTTCTTTTACCCTATTTTTTTTTTTCCTCTCCAAAACTTCTTGGTTCTTTGCTATAACTTCTGTTTAGCCTACCAGTGACTGAGCTGCAGAGGGAGAGACTCAGACTCAGGCCCTATTCCCATGCTACTAAAAATGATTCCAAATGCAAAATCTGACTAGTAGGTTAGTAACACGGCAAGTCGTTTCAGAGAATTGACACCTGGACTTTACTTTGTGCTTCAGTAAATATTTTAGTATTTTGTTAATTAAGTATTCATTGAATCAGGAACTGGAACCTTCTTGTTATTTTCTTGTCTGAATTGTTCCAACACAATTAGGGAAGGAGGAGACACTGGGGAATGAAAGGAAAAAGCAAATTTATAACTCTTTTTCTTTAATATCAGCACATTAGCAATTAGCATGTCTCCCCGACTCAAATTCACATAACAACTAGATACCAATTATATTATTTCAAATGTTTCCAAAATTGTAATAGTTCTTAATTACATCATGGCAACACAAACTTTCTAGCTCTACACGAAACACAGGAGCTACCCGGCATCTGCTTTCATCACAGTCAATGTTTGCTTTTATAGATTAATATTATAATATTTCTGATGTCTTTTTTTTTCCCTCATTGATGTGGCCATGAGCTTGGTCTGAATTCTGTTGAAGCTGCAACTCAAACTTGCTGCAGTCTGGTGGTGCCTACACTCTGCGTTGTACATGTCTGGAGGGAGTAGGGCGAGGAGGAGGAGTTACTTGGTCAGAGCGGAACACCACCGGTGCCTCTCAGGGTGACTCAGTCTGGAGATAATCGATTTAGCTCTACTTTCTACTTGGGTCCGCAGAAGGAACCCTTTTTACCTGCTTTCCACCTGTTTCGAGTGCAAGAATGCATGTTGTGACACTGAAGAATGATTATGCTCCCAGACGGGCAGAGTAACCTCCTGTTGGTATGAAACGCTTGTAGGAATTTTAACCCAACCCTTTCTCCCCGTGTAAGCTCGGCAAGACGCTGCCCACTTGCACTGGAAGGAGGGAGGAAGGCGACTCCCTTCCCACTGATACATCCACACAAGTCACAAGTATTTTCTTTTTCTCTTAGTATAAAAGCTGTTTTATGGATTCCTGATGCCTCATCAAAAAGTCCGATTACCCATTAATGCAGTGTCGTAAAGGCACGCAACGCAAAACACCAAGTGGACAAGAGGTATATTTATTTGAAAATTGTAACAGTTTCCACAAATAGGTCACTGTATTAGTAACAGATCTAATGGGGCATTACTATACTTACATCCAGGGTGTTTCTCATTAGATCAGGTTTTTAAAGATAGCGGTAAAATGCCTACTGATGTCTGTATTAATAAAAGGAAAGGGGAGAAGAGAAAATAATTAGGATAACTAGATTCTGTCAATACTTATGATCGCTGCTTACAGCTTCTTAAACCTTTTCAAAAGTTTACTTTTCACTTTTCTCTCCATCTCCAGCAGTAAGTGAACTGTGTTTTAAATGTCGTGCTTGTTCAAAGAGGTCACGTTTCCACGTTGAAGTGCAACTGCAATACCAAAGAGGTGAAAAGAAATAACATTGGGTTGCCGTGGGAGGCTACAGCGTGTGAAACTCATCATAGGCTAGTTTAGATTATAATTATAATTAGATTATAATACTCCAGGATTATTTTCTCTGTCCTTGATCCTCTAGGCTCAGTATCTGTACTTCAAAATGGGAAAGATACTTTTTTATTTTTACTATGATGCATGCCTAACGAGGGATCATTTTTCTTTTAGTATTAACAATGATCAGTAATGATGATAAAGTTCTTTATTCAAAACTCCCACTACTTTAGTGATAGCTCTGCATGACTAGCAACTGAAGATACCCATTAGCAATTCTCAGGTACAATTTTGAGCTTCTGAATGAAAAAAAAATTGTATTGAAAAATGAAAAAGTCATTTGATTAGAGACTCACCTGATGGAATAAAGTACATTTCCATTTTTGAAAATTCGCAACAACTTATTATCTGTCGTAACTTCATGAAAGTTGGCACCTTTTTCATTAGCAAAGAACAAATCAGGTTTCCAGATTGAATCCAGCATGGATGGATCTAAGTCTAGAGAGTCATCTGGATATTCGCTGTATGCGAGGCGTGGATCATTCCAATTCTGACGGAGAAAGATGTTCACTCGGTAATCCTGCATGAAAGAGAAAACAAGCAAAGCTTTATCAAGCATAGGGATTTAGCTTTTATTTCATTTCTTAGCCATGTAATCCCCTGTCCATCTGTGGATGACAAAAGAATTACTTAGCTGAATGCCAGCATGATACCTATTTGTATTAGTGGGGACACAATGGATAAGAATGAAGATGCATTTCAGGGCAATTGGAAAAGTCCCAAGCTAAGGAAATCCAGCCTCCGTGTGCGGTTCCTATAACTTCATATAACTCTACCCCTACAGCAGCTTTGCCTTGAAATCAAAAGGAGAGAAGCAATAAAAGAGTTTTATGGAGTTACCTTTTCTGCCCAGCTCTGGCAGGGACATTCCCAATTCCCTCTCTTAGGCAGTGAGAAGCTGTCCCACTGTAAGGGAAGTTAAATTCCTTTCTTCTTTCTCTCTCTAATCCTTACATATTTTAGACCCATCACTTAGACTTCCTGTGCCTCAGTGCCCTGTTGGAAATTTTTTGAGCCGTAACTTGCCATACAGCCGTCTGAGAAAGACACAAGTTCCTCCTCTGCTCAAACATGGTGGAGATCATACGAGTCCTTAGAATAAATTAGCTTAGGTACAAGTGGAGTCACCTTAATTCCGACAGACGCCCCGTCTTAATCAAGGGGCTTTACAGAAAAGATTAATAGAGGACTTCAAACTTCTGGAATTCATATTGGAGTTGTATATACCCTCTATCAGAGAAAATGTCGTATTTATGGCTGCACGCTTTCTTAAAAATTTACCCCTCTGAGCTATTTGTTTTTAAATAAAAGTATTAACATCTCATCATGTTATATCTAGAACCCAGACAACTGAGACACTGAGCATAAGGACATAGGGACTATGCTTTTATTGGTCATAATGCAATTTTCCTCATTCTTTACACTACTGCACCAATGGAAGAAGATAAAAATAAAAGAGAAAGAAAGACACGTTAGGTGCGGAGGGGAAATGGGAGCTGATTATCAGAGCTTAGGTGACACTTCTGAATATAGTAGCAGTAAATAACCACTTTTTATTGTTATAAAAGACAATGAAAATTATTTTAAAAAGAAAACGTTTTTGAGTCAGAACAGGAAACAAGGTGTTCGAGACTGAGCAATAGCATTTGGCCCATAACTGTGGGTTGCAGTTATTAGTGGTTAGAATAACTAGTTAAAACCCCACCGGTGCAGAAATTGTGGGTACTGTTAAAATTCCAGTGTCCTGTCAATATTTGGTCTTACGAAACTTGGAACATGTGGCCATACGGTTGTGAGGATCATGGCAACAGACAGAAAAAAGGACATCAGGAACCTCAATATTTAACATTTACTCATGTGAAATAGCTTTTTATACCTTCAGCATTCTGCTCTTTGGTCAATTTAGGGTAGCCAAAGATGCTAAAAACATGTTTACCAATTATTTGTTGCTTGATAAGAGAAAATACTGCCTATCATATAGAGAAAGTCCCAGCAGATGATTTTATATTAATGTAACCTTATAAATTTTCAAGACAAAGCCGGTAAGTGGAAAACTACACCTGGAGAAGGAAATTAATTCAGATTTTTGTTTTCAACAGGCATGAAAAAGGCTGTCTGGCCAATGGAAGCACGTAACATTAAATGCCAGGTGAAAAGAGCATAGGATTTCCTAATAAATTGTTTTTTTAATAAATTGTTAATTAATTTGTTATTCATAATTAGCAGTATGGTGTGATGAAACAAAAGCCAGGGATTTGTATTTTACAGATGTAGAAACAAGTTGCTTTTTTCCCCCTGAAGTAAGCCAAAACCCTTAGACAACTTGTGCCTCAGTGGTCATAGAACTGAGCTTTTCGTGTCTCCCATGCAGAGGGAAGGCATAATCATAAAACCATTTTGATTGGACGAGACCTTTCAGGTCATCAAGTCTGACCATTAACCAAACACTGCCAAGTCCACCACCCCACGTCCCTCAGCACCACGTCTGCCCGGCTTTTAAATCCCTCCAGGGATGGCGACTCCACCACTTCCCTGGGCAGCCTCTTCCAACGCTTGACAACCCTTTGGGTGTAAAATTTTTCCTAATACCCAATCCAAACCCCCTGGTGCAAATTGAGGCCGTTTCCTCTTGTCCCATGGCCTGTTCCTTGGGAGAAGAGCCCGACCCCCCCTGGCTACCCCTCCTTTCAGGGAGCTGGAGAGAGTGAGAAGGTCTCCCCTCAGCCTCCTTCTCCAGGCTGAACACCCCAGCTCCCTCAGCCGCTCCTCACAAGGCTTGTGCTCCAGACCCCCCACCAGCTCCGTTGCCCTTCTCTGGACACGCTCCAGCCCTCAATGTCTTTCTTGTGGTGAGGGGCCCAAAACTGGACGCAGCCCCGAGGTGGGACCTCACCAGTACTGAGTACAGGGGGACAATCACTGCCCTACCCCTGAAATACCCTTATTTCTTTGCACAATATTCCAAATACCATGTAGTACCAAGTCCCCTTCAAATTCCTGTATAAAATCAGAAGTCCTTGGAAGGAAGGAGGAAGAAGCAGGCTGTGAGAGCAGTGATGGCTCTACTGCCCGTCCCAACATGTGGAACCTTCACACGGCAGGAAACCTTAGCCCTAAGCCCTAAACCTGGGACACTGGATGTGAGCACCGCGGCTCTCCAGACTTCCTGCACTTCAGCCAAAGCCAAGCTTGACCATTTAATTTGTATAACCTGAAGTGTCTATTTATTTTACTTTTCTCTGTAGAATGAGTTTATGAATGGGATTACTTATAGTGTAAGGGGCTTCCCATACGTGGAAAGGTGAAAAATGCAAAGCAGAAAGTTGAAATGAAAATGGAGGAAGACAAATGGAGGAATTTGTTCTAGGTTATATTAAGCTATTCTGTATGTCAGTTTGCCTAAAGGTTATTGGTTTAAATTTTTTCCAGCTTTTAAGATGAAAAAAAACCCTAGTTATGTTTCATTGAAGCAATTGAAGTTGTTTTTCATTGCTCTCTCCCCTGAAAAGTCTGACCTAAATTGGCTCTCGTTATTCACTAAAAAATGCCTAATTTATCAAAAGAGATACAGAAGAGATACATTTGACTGCTATTGTATGAAGGACAAGCATTCATCGTCTCAGTTTATACTTACACATTGTGAGCATAAGGCTTAAGTGCTTTTAACAAGTAGGGTTGTTTGATGCGAACACAGAGACCACAATTAAATTACCAGAATTGACCAGCTTTCCTACAAGGGGATTACTGTTCTCGTGTGCTACTTGCCCAGAGGGGTGACTCCTAACTCAAATAACTCTGTGCTGGGGAGGTTTCTTGAGGGGAGAGAGAAATAATCATTTAAGTTGTGGTGGCTTCCACAGCCACTTCTGTAACATCAAGGCTGCCATTGTCGGACCCTGCTTCTGCGGAACGAGATCGCTCGATGGGTCTACACTTGATCCACTGTCACAGAATCACAGAATGGTTTGGGGTGGAAGGGACCTTAAAGATCACCTGGTTACAACCCCCCTGCCCTGGGCAGGGACACCTCCCACCAGCCCAGGTTGCTCCAAGCCCCATCCAACCTGGCCTTGAACCCCTCCAGGGATGGGGCAGCCACAGCTTCTCTGGGCAACCCATTGTCTTTTGAAACCCTTGGCCCAAGGTGAACTTTCTTAGAGGATCAGGATAATGTTCATCTACTTCATAGGGCTCAAGAAAACAGAAATTGGGAGATCAGGTAATTATTCTTTGTTGTCCATGCTGAGGCTGAGGCCATTATGGACTGCAGAACTAACGTTTTAATTAGTAATTTCCAGCACACAGTGAAATCTAAAATACTTACAGAATATGTTGATTCCTTCTTCATTAGGCTGATACAGCTAAAGCTGTATTTGGATAGCATACAGAATATGGTTAGACTGCTTTATGGAAACTTTTGCCCAAATCCTCAAGATATTAATTGCCTGACTCTCACTGGTTTCTTTAATGCATTTTTAATATGTGCTGTATGTGGAATCCTAGATCTGAGAGACAGATATAAAAGCAAATTTCCAAAATATGCCTTTCATTTGAACATTGGATATCACCTGCTCTCATAATTTTTGCATGCTGTCAGTTGAACCAGATCATCAAATTTTCATGCATAAGTGAATAAGCTTCCAGAACTCAACTGTTACAATTCCAAATGCTATTATAATTTTGACTAATATACCATCTAAGTGAAACCTAGACTTGTCTTTTGCAGAATGTAGCCAAATGATTCTTGCTTTATTTGTTCTAACTCACTGTAAAATTTTAACGTGGGAATCTTACGGTCTTTCCAAGAACACCACTAAGGGTAAATTTAAAGGCACTCCGAGAAATATTGTTCTTTTGAAGAATTTTTAAAAATCTGGTAACTATGGCCCTTTGTTGTAATGAAGGCTGGATACGATCCTCTGTTCCTATGAAGATATCTCAGACATACTGGAAAGAGCTGCTCAGGTGAAGGCTGAAGTGAGGAATGAAAATTAGCAGGGTGGCCTGGAGTAAGAGCGAGGCAGAGCTAGAGAGAACTGCTGGAGTCGTGGGGGGAGGGGCCTGCTTTAAATAGCTTAAGTAGATGTCACAAGGGAGAGGAATATGTCTCGGGAAGAAAAAGGGAATCCTAGTCTAAAAAAGTAACCAATGTCTTGAAGAGCCACTTCAAAGTAAGTATAGTTCTGTAACTATAGTGGGCTATTTGTTTTATTGAATTTGTTTATTGTCCCATAGGGAATGAGACTATTTGGTCACACAGTTGTGTGGGTGTTATCATTCTTCTCCCTCTATGCCCCCAACCCCCGAAAAAAAAGTTATCGGGTATTCAGTTGCTAGTGAAATAGCACTAATAGTTTTATATTTCAGCAACATCCTTGGTACACCAACCAGAAAATGAATGGTGTAGAGCATATGTCACTTCATTTTCCATTTTGTTTCTTGGGTAAATGAAAAACATATTTGGCCTTTGTTCTACAGAATATTTGTTTGCCTTATGCTTTTTATCTTCAATATACTTTGACTTCTTAATCCTGATGTAATGTGTTAAATAGGATGCTTTTAACAGGCTAATTAAAAGCCCTTAGGAATTTTACTCTCAATATTTTAATTTTGATATAATACTGGTGAAAAAAAAAGTTACAGTAAGACTAACTCCACAACTGGAAGATCAAATAGAAAACTAAGCAGAAAATGGTTTTCTGATCCGGACGAGTGCTGCACAATCCAGTATAGTACTATAAACTTGGTGTTGCTATGGGACAGAAGTAAGAACATAACGCGAACTTTTTATTTTGCAGTTTCTAAGATGAATTTTCCCCTTGTAACATATGCTTTCCTGGTTTACCATAGCTACAATTAATTTTTATTTTATTTTAGAAAACCATCAGAGAAAATTTCACAAAAAGGGAAGGGCGATGTTGGATTTTGTTCTACTAACACAAAGGCAGTACCAGGTGGGGACTGGATGGATGCAGGTTGTCATAGTCATCCTCTCTCTTGGGTTTGCTTTCCTGGTCTCACCACTGTACGTGAAAAGCTACTATGTCACAGAACACATCCATAATTTTAATTTTTACTGGTGATTTTCTAAAGTTGCTGTCTCAGTCTCTGAAAAATATGCAACTTGACATGCTTTTTATTGCCGCCTTGATTAGTATAATTAGTCAGGATGCCCTGGGGCATATTAGTACTTTGTGATAATAACATCTCTCTGCTTTAAGTTTGTTCATTGGCCCTAAGAACTATGGCTGCACTTAAGGTAACACAATCACTTTGGGTAAATTGATGGAGTTTTTTAGTTTTCCTTTACATACCTGAAAATTTCAGACTGGACCAAAAGCTATTCAGCATATTTCAATATGCCTTTGATGACATTTCCCTAGTATAGAAACTCAAGGATTTAAATTTAAGTAAACCCCTCAAAGTGGTAACCATTTGGCATGCAGGTTACCAGTGTCGTTGCAAAATCAAAGTGGGAGAAGACCCTTGAAATTCACACTGACATTTAAGAAATGTAAATGAAGTCTGTGTAGTCTGATGGATTCCCTGTCTTTCCTCATGCTTAATAGTTGGAATTCCATGATTACTGAGATTATTTATGGTGAAGCCTCATCTGTAGTCATGCATGTTCAGAAGAAGAATATGTAGAAGGAGGATGATCTAGGACGGGACAGGATAGCCAGTTCTGTGAGAACAGACAGAAAAGTTTGATTTCTTTAAACCGGTAATACAAAGACTTGTATTATGACTTGATTGATGACTTGATTGCGATCAGTAAATATATCAAGACAAATACTAGAAGGAGAAAACATTCTAATCTAAAGACAAGAACATTCTTAGTTATCAATAAACTTAGACTGGGCTGAAATGCTTATTCTTTGGCTTATCACGTGTCCGATTTGAGGTTATAATCATGCTAATAAACACTGGTGATCTTTTCACTGACATGATTTATTATTGCAAAGGAGGGACTAATCTTCACTTTTTATCACATCTTTGCATTGTTACAGGTCTGAACAGCAGCATGGATAGTGTGTATGTCTATGTTGTATGGCAGTTCAATTAATAAGTGAAAAAAAAAAAAATGCAACAGACTCCATGCTCCACCATTAACTGCAACTCATTAATCTGTCAGAGATTTACCATAGCAGCTGAAGAGAAATTAACTGTCGTTTAAAGTGATTGCTGAGTACTTAACTTTAATCGACACCCCAAATCTGTGTCAGAGTAACAAGATTTAACTAATGCCAAACATCCCTAAGAACACGCTTTTCTGTACTGAATGGCTGTAGGGCATTCCTTACAAGAAGCAATGTAGATACGCTCTTGATTATGGTAAAGAGGTTGTCTGACTCACAGAATCCTTCCTGGTGATCTGTCCCTGGGTAATTCCCAGGTGGAAGGTCTTTCCAGAACTGATTTTGGCAGTGGGTAAAACTAAAGGTGATTTTATTGTTCTTGCTCTGGAATTACAGAGTCCATGGGAGCAACTGCAGCAATGCGGTAAAAGAACTTTGTGAATTTTCTGCAGGATTCCTCCCTCAGAAAGGAACGTCTTCATCGATGGGCCTTAGGAGAAAGCCTTCCTCTTGCAATTTTGCTTTCTAATCCTGTGACTCTTGCAATTTTACTGTATAAGGACAAGTATGCAGTTCCACCCACGGAGACATGGAAAACTTTCCTGTCTAATCCTGCCTCAAGCCAGCTGGCTAAACATTTCGTTGGTGATGAGGATCTCTAGAGTTGAGCCCTTGTGGGCTGAGGATGAGCCTGTTCGGTTCCTGGATAAAAGCTCTAATCCCAGACTAGTTTGAAATGTTGGTTTCTCTTTCCCCTTCCATTAAGTAGGACGGGCCAGATGGTTTGGGGATTTGGGCGAGCGCTAACTTGCCTCTCATCTCAGGAAGTTTTAGGAAATTGTTTGAGCTATTCAGAAAAGATTTTTGATGGTTTTTGGATGAAGTGCCCTCTCTTTCTTTGTCTGAGGATGTATAAAAGCAGATTTTAAGGTGTTCATATTTTTAATCTTTCTGTTTGTTTGGTTTGAGTTTGGTGTTTTGTTTGGTTGTTTGTTTTTTTTAATACTTCTGAACCGCTAGGTAGCCAGGTGGGTGTCCTGAATAGTTTTAAAATTTTATTTAAATTTTGCCTAATTCCTTTGCAGTGTTTGACTCCAGTTAGTGCCCAGCAATAATCCTATTGAAGTCAATAGAACTAGCATGAACTTGGCAAAGAACTAGCTAAAACTAGGAATCGAAAATTTCTACCTGTAATATCAGATATCTCAGATTCCGTTACAAAATCAAAATTCAGAGTTCAGCAAGTAAGTGTACATACTACCTGTGCACCAAGTGCTCTTCCCAGGTGTGTCACCTGCTTTCATAACCTTGGATTCGGAGGCGGTGTAGCCTCTGTTAATGTTCTGCCTGGGACACACGAATGTCGCTTGCTTCCTTTTCTTCTGGGTTGAGTAATATCTCATTTACCACCCCTGCTAATGGTTTGGAGGATGAGAACAGTTCTGTCGTTACTCCAGTTCAGTCTTTCCCTTACTGAAAGTACGGGGACACTTACAGGGTGCTTATTAGTGCAGAGCTATCAGTCTTTGTCATTCAATCCATAGCTAAAAGAATATATTAATAGTTTCTGTAAGGACTCCTTGATTCTTAGCTTCTGACTCCCTTGTCTTTATTACAAAACATTCAAAATCTGTTGAGTTCAAAAGAGTGCTACAAAACCTGCTTATTTTCCATAGGATTTAGGAGGGAAACATCGCAAAATTGTTTAGTCAATTGTACTGTTGGTTTTTTGGTGGTTTTTTTTTTTTTTCTGTCTTATTATCAGTAGCAATGGCTGGATTTTAGTTTCCCTGCTCACAAATAATAATCATATCAAAAATCAAAGCTAGTTAATATCTAAGATGTTTACTTTTAAAAAAATTAATCAAACACAGTACTTACTGTATAATAACATTTGTCACAGCTCTTACTGCATGTCCTAGAATATTTATTAATTGAAGATTGAATATACTACTTCCATTCTTAATGGAAGTTGTGTGTTCCCAGCTCCTAATGCGTTACACTAAAACCACATTTTGCAACTTGTTCAACGTAATTGCTTTTTTAAGCTTTAGCTCAGGGGCTTTTAACATGTTTGCACTTTCAAACAGTAGTATAAGGGATTAGATGAAAATGGACATGACAATTACATGAACAAACATCATGCGCTAAGCCTCTGTCTTCGTTGATCTTTGCCTTGTTCTCAGTTGACAAGATTCTGGGTATTTTTCTGCAGACAAATGACGTGTCCCTGAAGATGCTCTTGGTCTAACAGCAGGAGGCATTTCTTGCTAAGTGAAAACTTGAGTTTTTCTGAGATTATTCATTTGTTCAGATGAATTTTTGGTGCTATATTCTATATTGTTATTAATACATTTTCTGTGTTAGCACTTAGAATATGACTGGTTTCAATGGGTGACTGAATGGGCTAATAGTAGAAATCTTTATTGAAAACATGTATTTGAAATCTTCTGCTTCATCTCCTCAGGGAAATATAACCAAATTAATAAAACATGAATTTGGGAATTCCACACTAACTTTCCTTGCAGCCTTTCTTGTGTTGGTAGGTAACTATGACATTATCTAGAATAGGGTGAAAAGGGTAAAATAAAAGGTAAAGCTGAACTAGCTCAAGTCCAGAAGCAGGGTCTGCTAACTCCGGTAGCTTTAAATATCTGCTACAATGGGCTGGGGGAAGGGATATAGCTCTAACTTTAAACAAAGTTGACTAGATTTGAATTGTCTTTAGATTTATTGGTAAGCATAAAGCACACCAAGAAGGTGTCAAGAAAATCATGTTGGTTTAGAGGTTCTACACTGATGCCATGGCAACACATAAAATTTAATGTGGATTTGAAGCATACCAGTACTGAGGAGAAAGGGAACAATTTGTTTGTCTGCACAAAGACAGCTAGTGGCATTTGAAAAGCCCTAAGATATTCTGCCTTTCGGCTGCTGGTTCAGACAGACGCACATCTCCTGCAATCCTATGATATGTCTACCAGCCCTAGACAACCCAGGGACTCGTAGGGATTATTAAGGCCATCTCTAAAAACACTGAGTGCACTTCAGGCAGCGAAATAAAACTTGAACAGGCACAAACTCCATTCAGTATCCATCTGCTGACCTGCTCCTTTGATGAAGAAATTTGTGAACTTGTGCATGTAGGTCTAGAGGAGTAGCAAGGGAGAAAGAAGAAAAGTCAAGTTCATGGGCTTCCACTAGGTCCATGATGAAGGGGGTGGAAGTAGAGATTACTCACTGAAAAGCCAACTGTATTTTGATAGATCTCAAATACCGTGGTTTGTAATACTCCAGTCATACCAGAACACTAGTCACAGCCCCAAAGCTGAAATAGTTTCCCTATGTGTTGCTAAACTGGGAAACAGTCTTGTTACACTTTGAGTTCTAGTATAAATATTTAAAAATTAGAGTAAAATTATCCAAAATGAATGAAAGACTTAAGCAGTGTAAAGTATAGACATATGCTTTTGATATATATGTAATATAGATATATTGCATTACCTCAAGGCATGCAAATTATACATTTTATATATTCAGTTTTCTGAAACTGTAGATTAGCAGTTTCATAACGTTCACAAAAATAAGGAAAAATATATTGCAAAAGAGGTAACTAATAAAGACTGACTAGAAACATCAAATTTTCAGTACTCTATCCCTTCAGTCCTACTAGGAGTCAAGTAGCTAAACCCTCATTCAATTTAAATCTATAAAAGAAGGTAGAGCAACTAAAAAGAAGATGTTGAGAGATCCCACATATTGGAGCACACAATGTTTGTAGATGGAAAGCAGACTAGAAATCGTCTTTAACTAATCCTGTTATGCCAGTGAATTAGCTTTCATATGTTCCCATACATTTACATTTTGGAAATCTATTACCTGAAAAAGAAATCTAGTGATTGAAAGATCAGGCAACGCAAAGACTGCTTATTTCTTAAAGAAAAGGAATAAATCCAGATTCCCCAGAAGGGCTTTTGAAGATTATTGTTTTATCATTAAAAACAGGTAAAGAATAGTGAATACATTCTTTTTCTCAGTTACATGTATTCAATACACTCATTTTTAATTCACCTTCAGTATCTTCCTGATTGTGATAAAATTGATCGATATTTGTTCCCACTGGCTCACAGTATCTGACAAGAAAGGTCTCGAGGAGGTAGCTGGCTGTTTTTTTCCCAGGAAAGGAAGATATGGAATTAAATTTGCTCCCAGGCTTTGGTCGTGTTTTGTTGAGGCTTGCCAAGAGGTGACAACCTGTAGATCCCCGTCTGGAGACACCTGCCTGGGGGATGTAGGTGGGAGGGTGGTGCCTCCCGGGTGTGACGGTGAACTACCCGCAGGTGCAAAGGAAAGGGCTTGGGAGTGAGAGACGGTGTGGAACCCAGCAGGGTCCGCTGAGGTGGTGAGTGAGACAGATTCTGAAGTCATATTTTGTGCTCTTGAAGAAACCAATAGTTCTACTATAGTGTAAACTGGTATTACAATCTAGAAGGATTTAGGGGGGTGGGTGGAAATAAGAGAGATCTGGTACCTTTGTTATAATGACAGTAATGGCACAGGGAGGGGCATGTCAGTAAAAATGTGTATCAGCCCACACTGTGCCCCGATTGTATCAGCTTCTAAAGAAAACAAAAGCCTGAATCACGGTCTCTTGTTCTACCAGCTGTTAACGAGCATATTTGACAGCATGCGGTGTATTCTCTTCAGAAAAGGAAAATGGCTACGTAGAAAACAGATTCTTACAAGCTCTTTTGATAAATTTTGTAATTTTACTGTTTGATTTTAAAGTATTCTAGAATGGTTTAAACTTTTTTTTGGGTATGATTTAGGATATGCCTTTGCAGTATGGGTATGATGTATAAAAAAATCTGAGCGCACAGCTCTCTCGCTGAGTGATTACTTTGGCTATTGTAATTAAAAATGCACACCCAGAGTGCATGAAGTACCAAGTATTCTGCCTAGAATGAAGACGTGAGAGCAGAACTGATTTTTAAATGATGCCAAATAACTCACACTTATTAAGGAAAGAATTTCAAGCTTAATGCTTCATGTAAAGTGTTTGTGCTGGAGAACTTTTCCACCACATACTACTAGACTCAAGAACAGAAATTAGGAGCAAGGGTGACAGTCTGAAAATACTTTATTTTCTTAATTCAGGTTCATTTTACAGTTATTTTAAAGTTACTGAAGCTTTTGTTTCTGTAATTGAAGTGTTAGTAATTGCAGGCTCATGCGAAAATGGGGGAGAAAGGCTGTATCCTTACAGTGATGGATGGGGATTTACGGACTTAACTCCTATTAGCGTTAATGGGAGTTAAGGACAAATCCCCATGTATCATGATGAGATTAATTTCTATTTCTTAATACACATCATGAGCAGGTGATACTAAAGATATTTGAAAAATTATTATTTTGGCCTAGTCTTTTGATTTCTTTTCTTTTTAAAATTGTCTTACATTGGTATCTGTTGTCCCTATAATTAAAGAAACATCATGACTGCGAGACAATGTAACCTCAATGGAATTCATCTTCTTGTATGATTGCAAAAAATATGAAACGTTATAAACAGCATACCTCATAAAATGTGAAGACACCTATGTAGTGATGCCACAATCTATTTTCGCAGATCCTCAGATTTTCTGTAATAGTGACTGAGCAGATCTCAGCTTGCAAATCAGTTATCTTCACAGCTTTTTCTGGGTAAGGCTGTAAATTGCTATAGCAGGATACAGACTTTTAGCAACAGCTAGCCAGAGAGCTGCTATCCAAACAAACTGAAAAGACTAATATAAAAATGGAAAAGTAAGAAAGAAAATGCTGGAGGGGATGGGAGTAGCTCCATAGGCTTTCGTAGTGCAGCTCTCCAAGTCATGGCTTTTCCTTTCAGTGAAAAAGAGCAGTCAGAGAAAGAAGACTCAATGGAAGCAAGCACAGGGAAGCGGGAATAAGCGGTGTGAACTTTTCTCCATCTTTACCAGAACAAGATCAGATGGGTGTAGGTAGACACAGGATCAAAGATTTGGTTAAAGGCTAAGTCTCCCTTGGAATGGTGAGATAAAGATTCTGGAAGAACCTTTCATAGGGGCTGGCATGGAAAGAAAGCATCTGGGTTTTAGGCCGAATTAGAACAGGTGATGAATAGGGCTATAAAGCAAAACTGTCTGCAGTAGCAAGGGATTGCACTGATGATGGAGGAAGTCCCGTCAAGTCTTCTGTTCTTAAGAATTGCACTATGTGGCTATGGGGAAATGGAAAATTTGGTATCTTTAATCGGAGCTGTTCAGCTTTCGTATTGTACAAAGTGTGTTCTAAAATCCTTAAGAACGTTGATTAAAACAGACCAGAGAGAATGAGAAAATTATTTCCTACAGTATGTCTGGAAGAGCTGATTGTAACATCTATCATAGTAAATATTTATCTATTTTAGATAGAACAGTTACTCCTAGGCTTAGAGTACTAAGGCAACTGCAGGCTTGGATTCAGTCTTTTCTTCAAATGAGGTGAAAACCATTTGAATCGAGGTTTCCCTTAACGTAAGGAAGACTTTAAGAAAGCGTTGCCCAGCACACAAGTGTCGGACTAGCACTGCTGCCTCTTCCCTAGGCCTGTGGGACTGACGTGTTCTGAAATGGTTAGACTTGGGTACACCTGAAGTTGGTGTAGATAGCTGTATACCTGATTTGACACCTCTCCCAGGACTGGGAAGTCAGAGCAGAAGATACCAAGTGTGGCTGGGGGTGGCTGACAAGAGATTTTTTCGGCTGCCCAGCTCGAACGAGTGGATACAGCCACTCAGCTTCCAGCCTAGGCCTGAGGCCCTGGAGTATTTCCCGTGTTTTGTGTGACAGCTGGGACTATAAACTGCTAGTTGTTTTCATGAAGAATCTTGGAGATTCAATACTAAGCATCATGTCTTAGTCCTTTGTTAAGCTGAATGACAAAAACCTGCTAAAATTTAGGAAACGAAGACTATCAGATAACCTGTATGCGGTGCTTTTCGATTAATTTAATTTGTAGGTAAGGAACTGCATCTTCAGGCACCACAAAAATAGGATCAGCAAAGAGCAGTCTGCTTTGGAATGAGAAAACCTGTTGTCAGTCTCCAGCTGCAGCTTTTCTATGTGAGCTCAGGTTTCCTGACTTCTGCATGTGCCATAGTCCTGAAACGCTGTTCTTGCATGTTGGGAAACTTGAGAGATTCCCTCTTGACTGCTGGCAATAAGTAAATAAAGTTATGTCTTGAAACCTTGACAGCACCACACAGGTCTGGAATAAGTCATAAGCTACCCTTATAGATGGCTATTAAGATCCAGATGATCTGTTTATATCAGTAGGGAAAATTAAATGGAACCAACACTCTTTATTTCTGACTTAAGATATTATTCTCTATATGCATAAAGATCCCATTGAATTTCAGCTCGGAGTTCCAGAAAACATCACAGAATCTGGCTGTGACTCGGCCACCAGACCTCACTGGGATAAATGTAAAACCTATTCCAATTCATCTTCTTCCAAAAAAATCTCGAAATAAATCATGGGTCACAACCACAAAAAAAAAAAAAAAAATCCAGTTTAAAATCAGAACAACTGAAATGGGAACTTTAGTGGTAGTTTTGGAAACCTTCTGGTATATTATGTTTCTAGATCCTGCTTTAAAGGCGTCTGTTTTTGCAAAAGTCTGTCTGTGGCCATTACGCGGCTGCTGTCAGGGAAAACTGTCCGTTTGACCTTCTGCTTTACTGTAGATACTTGTTATTATATTTTCAGACCTATGACTTGTTCATGCACAGGATATAGTTCTTTTCAGTTCTCGCATCACTTTTAAATTTCCATTAATAGTGCAAATGCACACTAACAACTGAGTCGGATCCTCTATGACAGTGCTTTCATCCAAAGCCATCGAAAATGTTGGAAACTTTTTCAAGCAGCTTTTCATCAGCACCGTATCGCTTATTCTGGACTGTAACTTCACAGTCAATCTACAGGTGTTGCCTGTATGAAATAATTACCTTCCTTAAAGGAAGTTTCGGTTCTTCATTAAAAGGATATCTAGAAATGGCTGGTTTTGAGACCTGAAAACAAGACTTGCTGTTTCTGCAGTATTTTCTCAAATGCACTCAGTTAATGGGTAAGACTGAACTATTTCTCTAGAGCTTTCAGCAGAACTTGGCCTCAGGACGCTATCTATAAAATTAACCTGAGACTTGGTCTTGAGTTGGTTTGTTGCTGTTTTAGAATGACAAATAAGAAAGGTTAACCTAATGTTGAATAAGATTATTTGTTCATTTTTTACAGACGTGTCTATTCATAGTTTGTATTTCTGTTTTTCCGTGTGTCCGTGTTGACCATATTGGCTTTTAAACAGATGAAATATGAGGAAACCATCCCTGTAACTGAGCCTCTTCTTCAAATGCCATCATCTCACTCTGTTACCCAAGGAACGAACGCTCCTGCTCCCTAATAACTCACCGGGGAGTTGCTTCTGAAAACAGTTTAAAAACCGCTGGCTGGAGGGGCCGGGGAAAGAAACCTGCCACCAGCTTCTGCAAAGATCATCAACTCCAGCAAAGGCAAATCTTCTGGAGATTTTTAAAAATCAGTTTAATCAGCCATTTTTTACTAGTCCAAACCTAAACCAAACATAACAGTCAAAACTATTTCTTCTTTGCTGCCCAAATTCCTGGAATTTAATTCTGGAATGATCCAATCCAAACACTGCCTATTATTTTTTTCTGAATCACGTAAATCATCAAAGGAATCAAAAATGAAAAATTGACATTTCCTTTACTTTTTCAGAGTCAAAAAGAGTGCAAGTGGCTGGATTTATTTCCTGAGAAAAAACTCCAGTATAGATGCCAGGAAAGAATACAGGAATATTCTCATTTTATAACACAGAAGAGAAGGTTAGGAAAAGGTATAGAATAGTATAGTCATCCTCATGAACTTCCCAGAGGCCAGGAGACAAGTGCAGTGAGATTACTTCTCCTCATTTCTGACTTTTTGTGTAAGGATGACTTTCAGTGTTAGTAGGGAACCAGATTTCCCCAGATGTGGAAATCCAGCTATTGGTTCCTGCTGACCATCACGTGCAGCCTCGTCTGTACTAGCCTCTTCTGTGCATACGTCATCCACCTCTCCATCTGCAGCACCATCTATTACAGTCTATCAGCAAATTGGATAGTTGACCCTCATGTTTCCATGCACAGCTCCAGCTGGTCTCCTTCTTAACAGGCACCTGAAAACATCTTCTTCTCACCACCCAGTAGCGATACGCACTCACCTTGATCAGCTCTTGGAAACGGTTGGTACCACGTCACACCCTGTAACTTGGTGAGATGGATGGGAGCTGGCTGTGTTACCTTTGGCTAACATCTGCTTCTCCCTCTCTGCTTCATCACACTGTTGTGATACCGTCCAGTGTCTTACCTGATCTTCCACCACACAGTGTCTGAATTACAAAATTCCCTTCTGAAAAGTTATCCTAGACTAAAAGTTTTAGAGCAGAGCTGCAAACTAATGTTTTCCATTGCAGCTTATAAAACCATCTGACGTGGGTCTTTTTTTCCCCTTTAATTTGAAAAAATGAGCCAGCAGTGTGCTCAGGGGGTCAAGAAGGCCAACAGCATCCTGGCCTGGAACAGTGTGGCCAGCAGGACTGGGGCAGTGATGGTCACGGCACTGGTGAGGCCCCACCTTGAGGGCTGTGTCCAGTTTGGGCCCTTCATCCAAGACAGACAGTGAGGGGCTGGAGCGTGTCCAGAGAAGGGCAACGGAGCTGGTGAGGGGTCTGGAGCACAAGCCTGTGAGGAGCAGCTGAGGGAGCTGGGGGTGTTCAGCCTGGAGAAAGGAGGCTGAGGGGAGACCTTCTCGCTCTCTCCAGCTCCCTGAAAGGAGGGGTAGCCAGGGGGGGTCGGGCTCTTCTCCCAAGGAACAGGCCATGGGACAAGAGGAAACGGCCTCAAGTTGTGCCAGGGGCGGTTTAGATTGGGCATTAGGAACAATTTCTTCATGGAAAGGGTTGTGAAGCATTGGAAGAGGCTGCCCAGGGCAGTGTGGAGTCGCCATCCGTGGAGGTATTTAAAAGCCGGGCAGACGTGGTGCTGAGGGATGTGGGTCAGTGATGGATCTGCAGTGTTACGTTACGGTTGGACTTTATGATCCGAAAGGTCTCTTCCAGCCAAAACGATTCTGTGATTCTGTTTGTTTGCTAATACCTACGCAGTGCGCATCGCAATGTGCTTTTTCAGTCACTCCTGGTTGCATCCTATAGAATTTCCACACAATATGTAAAATAGGTGCTGTATCTGGGGACGATGGAATGATGTTGTCTGCTCAGAATGCTGGTTCAGCAGAGGGATTTGTATGGATTAACCTGGTCATGTAACAAACCGGGCAGCTACAGACCTGCTAGAATTTGAAACACATCTGCCTACTCCTGAGTCCGTGACCCAGGCCCAGGGTGGGCAGAGACAAGTTTATGATAACGTAAAGGACGTTAAATAATTCACCTTCCAAACTCATACAAGACTTCTCTGTGTTGACT
The DNA here is from genome assembly GCA_008658365.1 of Alca torda. Classification (NCBI taxonomy): domain Eukaryota; kingdom Metazoa; phylum Chordata; class Aves; order Charadriiformes; family Alcidae; genus Alca; species Alca torda. The sequence continues at coordinate 80,616,648 of CM018079.1, read as the reverse complement.
TCTCTGTGCCTTGAAAGAAGGGAGTTAATTCTCAATAGGGAAAAAAAAGAATGCTTTTTTCTAATTTTGAAGCTGTAAAGTGGCCTTTATTGCATGTTCACTCATCTGAGACAAAAACTATGCAATGCAGATATTCCTGCCTGTCACTTCAGTGTTAACACTTTGCTGTATCCATTACAAGACTTTTTTCAGCATATTTCACCAAAGGCAGTCATATATTCCTCTTATTTGAGATAATCAACTAAATGATTCATTTAGGAAAAATATTTGGTGAAACTCTCCATCATTAAGCTTTGCAACGTCTACAAGTGAGCGCTCCTTTCAAGTACTCTATTTAAAGACAACCTAGAATAGGTAGAATAGAACGTAAAAGAAATGCTCACTTGAAAAAAAGATGAAGCTAATGAAATTAGAGCTGTGACTCGTGAAAGAGATAATTATGATGGCTTAAAAATGGGTTAATGTAGGTTAAAAGCACATTTTATTTGTAGATGTAAGATAATCTCGTTAGTGCTGGGAGCACAGAAAGTTCTATCACTTGCTTCCTAACAACATTCTGGATAATACAGACTTTTCAGATTGAGTCTATACCCATCAGTAGAAATGTGGCGGGAGCAAGTAAGAGACATATACTTTTCAATGTGTTAGTTGTCTGCACTGTTGTCATTTGTCATCAGGTCTCTCACTGAGTGTCCCTTTCAGTGCACTTTTAGCTCATGCATTATACTAAACATATTCTACATACTTTGTAAATATTGTTGTACAATCTGCATTAGGATCAAAGTGTTGTTCCTGACCTTTAAAACTCAGAAAACCTTTAAGGAAGTTGGTCAGTCGTATTTACTGCAATAAAAGGAGGCTTTTTGGGATGGCCTGCTATCTGCCCCATAGCCTAACTATTCTGTCGCCTTTGCTTCACGTATTCAGTATTTTGTCTCTGAATATTTGTACATGAAAATGTTAGTGTTGATGTTATTCTCACCCTGTAAAGCTGAATAATCTCTTCCTTTTTGTTGTTGGTAACTGCCAAGTCTATATATGACTCTTAGGACACCTCTTAGCAGCAGGAGGTACAGTGCAAATACAAGCCGAGCACAGCTTGAGCTGCAGAGAGACACTCTGTAAGGAACTTTTGAGGATGCTGTGATAAAACCTGAAATTTAAGTTCCAATGCACCAATAAAAACACTATTAAGTTTCCTGTAGGATATGGTTCCCATATTGCTAATATACGTTTAACTTAATATGACTAAGCAATCTGATTGATTTCTCAGATTTTTAAGGTTAATTGTGCTTAGGTATATTGCTATTTATCTTAAATAAAAACTTCAGGTGATAAATTTATGTTATTTATGTTATTTAATCATTTAAATGATTTAAAATAATTTTTTTTAAAATCTCCTACTAGTATTAGGATTTCTAAATCCTTAGGTGGAAAAAGGAAGAGTAGCAACATGTAAAAAACGAAAGACTGAATCTAGGTTTTCCTTTATATGTGCGAGGCAATAAAAGTTTTATTCAGCCAGAGGATGAGTATGAAATCTTTGCTTCCTGAATATGGTACAGAAAGGGTACTACCACTCCTCTAATAACGTAGGAATATTGGCAAGGCTGGACCCTAAGTGGTGCTGATAACGGAAGATTGTTTAAGGGAGTTTTAAATTATGTGCTTTACTTTTTTTTTTTTTTTGCCTCTTCAGAGCATACATGACATAAACTAAGTTCCTCATACGATCACTTAAAATCACCCAGGTTCAACCGTAATCCCAGTAAGAGGTGGCATTCCTTTTTCGCGACGATGACCTGTCTGATTTGTCTTTTGAGACAAAGAAAGGGAATAGGAAATAACTGTAACCCACACTCTAAAGAAGTTGAAAGAAATGTGCAAAATAAGAAACAGAAAGAGAGAACCAATCTACAGAGTTAACGAGCTGTAAACTAATTAAGCTACTTTTTTTTTTTTTTTTTTTTGATTGGCTGTGGATGAGTATAAGAGCATCTGCTTGCCCGAAGCTGATTCCTGCTGCACACTGTAAGTTCCCATCACGCACTGACCAACTCCTCTTCCCTACCGAGAACTACAAAGTCCAGTAACGTAAAGCTGGCACCGGGCTATTTTGTAGCCGATCTTTGTTTTTTTTAACCCATCGTTTTTCTGTAATTGTTTACCGTGTTATACATAACCGAGGCAGCAGAGGGAGCTCAAAGATTTTGGTCTTCAGTGAGAAAACTGAATAACCAGAGAGACAGGGAGAGAGAGTCCGGCAGTGCCAGACAGTGAAAGACCTGGCTCGATGCACTTGCGCTTCTTTAAAGCTAATAGATTATATGCATATCCCATCATTCATCTCGTAGTTTTAAATACCAGTGAGACTTCAAAGCACCACTTAGTGGCCAGGTTTTATTTTGCACTTGTTGCTTACTTAAGCTCTTTCGTTCACAGTTTGGAAAAAAAAATATTTATCAAGAATATCAAAGTCTTTTTTGTGTTTAATAAATTGTTCTAATAAATCAGTCTATGCGTAAAGATTTAGAACAAATATTAAGACATAGGTACCTTCCTAATTTTAAGGTCTATACTAAATAAAATACTGAACTGCAGTGAACTGACTTTTGTTCAACAATACAGAAATTCAGTTTGTAAAATAATGCACGACGGTTTTGATTGTATTTTAATATAGACAGATTTTTTGTTTTTTTTTCAGAAGATGTTAATCTTCTATGTTGGGGAGAATTAAAATTAATAAAATACACAAAGGAAAGTCCTACCTACACAAAAGCATTTTTTCTTCTGCAAAAGATTTGAGTCTCTGAGGGGTCAAGAGCTGCTGACCATAAGCAAAAGTCTATTTTGAACTGTATCAGTGGATACATTATAAACAGAATACCAGCATCTTGAAGGCAGCATTTGTCCTAAGGTCAAGGTTGTGCTTAATTGTCTGGTTTTTGAATACATATAATCGGTAGTCAGAAAGTTATGATATCATAGGGATAACTGCAACATGGTGGGACAACTCACAACTCGCGCGTCTAGAGGATTGTGATGGATGTCTGTAGGCTGTTTCTTAAAGACAGACAGGGAAGAAGAGGAGAGTCACACTTTATGTTAAGAACCTTGAATGTACAGAAGTCAGCCACGGAGACTGTGGAAGTCCTATTGAATGCCTTTGGGTCAAGATCAGAGGGGCCACCTCCAAAGGGGATTTTACAGTAGGCATCTGCTACCAATCTCCTAGCCAAGAGGATAAGGCCAACAAAGCAATATTTGGGCCACTTAAGCTTCACGTCAACAGAACCTGGTCCTTATGAGTGATTTCAACTAGCTAGACATTTGTTGGAAGAACAATACGGCAGCTCACATGTCATCCATCGAGCTCCTGGAATGCGTAGAGGACTCCTTTCTCATACAAATGTTAGATGTGCCAACCAGAATGAGGGCACTGCTGGACTTGCTATGCACAAACCAAGAAAACCTGCTTTGTAATGTCTTGGTTAGTGATAGCCTTGGCTGCACTGATCACAACACTGTGGAGTTTGGGATCCTGCTGAGCACGCTGGAGATTAGTACGAGGGCAAAGATTTTAGATTTTAGAAGAGAAAAACATCAGCTCCTCAGAGCTCAATTGGGAGGCGGAAGCTTCCATGGAGGCTAAAGGAGTTAATGAGTGCTGGGATTTTTCCAGAGCACGCTTCTGGAAGGACAAAACCAGTTCATCCCCTTTAAAGATAAGGGAGGTAGATGGAGAAAGACACCCCCTTGGCTTGACTGTGAGCTTCTGTGTCTGCTCAAAACCACAAGAGAAGTGTACCAGAGACTGAAAAGGGGAAGAATACCCATTGAGAACTACAAGAGTAGTGCCAGGATGTGCAGAGATGCAGTTAGAAAAGCAAAATCTCATCTAGGATTTAAATTGGCCAGAGATGTCAAAACTGAAAGAAAGGGTCATTCAGTTATTTAAGCAACAAGCAGAAACAGAAGGAAAATGTTGTCCCACTGTTAAACAGGAGAGGTTAATTAGTCACCAACAACGCTGAAAAGGCAAAGGTTCTCAACTGTTTCTTCACCTCTGTCTTTACCAGCCCTGTTGGGCCTCAGGCCTTGGGAACAAAAATCCAGGTGGATGCAAACACAAACCCACTGTCAGTGAAGGAAGAGTTGGTGTGTGAACTCCTACAGGAGCTTGACCCCTACAAATCGATGGGCCCTGACAATATCCACCCGAAAGTGTGGCGAGCTGTCTGACGTTGTTGTGAGGCTGCTCTCCATAATCTTTGAGAAGTCATGGAGATCAGGGGACATCCCAGAAGACTGGGAGAGGGCTAACGTCAGCCCCATCTACAAGAAGGGCTTGAAGGAGGATCCAGGAAATTATAGGCCCATCAGTCTTAGTTATGGAACGAATCCTCCTGGGGGCTATCACAAGTCCAATGAAGCACACGATTGGGAAAAGCCAGCACAGATTCACCAAGGGCAAATCATACCTGATGAACTTTGTTACCTTCTACGACAAAGTATCCTGCTTGGTTGATGGGGGATGAACGTTGGACATTTTTTCTATAGCATACTACCCTGGAGCCATGTGTTACAGATCAGGTTGTAGTCTATCTCGACTGTTTTTAATTGGCTTTCAAGGCAACACAGAACAGAGTGTAATTTCATTATAAGACAGAAGTATTGTACTAATTTACTAACTTGTACTGAAAAGAATCATTTATAATTCTCATTTTTTTGCAGAGAAAATACACTTGAGATGTGAACTCAGGCATCCTCTTCCCAAATTTGGGACAATTTTTTTAAGTGGTAGCAACTTCAGGTTTCCATATATCCTTTTTATAGTGATCTAACTGTTGGATTTTTGCACTTTACTGACCCTGTGATCTATCTCCTGGTTTGCACCGTTTTCACCAATACAACCATTAAAAAGTAGCTGTGGAGCCCTATTCTAATCATGTGGGCATTGCTTAATCCTCTGATTGAACCTGAATAAATCTCCTTGGACGCCATGTCAATCTGTTTGGGATTTGCAATCTGGCAAGGCACCCAAATACAAATTAAAGTGATTTTCTACCTGAAAAAAAAAAAATCATCTGCCTCTCTCAGTAATATCTACCACTGTGTTCCAAGGCAAGTAAAGATCAGGCAGCTGTGAACATCACTTTGGAGATAGGGGGCATAAATATTTGACTTTATGTTATTGATTTCCTAATACAGGTCCTTGGCTGCATTCAAAGGTCTCATTTCTGCTCTCACTGGTAATTCAGAAGGATGGCTTTTGCTTAGTATTTTTCCTTTATCTTCTTTTCTTTTTTTTTTCTTGCTATACCAATTATTTTTATTCTATGTTCTGTCATTCCAAGTATGCATCCTGACCCTTGAAATTGTTGGGATTTCAAAGTATTTACTATATTTGGATCTTTCATCTCTCTGTATTTTAACCCTCTCTGTCCCCAAATTACTATGTAACTCTCTTCAAAGGTGTTTATTTGCCTTTGTTCAAAATATGTGGGGCGCTTGTATGGAGAAAGAATGACTATATGTCCTCTCACACCAAATTTTAATGAGTAAATCTGTGCTCCAAATTATAAGCAGACATGTTTCACCTGTTAAATAGGATTATCCAAGTTATTTTTGTCGGTTCGCAGTTCGATATTTAGTTTTCCTATCTTCAGACTTTGACTTCTCTTTCTCCTTATTTTCCTAAAATCTCTAGTCTTTTTGTACCCTATCTTCTGCCTTTCTTTAATAGACAAATTATAAGCATATGTACAAAAAGTGTGCAATCCATTTATATTTACCCAACTCTTAGAATTTGAAATGAAATTTTTTATACCAGGTCACTGTTTTAGTTATTCTGTTATCTCTGTGCAATAGCTCTATGGAAGAAGGAATTTTAAGATAAAATATACATCCCCATATGCACCGTATATAATGAAATTATGAAATATTATTAAAACAGTAACATAATGAATTGACATTTTTCAGGTTAGAAGGATGGAACACTGTAGAAACCAATACCTGTCTCATTGCAAATAGTGAGTTCATTACAACTGCTAAATAAAACTTATGGAAAAATAAAAAGCCCAGCCCTTGGCTTTACTTTTACTTGTGTGTTTGATGGTGTAATGATAGATTTTCTGTTAGAAAAAAATCCATTGCCAAATTAAATGTTTTCACTGTCAGTTCTCAGAAGTGGATTTCCTTCTTCATTTATTTCCAGGTGAAGAGAAGCCCTAGCTAGCTTTTGAGCTCATTGAACGTATTTAACTTGAACTTTAAACATTGTTTGAGGTAAAATATCTTACCATGGTTGTCTCTGCGATGGATCCAAAGCTGTTTATAAATATGTTGCATGTGACATTAACTGGAGGGCCTGCAAAAGAGAAAAACACCACTCCCTGTTCCAGCATCATTGCTTATCGAGTGACTGTAAAATATAAACCATTATGAAACAATATTTATTGACTTAGGAGGAAATAATGTTATATTCACAACTTATTTAATGCAAAATTAAATTGAATGATTCCTAATAATTTTCCTTTTGATTTTTTCAAGGGTACACTACTTGACTGGCTAGTTCTAACAATAAAAAAAAAAAAGAGAGAGAGAGAAAGTTCATTATAAAATTGCACAGATGATTCTATGCAAAAAAAATCAACATTCCATTTGAAATATATAATAAAGATATTTTATGTGCATTTCAGTGAGCAATGTATGTCACTTCTCACAGCAATTAGGGGAAAATGTGACCGTTTTCACTCAAGGCAGCTACTACTTTTAATGTTACCTGTCATCACTGGTAACAGAAATATATTATTGCTGCTCTTATCTCTACTGCTTACAGCAACAAATGTGGATAAGAAAGAATGACTTAGGTTCTATTCTCATTTCTCTTAAATCCACCAAATGGTTAAGAATTCATTTAAACTGAATTTTCTGTTACCACGGGTCTTCAGTCAACTGTAGTTCTGTCTTATCTTGCATTTGTGAAGCATCAGTAGTGGCAGAGCAGTCAGTACGATAACGGAACAATGAATCGTCTCTTCAGGGAAAAGGTTTTAAATTATTTCTCTGAAAATCTCTGTAAAAATGGCATTATGGTACAGCATGCTAATTTCTCCATTATTTCTTATCAATTTCAGCCTGTGTACAGGGGGAAACAAGCTTTTTCCATCACAAGGTTTTTCCGTCTCCTTGTCATTGATATTCTTGTATCGATAATCCAGTTCAGAATTGGAGAACCTCGTTTCTTTTTGCAGGTGTAAGCAGTTGATGATAATAATAAAGGTCTAGATCTGGAATTTGAGGACTGGTCTTACAAACCCTTATGTAATATTTCTTTTTTAGGGTTGCTGGAGTAAGGAGCTGCTCGGCCACTGCTGGGGGTTTACGGCTAGCAAAATTTAATGTGACCAATGAACTTGATATTGGGAACTTGAAGAATCAGAACAGGAATTCTGCCACCAGGAGACAACTTGGAACATCCAGCTTTCTTTCCTCAAGGCAGTAATCGTTTTGAAGCACTGTATGGCAACTGCAACAAAACATCACTACGGGCGCTTCAGTCATTGTCATACAGAAGATTACACATACGGGGCGGAATTCTCCGGTAAGGAGGTACCACTCTGCAGTCACTTTGACGCTATTTTCACTTTGATATTGGTTAATTATTTAGAGCTGTTGATCATATCCAATAGTTCTTAGAATTCAATAAAGGCTTGACATTGACAACTCCTGAAAAGGATCAAGGGAAAAATAAAAAGCCGGGGACACCAACAAAGGCAGAATCACTAAAAACTGTCAGGGAGAAAAATGTACTTCCTGGCTATGCTAGATAATATGTTCGCAAGGCAGCTTTGCTTTCAAACACTTTCATGTTGTAATACTTGTCATCATTTAAAATCTTGTTTAAAATTGTGTTATGCTTTAAAGTGTACGTTTGCTGTATCAACAAACACAGTTGCTTCTATAAAGAAAAAGCCCTAAATCACTATAGGGCTGATGCTTCATTTCAAAAGCGGCATTACAAAAATAGTCAACAGCTAGTTAAAGAAAGCATAAAAAGGAGAAGCTAAAAGCAGCTTGCATGTGGTTTAGATATTACCTAAAGATACTGTGCTGAGAGTAAAAATGAACTTCCCAAAACATGGTCAAAAAGAAACATAAACGAATCTGTTAAAACTGGAAGTCATATTCAAATACAGGAACTCAGGCAAGTTGAACATAGATTAAAGACGGGGGAAAAATAGAGCTGAAACTCACTAGAGACAGAAAAGCTAACAATGATAACGACCTGCAAGGCGTTAAAAATAGAATCCTGCCAAGATCTGGAAGGTGAAGTCAAGAGAAGATGATTAAGATATAAAAGTATCTGTGAAAGTGAAGAAGGTCAGAGCAGGAAAACTAAATGAAGTCTTTGTAGGAGCATTTGTCTCCACTTGCTGGCTTTGTCAAACGCTGGAGCCGTTCTGATGGAAGATTTGTATGAGGACTGGAGAAGACGTTTCAGTCTAAGTGAACAGAAACAAACTGACAGGCTGAGGTGATACCAAGCCAGACCTTATAAAAATCTTTGCAAAATTGTGGGAATGTGAATCGCTGCGAGTCAGCTATCACCTGTGTCAGTTATGTTTATCAGTGGAAATGTGTACCATGTCTAGAAAGTATAACTTGAATTAAGAAAACAAAACAGACCCTAGGTATGATGGTGGATGACATTGACACTGAACTTTATCCCTGTAAACCTTACCTCCGTACCAGCCAAACTGGTAGAAATGGTGAGAACTAATATGATAAAGAGATATGGATTAAAATTAGTTTTGATGAAATAACACCTCCCATATCTACTGAAGCTTTCTGAAAGAGCTGATGAGCATGTGGACAAAGGCAATCTAATTAACGTAAATAAATATTAATTTTAATTTCAATATATAATGAAATTAAATAGTTTATTTGGACTTTCAAAACCTTTTCAACACGATCTTTTGTCAAAGGGTTTTTAAGGGTATTAGTTTTGATGAAGGGAGATAGAGTCCTCTTGTAAGTCTTTTGCTTGAAAGTTATTTGGTGTCAGGAATAAATAGCCATTTTTCAAAGTGTGAGGTGATTGCTGGTGAGTTCCCCCATGGATCTGCATGGAATCTTTGTAGTTCAGTATTAATGACCTAGAAAAGAAGATAGAGCAATATAATTTTGCTTCTGGTATAATATTTTTTAAGGTGGTTGTATATAAAACTGACAGCAGGGAGGTGCAGAAAAATCACAGAATACTGAGCTGTCAGTCAATAAAATGTTTGATGAAAATCAGTGTCAGTCAAATGCCAAATAATCCTTACTAAGCATTCCTCCTGATGGGCTCCAAACGAATGATTTCCATGCAGGATAGAGAGGCTAGATTAATTAAGGATGGTTCCCTGGAAGCATGCCCTGTCATCAATAGAGATAGGAGAATGCAAAGAAATACATAAAAATTTGGACTACCATACAAAATAGATCATGAACTTCCATCTTGAATACTTTAAAATTTCTCCTCTGTCCACCTCAAAAGGACTTACTAGGGAGAAAAGAGATTTCAAGAAGCCAAACAAAATCTGCGAAATGCTGCCACACAAAACCAGCTTAAGTAGGACAGGACTCTTCACATTGGAAAAGGGATACGGTAGGGAGTGATATATAAGTATAAAAATCTGTAAAGATCAGAAAGAGTTAGTCTTTTTCCTCCATTTCTCATGTCACATGGCAGTAAAATCAGTAAAATAGTCACCAAATTCAAAGCAAACAAAAAATGATAGTTTTCACTATTCCAAAACCTGAAGATTTTATTGCCATAAAATACTGGAAAAGCCAAAATATAAATAGCTTCCAGAAGTGATCAGAATATTTATTTAAATTACTTTGTCTGTTAAGTCCTGGTTTTAGAAGTTCCGAAACTAATGATTTCTGAATACTGTTCGGCAACACCAGGGCAAGGAACACTTTACGCTTTCCTATGTAAATCCCCAAATTTCCACCTTAATAGATTGCTATCAGTGGTGCAATTTAAAAACATAACTCCTCTTCTGTATCAGGTTAATTCTGAGCATCTTGAGGCCGTGACAATTTTTACACGTGGATTACATAATTGTGTCCAAATTTGAAAGACAGTGAAGTATTTCCCATCTAGTCAGGAACAGATTGGTCTGGGATGTGGAAAAGCTGCGTAAGAGAAGCACCTTGCTATAGGTTTGATGTACTGGAAATAAGAATATTTTGCAACTGGAATAAAGATTTTACAAGAGTTCATAATGTTCTGTTGTATTCCGTAGCTAAATAAGTACCAACGGTCTTCTCTATGATTTCTCTTGAACACGAACAGATACGCAGAATTCCTTATCCAAAAGCAGAGCACTCCTACAAAATATATAATTATGTGTTATTGACCAAGATTAATCATGACTAAAAGATGGTAGTTAAAAACCTTGACTACATAGGAATTTTATTGGAAGAACAAATGATTTAAAATGATGGTCTGAGTTCTCTTATTAGTACTCATTCTCTTTCTTTAAAACTGTTGCCAGATTAAAAACTCAAAAAGGCATCAAGTCCCAGCACTTGTTCTGGGACTAATAAAACTAGCCAGAAAGTGGCAAAGTCACTTAAGGAGATACTTATTCTTAGTGATAGATCTGAATCATTCTGGGCAGATTTGTTCAAACTGCATAGCTGTCTAGAAGATTTAGAATGTGCACTTTTTGAAAAAGAACAATGTCAAATTAGGTTTTGTCTCTTTAAATTTCAATAGTTGCAAAACAAGGCTCTAAATCGTTTGAATTATACGTTCAAGAAGTACTATATTGCATTTGTAATTGCTAAGCCATCTGCCTGTTCTTCACTGGAGCCCCATCAGAAGACTGTGGTTGCATGGGGTCCATGACAAACTCCCAAAGCAACCGCTAAGCTGTAAGCTCCTCATTTTTGAACACTTTTTTGTAGGACTTCAGGAGACCCAAAGAAGAAAGGAGAAAGACTGCAGTGCTTACACTTTGCCTGAGGTCTTCTTCTGCCCAGCACAGCTTTACCTTAGGTTGAACCTGCGGTTTGCACGCTAAAGAGTGTACTGCGGCAACACCTCAAGGTAACTTTAATAAGGAGCAAAAATAATTGAAGAGCTACCATTCATAGAAGAAAGTAATTTTAGAAATACAGTGTTTTGCATTATTTTGCAAATATTGTTTGATACATTAACCCTCCAGGAAGCCAGGCGCTGGCATATTCTTCAAAGTAGTTCTGGCAAGGAAAGTCCAAGGGACTTATTCTGTATGGCCGTAAGGGATATTGATCACTGTTGTAAATCCTTAGCGATGCGTTTGAGTTTCCAGTGCACGTTTATCATTTTCTGAGAAATAGCAGCACTGCGAACTTATTAAAAGCAAAGCCTTTCCAGCCGCAGTAAATCCTGGGTAATAAGTTTATATATGCAGCACCAACTGTTTATGGCTTACTGATGGGAAATAATTTGACAAACGACTTACTTGGTCCTTATGAATCCATCTGGGCAAATTATGGCAAAACCAGCAAATAGAAATGGCTTTAGAGTCATAACCACTCAAGTTTCTGGGACTTGGAGATGTCAAAAAATTACAAAATTTAGTGCTGAATAGGAATTAAGATGGAAAGGCAGTGACAGATGACTTAGAGGAGAAAGGCCTGTCTGCTCAAAGGAAAATTTTGGTAGTAAACATGGAGTAAAACCCGCCTTGTAGTGAAATGTTAGAGCTAAGAGAACCTCTTGGACTCAAGAAGATAGGCATAGGAGATAGGAGGATAGGACAGACGATAGGAGGAGGCAGCTAAGGCAAAGTAAGAATAATGTCATTTTAAATCACAATAGTTTTATTCTTTCAAAAATATATTTATATTCTGGAGACTTTGAAGACTAATAACTTGATTTAAAGATTCAGAAATAGAGTTAAATAGAGTTCCACTATATTATTGGAACTCTTTGCATTCTAAAAAAAAGAATAGTCAATTTACCTTAACTTCCCAGACTGTAAATGGCAGTATTTGTCTGTACAATAGTTTGTATATTTGTATAATAATATAGTTTGCATAATCCTTCATTAAATACTCTAGCATTCCTGAGCCTGGATAACATGGTTTGTGTTAACACCCTCGGAAGACATAATCATTGCATTTGTAAACTTCGGACTTACAGTCGTCTTTGAATCTCCTTTTTCTTGTTTGAATCTCCTTTTTGATAAGTGCATAAAAGAGACAATTCCCAGCTTTGATAACCTGAAGTTTCAGTGGAGAACTGAGAACAGGGAAAGGAACAAGAGGAAAGATGGTCCCTTTTGCCACTTCAAAGCACAATGGGGGCACAGGAGTGAGGAATCTAATTTGGCAATAGATTTGGTAATTAAGATAGGCTCTCTTGAGTTTGACTCTGATGGTCAGATCATTAAAACTCTTCCTTAGAGTTAGGATCAGGCAGGTGTGAGAATTTGGCCTCGTTTTCACAGAATTTGCTTTCTGGAGTGCTTCAGGCTATGGTAGTCTAAGGTGGGAATTTGAATCCGTTTTCAGAAAAGAAAAAAAAAACAAACCACAAACAAACAACTGTATTAGACAATTCAAATCTAGTGATAAGTTAACTTTTCCAAAGGTCTGTGTTTGGGCAGCTGTGACAGTGACAGGAATAGAGCATATTGCTACTGAAATGGACCATCATAGCTGTTCAGGGAGTGTACTTCTTCATTTTCATATTTGTTCCAGAAACTCTATTTGTGTGAGAAGAAATACTGAAATACTGAAAGTTTAGGTTTGAAATTACCTTTGAAATTTGGTCTGATCCTTGCATCGTAGCCTGACATCCTCCCCATCAGCTTATCCAGGAAATCAGATGGCGACATCGGCATGCTGCGAGATCTTGCGCTGTCTGTTTCCTTAGTGGCTACCAAGCTAACAGCAAGGAAAAACAAACGCAGGAAAAAGAGAACAAAACATTTTGTAAGAAATTTTGTCAGGGAAACTTTAATTTTACACAGTGAATCACTTAGTTCATTCTTGTTCCTTCTTGAACAGGAAAATAGGAAAGCTAAGATTGCCTTTCAAGTCAGTTTGTGTTTCAAACATAGTAGTAGCAAAGAAATGGAGACATTAAGTCCGTTTTATATGTGTCATTTTATATACAAATTCTATTTTGCTAAGCTGCATAGTTAGAAGTTGCTGTTACCTCCTGCGCAGGACTTCTGGAGATTAATAATGCCCCCAGTCAACACTAATCAACCCATTATCACAGAGTTAAATAATGTCGGCTACACAAATAGCTGTGCATGTGGAATGTCGTAATTTGGAGTCCGTTTGACTGGGTCCGTTTAACTGGGTGTAACAGAAGCCTAGATCAGGAAAAAAAGCAGTGAGGATCTTTCAAAGAATAGTACTACTACTACCAGGTTTTGTTCAGCCAATGTTTTATGTTAATATTTAAGCAGAATACAACGATCTCTTGGCAAACGGTATTCCTTAACGTTGGCTTAGAGGTTTGCTTTCTGTTAAAACAAAAGTGACTGCTGTGGTGGTAAAAAAAAAACCCCACAACTTACTGAAGGAAATGTCTTAGGGCAAAATTTTCATCTCAGAGGCACATGGCAAATGTCATCTCCTATAGCCTCCTCTCCACATGTATGCAGAACTCCCACTGACATGCTAAAGCGTGCTCAGCACATGCCAAGAGTGCAGAGTCTCGGCACTGGGATCAGCCACGTGGGCCTGGAGGAAAGGTCTTTGTTGTTGTGGAACTCTAACTCGAGTGCTGGCCAATGCATTGGAAAAACAACACAGTCAGTAAATATATATCTTATAAAATAAAATTATGAGTAAACATTATGATACACAGTGCAATTAAAACCATTTGTGGCTTTTGGAGTCCCAAAAAAGATAAAGAGCTTTTCCTGTTTGTGCTGACTTCTAGTCAAAAGTCTGTTGCAGAAAGATGTGCATCTCTTTTATTTACCCACTTCATTGTCTCCTGTTAATGCCAATTCACTCTTTCAGAAGTGCTTAAATATGCCTTTGTTTAGAAGTAACCACAGGGAATAATATAAAACCTTTAGGAATTTTTTAACTCATAAAAAACCTTTGCTCGTTAACAGTGGATAGAGTTCCAAAATGGAAAAATTCCGTACAGGTACGTGTGAATGCAGATGCCATATTAAGTGCAGACTGGGAATGTCATTTTTTCCTCCCAAGGCTGTGGTACTAAGAACATGAAAACTTACAGTTTAATGGCAACTTCCATTTAGAAGGTCTACTAAAAAAATCTGTCTTCAAATTTGAAATTTGGATTTAGTGTTTTAAATCAAAAATTATTTAACATTAAGTCGTGAGTGCTACAAATTTGGATATGCACAGAATATGAACGTGGAAACCTCCAGAATGTTGTAGTTTACTCATATTTTTATTAAAAGTGGCAATTAAGTCTTTTAATTGTAATATTAACTGAAATCAGAGAGTTAAAATTTAGTCCTGCTTATCTGCTTATCTAGCATCTATTTGATTCTGTGTGTAAGTTGATTTGCGTATTTCTAGATTGTTCATAAATTTCTAAATTGTTGGATATTTCTAAATTGTTCTGAATACTTTGGTATTTCTTTCAGTAAAAATGTTTCTTTAGTCTACTTCAGTAGCTAAACTAGTTCTTTATTTCTTCCCGTAGCTGGCAAAAGTATATCCCTTGCTGAGAAAGGAAGTACTTAACATATTCTTTTTCTAGTTCAATTAGAAATTATCCTATTGGCCTCTGACATCATTTTCATTATCAATCATTCTGAATGTATCTGATTCATCACATTATTGCAACTCATAGTCATTTGTATTTCTATAAAACACCATATGTGGTTATAAAGTGAATAAAATATGAGAGTCCAATTACAGTTTGTTGGGTTTTACCTATTTGCAAGGCAGAAGAATTAAGTTACTCTACATACACATATATATATAACAGTTTTCTTTCTTAAACTCTCCTATAGTAATTTCTCTTCTAATTTCTATTCTACAGGGTATATAGAATTTCTACACTACACAATATATACATATATATCCTATATTTTTATTCTGGATATAAATAAATTCTCCAGAACACGAATATCGGAAGGCCCATTGTTAGCTTTTGATATTGATATTTCGATATTGATCACTTTCTCTGACTGGAGAATTTGTTTGTTTGTCCTTTTCACTTCTCTTAACTTTTTCTAAATTTTTCTTTGTTGTACTTCTAGTTGTTGCTTTTAAAGGCTGCCTTGGAATAGAGTACTTTGAAATTAAGGTAATTGATGCCGAACGTGAAAAACAGTAATGTCTGTGACTATGGATTTTCTCAGAGTGGCCTTTACCTTGTTGTACAATAACATCATTAATATTTACTTTCATTAGCCAGTTGAAATTCTCACAATATCAATATTGCCTGCTTCTGAAAACAATATATTCAGCATAATTAATACACTTCGTATAAGTAAGTTTTATTTTAGAAATCAGCTGTAATTTCTAAATAAATGTTTCTTCAAGGAATGTTTTCCCTTTTTCTCAGCTTGGCGTGTTACTGAGTAAAAGCTGGCTGGGCACTGCAGGGTTCTGCCCTTTCAAATTGCCTTTAATTGAAAACATGTATTTCGAGAATACTGTTGGACAAATAGTAATTTCATCTGTCTGAGCAGACTTACGGATCCTCTGAGTTAAAAAGGAGTGAGATGTGGTAACACAGTAGAACCTGAGTAAGGCAGTGGATTTTAGCATGGCCTCTCTGGCAAAGTACAGGTTTTCTGTTTACAAATTACCATAAAGATTAATTTTAAAATAAGTCTCTGGCTGGGTGGTTAGAGAAAGTTACGTTCCTTTCATGAAGTATGAATTTAGGTCCTTTATAGTTAACGCATATAGCTTCCTCCTTGATACAAAACTATTGCGTAAGCCCAGGAGCGGCTTCGCGTACCTCTAGAGGGAATTTACTCTGACCTGCTGCAATTTTTTTAATAATTTGTGCGCGCATTTTCTAACTGGTAGAATTACAAGAATTTAATATCGGCAAAACTTTTATACTGTGGTGCGTTCAGAAGTGAGCTACAATAGACTTGTGGTTAGCATAAAGTTATTATGTGACTTTAAATTACCGAGAAGGAAAGCTGTACATTTTTGGTCACAGGTAGAGGCAATGGAGGCTTCCCATTGCTGAAGTATTTTATTTCTGTATAAAAATATGTAAAAATTCATATATAACCCCCCCCATTTATTATAACCTCCCAGTCTTCTGGTCTATTCATATTTTTACCAGGAAAAGTTACCAACAAGAATATTAACCCTGGTAATGATTCTGTGTTGATCCTGTGAGCTATTGGTAAATATTACTAACACTTACAAGGATTTAAACTATCTTCAGTTTTCATACTTAGAGCTGTACTTTATTTCACTTTTCTCAATGTGTCCTGAGCATCTTTACAATACAAATTAAGCCTTTCCAAACCATTAAGATGAAATTTTTTAACTAAACTAGTGGACAAAAATCAAGAAAAACATGGAAAATGTCAAACAACGTATTTGAAAAATCATTTGTGACTGGCTGAATTTACACCATCAAAAATCAGGGTAAGAAATTTTGTTCTAAATAAGCCGTTATATAAAACCAGGCATGAACCTGTCTCTGGTCTATTCTGTCTGTTAAATCAGTGTTCATCTAAAATCAGAGGAGAGGTGAGCTTTGCATCGTGTCTTAAAGACTGTCAAGTTGGAATTTCATGGTCTGAGATAGGAAAACATCCTGAATCACAGGCCTGTGACAGTGCATGGTGTACCAAAAGTCATAGTTAAGTCAGAAACTGGCAGGTCCAGCTGAGGACACTTACAGTGGGATATAAATATTAGAGAGTAAGAAGCCGCCTGGTACAGCCAAGATGTGGTTTCTCTATCCTAAATTCTAGACAAAAAGCTGCTGCAGGGAGTCGTAGTAAGAGTGGTGTTCAGCATTACTGCTGTGGTCTGGAAAGAATATACACAATCATTGGTGGTTTAAAACTAAGAATTTCAAATCATTGGTAGAGGTATAAATATCGATGAGGGCAAGAAAATAACCCATGTCTGAAGTTCAGTCCGTTGAAGTAGAACAGTTTAAAACAGGCGGAGGAAGGACAGTAAGAGAGATATGAGTTGGGAATGCAGGTGAGTTGGAGAAAGCAGTGAGTCAGAGGAAGGGTTCAGAATTCACGGTGAAGAACTCGGCACCGTTGCAGTGAAGTTCTCGCTGCACCACTGTGTCACCCATTGGTGGGGAAAGAGAGAAAGCGTGAGTAGGAGCATGAAGGTCACTTGTTATTTTCCATGATATTAAGGAGACCAGTTCTAGGCCATTGCATCAAGTTCTATGTCCAAATTTTAAAAGGACATTAAAGCATTAGTAAAGGTACTGAACAAAGCCAATAAACCGAGAGTTAGGGAAATTTTCTTACAGTGACAGGCTTTAAGAGCTCAATATGTTTAGTTTATCAAAAAGAAGATTGAAAAATAACACGATTGAAGTGTATAAATCCCTCAAAGGGGCAGAAAAAGCTGGACGTTTATCTGAAGAAGAAAGGCAGAAGGAAAATCAATGAGAGAAAAATTCAAGTGGGAATTTGTCACACAGTGTTAATAATAAAGGTAACTTAACAGAAGATCAAACTGTACCAGTCAAGACAGTACAGCTTTCTGGAAGAAAGAGTTTAGCAAAACATAAGATGTTGTGTTTCATATATGGGTAGCTTGGTGAAAAGGAATGTCCTGTGATATATAGAAAAGCAGGCTAAACTCGGAGTGTACAGTACAAATCTCCTCCAGAAATCATAGAACCATAGAATTGCTTCGGTTGGAAGGAACCTTTCAGATCATGGAGTCCGACCATCAACCCAACACTGACAAAAACCATCACTAAACCATGTCCCTCAGCACCATGTCTACACGTCTTTTAAATACCTCCAGGGATGGCGACTCCACCACTGCCCTGGGCAGCCTCTTCCAATGCTTGACAACCCTTTCCATGAAGAAATTGTTCCTAACATCCATCCTGAACCTCCCCTGGTGCAACTTGAGGCCGTTTCCTCTTGTCCCATGGCCTGTTCCTTGGGAGAAGAGCCCAACCCCCCCTGGCTACCCCCTCCTTTCAGGGAGCTGTAGGGAGCGAAAAGGTCTCCCCTCAGCCTCCTTTTCTCCAGGCTGAACACCCCCAGCTCCCTCAGCCGCTCCTCACAAGACTAATCTTCAGATTGCCAAAAGGCACGTTACAGACTTGAAGAGGTTAAGGAAGGGAAGCAATGGGGACATTTCAAAGTGGAAAAAGGTGTCTTCTCAGGGTCCTTCTACACTTGGGCTGTCTTCCAGGCTTGCCTGTACTGGAACCTGTAATCTGTGTTCCATTTTACATGTGTAATGTTGGCCCATTTTGCTCAGTTCCTTTCACAGTGGGATATTTCACTTGCCCAGCAGTTGTATGAGCATCAGCTCCCGGCACAGTATGGAATTAAGCTCCAGAATGGAAACTGCACTTGAGTTGCCCATAAACTACACGCAGTTTAAAAAACAGAGGTTGACCACTTTTCGGAAAAGATGAGCTGATGTCCTATCTGTGACATGCAACTGCAAAGAGGAAAGAATTTTAAGCTAAATGATATCATTGTCATGAAAGCAAATGGATATGAAGAGGCCAGGGGTAAATTTAGATCATAAATTAAAAGGCTTTCAACCAGTGAAACACTTTGGTTCAGGAACAGTTTAGCACTTTGAGTAGAGAGAGGAAAGAACTGGATATTAGGATGCTGTGACATGTATGACTGTGATTGCAGGTGGTGGGACTCAGTTCTTTTCTAACCCCTCTGCTGAGGATATGTCGCATTGTTATTGATTCTTTTATGTCTTAAAAATAATTACTATTACTGAACCTGAAAAAGATTTCTATTTAACATAGCTATGCAGCCAGAGCACCAACATCTACAGAATTTAAATGGGAGATCTCATCTAGCAGCTGGCAATTTAGCAGCAAGAGAAAGCATGGGTCATGAATCTGTGCTCCCGAAATGTCTATCTAAAGTAGGCATGTTTGTGAGAGAGAAACCTCACTCTCTCTCTCCTTCTTCCAAAAGAAAATGATTGAGGAAAAACTCTTCAAAGGGAATTTCACAGTCCCCACAAATATTTCCTTCGCTAAAACATATATAAAGCTACAAAAATCAGATTGCTTTCCCATGTTCTTCTGAAGAACCACTGTATTCCTACTCATAAGCTGTCTCTTTTCTACCTGCCCCAAACTTCTGCACATTTTTACCAAAGCACAAATAAAGGAAAAGGAACTTTACAAATGGAAGTGCTTTATATATGCTTTATTTTGAAAGGTATATTTTCAAAAGTAATTTCAATCATCCTGCCTTTGAGACTTTTGTATCATTGGTGTGCTCCAGGAAGTACTGTTTTTCACCTATTTCTCCTCTCTCTTTTAAACTTTTCATCTTGAAGGTGGGTTCTTAAAAATCACTTTCAGTGTGTTGTTTCAGCCTTAAAAGAATACCTGTTTGTTTGAAAACATTGAAGAAAAGTAATGGGGTACTGCCAACATCTGTATAAGACAGGTAGCCCTGGGGAGGAGCTCAATACGGATAATATGGACAAAAGGTGAGGGAAGACATTACATCTTGCACCACCTGCTGGCTCTTCCCAGTTTGTTGCTGTGACAGATGGAGGACAGAGATAAAGACAGAGTATGGTCTGCTGCAATGATACCTTCTCCTGGAGACTTCCCACAGAGAAGTTTCCAAGTTACATCAGTCCCCTAATTTATCCAGGTTATTCTGAGATTAATCTCCAGAGTCTCACTAGCTTACTTTTGAATACAATTGGTATCGATTACCTCGGAATTAGATCGTGTGTTCATTTTCTTCCTTCCATAGTTAAACTACCTATGTATTTTATCTTGAAAATCTTATATTAACACCAAGTTACTGTCATATTTGGCTTGATGATTTTTCTCATCTGATCATAAATTATTTCTTTCATCTCAGACGCATTCCAATTTAGCCGTTCGGAGAGGTGGAAGTTTTATATTTCATCTTACAAAGCATACTACAGAGCTGTTATACGATGCTTTGCATGCATTATGATGGTCCAATAGCTCTTTCATTTCATTCCTTATTCTCTCAGACAGCCAGTGTGGCCAAACCCCTGGAGCAATTGGAGCTTGTGTTTGTGGTCCTTTTTCTCCAGCTGATGTTTGAATGTTTTTAATGCACTTTACATTAAAAAGCTTTGCAGAGAAGCTCAAGGAAATTAATTACACACTCATAAGGAAAGCAAAAACCGCAGCCAGGCAATATGCACCCAGTTGCACCTCACAAAGAGCAGCGCACAATTAATCTGAATTGGTACTTACTCACTGGGTCACCAGTAATGGTTAGGTGAATTAATCTTATAACTACTTCCCTTGATTCTGTAACTGTAATTAACGGTGATAAAATTCATCAATTTTAAAACAAAAATTATTCAGTGTAACCATGTAATTAACAAGGGCTGCAAAAATGAAATGATCCTCGAATTGACGGTGTCTGATCACCTGAGAGTGCCTTGGTAATTGCATTCTGAAAATCGTGGCAGTAAGATTTTGTGGTATGAAGACAGTCTTTAAACCCTCTTCTGTGCAAAATAGATCCCTTCATAAAATGCATTTGGGGGGATTAATGGCAAAAGCGAACATTATGTTTGAAGAGGTCGGAAGCATAGGATTTTTTTTTTTTTTTTTTTTGTAAAGGGAGTGTCTCTAATTATCTGATCTATTAATTAAAGCAGATAAAGGACTAACAAGATCAGTTTATAGTATACAGAATTTGCACACGTTATTCCAAGAGTGAACATAAACCTGACAAAACTACATTTTTGACAGAAGAATGTTCCAGAAAAAATAGAGAATAATAGGTTTTTAAGTCTTCTGATTGAGACACTGTTGACCTGATCACCATTCTACAGGTCAAAGGGCTTTATATTCCAGATGAGGCTAAATTTGTAGATACTTGGTTTTGTTTGTGACTTGGTACATACATATAAGCACAATCCTTTACGTGCTCCCCTCCCCTTCGGAAAAAAAAAAAAAAAAAAATCTCTTAGGGTAAAGGAAGAAAACTAATTTGTCAGCATCCTTCATAATCCTATGGGCATGGCTTTCTAGCTTAATTAAGATATGGCTTCAGTAAACTACAGCTTGTCCCTCTAATTTTGCTTTGTTGTTTAAGACAAGTTTATTGTTGCTGATTCCAGCCGTGCAGCGTGTGAATTTTTCTTAAGACATTTTATGAGTTATGGATCTAATCTGAGTATTTGTTCATTGTTTTCCCAGAAGTACCTGCTTCCTTAGTAGTCTTTTGTACCTGTTGTATTTTTATAAATGTTCTAACCTCAGGTTTTCGTTTCTTGCTGTTTCTAAATTTATTCAACCTACATTTTGGGGGAAAAAGCTGATGCAAACAGCTACATGAGGAGCAGAGAATGTTTCAAATATTCAGATTCTGACAAGTCTCTTACTCTTCCAAAGACCTGCATGGGGTGAGTTTTTAACAACTTTAACTTTGAATTAAAGATAGTAATATCTTCCCAAATTTCAGTTAACACTCCTGGGTTTTTTTTTTTTAGACAGATAATACTTGGCTAAAAAGAATGGAATATCTCTGAAAATAGAAACTGTAAATCACTAATACATTAGTGATCTGAACTTGCATTACTATCTCACTACAAAGACTAATTTGCCTATTAACTCAATGATGGAGAAAAGTTATTGGAGTAATGGATAGATTGCAAAATGACCAAGTGAAATAACTTCAGAATATTATCTGTTATAACACCAGATATCCTCCTATAAAAGCATGTCAGAGCTGAAAAATTACATTAATTTTTGTGATTAATGAACGATTCCTCTAACCAATTGAACTTGTACAAGAACTGACTGGTGTCTTTCACCGCCATAATGAATAGTAATTCAACTCATGTCAATGATGTAACACTAGACTGAAAGGAGAATTAATTACAATGAGACTTTAGCCTGGCTAAAAACTGCAAACTACTGTTTCCTGAGGCAAACTCTTCCCAAATCCAGGAGCAAGCTGTGAATACTGAAAACAGAATTCTACAGATTATAGCTGCTTGGCTGATCCTGTATTTTGAATGCGTCCCAAAAAGTTCTTTAAATTGTAGTGCTGTGTGTTACTGTGTTTTCTAGTTCTAATCCGCTGCCTAGATTTACTGCTGTTGTGGCATTGCCCCATCAGCTTACTTTGCATCCACTAGGTTGCTCTACTCTCACTCAATATAAACGGGAACAATACCCACTGAACAGTGCATCTGTAGAAAAAAGATATTTGTTGTAATCATAATTAATGATCATTTAGAATGTTATAAGTCTTCTGTTCCTCCTTTGCCTTGTTTTGCTTTAAAAACCCACTTCTATGAGTTGAAAACTATAACTGAAACCAAAAACTGAGGTTCTTTGATATGTTTTCTCTCAAACAATTCTTTTACTGCTCATAAAAATCTTCACAGAAAATCTTATAATAGAATGAAATGGTTGGGCTTTATCAAAACTAGATAAAAATTTGATTTTTTTGAATTTAAACCCCAGGGTTTTGGAAGAGTGAAGCACAATTCAATTAAACACTATTCCATTTGCCTTAGGGAAGGTCTGCTTCTATCAGTACAACAGCCTGGTCCTGTATCTTTGGTGAGCATGTCAGATGGCTGGTTAGAAGATGAGACCTTTTTGTCCAAAATAACTTTGCTAAGATAGAAGTGCAGTTAGAGAAAAGCTGAATATAGCCTGAAAAGTCACTCACCTGAAAATATAGTATTTCAACAAGCAGGACTACGACCCATAGAAGTCAAAACTTATCAGTAAATAGAACTCAGTGCTATATAAAGTGCTTTCCCAAAACACTTCTAATGAAATTGTTTATTTTGATTAGTCAGCTAATTATAGTGTAGATGCTGTGTTATTACTATTGATTAAGAATTTTCAATTAAGACAAAATATTTCTAGTTGGAAAAATACTCTTGAAATAGAGTTTTGCAGAAACATGTCCGTGTTAATGTTATTTTAATGAAATGCTGGCAGGCCTCTGTGGAATATTGTCCAGTGTCCTTTCTATTCTGTCAGCCACAATGACTTTTCTAATGTTTATGGGAACTGAAGGTGGGGTCTTAGGTTCTAATTTTAAAAAAATTCTCGGAACATCTCCCCTGCAGAACTGACAGAGGCTTTTTGCTGCTTTCTGCACCTTAAACTTCCTTTTATGCATTGAAAAAGCAATAAAATCTTCTCAGAGCTTTGGAATTCTCTGAGACAGATGATGTTCAACCAGCTGTGTTAATTTACATGAGACACATGGATTAGGTATTTTTTTTTTCCTTTTTATTAATTCTACACACAGAATCAACGCTGTAGTAATTCAGAATAAGACTTTCTTCAAGGAACAACAGGGTTGAGCTTCAGGGTGATGATGAGAGTGGCAGGATTCATGCCATATAATGTCAGAACCCAGTATTCCTAATGCATGCACTGAAGCATATTACTGAATAAGTCAGAGAAAATGATGTGAAGGTTAAAAAAAAGGGCTGCTAGCCTTTCATGTTTGCACCAAAATTATCCTGGTCTGCTACACATGCACGCATTCTCTTTCCCACACAGGAAGTGGTGTTTAAACTTGTCCTCGGATACATGCTTTGTCTTTGCTATACTAGTCTTTCTTATGCCACGTATCCAGCACCCTTTTAATTGTCTGAGTTTTATAAGCCTCATAGAAAGAAATGGAAATACACTGGGGAAGGAAAACCCATGACCGAACCTGTCCTTGTCTTTATTATGTGCAAAACACCTTGTTTCCTGAAGGAATCGTCACTGTTAACCTTTACTTAGAGAATCTGAACAAGTGCATTTGTGCTCACGTTTTGATTAGAGATGAAAATTTGAGTACTCTTACACCCAAAGGTCTACATACAGGAACAACAAAATAGGTGAAGAGATAGGTAAGTTCTTAGAGTTCATTTGTACAGTGTTAGGATTTTGGGATGAGGTTTGGAGGTAAAATTTTAATGTATATATGGAGAAACTGCTTGAAAACTGCATTTTTAATTCCAGTTCTCTAGTGCATTGTACTTTTTGGAACCATGGATTACTATCTCAAGTGGGTGCGTTTCATATTCACTTTGTGCAGTTAAAAATTGCAGTATCATGTTGGTAACCATTGGGTGTCCAGTCTTCAGTGTGCAAGCACTGAAGGAAAACAGAAGATAGTTTATTTTACTTTAACTCTTGCAAATCACGAGTTAAAGTAAACTCTGATAAATCTTGCAAACTGTGATAAATCTGCTGCTTTTTTTCCCCCCAAAAAATAAACGAGAATTTGCATAAAGCATTCTTTCTGATAGAATAAAGCAAGGAAAAAGCCTGCTATGGGTTTAAAAAAAAAAAAGGCTTTTTTGGGATGTAGTTCAGATGTGATTCTGGAATCTGGCCACTTCGATTTTAGTTCTAATACTGTTGAGTCAGAGGTAATGGATCTGACCTGGTAGCATCAGGGAAAACATCGCTCAGATGTGGGTACCTTCACGGAGGCGTCATGTGGATGCTTAGGCACAAAATTAACATTTACCTTAGAAGACTGTAGTTAGTCTTAATTTAGCTGTGTGAAGGCAGTGCTTTAGTCAGGATTGATTTCCAAATTTTTATTTTTTCCCTTCAAGAAATGAAAAGTTTTACCCTACTTTTGCCAGCAACTTACCAGTTTGTGACATTTATTTTATTTCTCTAGTAGGGCACCCTCAGCCAGCAGATAGGTTGCTCACAAAACTGGAAGTTTGGTTGGTCCCTGCAGATGAACAAGTCTTAGCCTACATATGCCCAGAGCACAGGCACTCCTGTGCATCACTACATCTAACAAATATTGCTGTGGTTTTCAAAACCCTATGAAATTCAAAGCCTTAGCAGGACAAAAACTCAGGATCTTTTTAATAATCAAGTCCTACTGTATCCCAGAACATTAAAAACCAACTTTTCACAAAAAAGTCCCTAAGCTCTGCAGTCACCACTAAGATGTAAAGTAATAATAATTTTTAAAAAGCTTCTGAAGAACCATGCCGGTAAAACTGTATTTACTAGACATTTCTGCTGAGTTGGTAGTTGTGAAATTAAAGTTATTTAAAGTTAATTGTTGGTAAAAATTATACAAATTTGTAAACATCCAATTTTCTAGAAAGTCATAATGGAAATAATGTATTCTGGTATGTGTATATCCTCAGAGGTGTTGTTTAGGATTACATTAGGCTTATGTTTTACCGTTCAAAATTCTGAAAGGGAGAAAATTTTATTTCATAAGAAACTGGAGATAAGTTCTAGACATAGTGGAGTCTTATGCAAACTGTCCATAGCATGGGAAGCCTTGGGCAATGGTGAGATGGGTACCATATTCCAATATTATTCTTTTTTTTTATATCAAAGATGGAATGCAACAAAGGGAAAAATGTTAAGGCAGTAGGTTATGTAGCTAGAACTGCAGCTTGAATTTTAATCAGGAAGAGGAAAAAAACTAGTTTGCTTTTTTAAATCTCATAGCTGTGGTGATTTTGCTTATGATACCCTTCCAAAATTAGTTTTAGCTGTAAGAATCACATACAGGTTGATAGCAAACAACTCATCCTCAGAGTCTGAGATAATTTAGTGCTCTCGTGTTTGCTTTCTACTCACTTTATTGCTTCACTGAAAGAGTCTCAGGATAATCTGCTGCCTTGCTTTTTCCTGTAGCCGTGGATTTGTTTTCGGCAGCAGCCCCATGACTTGTGCAGCTCCACTGTTTCACCAGCCCCATCGGTGACCACATGATTATCTCAGGCCAGAGTCGTCGTGAGTTTTTCTACATTTTCTGTCATCTCAAAGTCTTTCCCTTGGAAACTGCATTTCGCTAATATTTCACGTCACTAAACAGAAACTTCAGCAATGACAGTATTGAAGAGGACTGATCTTCCTTAGGGAAGTTCCTACCTGGAAATAGCCCTGACTCTCCCCCTGGCCCTGCTCATTTTGTACATCTGTGGTAGGGCTAGAGGAATAACAGGGTGGTAGGTGGTACAGGAAAATGATATAGGAAATGTTCATTACGTAGAAATGCAACGTGGACCGAGTATTATTACACTGTTTGCTGGTGGATAATGTTGGAGCAATTAATTAGTTGACTAGAGGACCTAATAACAAAATGCATTCCTTTATACTTTTAAAACCACCTGCTATTTTTGTACTTTTTTACTTCATTCTTTCTTTTTACTCTCACTACTTAGCATTTGTATTGACACAGCTTCTAAAGACATCAGTCAGGAAGGATCCTGTTGCTTCAGAAGCCATCAAAAATAATGGATTATAGTCTGTGCTAGAAAAAAAGTGCAGCCTCAAAGATTCTCAGTGTCTTTTTCTCTTGACTTTACTGTGCAGTCTGTTCTGCTTCCTGATGCTCTTCTCATTCTCCTGCTTTGGGCCCTGCATTCTTGTTACACACGGTGTCTTTTCCTGCTCTCGGAGATGTTCCCTTTCTGCTGGTAGCTGATACCTGCAAAAAGGTGCTTTTTCCTCGATCTGTTCACAACGCCTACAGATCAGAGAAAGTAAAACTCCTTCTTTTTAGTCCCTACCTCCTTTCACTGATTCTTCCAATAAACGTCATGAAGTTCAGTAGGAAAAGCAATAAAAAGGAGGGGCTGCAACACCACACAGAAGGACTCTTCATTGTTCATTACTCCAGAAAAGCTGATTCGCAGGAACCATTCCCTATAGGTATTATTACATAATGCTCAGTAAGGCCATTTGAAGCTTGTATTCTAAATCTGTTAAAATAAGAAGCTCTAATCTTATAAAAATTTTCATTTTCTCTAATTGTCATGATTCCTAGGGTAGCTGGACAAGACTAATCTGATAGTGGAGCTATTACATTTTTCATTACAGAAGCACAGCACTCATCTGACAATATTACTTGCTTTCGGTTGTTGTTAGCATCAGTTGGCTAGGAATGGATCAGGAGAGGTTGAAAAGTAAAAAAATGTCACTAGCACAGAAAGAATGGAAAGATTCCTGTTTTTAATTGAGATTTCTTTGTTATTTAATTTTCTTACAGTTTATAATGTTATAAAGTTGAAAACCTACGCATAATTATCAAAATTATAAAAATGGTAGTTGCAAAAATAACTGTTTTTTATACAAATAAAGAACGGACAGTAGAAGTTCTGATCAAATTTGTACTCATGGCAAAACTCATATCTGGCTCAAAGGGATTTCAGTGTTTTCACTGGTGTAGCTGAAATACAAGAGAATTTGAATTACATATTCTTGGTCACAAAAACCTCCACTTCCTTTTTGTCTGAGTTTTGGAACTCTGCCTATGGGTACACCCTGCAGGGGAACCCCGATGCTCCCCTCCTGACAGTTTATGAGCACCCTGAGCACATTTCCTTCATCCCAGGGCTTTGGCTGGCCAGGCTCCGTGCCAGCGCTGATAACGCAGCAGCCCAGCTTTGAAGCAGAGCTGTTTGATAAAAAGCTGTAGAAACCTCAGCAGGGGTTCATCCCCCTTCTCTCAGGTGCGGTTTATGTATTTTTTTTTTTTTTTTTTTTTTTTTTGTTTTCCTTCCTTAGGAGTGCTCTTGGTCTCTGTGCGAGCTGCTGTGCAAGCGCATCTTCACCCAGCCTTGGACGTTCCTAACTCTGATCCTGAGCCTGATCTGCTGACCTGACTTTTTGGCTTGCCCTTGGTCCTGCCTCATCACTACCAACTTTGCCATCTCAATCTGAACTGTTGTTTGGGCTGGATCTGCTCTGCTCCTGCATAGGTCCTGTGGGACTGCAAATTTTTGTTGGTAAGACCCTGCTCCTGCCTGCCTTGCTGTGAGTCTGGACTCCCAACTCACTTTCCCTTCCCTTGCTGCTCCCTGAGACATGTCAAATCTTTTTTTCATTAGGATCTGGGGAGTCTGTCAATGGATTTATTCCACAGAAACCGTAATTTCAAATTGAGTCTGGGCTGCCAAGGAAAGGTGCTGTGCCTCAGTGCTCTCATCTTGAGTTACTACATTTTCTTTCACATACTATTTTATTCACATCCTCATTTTAACAGAAACCTTCATTTCTTGAATAGTATTGTAGGTAGAATTCTTAACATATTAATAAGCTACTAAAATCTCACTGAACACCTGAAAAATCTTTATTTTCAAAGATGTTTGTGATGATATGTTTGTTTTATTATTTTTTAGCTGTTGGTTTTTTTTTTTCTCTTTCATTATTTGGAGGAACTAATGCTGGCTTAAAGGATATTGACTTCTGCTTCTTAAAGCTATTCATCTGAAATCAGTTTGCAATGCAATGCAAGAATAATTTCAGAATCAGTTAACTGTGAGCTCAGACATGCCCCAGAGTTAGGTTGCATTGAGGTGTTTCGTCCACAAGAATCTGGTCTCTAAGTGCAAATAGCTGTCTCTGTGATACTGTTTCCTTTAATATAAGGTCGACGGGGCAGTGAATAGAATGAGGAAAGAGGCAATAACCCAATCATAGCATGATTCTTGGTCTGTGCTTATATGGATATCTAAAGAAATATTATATAGGGAGAATCTATTTTGCATTTCCCCAGTGCCACATACCTTTTCATCCTGTGCTTTCCCCACACACAGGTCTACATCTAAAACCTATAGTGTACTCTTTAAGGAGGAAGCAGAGTCCCTGGCAAGCCCCTGGAAGTGTAGCTCTAATAGAGCTGTGCTGGTGCCCTTGCAAGTCCAAGAGCTGTCATAAAACTCTTTGACCCACAAATATGATCTTCATGTTGACTCTACAAATACGATCTTGCTCTCAGCATGACCTCTTGGAATCCAGGCAAATCCAGAGGAATTTTTGCTAATGCTAATACTTTAATGAAAAGAAAGGAATATTCAGTCTTAGAGATTATTATAACTTCAAACCATATCTTAGAAGTGCTTGTTTTCCTTCTTTGGTAGTGAATTACAGTTATTTTTAGGCTCAATTATTTTCCCTAACTTTTACCCTCATTTTTACATCTCTACCCTCTTCCTAATATCACACTGGGGCTTGGCCTGGCAGTCATTAATAAATAATATTTTTTTTTTATTTTGGGTCTAATTACAGCATTTCTCTAAGTCCTCAAATATATCACTGAATATATAATACAGTGTTATGTGCTTAAATCCTTGTTTTCCACATCAAAAATATACTAATATATTCCCAATAAGTATGTTATTAATCTAAGACATAGTAGTACAAACATGCACAATATTATGAAAGACTATTAACAATGTTTTATTCTCTCTACAATGTCTTTCAGAAATCAAATTAATTACTAGGTCTTACTAAGACCACCGCACATCTTGCTTCAGTCATTGCAATCTGAAGAGCCTTTAGATGTGGGATGAAAAGTTATAATTTCAAAAAAAAAAAAGAAAGTGCAGTTTTCTCTTTTGGCGCATGCCAATCCAGAGACTTTGCTCATTAAAGTAGCAAGCCTGTAACTTTATACTGAAAAAAAATCCTCTTTTTTTTTCATTTGACCTCTACTGAAAAGAAAAGTACATGTCTATCTTCGCAGGCACATAATTTAAACAATCACTTTAAGCAGCCTCAGGGCTGTTGGACAAGAATTGAAGGTTCTTCCTGGTAGGTTCCTTCAGTCTTTTCACACAGCCCTGAGTGCTTGGTAACGAAGAGCAGAAAAGTTTTAATGTCGCACAATGTAAGAGAAGATACGTTTTTTCCATAGGGTTTGAGCAGGTGAAACACTTAAGGTTTGGTTGTTCCTAGAAATTCATAGCACATCCATCTTCTCACTGAGGGTGTTCTATAGGTGCTAAGGCTGTCTCTCACAGAGTGGAAGCAGTGTCCTACAGTTGCCTGTTCCCCTTGCTCTAATGTAAATAATTTCACTAGGCTTAAGTTAGAAAAGAGCTAGAAGTAATGGCTCCAGGAAGCTTGGGAATTTTTCAGGTTTTTCTATTTTAACCTTTATATATATATGTGTGTGTGTGTATGTATGTGTATATATATGTATATATATTCCACGCACATACACACTTCAAAGCATGGAGAGGACTCCTGTGTGTCTCGAACTGACTCAGGTATCTCAGGTATTATTGCTAGACCTAAAGTCACCAGCTTTCTCTAATATTGAGCTTTATATCAAATATATACATAGATTCTGAGCATCTTTCTGAAGTCTTTCTCAGACTATGTAGTCCTTGTGCACAATAACCGTGTTCATTGTGATGAATTGAGATTGTGAGAGCATGCAACACAACAGTTATTATGCCATTGAACAGAATAATTTGAATTTATGCAAAATAAGATGCCTGTATACATTTTGAAATAATTAAATATTAGTCCAAAACCGTGTGATGAAAAATACATGGATGCTGTCCAAAAGTGACTTTTCCACTCCCCCCCTGCCGGAATATAGTATGTGGTTTTATATCATTAAAATAAAGGATGAATCACTCAACAGTAGGATGGCATTTAAATAATATACAGAGGAAAAAAGAAGTTTTATAAGGACATTGGAACAGAATAATAATAGCACACTAATGCTCGTATTGCCTACACTACACAGGGGTTTGTTCATCTACTCTGAACATTAAATACTCAATGTAACTGCAAAATTTAAACTGTAATTACATACATTTACTCTTTCCTCTCAGTGTCAATTATTCCCATACCATGTAACCCAGCTTCTTAAAACCTCTTTCTTTGGGCACAATTACAATAAAATCGCGTTATAAACTATTTGCATTACATATATTGATATAAATCAGGCCATTAAACTAACTTCAGAAAGGAAAGATTTGCTATGAACCTGTGAGCAGCTGTGAAGCGTGCCATCATTGTGGGGCACTACACGCTACTGTTTTAACTTTGTGGTTACAAATTGCTTACCTATACAATCCCCAAACTCTCTCTGGAGAACCACTTTTTGAATTTAAGTTTCCTTTTTTATCTTTGTCAAATAACAATGCGATTCTTAAAATAGTCTGGCATTGTCATGTTATATGCCATAGTCTTTTTATTGTGATACAGAGCTAGAATGTTTGTTGACAACAAGCATGGTTAACTGCATCAGCAGTGAATGCATGATGACATTGAAGTCTGCTCCTTTACATGTCTGATTTTTCTTTTTAAGTTTTTCTTTCACCTTTAAATGGAGGATTCCAGTTTATTTTAGACTGCTATCACCACACTCCTAGAGCTCTGTACTAAAAGAATGCTGGCATTGATATCGTAACGTTAGCTAGAAAAGTGTGTTGGGCAGAAAGTGGAAAAAGCTGTATGAACCTCAGTCCTCTATTCAGGTCATAATTTATAGAAATGTTGCTCTCTTTCATAATACAAATCATAGACTGCCAGTGGTACAGCAAACACTTTCCCTCTTGAGGGAAATACTGTAGACCGTGTGCTCTCTTCACTCAGCCATCATTTTTTCTGTTGCTGTATAAGACTTTTCTGACCTAATGCAATCCCTGATTTTCCTTTTACTGGGAAGAACTGATAGTACTAAATAAGCCTATATAGTCCCAACTCAGATTATCTTCTGTAACTTTTACATATAGACACTTTGCACCTGAAGAATTTTCAAGATCATTAATTTTGCATTTCCTACTAAAACCAGTGATAAAATTCACAGATGAAACAGGCAAACACTAATTGGGAAGAGGTGAAGGAAATGTACAGCCTTCAACATGCCAAATGCAAAAGCAAATTCTAGGCAATGCGATGTTACCAAGTCATTCGCAAAGCACGGACCACACGCACGTAGTTTCTGTCCCCACAGTCTGGCTGCTGAAGGTAGCCAAGCATGGAAGATTTGCTTCCCCAAAGAAAACGACTCACCTAAGCAGTACGGCGGCTTCCCACAGATAAAATCCCGAGACAGCCGCCCGGAGGTATCCAACCCGGGCCATGCTGCTGGGAGCCGCCGCCGAGCCCTGGAGCGATCCTGTCCGAGGCATCGGTGGGGTTCGGCGAGACTTCGGAGACTTCAACACCCTGGACAGCTCCGGAGGTCCAGGATTCTTCAGCACCCTGGTCAGCCCCTGATGTTCCGGACCCTTCAGCACCCTGGACAGCTTCGCTGATGCCGGGTCCTTCAGAGCCCCGAAGAGCTCCGGCGGCTCCGCAGCCTTCAGCACCTCGGACAGCTCCGGCGTATTCAGCACCCTGGACAGCCCCGGCGGCTCCGCGCCCGCCGTCCGCCTACTGCCCGGCGGCGCCCCGCGCCCTCCCGCCGGGCCCCGCCGCTCCGCATCCGCCTAACGCCAGCCGCGGCGGCGGCGGCGGGAGCCCACCTCCCCGCCCGCCTGCCCCGGGCTCCTGCCAGCAGCCGGCAGCCCGCCGTGCGCCGCATCCCCGGCGCGGGGGGCTCCGAGGCCCCGACGTCGGCGGCGACGGGGCGGGCGGGGAGGCAGGGCGGAGGCGGGACCGGGGAGGGCGGCGGCGGCGGGGAGCCCCGGAGGGGTTGCCCTTGGAGGGGCAGATGGTCCCGCCGGGGAGAGCTCAGCTGGGGCTGGTGGTGGATATCTGTGCTCAGCATAGCCCCGGCCCGAGTGCCTGCCCTCCTGCGGGGAGAGCGGTGGCGGGGGCCATGCCTGCACAGGGCAGCTATCGTCTAAGAGCCGGGGTGGATTCGCCGAGCCTTGGGGCTCGGAAAGGATTGGGGAAATAGATGTGTGTGCCGGGGGGGGATTCTGCTTTTTCTTAGGTGGTATGCTTTTTCCTAAGAAACGGGGGAGAAAAAACCCACCTCTGTGTTTCAGTCTCTTCTTTGAAATGACAGTGTTGATGGACACAGGGAAAGTATATCCTGTTCATTCCACATTTTAGAAAAGAGAGCTGATCCAGTGCCATAAGGCAGACTGATAGGCAAATTCAAAGATTTTGAAAGTTTGGCTGGGGAGGAGACTGGATCCTGGGAAGGACAAAGGGAAAGAACACTGTAAGAGGGAAATAGGAAAGTTTCCCCCAGGCTGGACGGGGCTTTGACCAACCTGGTCTAGTGGGAGGTGTCCCTGCCTATGGCAGGGGGATTGGAACTAGATGATCTTTATGGTCCCTTTTAACCCAAACCATTCTATGATTGTATACCTCGAGAGGGACAGAAGAGGAAAATACATCTGAGATTGTAGAGTAGGGATACTGTCTGTGAGCCTAAAAGGCAGCAGCCTTTGAATACCTACATCGTGTCTGGGAGAGCCAATGGAAGGAGAAATGTGGGAGCAGTTCAGGGCCAGATCTCTGCATATGTGAAATGTATCTGGCTGGGCATATCCTCCTCTCAGTGTCTGTCTCAGTACAATCTGCTGCCTTGCTTTTTCCTATAGCCAGTAATTTGTGTTAGACAGCAGGCCCACTACTTGTGCGACTCCACTAGTTGCACAGCTCACAAGATTATCTCAGGGCAGAGTCTTATTTCAACTCTTAAAAGGCTACAGAAGGCTCAACTGCTGAAGAAGGAAGGAAATATAGAAAAAGGCAGAGATTTAGCAAGATCAGGCACATGATGCAGGGTAAAAGAAACTGAAATTTGAGGGTAGTGTAATAAACTCATTACAGAAAAAGGAAGATGGAAAGACAAAGTGAAATAAAGAACAACTTTTTACACAGAACAGAAAAAAAGAGAGATCATTGAGTAGAGCAGATGCAGGTAAGAAATAAGAAACAGGGATTTTATGCATTCCTTATATCCAAGGTTAGGGTGTATGTTAGAAATAGGGTATTTCATTAGAAATCTTTAGAGGCAATCACATTGTCTTTTTTGTTTCAAAAATTTCCCACATGTAGTTTTCACCTCAGCTATTAACTAATGTTTTCCATTGTTGCCATATCCTTATATTTTTTTACCTCTTCTTCAAGGTTGTTCCAGCACGTATCACTAAATAGTAACACCTACCACATATTTTAGATCCTCTTTGGATTTCTTTGTTAATACCTATCAAGTGCATGGCTGAACAATGTACTAGAATATCACTAAGTTATTTCTTGTGTTCCCTGAGCTTTTTTTTTTTTTTTTTTTTTTTTTTTATTAGTAGTGCTTACATAAATCCAGGGACTCTGTATTCAGTACTCTAACTTTCTAGGTCCACTTGGGAAAAAAGTTTATCCTTTTGCTCTCATTCTCCCAGTTGCCCTCTGTGGCAACAATGATCATGAGAAGAACCTGTTTAAACCTTTAACTGAAAACATAATAGCAAACAAACTAAAGAATCCCTCTGCTCAAGGGCAGTCCGTCAGTGCAGGTGCTCTACAGAATCAGTGTAGAGTACTTCCCTTTGTATATTCAGAACAATTGATTCTTGTCTTTCCTCTTAAAATAAGTATTTAGTGAGCCTCCTTCTCCAGGAGCTGTTTATCTTTGTGCCTTATGTACTTCAACAGTGAATTGGTGTAACGTGATTTAGTTGCACTGAGGCAAGTACATTTTTCTTATGATGCTATTAGTTAAAACTACCAGCACAAACTCTCCAGTTCTCCAAGAGGAACAGTTCTATTAATTATAAACATAGGCTATACTTCAGATATGCAGAGTTCAAACTTCTCAAAATCCCTGTGGGAAAAACATAGCCTTGCTTGTGCTTTAAGTAGCAACTTTGCTGTTCCATCATTTTGTTCTGCTAAATACGAATGTTGTTTTCAAGCTTTTGGAAATTTTCATATGGGTAGTGTTGAATATTAAAAAGCTATCTTCTGAGTGGATTCAAACAACTCACCTTGATTTATGAAAAGCTTAACAAAGCGCTTAAGGACATAGTGTTGACTTCAATGAGATTAGAAGCATAGAAGCATACTTAGTTTTTAATCACAAGCTTTGATAGAATATTCCCTAACTGGTTTAATTAGGTTTCAATTTGCTGTTGTTTTAATTACCGTCTTTTTATTCTTTCCATATCACTGCTGGTAGACTTACCTGCTATTATACAAAGCTGAACGCATGACTATGTCCAATCTTTAGAAGATCTTTTTTTGTATCTCCTAATACTTCTGGTAGATAAAGTAAATTGAAATGTGAGACTTGTTTGAACACCCATTGTAAAAACGAGATCCACAGAGTGTCACCGTGGTATGAATCTGTCTCAAATATTAATATTGTTCAGTTATATATGCCCCAGACACCTGGATAACAACATCATAAAATATTGCTTATCATTCAAAACATGATAGTTGATATGTGTATACCATATGTTAAAGGCAATCTCTAATTCTTCTCATAACCAGCAGGCTTCTGGTTATGCTTCTCTTTCTCTGGTCCAACTGGTATTTAGGTATATTTAAAAGTAAACCACTTGAATTTATGAGCTTGAGAGATGGTCACCGGGAGTAGCCTGGGAGTCAAAAATGCTTTAAGGTTACTGGAATGAGACGATCCTAATGTGGAGCATAACAGTAGGTTACTTTTTTTTTTTTTTTTGTCCCAAAATTGGGGATATATGAAAAACTTTGTGTATCTGCACTCAGAAAAAGGTAAGCATCACTCAAGTAAGTGGCTCACTTTAATACACAGTTTATACAACTGAATGCAAGATCATGCAGCTGCTTAAGAGTATTCCTAGAGAAGCCAACGTGCAGATATGGATTGAAGGATTACTGAGTGTACTTCTTGGTGTGACAGAGTCCTTGTGGAATATTAAGGCAAACTAATCATAGTGGTAGTCGTGAGAAGTTGTTACTACCATTTTAATGTGCCCAATCCTGGAACATGTTATAGTTCAATATGTTCAAATAATCATTCTGTAAGAAGGCTGCTGACAAATTTGAAAGGTTTCTGAAAAGAGCTACAAGAACATTACAGTTTGGAATACTTTTCTAACATAAAATTAAAGCAGTTTAGCTTGTAAAATCAGAAAGGTTTAAAGGTATCTTTAGACGCCATCATGATGGAAAAAAGATTGTGAACTGAAGGCAATTTTTTAAATGAGTAGCAAATTAGCAAGACTAGAACCTGATAAAAGAGGAATTCAGAATAGAAAAAAAATAATCCTACTTTGAAGCAATTAAGAGACTGAAACAACTAAAGAGGGAGCAGAACTGATCACCATTTAAAGTCTTTAAATCTAGGTCAGCTGTATGTTCTGGGTTTGATCCAGAAGCTGCTGGGTAAAACTTGATGAGCCTTGAGATTCAGAAGTTGAAATCAGTGATGGCTCCAGTGTTAAAACATGTGAATCTATAAACCCACAATGTTTTGTCATGACGTATTCAGCTACAAAATTAAAGTTATTTACTTTCTTAGAAAAGCAATTAATTGACCTTAAAAACATTAGATTGGCTTCCAAGCTGACGGAGATGAAAACCACATATATCTTAATGGTAAGGAATAAAGATCTCACATATGTAGTCTTTACCATGCTTGTATTGCCAGTTTGAACATTCCAGCATTTTTAGAGGGTGTTGTGATGGGATATGACATCACTGTAGTTTTAGATCCTGGTTTTACTGAGACATGTTTGATTATGTTAATTAGTCTGGCTTTCTCAGTACACAGGATTCCCCAGGATGTAATTCATTCAAGTGTGAAACCCCAGAGGCTTTGACCTATTATTAAACACAAAACTAGAAATAGAATAGTGGGTTTTCTTGATAAACACAATCCTGAAATAGAAAGGCCAACTTTAAAATATGGGACTAAAGTCATTTAAAAGAAAAATGTAGTTGTTCAGTACATCTCAATAAGCAACAAAAGGCATAACGTTGTATCTCAGTCTGAAAATTCAATGGTGAGTCTGTGCAGGAGCATTTGCCCATTTTCTCAGTAAGAAATATAGGTGCTCACCACAAGGCTGTGACGTAACGTTCTTTAGAATGTACTACCTCAAAAGCAAGTCTTGGTGTAACTAAAATAGATAGACTTTTAAGTCTGGTTTGCTTAACTGTTGGTTGTTGTGTTTAACTTCTGGATGCATACAAAGAAATTGTTTCTACTTCATGGTTAATTAAATTATCAGTCTTTTAACAAACTGAGATGTGGCCAACAGATTGCATGCATTTTTCTACAGATTTTCTTCTCAACCACCTTCTGTTTTAACCTTTAATTCTCTGAATTCAGATGGAGTTTGCCAGATCCAGTGGCAACTGATATTCTTCTGTCCATCATGTTCTTTAGATCCATGCTAAACTATATGAGAAGTTCATCTCTGGGGTGGCGGGTTATAGTAGTAGCAGAAATTAAAATGCAGATAGATGGTCTGTCTTTTACTCTCAGTGCTAGACCCCATCCATTGTTAATAAGAGTGGTGTGTTTCAGAGTAATAACTTATCACACGTACATATCAAGTTCATATACAGCAGAATTTGGAAAATATATTGATACAGGGAAAACACATTGGAAACTTCAATGAAAAACCGTAAAAAACAGGTATATACATAAAAAATACCACCCTGAAATTGCCTAATAAAGACATATAAAATTTTTATTAAGTATTAGTCTTTATATTTAGAAAAGTTGTGCATATGTATTCACTTTACATGAAGACAACTAAGCAAGGATATAAATACAGGCTAAATTTGTACCCCATAACCAGTCACCACTGAAAAGAAGTGCTGAGGTGTAGCTGATATGTTTATATTCACTGTAGTGTCTTGACTGCCTTGGAGCAAAATCTGGTCTCTTCTTTACATGCTTATAAACAGAATTTCTGTTAGATAAGGGGAGTCAATGGGAAGTTAGTATTTTTTTACAAAAGAGAGCAGAACAAGCAGCGGTCTGAAAAAGGGGCAGAAATGCCTGTGAACCGTTGTGCAGAGAGTCCAATCAAAAGCAGAAGGATTTTCAAACTAATTTCATTTTTTTGATATTAACTCCATTCGATCTGTAAAGCACTGTTCAGCTTGGAGCAGGTGAGCTGTTCTGCTGGAGTCAGCGGCCCTGTGGATGTTTTGCTGGCTCAAGCCTCAAGGGAGACAGCTCCTGCTAGTTAGTGAGCACTCCTCTTTTTTTAAAATTTATTTATTTAATTAGCCCTTGTAATCATAGCAGAGCAATGCTTGAATATCCAGAGCAACCCGCCATTTTCTCAGGGTGAAAATTTAAGTTTCTTCCATTTTTTTGAGTGTTATTTTTTTTCCTTCTTTGCCTATGCGATAGTTTTGCATACAAATAATTAACTTTGAGAAGCGAACCGTACCAGCATAAATTAACACCCGTGGATTTTGATGCGAGAAATATGTGTAAAGCATAGTTTGGATTGAGAGCATTTTAATATTACAGCTGAAAATGTGTGGTCTTTCAATGAGCGGAATCATTTTGAGGACACCTCAGTGTTTTATATGTTAGGCTGTATTGATGTTTGCGCTTAGAGGCAGGGGTTTAGACAAGACATTTTCAAAATCTGCTGGTGTTCAACTACCTTTGTTTCTATTGGAGTATTTTAATTTAAATTTTTTTAAAAAAACCCCTTCAAATAAGCAATTCTCAGTGCCCACAAACAGATGCAGCAGAGTCGTAGTGACAGCAGGTGTGTGTGAAATGGAAGGAATCAGACCTGGGAGCCCAGATTTTCTCATCCAGCCGTACTTCACGCCGCTTTTCTCATTTATTTTGGAGAGGACACAGATTTTGCAGCAGGTTCTGGACACAGGTATCAATTTAGGGAGAGAGTGAATCCGAAAGACGTAGACCAAAGTGGACAATCTCCCACCAACTGTTCTCTCTGTCTCGCTGTGGTCCGTGCTCAGCTCCAACATTGGAACTGACTGTACATGCTACAGCTAGCCTAAGGACAGTGAAAGGGCGTAAATTTAATAAGAAGATTACGAGCAATGTAAACTGTCAGTGACTCTTTAAATCCTGTACTACTTAAATAACGTGCGGGGGATCTTTTATAACGATCTGGGAAGTGATTCCAAAATGAACGCCCTGGGGTAGCTTAGGTTGGTAGCTGGCTATTACTTTATAAACAGTGCTACTCCAAACTGGTTTTCAGAGCTGTGACTGAAAACCAAACTAATTTTGCCCACTTTTTGCTCAGTAGCTCTTCTTAAACACATTTTGACACTATTGACTTATTTCAGCTAATTAATTTGCTGGGAAATGTGTTATTTTGGTGATAACTATTTATACAACGGTGTTTTTATACGTGCTACTTCTTCTGTGGAATGGGTGCTTGATGACAAATTTTGGCTCATTTATAAGGGCTTGGACAACTGGATTATTTGCATTGAGGTGTAATTATCCGTCTCTGACCTTCCCTTTTCAGTGGCCTGCTTGTGAATCCTGCACTTGGAAGCTCTTTCAAGAAATGTAGCAAATGAACATTATCCCTGAAACCAAATAGAAAGAAGTGAAACCACCCCTTATCGTTCTTGACAGCGATCTCTAGTAGACATTTCCATTTGGGCAGAATATGAGTTATAATAATTTGAAAAAATGGACATAGTATGTAAAGTGATAATTTATGAGCAGAATATATTGCTATAATACATCCTAATGTACATTCCTTTTACAGCAAGTGACTTAATACCTTATGATTTCGGAAAATGTGTTCATGTGAGCAATCCTGCTGAGGTACATTGTGAACTATATCTTCATTAAAAGCGCTGATATGTTTTCACAAAGGAACTTTGGAGTACCAGTGAGAACTTCCTCAAGGGAAGGTGAATGCGTCTCCCTCAGAATTGATGCAGAATGAGTTTAGAGAAAAGAACCTGAAGGCTTAAGACCCAGTTACAGCTTGAATATTGTGCCTCAACCCTTTGTAAACCCAGCCCTCAATCTCGTAATTCATTAGATCCTGATAAACCATAAAATACCTCACAGCTCACAAGATTTTGAATATACTCATGTTCTAAGTCAGAGACAAGGACTTTCAGTTTACTGACCCTTGTTAATGTCTTCCTTTTCTTTTTGTTGAAGTCAACTGGACTTTGAAATTCTAGTTTCTATAAAAAGCCATGGATTTGAATCCATGGTTGTCAGGGAGAAGGATTTAAAGCATGAAAGTGAATTGAGCATGATATTTAAAAATTACATATGTAACAGTAAACAACTTCACATAAATCATTTTAATCATTGGCAGCAGGTCTTGAAGATAAAGGATTGAAACGTTTTTAGCAAAAGATTTAAAATTTTCCATTACAAAGCAAATGTTCTACAGTTAACAACTTTCCTTTTAGCGGTGATTTTAGTATTGTCTTATGGTGTCATCGTTTACAGGTGGAATTTGTTATCATTATATACTACTATTATTAATTAATTTTACTATTAAATGGTAAATCTGATCCATGCATTAAAAACTGGAAAAGTAACGCATGTCAATGATTAGTCATGGTTATGGTTATTCTATCTTATTTTCCCTTGCTTTGCGTTTATCCTAGCTTCCACTTCACTGTTTTCAACACGGAGTGCTTTCAGTAGGCTTGGCCATGAATGGGAAACCACTGTCTGGGACAGAGAGGAGGACTGCCCTATGAAATCTGCTGCCAAAGCGGTCCGAGAAGCAATGTATTGAAAGAAGTGTTAGATATTACTTATGACTCCACCTGACTCAGGGTAGTAATCTACAAAGATGCCCAAGCCAACTTGAAGCAATTTGGTAACGCCAATAACCACGCTATGGCGGTGCTCTGCCTTGGCCTCGTCACTCATGTTGGGAAGGTGGTGGGAAGGGAACAGGAAATATAAATATAAATATAAATAATATAAATATATATAAATATAAATCCTGCATAGCATTATTTCCTCTACTTAATGAGATCCTCTGTTTCTTCAGTGCAATGGTATTTCTGTGAAGCTGAACAGAGGTCTGGAAGATGGATGACTTCTGAGACATTAGGTTTAGTCCACAGATATTTTGGGTAATCACACCATGAAAAGTCACCCACAGTTTGACAGATGTAAGTTACATTGTAAAAATATCTAACCCTTTTTCTGCTGCTGCTCCTAGAGGGGTAGTATCTCACTGCTTTGATGATTAGAAACTTTTTTTGGATTTCAAACCCTACCTGGCAAGTTTAAATTCACGTAGTTTTCTGTTTGATTGGTTGGGTTTTGTGTTTGTTTGTGGCTTTTTGCACAGTATTATTCTTTTCTTTCCTTTGTTTTTACCTCAGGAAATGCATTTACCAAATGAACCAAGCTCTTGCATTCTCCCGAGTAGCTTTTCTCAGCTTTTTTTTTTTCCAGTTTGAATTTCTTTTTCTCAAAACTAAATGATGAGAATAAAATGCAGTGTTCTGCCTAAGGTCAGTTCAGGACTTTATAGGTTGGTCCTAACACTTTCCTAAAAAAATAACTTTTCCAGAATCCTGGATAAATGCAGTATTCATTTGGAACAAAATAAAATAAAATAAAATAAAATAAAAAAATTGTCTCTCTTCATAGGCTTTTGGACCATCTTGTTAGATTTTATTTTAGATGTCTTGCTTATCTTGGTCCTTCATTTACGTTCTCCAGAGCTCATGAAATCCACTGGATTCAATGGCTTTTAAGTTAAAACAATTTATCAGTAATTTCATCACATTCCGGAATGTAGTGTGGTGATCCTGTACACTCGTGTCAGGGTCCTGAGTGCACTATTTGCCATTAATGACCCTGACCCAGCCTCACCCAGGGCCTCCAGCCACACTCAGCATCAGGAGGGATGTAAGAGTGTGATAACTTTTTCCATTATTTCCATCTTTTACTTAATAAATTCCTTAACCAGTTTTAAGTGCCGACGCCTTTCTTAGTGAGATCCCAAAAGAACCAGCACCTCCTCAGTGCAAAACAACCCTGCACGTGGGCCCAGAAGCCCCATTTAAGCCGAGGACAGAGCCTTCAGTCCCAGCCTGAGCTCCCCTGTAGGTGTGCCAGTCTCCAGTCCTGTCTCTTGCTGCTCCTGGATGGACCTTTCCTTCAGCCCCCTCGTTGGCCCATCCAACGAAGAGTTATGAAGACGATGAGGGGACTGGAGCATCTCTGTGCTGAGGAAAGGCTGAGAGCCCTGGGGCTGTTCAGCTGGAGAAGAGCAGGCTGAGAAGGGATCTCATCAATGCTCATCAACAGCTAAAGGGTGAGTGGCACGAGGATGGGGCCAGACTCTTCTCAGTGGTGCCCAGTGACAGGACAAGGAGCAACGGACACAAATGGGAACATGGGAAATTCCACCTAAACATGAGGAGGAACTTCTTTCCTTTGAGGGTGGCAGAGCCCTGGCACAGGCTGCCCAGAGAGGTGGGGGAGTCTCCGTCTCTGGAGACATTCCAACCCCGCCTGGAGGCGTTCCTGTGCCACCTGCTCTGGGTGACCCTGCTCTGGCAGGGGGTGGGACTGGGTGATCTCCAGAGGTCTCTTCCAACCCCCACTATTCTGTGATTCTGTGATCTCCTGCTGCCCCTTGACTCAGCAACGCTCTACACAACTCATTGGACCTATGTCCGTGCTTTGATTATTTACAAAAATTATGCTGGTGATTCCAATTCTCAGAGAATACATTCTCCACGGGCTTATTCCTCTCATGTCAGCTTCAATGGTATAGATTCCTGTCTCGTTTTCAAACTAGAAGTATTAAACCACTTGATACGCCTGACTGAAATGAATTCTTTTTTTTTTTTCACTACTAATACATATTTATTAACGCAGAAATGTATAGCACAAAAATATGTGATTTATGTACATTATTCTTCTGATTTGAATGCTGATGTCCTGTTCATACACTACACAACCACAATCTGTTCATGATGGATACTACTTCTTTTAAACTTTAATAAATGTAATGTCCAAGTATAAACAAAATTAAGATGTTTGTACGAAACATGTTTAAAATTCATAGACATCCTAAAGCAAAAACTTATTTATCTCCTATAAATGAAAAGTTTTGATAAATATTTCTGTTAATAAAATATTACAAAACCCTCACTTTGGGGTGGGGAAAAGGGGAAAAAAGCATCTCTAGGTTAATTCTTCCCAACTGCAGCCCCCACCACTCTGCTCTAATTCACGCTCCCGACGGAGGCTAGTGCAACGACAGGCAGAATCAGACATTCAGCAGGTAAATTTAATTATTCAATTAAGCTCTTAACAAGGTAAGTAAAGAACCTGGACCCAGCTACTGCTCCTTTCTTTATATTAGGAAGAACAGCTCAAAGGTGTTTCTCTGATGTCCTGACCTGCTGAGGAGCTGTGGCTACATGGAAAGGTAATAGACAGAAAGTTATAGCGGGGTTTTAAGATTATTTTTTTAATGTGTTTTGATGAAATATTTTCTGTCATTGGGCTTCTATTTGTTCTTTGAGAATATGTTTTTTTTTTTTGAAGTTGCTTTAGGATGAGGTGGCTTTGTTTGCATGCTTTGTTTTTTGTCTTATGAGTACTTCTTGAGTACGGGGACCCGATATATGCAGTAATGCTTTTTAACGGAGGAAAACTTAATGAGGTTGACGTTTTGCTGTTTATTTGTGTTGTGTTTTTCTGACAAATTCTAGGGATACCTTGAAATCTTG
This sequence comes from Alca torda, assembly GCA_008658365.1. Lineage (NCBI taxonomy): Eukaryota > Metazoa > Chordata > Aves > Charadriiformes > Alcidae > Alca > Alca torda. The sequence goes on along the minus strand of CM018079.1, from coordinate 80,573,126 downwards.
AATAATCCCATTGTGGTTTTGGATGCTAGGGGACTGGTTCAGCTGTTTTAGAGCTACTTCTCCCCGTTTCTGGAGTACAAAGAGCTTGGAGAAAGTCTCTGCTTTCCTGTCAGCTTTTCCTTCTATTCCAGTTTTCATTATGGAGCTTATTGTGCAGAGGCAAAGAGGCAGCGCTGAGGGGAGGGGAGGCTGCGCTGACAAGATTTAGCTGACTACTGGTGTGAAAAAGGCACAGGTGATTATTGGACTTTCCCACATCGCTATTATTTCCCTGCTTGCTTGTTTCAGTGTTTTAATTCTCAAATCACTCTACCTCCCAACGTAAGCTTTTACTGTCTTACGCCTTACTTCATGTTTGCGGTATCCATAACTCACATGTGTGAAAAGGATTGTGTTTAATTCTCTTTTTTTTAATAAGCTGATAGTCTTTGGTTTTTCTCTTATCTAATGCTTTCTACATTAACATTTCTAGCTAGTGCTGTTCATCACTAAAATACAGACGCGATGGGAAGAAATGCATATTGAGAAGGGCTTGTGCACAACTGTTAGCTCGTGTTACTATAATATTTCCTAAGTCCATACTGGTTTTGTCCCTATATTTGTGAATTATTTCTAGGAGTTGTTTGGCACTGCTTCCCTTTCTTTTTTTTTTTTGCCCTAAATGAAAGCTCTTTAGATTATTCCACTTCCAACCAGGGTGTAAATAATAGGTAAGTAGCTATAAGCAGAGGTTCAAGAAGCGCTGCTCACTGAACTGGTGTGAATGAAGAGGAAAGTGGTACCTGTGTCAGAACTGTCCTGTGACCAGGCGTGATGTGGTGAAATCCGGCTGCGTATGCGTACATACATACATACATATCTATTTCTGCCTAACAACAGCTTGATAGTGGAGGAAGGTTATTTGAACGATCGACCACCAGGTTTCTTTAGAAGCTGTGCTACTCTTTCCCACGCCACCCAACTTGTATTTGCGTGTGGCAACTTGCTTTATACTGGGAGGGGTCTAGGAAAGCTTTGTAAGATGTAGTTCTGTGCAGTTTCTCCTGATTCGGTGATTTACTTAATGCAACTATTTGGTAGCTCTTTTAATGAGTTATTTTCTAGCCTCATTATGTGGGGAGGGAGGAGGTGGTAAGTGCATCGTTCAGTTATATCTTAAAAGGATATAACTTGAAAACGTCACATAAGTCTTGAAAGCTTAAACTTTCAGTAATGTTAAAGCTGTGTAAGGGACTTCTTGCACAAGGAATTTTTTTAAATATTAGAAAATGGGAACAAATGAGATTCACCTGCTTCTTCAGGTGACTTGTTTCACTCCAATTATAGAACAAGTCTGTCTGCCTTCTGAGGCTAACTCCTCTGGGACTGGATCACGCTGGCTGCGGGGCAGTTGTTCAGCATATGCACTTAAAATTTTGAGAATATTAAATGCTAGATTACTAAGTAGGTAATGTTTTGAATTGCTTGATCTTGTGTTTTGAAACAGTCTTACACAAAAATGTGGTTTTGAAGTCCAATTCAGTGACCAAGTGATCATTTACATGCACTTAGTGAATTCGAAGTCTTTGTATCTATCTACTGATAAGATACTATATAGTTAGATATAATTCAAAATAATAGCTGTCTTCATAGAGTTGTGATGATTGTCATCCTGACCTGATTTGTGACTCTGATCTCTGTGCAACGCTGTCTCCAAATATCCATATCCAATAAATAACATTTGGCTTAGCCAGATACACATTTCTTTGTAATCCTTTAAGAGGAAGGGCAGAGGAAAACTTGTACTTTCCCATTTAGCACCTTGCTGATGTGTCACGCAACGTAACGGCTACATGTTTCTGTGGCTGGATTTTATTTTATTTTTTTTTACACCAAATACATTAGTGTCACAGTGAAGGTGTTTATTCGGTAATGGCTCCATATTAGATATTGACTACAAAGTAGCTCTTACTAAATATATTTTGTGTCGTTCTTTAAGATGTGGCTTCATAAGTTTTTTTTCTGCTAGGAGTTTTATGGGTTGCAGATTAGGTTATTAACAAGATTATGTCATTAACAAACAATTAAACATCTTTTGTCTTTTTTAATTTTTTTTGGCTTAAAAAGCAAGCACAGATTTAAAGGATAACTGCTGCTTCTACAGCTTGTGTATGCTTGTATAGAAAGTGTTAGAGAAGTGAAACAGTTTTTCCTCTCCAAATGGACTGTAACTAAAAGCTTTTGCCTCACAGATACTCATCTCATTTCCAGACTATCATTCACTGTTATACAAAATAGATAATTCTATTTTTATTTCAAGACCAAGCTGCATGGTCAAGACCTAGTCTAGTGGGAGGTGTCCCTGGCCAGGGAAGAGGGTGGAACTGGATGGGCTTTAAGGTCCCTTCTAACATGGATGATTCTATGATTTTTTAAAAGTCCCTGTTCAGCTGTTGGTATTTCCTATATGTTTGTGCTGGTCATGCATGTGATGCATCTGACCTTTAAAGCATCTAGAAACTATTGAATCTCATTAGATTGTCTTTTAGGATTTGTTTTAAGTGAATAAAAATTTTGCTTTCATTTCGGCTTATCTTCAGTGCCTTTCTTCTGATCCCCTACAGCAATTATTTTGTACCTGGATGATCCAGTTACAGAAAATCTGAACTCTGTGCTCCCAGATACTTCAACAGCAGGAGGTCAGAGTCACCTCAGAGAGCTCACATAAAATCATAGAATCTTCATGGTTGGAAAGGACCTTTGAGATCGAGTCCAACCATACACACACACAAAAAACCCCTACAATCTCTGTCACTAGAGCATGCCCTGAAGTGCCGAATCTAGACATTTCTTAAATACCTCTAGGGATGGTGACTCACCCACCTCCCTGGGCAGGCTGTTCCAGGGCCTGACCACTCTTTCAGTAAAGGAATTCTTCCTAATATCCAATCTAAACCTCCCCTGCCGCAGCTTCAGGCCATTTCCTCTGGTCCTGTCATTACTCACCTGGGAGAAGAGGCCAACATCCTCCTCTCTACACCCTCCTTTCAGGGAGTTGTAGAGGGCCATGAGGCCTCCCCTCAGCCTCCTCTTCTCCAAACTAACCATGCCCAGCTCCCTCAGCCTCTCCTCACACGACTTGGTCTCCAGACCCCTCACCAGCTCGGTCGCTCTCCTCTGGACACGCTCCAGCACCTCAGTGTCCCTCTTGTAGAGAGGGGCCCAGAACTGAACACAGCGCTCGAGGTGAGGCCTCACCAGGGCCGAGTACAGAGGCACCATCGCTTCCCTGCTCCTGCTGGCCACGCTGTTCCTGATACAAGCCAGGATGCTGTTGGCTGTCTTGGCCACCTGGGCACACTGCTGGCTCATGTTAAGCTGTTTGTCCACCAGCACCCCCAGGTCCTTTTCTGCTGGGCGGCTTTCCAGCCACTCTTCCCCAAGCCTGTAGCGTTGCTTGGGGTTGTTGTGACTGAAATGCAGGACCCGGCACTTGGCCTTATTAAACCTCATACAATTGGCCTTGGCCCATCGATCCAGCCTGTCCAGGTCCCTCTGTAGAGCCTTCCTACCCTCAAGCAGATCAACACTCCCACCTGGTTTGGTGTCATCTGCGAACTTACTGAGGGTGCGCTCAATCCCCTCATCCAGATCATTGATAAAGATTGAATAAAACTGGCCCCAAAACTGAGCCCTGAGGGACGCCGCTGGTGAGCAGCCACCAAGAGGATTTCACCCCATTAATCACAACTCTGGCACGGCCATCCAGCCAGATTTTAACCCAGCGAAGAGTACACTTGTCTGTTCCATGATTCGCCAGCTTCTCCAGGAGAATGCTGGGGGGATGGTGTCAAAGGCCTTACCAAAGTCCAGACAGACAATGTCCACAGCCTTCCCCGCGTCCAGAAGGGAGGTCACATGGTCATAGAAGGAGATCAGGTTGGTTAAGCAGGATCTCCCTTTCCTAAACCCGTGCTGGCTGGCCCTGATCCCTTGGCTGCCCTGCACTTGCCGTGAGAGCTCACTCAAGATGATCCTCTCCATGATCTTTCCTGGTACCAAGGTCAGGCTGACAGTCCTGTAGTTCCCCAGATCCTCCTTCTGACCCTTCTTGTAGATGGGTGTCACATGAGCCACCCTCCAGTCATCTGGTATCTTCCCTGTTGACCAAGATTGTTGATAAATGATGGAGAGAGGCTTGGTGAGCTCTCCCGCCAGCTCCCTGAGTACTCTTGGGTGAGTCCCATCTGGCCCCATAGACTTATGTGCGTCCAGGTGCAGAAGCAGATCATTGACTTCTTCCTCCTGGGTTATGGGTGGGTTGTTCTGCTCTCCATCCTTAACTTCCAGCTCTGGAGGCTGAACACCCTGGGGATAGCTGGTCTGACTATTGAAGATGGAGGCAAAGAAGGCATTAAGTATCTCAGCCTTCTCCTTGTCCTTGGTTGCAACTTTCCCCCCCTCATCCAGTAAGGGATGGAGATTCTCCCTGGCTCTCTTCTTGTTGATGTATTTATAAAAACTTTTTTGGTTGTCCTTAATGTTAGTGGCCAAGTTGAGCTCCAGCTGGGCTTTTGCCTTCCTGACTTTCTCTCTGTATAACCTAACGAGACCTCTGTACTCCTCCTGAGTTGCCTGTCCCTTCTTCCAAAGGTGGTAAACCCTCCTTTTATTCCTAAGTCGCATCAGAAGTTCCTTATTCATCCAGACTGGCCATTTTCCCCGCCCTTTAAACTTGTGACACGTGGGGACAGCCTGCTCCTGGGTCTTTAAGATTTCCCTCTTGAAGAGTGTCCAGCCTTCCTGGACCCCTTTGCCCTTCAGGAATATAGGGGAGGGGGCTGGAGTGACCACCCTGTTCTGGACTGTAGTCCATGTGTAGGTGGAGGAGAGATGGGACAGACAGCTTGTACTACCCAGCTGTAGATACTGGTTTGTTTCTTTTCTGTTTTATTACCAGTTTCCTGGCCTGAATCAGGTATGTATATTTGTGATTTGAACGCACATGTGTCAATACATATATAGCTCATGCTTAAATGTAACACAGTATTAAGTTCTGTCTGAAACATGGTTTTAAAATACTGAAAACCTCATATTGAACTAATGATTGATCATATTTATAACTTGGTTTCAAGTATTTATTTTCTATTATCTCTGTTATGTAATACCATTGAGTGGAGACAGTTTTAGAATTTGCAAGTCCATTTTTGACAAAATTGCAACATTAATTCAAAGGCTTTTCAGAAGCAGAGAATGACAGTGAACCATAAAACCATGTGAAATACATACTTTACTAAAAGAGAACATATTAAAGTTAATATTCTTGGCTGCATCTTCAGTTCAACATAACATGGCTTTAATTCAGCTGGAGATTTAAAGCTGATGTGGAACTTAAGACTTTATTTCATTTATTAATAAAGTAAGCATGTGAACTAACTTGGACAAAGAAGTGCATAAAATAGCAGAATGCATGCAAAATTACAGAATTGCATTCCATCACTTGTAGAAAACTCATTAAGTAGTATAAAATCACAGCAGAACTGAGATTTTTTTACTTCAAAGTTTTACTGAAACAAATGTTTTCTCAAGGTGAAGAGCTGCAGTGCCTTCATGGAGGTTTTACATTAATAAATAAAAACTAAGTTGCAGACTTATTGATGTAACCACTTCAAAAGGATATCTGCTGGGAAATGGAGGAGGACCCTTGCTCCCAGACTCTCACTCACTTAGGTCACGCATGTGTTTCTGTACGCAGAAAATACCTGCTTTGCTGTTGAGTGGACGCTTGCAAAGCACAGGCTTGTGAGAGAAGCTGTGGTACCACCCCCTGGCAGTGAGCCCTACTCCTTTAGCCGGCTGGGGTAGGCTCATCGGGAGGGAGAGTCCAGAGGATGTTTTTACATGGAATCGTTACCACAGCAAGACTCCGTGGTGTCACGTTAATACTTCAGCTAGTGAATAAGAAGCTAAACATTTCTTAAAGTTTCTAACTTTTGTAAGTTTGTGGACCTCAAATCTGGGATGTGAAGATAAGGGGGTTGGTGGAAGTCTGTAGCTTTAGGTGCTCATGTTGGACTTCTTGTGCATCTTATGTGTCCAGCTTCATCTCAGACAAAAATTTAAAGTGTGCGTATTTAAACATCTCATTGGTGATGGCATTTACCGAAGACAGTGGAGTCTGTGCATTGCTCAGACTGGGGTGGTCTGCAGCACCGTTCAGCAGCCTGTGCTGGTTGGTTTATGGCTCCCCTAGACGATGGGAGTCAGGAGTAACTCATAGCTTTGGGCAACTGGGATGCGTTGCTGGGAGTGATAACCCACAGGAGTAGGAAATGGGAAGAGGAAACCAAAGATGACATTCTGCAGCTCTTCTGCAGTCTGTCACTCTGTATGCTGACCAAACTGTGTCTTGCCTTTTCAGAAGAGATGAGGGGTGGAAGACTACTTCTCTCTCATCCTGACTGTATTGGCTGGGAGGCAGGAAATAAAAGGAATCTATAGTTTATAGAAACTGCAGCAAAAATAGGAGACTGCCAGCAAATTAGTGGTAGAACAGCTACTATACGTGTTTCTTTCAGAGGCAGGGGGGTGGGACATTGTTTTGCTGACAGACAGCTTGCCTCTCTGAAAAACGTCTTGGTTCTGTTTATAAACTAACCGTCATCTCATTTGGAGTGTCAAGTTTCTTTGTTTTGAATGATGTTCCTGGTATGTTTTTGCACCTTAGTTTTTTTTTTTTTTCTGAGGAGAGGCAGAACATGAAGCAAGTCTACTTCATCATAGATATGATATAGACATAATGGTTCAGACTCAACTGAGATCCTCAAAAGCATGGGGGGATCAGTGTACTGTTAGTATGTCCCTAATACAGCAGTTTCAGTTTGAATCCTGCACAATTCTAGAGATCATAGAATCATAGGATTGCTGAGGTTGGAAGGGACCTTCAAGATCATCAAGTCCAACCATTAACCTACCCTGACAAAAACCACTTCTAAACCATGTCCCTAAGCACCACATCTACCCTTTTTTTAAACACCTCCAGGGATGGTGAATCCACCACCTCCCTGGGCAGCCTATTCCAGTGTTTAATAACCCTTTCAGTGAAAAAATGTTTCCTAATATCCAATCTAAACCTTCCCTGACATAACTTGAACCCGTGAAAGATACTGAAAGAATTAATGAGATCAATTTGTCATCACTGCTTCAATTATATAGAGGTAGTATTTCCATTCTTCATTCTTGCTAAGGGTGCTTCTTGCTGAAAATGTCACCAAAATACTTTTTTTTTTTTAAAGAAATGTTCCTGTACATCAGCCCAGGAGAGGAGAGAGACAAATGAGAAATAGGCCTGTAGTTCCACTGGGTGTGAGATCTTGGAACAGACGAGACCCTGATGGATCAAGTTCAAAACCATTCATCATGGGTGATAGGGAGCTGTGGTCTATAGGCAGCAATGTTGTTGAAGAGCGATATATACTTTCAGTCTGGAGATGTAAATGTGCAGAACTCAGTCTCTGGCTGGTGAGTAATCCTATAGTGGATTTTGGTGTCCTGTTCCTTGGAATAAAAGAAGTTGTACGAAAAACTGCAATACAGATGCAAATAGCCTTGCATTACCAATGTAGCGTGTCAGTTCACCAATTAGGATGTCTAGCAATATGAGGTCTATTACCGAGGGAAGAGGAATGCAGTAATGGCAAAAAAGTAAATTAAGCTGCTGTGCATTTCCTGGGCCTCAGTAGGGTTAGAATGCAGTCGTCAGGAATACAGATGGAAACTCATGCTGTCAACAGTTCTGTTCTTGTCTCTGTGGCACTGCTTCATACCACTTCTGGGGAAATAGGACGAGATATGAAATTCAGTAAAGGAGTTGGTTTTTGTACCTAAGTATCTCCAGAGGATCTGGAGACAGCGGTGAGCTCTAATCTGGAGAACGTCTATAGCTGTTTTCAAAATCTGTTACGTAGTATTGCTAATTTATTTTTTTTCTTTCCAAAGTTTAAAATGAGAGTAAAAATTTTTTCTTTCTTATCTGCTTCTTGGCATAACTGAATGATTGAATACAGATGTGAAAGCCATCCAGCTTGTTGAAGACAACCCCAATGATGTCTGTAAAGGGGAAATCGCGTCTGTGAGACATCAGTAATATATAGGACTTTCCAGTAGACCTGACCTGCTGGAAATATTACTCATTTTCCACAAATGTCAAGATACTTCTGCTAGAGGAAGATCCAAAATATTTTTGCTGTATAGAAACCTCTTGGAAAAAATATCTCATTCGACAGAGGCTTTTAACAACGGCTGAACTCTTGGAGCTTTTAAGACCTCCTCATCAGCAGATAAAGCAACGAAATGCATTTAGGAAAAAGATAACTGCTGCCTCCACGTAGCTTGAACAGCATTCAGCAGCAATAGTGACAGACGAATTTTGACATAGTTCAGGAGCTCTGTTTGCACAAATTAAAAAAAAAAAAGGCCATTTGCTGCACTCATAAAGAAGTGGTAATGCAAATCTGAACTAATTCATACAGGATTCTTGAAAGCATCCCAATTCTTTCCTTCCTCAGGCATTAGGAAATTGTTTACTTGTTTAACAGTCTACTTCAGTATCTCACAAAGATTAGCAGTGGCTAGAGTAAGCTCTGGTGTTACTAACATGTGTGAATATCACAAAAAAAAAGGTTTAAAAATAAAATTTTTCTGTTTTCCAAATATCTGAGCAATGTCCATCGAAAATCCAGGTTTCAACTATGACTATTTTTCTTTCAGTGTTAAAACATCAGGCAAAGTACTTTTGTTATAATGCTGGAGTGGGTGCAGAGAGAGGAGGAAGGCTTTACAAATGTATTTAGACATATCCTGGCGGTTATGCTTTTACTGTTATGTTTTATTTAAATGATTGTATTTAAAATTGATGAAAGGTGAGATCAAGCAGTGTGCTTTGAAAAAAAAAAAAAAAACCACAAAAAAACCCCACTCCTCAATTCAATATAACCAGCACGACTTTTGTTTCACAGTGCTCTTTCTTAAAGGTAGTACACTTTGGCTTATTATTTCAGGAAAATGTTTTCTAATTATCCTGCATGCCTAGACACCGGTGGGAGCCTGCTCTGAATAAGTGAAGGCTGTTAGGTGAAACAAATGTAAAACGGAACAAGTGTTGGGTTACTAGAATTAATAACAAAGCTACTTGCTGGCTATTGGCAATAGCTAGCTGTAATATCCTTTATGTGAAGGATGCACATGTGTCATGGTTTAACCCCAGCTGGCAACTGAGCACCACGCAGCTGCTCACCCCCCCCAGAGGGATGGGGAAGAGAAATCAGAAGGGTAAAAGTGAGAAAACTCATGGGTTGAGATAAAGAGAGTTTAGTAGGTAAAACAAAAGCTGTGCTCGCAAGGAATGCATTCCCTGCTCCCCATGGCAGGCGGGTGCTCAGCCATCCCCAGGGAAGCCGGGCTCCATCGCTGTAACGCTGACTTGGGAAGACAAACGCCATCGCTCCCAGCCTCCCCCCTTCCTTCTTCTCCCCCGGCTTTATACCCTGAGGGTGACGTCCCATGGCATGGGGTGTCCCTGTGGTCAGTTGGGGTCAGCTGTCCCGGCCGTGTCCCCCCCCAGCCCATGACTGGTGGGGTGGGGTGAGGAGCAGGAACGGCCTCGACTCTGCTTAGCAATAACTAAAACACTCTTGCGTTATCAATGCTGTTTTCAGCACGTAGCCAAAACACAGCCCCAGACTGGCTACTATGAAGAAAATTAACTCTATCCCAGCCAAAAGCAGCACAACATGTAAATGACATCCTGAAGCTAAATACAGCACAGATGTCTTGCAAAGTCGGCAGGTGGGAAATAAACTTTCCCAGGGAACAATGAGACATTTGGAGTCTGGCTTTACAGTGCACAAGACTTTTTTTTTTTTTTTTCCAGCCACAGAAAAGGCAAAAATCAGCTCTTTGAACCATTTTTCTCTGAAAATAATTTATTTGAAAGGAACTTATCTCAACAGAAGTGAGAGTGCAATAAGGAAGATATCTCAGTGTCCCCCAGTTCTTTTTTCCATGTAGTGTTAAAAACGTTTTTTAAGATACAAGTATTATATGTAAATGTGTGAAACTGTGTGAATGTTGTCTTTTTAAAAAAAAAAAAACCACAATAAACCCCACTATTATTTATTGGAAGAAGGCAAACGGGAGGAATTTCGGAATGCTGTGAATAGCATAGTATACAATATGAGGATGCTGGGAGCAACGTTCCCAGGTACATGGTAGAGCCCCCATCACTGAAGGTTTTCAAGATGGGATTGGACAGGTGCTAGATAACCCCATCTAGGCTCCCTTTCCCATGAAAGTATGGACCACATGATCCATCAAGGTCCCTTCCAACCTGGGATAGTCCGATTTCTATGCCATAACTAATCTTTACAAGATTTCCTGTTGTACTGGGGCTCACAGAATCCTAGAATTGCCTCAGTTGGAGGGGACCTTTCAGATCGAGTCCAACCATCAAGCTAATTCTGACAAAAACAATCACTAAACCTTATCTCGAAGCACTATGTTGCTGACCATTTTCAAATGTTGATGCTTCTTGTCAGTGACTTCTGAAGGTCTTGTTCTTCTGCTGTGCAGTTGAGGCTAGAGGAGTTTTCCCTTATCTTAAGAGAATAGTTTCAAAATGTGATTTTTTTTTTCTTTTTTACTGGCAACCTGTCAACCCTAATTTATGACCAGGAGCAATTGAAATACCTTACCTGAGATCAGTTGCTTTCCAGACAGTGAAATGGACCGCAGTCTGCCCATTGTGTGTTGGCTCTGTTTATTGAAGAGCTTGCGCTGTTTCCCTTAGCTGACCAGCTCTAAGACGTGCCATTCTGCCGGGGCAATGTTGACTAGACCTCCTTGCCAGCTCATAAAAATAACTGAGACCCAAAAAACTTCACTTGAGATGAAGTGAATCCAGATAAAGTCTGAGAGTGGTCTTCCAAAGCAGCCCGTGGAATGGAAAAATACTTGACAATGAGGGGACTCTATCGGAGTCCCTTCAGTGCCAGATGATTTTCCAGATATTTTTGTCTCTTACTTTATGAAAATTAACTTATGCTGTGGTGTTCTTGCACTAAACTACCAAAAACAGTAAATAGGCATGAAGCAAGTGTCCCTGCATTTGCTAAAGTGAACTGACCAAGAAAATTACCTGCCTTTCCTGCTGTTTTTCTCACCAAAGGTGTTACTTTTTCTCCAGTGGAAAACAGAAGCTGAAGTAATGACTGTTCTTTTCAGAATAGCATTTGTGTTTTGGGGTGTGTATGTATACATATATATATATATAGAGAGAGAGGTAAATATATATATATTTCTGTTAAACATGAAGGTAGTCTGTTGAGGAAACTTATAAGTATTTGTACATGTTTCTAATTAAATGTTGAGAAGAAAGCGAAATGAATTGGTTTTGCATAAATGTAGACTAGTCCCCTACTTAGCTCTGCCTAGCATCCAGGAGGTGAAAAGTCTAATGGAAAAGATAAATAGCAACTGAAAGCTGCTGAATGTGCTTTATTTAATGTAGGAAAACTGCTCTTTGATGGACTGAATTCTTTTCTTTGATGTTACACAAATGCAATTTGTCACTGGTTCCAAAAATCTACCAGATTCACAAAACGTCCTTGTCCAAAGGGGAAACAATCCTGGAATTTGAGGTCTGTGAAGGGAATTCCCAGTACAATTACTTTGGGGTTTCAACTGAGGAGTAGAGGGAGGAAAATGCAAGCAGAAGCCTAAGTGCCTTCACCATATTTTTTTTTTTCAGGATAATGTAAATGTGTGTTAATGTAGTATTTCACCAAGGCCTTGGAGAGACTTCTTCAAAGCCTGTAAAAATTCGTGCGTACTGACTCCTGGTGTGCTCAGGAGCTTGTGCACATTGGAGAGTGTAAGCGTTTATCTGTTGTTATTGCTAATTCTAACAGAGTTCTGACATACGGAGTCGCACTTGAGGTCACTGACGCCGTGTTGCCAAACTGCCAAATGCCAAGTAGCGTGCACCAGGGAAAGCTGCTAATGTGCTACGAATTTGTGAAATCCCTTTAAAAGGGCTTTTTAAAAGGGTGTTATCTGAAGCGATTTCTCTCACGCGCTCAACGGGATGCCTGGTGGAGGGTCTTGGCTGAACAGCATCAATGTTGGACATTGAGGTGTTGGAGCGTGTCCAGAGAAGGGCTACAAAGCTGGTGAGGGGTCTGGAGGACAAACCTTCTGAGGAACGACTGAGGGAACTGGGGGTGTTCAGCCTGGAGAAGAGGAGGCTGAGGGGAGACCTTATCACCCTCTACAACTACCTGAAAGGAGGGTGTAGAGAGATGGGGGCTGACCTCTTCTCCCTGGGGCAAGTGATAGGACAAGAGGAAACGGGTTCAAGTTATGTCAGGGGAGGTTTAGATTGGATATTAGGAAACATTTTTTCGCTGAAAGGGTTATTAAACATTGGAATAGGCTGCCCAGGGAGGTGGTGGATTCACCATCCCTGGAGGTGTTTAAAAAAAGGGTAGATGTGGTACTTAGGGACATGGTTTAGAAGTGGTTTTTGTCAGGGTAGGTTAATGGTTGGACCTGATGATCTTAAAGGTCCCTTCCAACCTCAGCAATTCTATGATTCTATGAACGTTGTCTGGGTACAAAGAGAAGCTTTGGCAGCAGTTCACGTGGATGAAGTCGCAGCTTCCCACCAGCAGACAAATGGTTTCAGAACTTGCAAAGTGACCCAGACTGGTGGATCTTCACCTGTTTCAGGCGTCACTGCCATCTCTGGTCCTAAGTCTGTAACAGAAATTAAGCAAAATATCAACTGGATAGCGGAAATCTCTGCTTTCCTGCCTCCAGAACTGGAGGTCTGGACTGCAGCCTTACGCAGGCAAAACACAATTCCCAGGGCTGCGAGGTATAATGCAAATAATTCCGATGGATTCAGCGTTATTGGAAGCGGCTCTACTTGTAACCGTCTAATGACCATGCAGTGAAGTACTGGGCTGGTTTATAACAAAGTCCTTTGATTTCCTGTGCCTGTACTTCCCGTAAGAAGAAATCTCTTTGCACTTGTTGACATATTACACAAAGGAAAGCTTTTATTGGGCTAACTGTGAATAATGGAAATTGGCTGACTGCTGTGTCAAGAATTACTTGATAACTGCATTTACGTGCATATACATATGCTTTCAGTAGTAGCACAGCAATTGCTTTAAGGAGCAACTATAATATCAAAGGGATATAACTGACGTGTGGGGTTTTGGTGGTTTTTTTTTTTAGGGGGGGAGCAGAAAGGTGGTGTTTTTTCTTCAGGAAAATAGAAAAAAAACACCTTATTGAAAGTATGTGGATTTAACATTGTTTTTATCGATTTTTCATGACAGATCTCTTTGCTCCTGTTTTGAGGTATGTGCTTTAAAGACTCAAGATCATGGGTCATTGTGGAGATACCTTTATATCCATATATCTGTCTAATTATGGGAAAACAGCATACATCAGGCCAGAAATACTAAGAAGTTGATTCCCAGTGGTTTATTTCAATAGGGAAAGTAATCCAAAATCTAGGTACTAAAGCGTTATTTGATCATATTTAAAACTTACAATTGAATCTTAGAATCCCAGAAAGGACCTCTGGAAGTTGTCAGGTCCACCACCCCGCTCAAGCGTGGCCATGGGTTGCCTACAACTGTATCCAGATGGCTTTTGAGTATCTCCAAGGATGGAGACTCCACCACTTCTCTGGGCAAAAACTGTGGCAAACAAATGACCTGTTGGGTATTCCGTGGCAGAACAGGTGCTGGAAGGCACACAGGTGTGGGAATGACTTCTGCGAGTTGCATAAAAAAGCATTTCATTAAAACTTCTATCTGCCCAGTAACAACTTCTGACTTGTACCAATTCAGAGGTTGGTTTTTTTTTTTTGTTATTCCTATGCTGTTTCCTTAACCTGGCTCCGCTCTGGCTATGTGGTAGAAGAATTGCCTGGGGTAGCACCCCCTTCACAGGATATCTGAGCGATGACACAACAGCGGGCAAGCTGCGTCTATCAAGATGTAAACTGCCTCAATTTACCTTTTAGTACACAAAAGACTGAGTTCAGCTTCGAAGATACACACTAAATTTTTTTTTTAAATCACTATTTGGTGTCTTCATGCACTAAATGTTAATGTAATCCACTTACACGTGATCAAATAACTGCTGAAAATATCAAGTTGTTCTTAAGCCCCACTCCTTCCTCTCCTCCAGCAGATACTGAAAAATACATGGTGAAAACAGACACATCTAAGAAATAAAGAAAAATTGAACATCAAACAGTACTAAGGACTAAAATATTTACTTAGAAGCCTGTCCAAGGGAGAGAACTGCCTCCAAGAGATAATTCAGTTTTTTTTTTTGAAGCTAATAAGCGAATATATTCTTTAAATTCATTAAGCTTTCTGTTGCAATGAGCAGCTTCCCAAATCAGCTTCTTTAGCAAGAAGTTAACCTTTAAACTTCATAAATTTCATAAAAGTAACCTTTAAACTTCATTTCATGCACTTAAACTTTTTTTCTGTTTTTTTTCTTTTTTTTTTTAAGGATTCCCACTGGAAAACTGTATATAGAGTATCTAAGATGCATATGAAAATATTTCCTTCGTAGTTTTTTTGTAGAGTTGCATTTCGTATTTTGTTGTATTCGTGTTCCAGTCTCTTGCATGTTCAGGAAAGTAACAGGCGTGTGTGCAGCAGCATGAAACTTAAACTTGCGGTGTGGAGATACTCTGTGTAACAGTAAGCTGTAATGGCTGTTGTAGGTGCAACCAACATTCGACATTTTTTTTTGTCACCTTCTCTCTTTGAGCGGACAATATGGGATTTTCACAGGTACCAATCCAGTGCCAATATTGTCTCTCTGATACTTGGCCAGACCTCGAAGATCTGAGCATAGTAACTTTAAATTTCATTTTTAATTAAATTTAAGTTAAATTTAAATTGAATTTAAATTAATTTTAAAAAAAATGAAATTTAAATTAAAAAATAAAAAAACCCCTAAATTTAAATAGAAACTTTAATTTAAATTGAATTTTTAATTAAATTTAAATTAAAAAAAAAAAAGCGCCAGTAAATTTTAGTTTTTCAAGCAGAAACCTTGAGTTCATGGCCATACCTATGTTTTGCAAAAGCGTGTGCCTCTGGCTGGGGTAGGAGGTAAAATCCTCAGCAGTGAATGCTCGGCACCCCGTGGCGGTGGATATGTTGCTGCCCAGGTGTAGTAACAACAGCGATGAGCTCGAGCCCTGAGGACGGGTGCCTGTAGTTCCTCCACAGGCAGCTGATGGCAGAACAGTCTGCTTTCGAAGGCAGAGCTGTCACAGCAGGGCGTGTGGTAAAACGAACTGTGGAACAGCACGTGCATCCTCTTGTGCGACAGATGCTCCTCTGGCTGAGCTGTATCGCTCCACAGGACAGCAAGGGGCCGGAGTGATTACAATTATTTACAAATAATCCTAAAGTTCTGTGTCAGGCTTTACAGGCTTTTAAGTGTGGGTATGTATCACGACAGCAGGCACACCTCGGGGGCAACTTTGGTCTTAATTATCCACAAATATCAGGTATATATTAGAATACCCATTTTTTCCTCTATTAGTCCTGGTTATTTTTCTCTGCTTTTCCAGTACAAATGTTACTGATGGTAAAACACGCATTACGAGGCATCCCTGGGAAGGCTGTCTGTCTCTGAACAGTCGTACGAGTGTTTTGGGTTTTTTTGTTTTTTTTTTTTTTTTTTCTGTAATGCAATACTAGTGGGTATTGAACTTACCACAGAGTGGTCACAAGAAAATAAATATTCATGTTTAAATGTGTCATAGAAGGTATTCAGAATTCTGATAGACTTGTGGTGCTCTAAATTAAGATAGTAAATGAAGCCTAGGTTTAGGAATATGATTATAGAAAAAATGTATTTACGCTTGAGTTCTGACAGACTTGTCACATTTGGTTTCTAGGGTGAGCCTGTGGTGAGGCTTTGGGGTGGGGGTGAGCGTGGAGGATTCTCTGCTCTCGACTCCCCGCCCTGCTGGGAAGTTCGTTTGTGATACAGGTGTCTTTTTCCACATTTGTAGTTCCATGACTATGGGATTGCCGTTGGAGGCAAACTTTAAACAAAAACTGGGGCAAATACTGTGAATGCTTTAGACCACCAGGAGGTCTGAAATACAGCCACAGTCATCCCTGAACTTTTTTCTGTTGATGTTCATTAAGTATCTCCGTATTATCACGCACTGTACCAATCTGTGAACAATTCAATTAAGAAAAGAAGCTAAGAATGTCAATTTTCTGTCTTCAAATATTTGCTAATATGGTTCAATAACAGTAAGACACATATTAAAAAGCAGTGCGGCAGAATATCTGTGAAAGTTCCTGTCTGAGGAGGAGGAAAAACTGGACACTTTTTTCTATGAGACAATAAAGTTTACTCTGCCAGGCCCTGCAGGTTCTGGGTATGATTCACTCCATGGACCAGTTGATTAAATGAGCCAAAGCCTTAAACCAGTGTTAATTATCCCAGTTTTTCTTTAGGTTTTGGGCTGTGATTGGTGATATTACTACCTCAATATGGCCAGCTGCAAGGAGCAGAGAGTTGGACTCGATGAGCCTTATGGGTCCCTTCCAACCTGAGATACTCTACAAACTGTAGATGTAACTTTTCCTGATTAGGTAATGAGAAGTCTCAAATTTTGGGAGATTTATAATTCTAGACTTGAATCTGTTCTACTTCTGAACTGTAACGTTAAAATTTTCATTTACCAGAGGGGCTCTGTTAAAGGAAAATTGAGAGCGCTTTCAATAGTTTTTAGATAGAAATTGAAACTTCCATCAGCTTCTTGAAGACAAATAATTTTCAGAAACTTGCACTCTTAAGTTCTACAAATGAAGCTATTGATGCCTGTCTTTGACACATCTGTTTTGCAAAATCTTCCTTTTAACAAAAAGGTTTTTCCAAAGTATCACAGAGCGTGCCAGTGTACCTCTGAAGAGTTGTGAAATTTAAAATAATTTGGCTTAGCTAGTAGTTGGTCTCAGATGTGAGAATGGAACTCTTGAAAGGCAAGAGGCAGCTGAAGTTCTCTAGTCCCAAATATTAGCTGAATTCCGGAAGAAAGTCCTTTTGATACAACACCTGGTCTCCTCTTTCTCCCCCTCTTTCTTTCTCCCCCTCTTTCTTTCTCCCCCTCTTTCTTTCTCCCCCTCTTTCTTTCTCCCCTTCTCCCCCTCTTGCTTTTCTCCCCCTCTTTCTTTCTTTTCTCCCCCCCCCCTCTTCTTTCCTCTTTTCTCCCCCTCTTCTTTCTCCCCCTCTTTCTTTCTCTTCTCCCCCCCAACTCTTTCTTTCTTTCTCCTTCTCCCCCCTCTTTCTTCTCCCCCTTTCTCTTTCTCCCCCCCCTTTCTCCTCCCTCTCCTTTCTTCTTTCTCCCCTCTCTTCTTTTCTCCCCCTCTTTCTTTTCTCCCCCCTCTTTCTTTCTCCCCCTCTTTCTTTCTCCCCCTCTTTCTTTCTCCCCCTCTTTCTTTCTCCCCCTCTTTCTTTCTCCCCTTTTTTCCTCTTTTCTTTCTCCCCCTCTTTCTTTCTCCCCTCCTTTCTTTCTCCCCCCTCCTTTTCTTTCTTCCCCTCCTTTCTTTTCGCCCCCTCTTTTCTTTCTCCCCCCTCTTTCTTTTACTCCCCCTCTTTTCGTTTCTCCCCCTCTTCTTTCTCCCCCTCTTTCTTTCTCCCCCTGTAAATGGGCTGGCTTCTCCCGCATTTGCAAGATCTTAAGAAAATATTAAATACTTCAATGTTCCTACACTGCTTTGTTTTATGCTCTGTTCTTGCTTATTTTTCTTTAGTTCTTTAGCGTGTTGGTGTTTCCCCTGCAACCTTCTGTCTACCCTACAGCACTTCTAGTAGCAGATCTGTTTTCATAAATCACTTTGAGAGAAGCCAACACACATAAAGGAAATATATGTTGATTTCTGCCCTGCCCTGACATCTAACGGAAAGTTAAAATAAAGGCCACAAGAAAATTCCACTGCAACTCGTGCCACACTTGTTTTGTGCTCTGTGGATGTGCAGTTTTTCTTTTGGTCTGGAATATCATTCTGATTTTAATGGGTTTTTTGCTTGTGAAATGAGATGGTAATGAAATGAAACACAACTAGGTTCCAGCCCTCAAATCCGTTCTCACTTCTTCACGGAGGAAAAGCTTTCACTGACGTCAATGACAGTTTTGCCTGAGTCAGAATTGCGGGATTGGGCTGATAGTGTCTGACTTAATGAATTTCAAAGAGGTTTCATTTTGTGACCAGACAGATCATTTTGGAGAGTCTTTCACAGCCAGTGGAAATGCTTCTTGTGATTGTGGTTTTGTTTTCTTTTTGTTTTCATGCTTCTTTAAAGCTTTTTTTCTTTCTTCCCTGGGAGATGATACTCTAACAGATGAACAGAGTGTTTTAATTGAAAGGGTAGTAATGAGATTACTGTAAGAGCATTTTAAAATCTTGCTGAAAGATGTGTAGATTTTCTTGGGATGAGTTTCTTTTTTTTTTTTTTGTTAGTAGGACTTCAAAAGGTTTTTCTGCAACATTCTTCCTTTGTAGAAGTTTGTATTGCTGCTTGGCAACTATGAGGGAAGGCTTATTTAGTTAAAAAGAAAAAAAAAAAAAAACAAAACCAAAAAAAACCCCAAAACAAACCAACCAACCAAACAAAAAAACCACCAAAACCCCCTCACATTTGAGTCTTCTTAAGATTGGTTCACAGTCACAGAGATCAAAGAAGGAGAAGGCACAGAAGAAAGAGGAGGGAATTTCAGAGTCCATCGCAAACAAGGAAAGAAGTATGTGTGGAGGGGTGATTTTGTTGTGTTGTTGGGTTTTTTTCTTCCCCATTTGCTTTGACAACAGAACTTTCTCCCTGTTCAGCCTCATATGCACTAGCCTGCAACTATCCAATGGTTTTGGAAGTAATAAATGCAGCCAGCCCTAACCTGAAATCAGACCTTAGCCTGTGGGAGTTGATAAAGGGATAGTACTTATTTTTAGTAGGCCTGCTACGTAGAACTTGTTATGATACTTGTTTGGATGTCTTTGGGGATTTTATTTCAGTTGTTTTAAACCCCCAGGCAGTCTTTTTATATGCAGCTCTTTAGAAAGCTTTGCAAATGACCTTAACCTGAGGTTGCCTTTTGCTGAAGTTGAGCAACTCAACATAATTTTCCAGCCACCGGCTGTTTCACAGATCACGCTGCCTACGACTCTGCAATCCAAGGCTGCTTATGATATTTACACTTGAATTGTAATGACCAGTGCTCCCTCTTGGCCACACGTGGAACTGTGTGAACAACGCAATGGACACTTAGCAAAAATGCAAGTAAGATACCTGTTGACTACATTTACATGAGCATATGAAGGGAAAGATGCAAAACTCCTGGCTGGTATTAATTGAACTGATACTCCTGAATGCTAATTCACCGCCTTCTCGATAGGTCAGCAGAATTGGTGTTGGTTTAGCTGGAGAAAATAGTCTAGTAAACTCACTTTTACAGGCACTATTTATTTTTCCTGGTTTAAATTGGGCATAATATACTTAAAAGCTCTGAAGTAGCACATCTGCAAGTCCTAATGCAAGATTATGGCTTAAGTACCAAAAGTCCACTTTGTACAATGAAAAGATTTGGGAGGTAGGGCAGGGGGGAGCTGGGAATACACTCTGGAGCATTTTCGTAGTGATGCAAAAAAATCATCCTGTGATGGGCCAGGTAGCTTTGTTAGTCACAAAAATAACATGATTCCAGAACATCTGAATGTTTTTTAGTCACAAAGATTCAACAGAACCGGTGCTCGGTCTGATGGAGCTTAACAACTGTGTGAACTCTGCTCCTCGTTGGAAACCTGACCCCCCTCGGTGGTGGGACCGGTGAAATACCTCATGTCAACAGCGGTTTGGCTTTGCAAGGGTTGTGCCCAGCTAGCTGAAATCTTTCACATTGCTGCTTTTAAACTACCCCAGGTGTTTGAGGACCGTTAAGTGCACAGTGGCAAATAACTTACCCAATTCGACTATATTAAGAACTTACTGAGCTGTTAAGATTTTATATACCTGTCCTTTTGGATTAAGTTTTCATTACTCTATAAGGGATCTCTATAACTGAGGACGATAGTCAATATAAAAAGACTTCATTGTTCCTTTTATTCTGAGTACTCTACATTGGACTAATTCTTGAAGTGCATGTTAATTTGCAAACCCGTAGGTGGTTTTTAGTAGATTTATTTGTCAGTGTTGTGGGTACCTCTACTGCCAGATACATGTGACCTGTCCAGAACTGAGCTAACAGGCATACTTGAACACTTGCTTATGGTAGTTAAGGGTAAAAAATTAATGCTTAACATCTGGAGAAAAAAAAAAATTCTGATTTTGATATCTAGCTTGGCTATGGGAATTCACACACAAAAGTAGACCGTGTTAGTTTTGGAATGAGAACCTGGTTTATATGCTCCAGAAGCAGGTATAGACAGAGATAAGGCTTGAATTATCTTAAAATTCGATAAACTCGCTGCTGTTCTGGGATGGTAATAACGCCACGTCGGTATCTGACAGATTTAGAGCAGCGAGTACACCTGCAAGTGAAATGACGTGGAACATAGAATGGTTTGGGTTGGAAGGGACCTTAAAGCCCACCCAGTGCCACCCCCTGCCCTGGGCAGGGACACCTCCCACCAGACCAGGTTGCTCCAAGCCCCGTCCAGCCTGGCCTTGAACCCCTCCAGGGATGGGGCGTTGTAGTGGGTTGGGCATCCGCGCTTTGGGCTTGGTTTGAAACACTGATATTTAGGATCTTCCAAACTGTTCTTTCTACAAATACATCATAACAGCCTGGACGTTTGCTGAAAGTTTCTTTGCTGGATCTGTGAAGAGCGAAGTGGCTGTGTGAGAGTTCTTGAATACATCTCTACAGTTTGTTCTTATCCTTGTCACGGCCAGACAAAGACGGTGACAATGATGTTTCATTTCCTCTACAGGCTTAGAAGGGAAGAAGGAAAGTCTCTCCCCTTGTCATTGCACATATTCCTATTATTCCTATCACATTTGACACAAGGATTTCCATCAGTACAATGGAAAATGGAGTGGAATCCATATGAAAACCTGGAAAGGGGGAGTATTTATAAATACTTTCTCTAAAGGTAGCTTTGAAATGGGAGATAGCTGTGTGTACTGCTTTTCTTAAATTATTCTCCCTTTCCTGGCTTTCATATGGATTCCACTCCATTTGCATGCTCGTATAAATACAATGACGGGTATGTAAAATTACTATATTGAGTACTTCTGTATGTGATCTTCTTTCCCAAGGTAATCCTGGTTAGATGTAGTTTTGTAAGGTAGTGCTTTACCAAGACAAGAGAAGTTCCCAAAAATTAATCTGGATGATACAAAATAACTGCATCGGTATTGCTGGATGCAATAGAAATACTTACGCTTGTGGAGGAATATGAATATGTGCTTTGGGAAATGGTTATTTTTGTCAAGTAAAGGAGGATATGTTATTGTGACCAAGCAGTTGGGATGCTGGTGGGCCTGGTGCTCACGCAGAAGGGAGCACGCACGTGTGCATGCACTCACAGTCTCTCTTTAAAAAAACAGAACAAAACAACAAAACCCCAAGCGACTGAATACGTGATATTAATATCTTGGTTTAGATGGGATGTTTGTTTATACCGCTAACTTCATATGGAATTCTGCCAGCCCTACAATTAAATGCATGTTGCCAAGACATTTCCATTCAGAATAAAATGTCTTTTTTTTTATTTTCAAAAACATCTTTTAAAAATATCATTTTAATAATTCTTGTTTCTTTTTAAGCACGTTCATTTTAAATATATATATTTTACTTGTGATTTACCGGGTTTGTGAGGCGATGATTTGTGTGCTGTCCCCATGGATGGAGGTCTCGAGGGGGATGGCGTTGCAGCAGTGCCAGTGAGATGACCCAAAGAGAGCCCGAGCACAAGGTATTGCGGGAGCAGGAAAGAGGCAAATCGTAAAATGATCTTGCAGATAGAAAAGTTTATGGGACATTTAAGCTTTCATGGTGTTCTAATGGAATGAAAAAGGGAACTGTGAAAAGAGAATCGTATCTATTTTGTTATCTGAGTGTTAGATCTATTACTTTGCATTATACAATATATTTCCAAGCAAATTAATAAGCAAGTTCAGGGATACGTGTTCCCAAAAGCGAAGTTTCCTTTGCCAGTGGATGTGTGCAGGCAACTTCCTTCGTGCTGAAGCCCTTCGTGCTATCGTTGCTTGCAGCAGCGCTCGCACAAGGCAAACTCTTGTGGCTACCGTGTTCCACACCGGGAAGGTTGAGAGCTGTTTTCTTGCCAACTGCAACCTGACCTTTGGACAGGTGTTAATTCTTTTTTTCTCCCAAGTCGATGGTATTTATTGCAATAGTAAGTCTTCCACTTCATCAGGAAAATAAAACCCAGAAATACAGTTAACCAACTATTACAGTAAACATTTTTTTTCCTCTATTAAATAGTATTAGAGCAGAACAAATGTTTTTAATTATGCTGATCCCAACAGAGCTTTCAGGTATATTCTTTAAGAACTGCAAATACTCTAAAAACAGCTGGCAGGTTTTTGTTTCCCACTGTGTTACGTGGTTTCAGGGTACCAGCAGCTCCTTGTGGTAACAACTTTCTGGCTGGAATACGCACTGCCTGGTGTTGATTATTGACCCTGGAACAACTTATGGAATAAACATTTATACCTTATAGTAAAGGGGGGGAAACTACGAATGGATTTGTATTTACTTTTATCCAGATTTGTCAAAATAACCGGAATTGGCTAGCAGCAGCCCCGTGAACTTCACCATGGTACGGGTTATTAAATGCGATTCACATGTCAGTCTGACAATGTCATGTTCTCTCTGTGCTGCCGCTGACCTGATTTGCTACAAGGCTGGGTCAAATCTCTTACCAGGGGAGAGCGGGGAGTTTTACAGCTTGCTCCAGGGCGGATTAAAATTGGAAGTTTGCCACCAGGTCTTTGATCCAACTAGTTGCTGTAGATCTGTAGTTTAAAAAGAGCTGTGACTTCCATTCTAAGTGGTGTACAACTAGCTATTGAAATATATCCTTCACTATTAATCAAAATCCAGAATGTTTTTTTTTCTTTTAGGGCTGCTACAAACATCTCACATAACCCTTTGCAATTCTTCTGTGCTATATAGTCCAACAGAATAAACGAAGTTGACTGTCTGTCTTCATAAAATACCACACGGCTAACTGCACATGTGCAGAGTCTACTAAATCACTCCCATTTTGCACAAGAAAAACAGAACATTTTTTTTCCTTACTCTGTGATACTTCGGGAAACCTCATGTAACCCCTAAATGCCACTTTGTGGAGAGTTCTTCTTGAGTTTGATCTTACTCCTGACAAAGTTTCTGTATGATACAATTCTAAGACAAAGATCTATTGCATCAAGCTATCGCCAGTTTTGAGCCCTGAATCTTAACATCACGTAGGCAGTTCTACAGCACTCTAAAAGCTCTCACTTCTCGGCTCTCTGCTGAGAAGAAGTATTCTGCAAGTAATTAGGTTCTTAAACTTATTTTTCAGAAAGATATTTGTATGCAGAATTTGTGAAGGAAGTGTTTTATACATGAGGAAGAACTAAAACATCTGGCCAAGAGTTTGCCTTAGATTTGCTTTCAAGTATCACGTAATATATTTTTGAATAAATGTTGGATTAGGTGATTTCTTTTTTGTTGGACAGCTTTTCATCCTGTATCCTGGCCATTACGTTGTTATATTTGTGGGGTGCAAAAAATATACAAGATGCAGAAAACAATTTATTGCTTTGTTTTAGTTCACTAGCCGCAAAGTAGGCTCAACAAGAAATACGAGCATGGGTCAGACGCAGTTATTGTCGCAATGAGTCATGGCTTAATCACATCTTAGTAGCTGATGGTAAATCAGTTGACATTTAGTTCTCTGAAACTTTAAAACTTTATTATGAGAAATAATGCAATGGTAAATTGAAGCTTAAATACATTTTTATGTTCACACAATCAGTTCCGTCTCAGTCTTCCAAGTGCTCAGTGACTAGTGAAGCATTTGAGAAGTTATCAGTTGGAAGTGTGAGCTTTTTAAGGCAGATTGCTCATGAGTGGTCTTAGTATTAGACAGGAAAAACAATTTCCGTGTGTAGACTTTATGAGCAGGGAGGAAATAGTCTCCAGGCTAATATTTCTACCAATGGTATTATCTGGAGACTGCGTCTTGTTAAAAATACCTCAAATTAAAGCTGGAAACAAACAAGGAAAACCTATTTTTCCCCCCAAATAGTTGAAGAAAAATAACTTAAGCTGCTGCTTAGTGCTGATTATAACTGTAAGAATTTGGGATAAAGTTGATGGATGAATACTTGGCTTTCTAGATACCGCTGGGAGTTGAAGGGGCAGCAATAAATCAGATGCTCTGCCCTACATACCTGGCTCACATGTCTCGATAAGGAAGGGGAGAGATGACGTTTCTTCTGTTGTTTTTTTTTTTTTTTTTCTGGACTACAGGTGTAGAAAAGTATAAAATAGGGGAATGTATCTTCTACTTGCATAACCTTTTTTTGATAGAACAAACATCATGGGGGAAAAAAGAATAAAGTATAAAACTAAACTTCCTTTCGTTAAGCTGTTTCACAGTTTAATAAGATGAATCTCATCTTACTTCTTATTTACATCCTCACGTGTCTATTTCTGACCATATTTCTCATCCACCTTCCCGAATTCTAATAATCAGTCTCTTCTCCCTTGTGTTCACGGAAGCATCTATGTTTTGAACAAACACCGGCATTTTTGCTGCCTTTTACATTTGCTTTCCAGTATGAAGCCTGGTCCATTGCTTGTCTACTAGTGCTCTCCTGCTACCTTCTCTCTACTTGATGGCCATTCAGCCCTGATACGTGGGTTTGTATTTGATTGTATTCCTAGTGCTAGGGGTTAGTAGGACTAAAAAGAGATTGATTGGTAGTACCCTACGCTGAGGAGGGGCTGGAAAAACTTTTTGAAGACCAATCAGTAACTGGTTCCTGCACCTCTTGGAAGAAGTTCTCTGTTCTTCCCTGATGACATACGTAAACTCTTATTTTTCTCCTGACTTTCCATTCACATTTGGCCTCTCTCCCCTTAACCTCCTCTCAACTCCATACCAAGGGTGTTCATCCTTAACTCCCCCCTTTAAGGCTTTTTGATTGTGTTTTTTTTAATATTTTTTTTTCTTCTGTGGTAACAGTCTTTGGACAAGATATTAGCTTTCCTAATACGTGATTATTTCTTCTGTACTCCTCTGTATGTATGTATCTGTTGCTAAAGGTCTCTAACCCCAAATCTTTTATTTGATTTCAACCTGTAATTTAACAATCATCATGGTGGGGAAAAACACCTGTTGGAAGGCACTTGTGGCATGTTACTGGCTTTGAGTGAAACCCAACATAAATCAGAGTGGGATTTGATTTGAGATTACTCATTATCTCAAATATAATTTCAAGAATTCATATATTACATAAAATGAAAAGATTAATGTGTTTGGTTGTATCGGACACGGTGAAAAAGTGTGTTACTTCAGGGAAAGCAGAGCTAGACTTCAGTATCTGCAGTTTGGTGCATGGTAAGGGTAACAATTGTTCTACTAATAAAGGTGTGTTTGTGGGTTTCTTAATTCTTTGTTTTTGTTTTGTGTGTTTTGTTTTTTCTTTTTTTTTATTGAGTTTACTTAAGTAAAATATATGTTCTGCCATTCTATGGCAATACAATACATGTGTCATCCTACTGAAAAATGTTTTCAGCTGGCAGTAGTTATTCTACAGTTGAGCTGAAAAATATTGATGCAACTTCATTACACAGCTCCTCTGTCTTGAAAAAATGTCGTTAGCTCCCAGGCTAGAAAAATGCATTAGATTACAAAGCTGCCAGCACAGTCTTTTAAAAAATATACTTTAAAAGTAAAGTCATAAAGATTAGGTAAGGTTTGTATTTCCAGCATCAATTTACCTAAAGCATTTGCATCTCGCAGAGACTTGTGCTATGATCTATTGTGTTAGTTGTCAGGGACTTTCATGGAAAAGCTGGAACTTACCAATGTAACGTGTTATTTGTTATGGAATAACACCGCAGTTTGACATGTTGGGTCAAAACCAGAAGAACTAAAAACTAAATATGACTGTTTATGAATTGAGTAATACACAGACCAAAATAGTGAAACTGAAAAAAGTTAATCTTACACATAGCAGCTAATACTGAGCTTTAGTCTGCTATTTCAGAAGCTAGTAGGAGGAAAGAGAAGATTGATTGGCTTAATTGTAATTTGTTATGCTGCGAATATATGCAAATATAACTATTTGGATAAGGTACACCCTAATGTAGTAACTAAAACCATTAAAATTAACCTGACAAACTGATACATTCTTTTCATGTTACGTGGTCTGCTCTGGTTTTTTGCAAGAAAGCTACAGGTAGATCAACTTCATGGAACTTAGCGCTAGTAAGAAATATGGCGTAACAAAACCAAAATACATTGTTTCTGTTCTCGTTTGTGGAGTAGGTTTCAGCATGAACACTTTGAGATTTAAAGCCGAATTCTTATTAATCTTTTAAACTTATTTTTGAGGGTTGATATTTGAAAGAAATTAGAAGGTCTAATTTCCTACCATAAAATCCATTAAAAAAAAAAGCGCTGTATTATTTCCAAGAAAAATCTTGTCCTTACAATGCAAAACAAAAGTGTATTTAATATCTGATGTAAACTACGTGTGTGCATATTATATATAAAAAGAAATATTTATGCAAAAGGAGAAGGAAAGGAATCTATATGTGTAAATAGAAGGTGAATTTTTGCTCATGCCAGTCCTTCGACCTGGTAGAAATTCCTCGTAAACTCTGCTGAAACTTCCTTCCCGCTGATACTTTGGGACTTGTGTGGCAGGCTGCTGGACCTTGTCTTTGGTGTAGGTTTTTTTGTTACCTTTTACAATGTCATTTCTCAATCCATCTGTTTTGTTTTTACTACAGAGTATCCCCTTTTTTGCTCGTATAGCATCTTCACCAGAGGGAAGACTTTAGGAATGGGATAACCACACGTGACAGCGATAGTAATAACCTGAAATAACACTTGTGGGAGGCTCCACGTCCTGGCAGCGTGCGCGGGGTAATGCAGTGTTAATGGTTGGGTGCTCCAGCGCTTGCACATAGTGCTACAGAGTCGAAATGTTAACCTTCATTCACAGGAATCCGAAGAACCAACGCTTGTGTCTAGTTTAACTGAACTCCCAGGATTTTTTTTTTTTCTTATTAAGTTTTTAAATACTTCTGTGTGTGTATTTGGAAAACTTGGCCTGGCTTCCATTTACTCAGGCTCGGAGTCTTCTGAACCGAGGGCGAGCTCACAGGATTAGCGTCGGTGTGCTCTTGCTAAGATTTTTCTAAAGGGCTCTGGACTGTTTGACCTTTTAAGATGAATGTTTCCACGCTCCTTTCTCTGTGGAGACTTAATTTATTTTTTCCTTTCTCCCAATTCTGTTGGACAGTGATCTTCAGGTCTATAAACCTGTAAATAGAAGAACGTTTTAAAAGATTTTTTTTTTTTTACTTTATATATAGTTAAGTTTACACATCTGTGTTGGATTTGATATCAGGACTGAACAAATAGCTAAGTAGACTCCAGAAGGAGATTGGAAATTAACTTTGCAGCCATACATGTTGTTTGACAGCTCAGGAAGACAAGTGTCTACTTCCTGCTTTATCTTGAGCTTTTAGCCTCCTCGCTTTAGCTATTTTATTTATTTTCACATTTTCTTCCTTGCCTGTTTGAAGCTTCAGCTGGTGTAGTCTGTCTCAGGAGAACGCTACAGAAAGACTCTGTAGGAAGTATCAGTAAAAACAATCTAAAAGCTTTAAGGAATTCAATTGTACATGTGACAAGGGGAAGAGTAATACTCCGTTTTCAAAAGCACATCACAAGTACTCTTTAATGTTTTTTGGATGTTTCGATTCTAAGCTGATCTTTTGTTGCATAAATTCTGACTACATGTATCTTAAATGAAAACTAAGAGCATCATTTAAGAACATTTCCTTATCTTCTTTACTAGTCTGCTTTATCACTGGGATTTTGAAGGGGAAGGAGCAGTAGACTCGGTCCAAGCAACTCTCTGTCTTGCCCCAGCTGGAGCATGACTGGAGCAAGGGAACGGTCCAGTATGAATTCTTCCTCGTGTTGATGTTTGCTGGTCTGAGTTGGGAGATTGTTTCACAGTGCAAAACTAAAGGCAAAGTCTTTCTCCTTGTCCCTGTGAAGTACTTGGGAACATAAATTCTGCTGGGTTTTGTTGCAGGTATTATTCACATGCTATATTACCCTGTTTTGTTTTGGTAGCATGTCCTCAAATCCCATTATGTATTTGTAAATAGCTTTCTCAGGATACTTTCAGAAATTTCAAATACAATGTTTACTCTGGGCAAGAATGCTATCAGGCTATTTTCTGGTAGGAAAATCATGCTGGTATGATCGTTTACAAAGACGTGAAATTAAACAATGACTTTTTGTTTTCTGCAGCAATTTGCTAATACTGCACCGACACATCAAAATAAATGTAAAGTGTGCTCAGAAATACTGAGTAGAAAGGGACGTGTACCCTCATGAATACATCTATCTCATAAAGCCAAAGTGCTGGCTTTTCTACTCCCAAAGATGAGTCCCAACTTAATTAAGAAGCAATAGATCCAAACTCACTCCAAAAGGCTCCTTTTGCCAAAGGGAAATCCTACCTTCATTAGGTACAACAGAGACACACGCAGACAGATCTCTTCCTTCTTTTCTCCTGGGTTATTTTGGTTTATCTTTATTTAGTAACTATTTTTTCAGTGTCACCTTCTAGTTAAACAAAAATCTGGAAGAGAAAGTTGAATAGAGAAATTCCTTTTGATACCAGACTTCCATAAAACTAGACTTTGTCTAAAACGTTTCTCTTTGATTGTCAGTAACAGGATAAATACTTCATGAGCTTCATTGCCTAGCGCAATCTTACATTCCGCTAAGTCAATGTGTAATTATTCTTAGTTCCTACGGTATTCAAACATGAATTTTAATGCTATTAAATTGACGTTTGCACATGCAAATATTGTCATAGTGAAATATGAGACTCGTTTTGTGCTCTTTTTGCAAATTACATTACCAGAAGTGCCACACTTTGCTAGTTCGCTGTACTCTCTTAGTCATTAGTGTTGACAAATTATGTTCTCAAGGGAAAGAGAACTACATTACACCTCAGGTGGTCTGGCCGCTGTCAGCTAGATCTTAAAATTCAGGCCTGAATAACTCTTGCTCTTCTCTTTTTTTTTTTTTTAAAAAACAAAAGAAAATTGAGGCGTGGTAAACCTATTTCAGAAATTAACATGTAATTTCTACTGAAATAGTATGCATGCAAGTTCAATGGAAATCAATTATCTCTAGTTATGGAACAATTCCTAGTGGAAAAAGCAGAAAACCCACCTAAAAATATCATGTAATAATTACTATATTATTCTAATCATATGGCAATCTACTAGCTAAAAATCCTATAAGATGATGTGGGTAACAGTTCTGAGGGGAAAAATAATTCACACGCTAGCTTATGGACTAACATATTAAGGTATACTAGGATCAAAGGTATTCTAGGGAGAAAGGGAGATATAATTGTCCAGCGCTGATGGAACTGTGATAATTTTGTGTATATCATATGAGAAGTAAAGAGCTACTAAAGTAAAAACTTCATCTTATGATTTTCCTTAATGATTTCATAATGTGATAGTTTTTTGCTGGAGAGAAGAAGCAAAAAAGTGGTAGTTATGGAGCAAGTAGAGGAATTTTTTTTTATCTTACTGTCTGGACAGTGTATGTTAATCTGGCAGGTTGGGAGTGTGAAAATATAAAGCACGTATGAACAACTAAGTGGTAATTCATCATGTACATAACTTATTCTTTATAGCGCCTTTGTTCTCAGTTTCCCTCTTTCTGGTAAATATGACTGACTGTATCTCAGAGATGCCCTCTGGGTATGCTTATCTCTGTCGGAACATTTGGGAAGAGACAGTCTGAGTCCGTCTGTTCGTGTCTCCCAGTTGGAGACTTGTAAAATCAACTGTAAGCATACAGTGCATGCAATAGAATCAGCCATCTAAATAACACATTTTCATTGTAATTCTTGAAATCTTCAGCACAGTCTCTGATCTGTAGTACAGAGGGCAATCCTCCTTAGGTTTTTTGTTTGATTCCACGGGCACTTTCCAAGTCAGAATCTATTCCAAGAGTTTAACATAGATTAAACTTCCTGTACAATATTGTGCTAGACTCTGATACAAAATATATTCAGTGGGTGATGCTTGAATGTCTGGATAATATCTGAAGCTGAGAAAGCTCAAAACATGTCCCTGCTCCTCTACAATGATTTATCTGAGCTGAAACCTGGAAGTTAAGTTGAGTATACCTTAATCTATCAATGATAAGGTTTGCAGCTAGCAAATGGAAGAGGTATCGCTAGTCCACCGCGGTGAGGACTGTTATTTTCAGACCCTCTAGAAAGTGTATCGATCCCATTACTATAGGGTAGCAGGGAAAGAATCTCTCTGAATTGGTGGAATTGAGAAAAATTGCCATAAGCATCTTGTTGCAAAACTAATCACTAATATTTATAAACCTTTAGAGCAGGTTCCTGTTGATATAAATTTTAAAATGGAATTTAATGGTTGTGTGTTTTTCAGAAAAAAACATGGGGAGCCTCAGGGTTTCGGCACAATATTCAAAGAGTAAAATTATAACTGCATATAATTGACAGTAACAAAGAAGCGAGTGGAGATTTCACCTATGCTCTGGGCACAAGAGAGAGTAGAACTGTGGGTTCATCCAGTTAGCCTAGAGTAAACTATGGAATATGTGGTTTATTGAGGCAGTTTTTAGAAAAATACTCTTGAAATCGAGGTAAATATAGGAGATGTCTAGGGAAAGACAGCTTGTGCTTCTCCATAATAACAGCTTTATGCTTATAAAAAAGTCCATGTGCTATCATTAGTTGGATGTACCTTTATATTCTGTAATACTTCAGGTTTTCTTTTGGCGCCTTAGGCTTCTGTAAGATAATTGCACAAATCAGTGGGAAGAATCTTGAAAGCAAATGATGCTATTGCTTTTCTAGTCACAATTTGTCCAACACATAGCTAGAAAAAAATCAGCTCCTCTTTTCAGCTGTACCTCTGATGTTGACTCAAACCATAACAGACATGATATAAGAGTTGGGATTGTCTCCTATTTCTTCCCCTCTGTAAATTTAGGAAACCTTTTCATATAAATCTTCAAGTAAGTTTGCAACTTGGTGGAATTCTGACACTTGGGGTTTTTTGTATGATTTTTATTCTTTGAGCTTATTAATATACAAATGAACAACTCTTTTTATTGGTATGGGAATACAAGGAATTTGGGAAAACATCAGTAAAAATGGTAAATAATTCATCAGGGTTGGTGGCACCCTTTTCTTCTACCTGTAAGAGGCACTATGAGATGGTGAGTCCTAAGATAACGTACGTAGAGGAAAGGTTTCTATTTGGGTAAGCTGAATCTGTAGGTTACTAGCAATTTTTTTTTTTTTTTTAGTTTCTTTCTGTAGATTTCAAAGACCAATTCAGGGACTGTGAGGTGAAATCTCACCTTCCTCTGTCCTCTCGAAGGAGCTGCCGGTACAATGAATGAATAGCATAGCTGCTTTTTCCACTTTCTGAGAACAACAGGGCTGATGATGGCTAGAAATGGAAAGGGAAGGAGTATGAGGATTTGAGAGATGTTGGTGAGGTGCAGCTGCAGACCTCAGGCTGTTAGGAAGCTAAGAAATCTAGAAAACAGCTAAAAGCAGCTGAAAGACTCAGAGGTTATGAGAGGGAGAGTGACCTAGAAGGAACTTGAGTGGAAATGCAAAGTATCAAAGCTATGGGAAGAGAGACGAGTGCTGGCGGTTTGGGGCAGCTGGAGCACCCAGAGGGTGCTGAGGAACGCAAGGAGCCAAGCAGACCCTGACTTGTCTCGGATGTGCCTATGAACAAGTGGAATAATGGCAAACAAAAGGAATTCTCCACACAGGTGTTTGCTTCGTGCCCGATTTCCTGTCATAAAGTCATTAAAATGTTGTTTACTTTACTAACCTGCTCCAAGCAATGCCTAGGTCTCTTCCAGGCAAACAGCCATCACAGTAAGAGTTCTCAAATGTTTTGCTTCAGCCCCGCGGTGTCAGAAACAGCCCCAGTCAGAGACAGTAATTTCTCCAGGTGTTCGCCTCTATCTCTACATTGTTTTAATTGGCGCGTTAAATATTTTTGGATGTATTATGGGTATTAATATGCAAGAATTAAATCTTGTAAGTTAAGTTTTGTGGCTACAGAATAATGCTTCGTAAATGGGCTAATCCAGTATACCTGACACTTTCATTGAGTGATTTTCATTACTATCCCTGGAAGTTGTTAGAAAACAGGGACTAAGTTATTGACTCCTCAAGCTTTCTGTAACGTGAGGCTAATGAATAAATATGGTTTGAGAATAATGTTATTGAATTAGGTGGCTGCTTTTTCGCTTTGAGTCCGCTTGAATAGAATCTGAATTTATTGAATGGGGCGAACTGAATGTAAAGATCATTAGCAATGCAAAAGGTTACTTATTTAACAAGATTTTTGATCTCAAAGTTTATTTTAGTGAAGAAAACCATGAAAAAATGAAAATCATCTTTTGTATAGAACATGTTCTGATCTAACATCTAATTGCATTTAGAAAGAAAGTAGCTTAATATCTTTTTAGAAGAAATTATTCCTTCTTAAAACATCATGAAGAGACTCTCTGGAAGGTCCTTCAGATGTCAAAACCAACATCTGTTATTTTATGTTCTTGGAGGATTTTCTTTTATGTGAATATAGAAACTTTCTTTTGTTCTTATAGCTTGTTTGTGACATTTAAGTGGAAGAACAGACAGCTTGCCAACATCACATGAAATACAGATTATGGATATATGATCTATGATAAAAGAAAAAAATTGCAGTTGACCATGTGTTTTTTCCTGTGGTAGTTCTACTTTTTCTGTAAATCAGTGTTTAAGTTGGAACAACTGCTTTATTACATTTCCACTACTCATCGTTCATGAGTACTTTAGAAAGGGAATTTACATTCCTAGGTCAATTTAAATACTTTACTGTGATAACTTACTCAGTTGTACCTCAGCAGTCCTGTAGGGTTTTTTTCCAACCTGCATTCAAACGCAGTCTTAGACTGGATCCATGGTATATGCAAACAAATATGACTTGAGTAGGGTCGTTGTTGTACCACTCTCTGTTTCCAACATCTTGAATCACTTCCTTCCAACAGATTTTAGGTGAGCATTTGAACTGTTAAATTAACATATTTGAACTTTTGGTGTGAACAATGTAGTATGTCTTCATGTGAGTTTTTAGTCCTGTTTTTGGCTAGTTGAATGTTGCTGCGAGTAGCAGCATATATTCTCTGTGGGAGTCCTACGCTTGCATGTCCCCATCTCTATTACTTGCTTATTTTAAAATCAAGTACATGAGCCAGAAAAGATTCCCTGCTTTCCACCAGTGGGCAGTGGTGAACTTTTGTCCCTTTGATTTACTGGGGCTTTCCTGCTTCTCAAACAGGAAACCCTTGGGCAGCTTGTAATAGAAACCTGTTTCACTAAAAATTTGTTAAAATTGAATTTTCTTATTTCACTGAGCTGGCATTTTTATGACTTCTTGGGTGAGAACTTTCCAATTGATTTTGCTCTAATATTTGAATCCTTGGTCACTGCCGGAATGGAATTCCAGTTTGTACAAACAACAAATCTGTACAAAATTTTGTTTGTACAAACAAAACACCATTGGACACAACCTAAGAAGTTTTTTCGTTATTGAGGACTTGTGATTTAACTACAGTTACAAATGAAGAGACGACACCCAAATACTCATAGCTGAGATTCTGGAGTTCCTGTTCTGCAGAACCAAACTGATCTGATCTGCAAACCAGATTAAATGCAGGACATTTTGTGGATAATCTTAAAAAAAGTGAGCTTTTACTAACACAAAATTAACATTATTTCCCCCTCCCCCCCCCAGTACTTATTTATTTAACTCTCTCAAGAGACATTGCAGTTCCCCTATCTGTCTGTAAGCATTACCTATGAAGTTACAAAAGTTACAAAATAGAAGGAGAAAATAACTTGGAAAGTCTGTGTGCTTTGTATGTTACCCTGATGCGGTATTATATACATCATCAATTATTTGGACTTATTAATTGCAATTTTGGCTTGCAGTGAAAACGGCTGATATTTGAATCGGGAGTGATACCATTCTGTCCTTTCTGTTTCCTCTTTTAACTTACTGAGACTGTGGAAAGCAGCATTTCGGAGCTGATCACAGATTAAAAGTGTAGAGTAGAAGAGGTCTTACAGCAGTATAACATGACTCAAGTACGTGGTAGAGTTCTTAGTTTAGACGCGTGAGTCAAAACTGCTATTCTTGCCTTATTTCCACTGAGAATATATTTCTGAGGGGCTGGAGGTAAGCAAGACACTAAGTAATTATTCTTATGTATTCTGTATCTTGATTTTTTTTTTTTTTTAGAAATGCCCATGTGTTTTATGGTCTTTCATTGAGCGTTTTAACTCTTGTAGAGAAATAAGAACTGGAGATCGGATATTCCTTTTTTTTTAGCATCTTTAACTAAAATCACGGTCAACTGAACTAATTCAGGAAGCTTACAGAGATGGCAAGGCTTTATAATGGATTCTTTAGATGTTGAACCTAGACAAAACAAAAGCTCTAGTCATCTGGAAAAAGCTTTTACTGGATTTTTTTTTTTTTTTTTTAGGAAATAAAGCAACTATTTCCTTCCCCAGAACTGCATCATACAAAGATCAAAAATAAGATAAGTAAATACTGGCCAGTTTTCTGCATTACACTCAGTTGTAGCTGTTATGTGCTCAGGATGAGTTTTGAATACTTTTCTCTTGGGTCTAAGTTGAAATGGTCTAGAGGTTTAAATCCATGGTGGGAATGAGTCAACTTTGTGTAATTACATAAGGAATCGTCCTAATTATCTGGCTGTTAGGTATTCTGAGTGTGACCTCTACCAGTCTTCCTTCCTCGTGTCTTAAGATTCTATTCTAGCCTTCAGTGTAAATTCTTGAAAATTGGAGAAATGTGAAGAGAGAATGATATTCTATGCTGGCATGTTAAGCCACTCACAAGAAATAGTACCCTTAGACTAGAGACCTTTCCAATTTTGAAATGTGACCTCTACCCCTTGGCCAGTAGCTCAGAAGACATCATTCCCTTCCTTAGATTTGTTCAAGAAAGAACAAATAGACTTATAAATATCAGATGATAAGCTTATTTCTTAAAGAAAAAAAGAATTCATTTAAATAAAACATTTTTCCAGTAGTACTGAAAGTGTAGAGAAGCGTTCTTTCATGGTCTTGGAGAAATGTGGTCGGGTTTTTTTGGTTTGTTTTTTTTTTTTTATCTCATATCATCATGGAAAGCTCTGTGGAAGAAAGCTTTTGCTTTCATACGGGACAAAGGGAAGGAAAATGTTGCTGCCTGTATGCTATGGGGTCAGGTGGAGGGAGCTGCAGAAGAGCGCATGTGAACAACTGGTTTAGGTCTGCAGTAAATCTGAACCGGCACAAACGTAGCATGATCCTGAGACGCTGGTGGGGTACAGTGAGCTGGAGAGAAACCACTGACTTGTGGTAAGTGCACGGGTGCCCAGAGCCTCAGTGGAGCAATGCAGTGCTCTCATTCTGCTGACGGGGGAACTCCTGCACGTTGTAAAGACTGAAGAGAAATCTGGGCACTTCAGAACTCAAGTCATCCCTACTCAGCAGCATCACGGCCCCCCCATGCTCTCATTCCTCCTGTGTTTATAGCATTCAGGGGACGGATTGCAAACTGTTACTTTGGCTTTTCCAAAGCAAGGAGCATTTTTTCCCAAACTCAAAATATCTGTGACAAACAGAGAGGCCCTCTGTATTAGAGCTTCTGACAAAAATAAGCCCTGTGTTCGCTCCCCCATTTGGTAGCGGTCTTACAAGACAGATTATTTTTTTAATGAAGTTTTTATTCATGGAAAATCTTGTTTTTACTTAAGATTTACTGAGCTTTATTCTCTCTAAAAAAACTTACTACTTGTACACCTTCCTTCCTTCTGCTGTGCTGTTTTTTTCCCCGCCCCTCAAATCCCATCAATTTAGCTCTTTACTTTGACTTTCCACACGCTGTTTCTCCTGGACTGCTGCAGCTGCTGGGCTTTTCAGAGCAAATAGCTTGCAGCTCTTCTTTATATGGTCTGGTTGCACAGAAGTATTGCTCTGAAAAGTGCCATACATTTGTCTCCCTGCTACCGTGAGATAATATATTCATATTACCTTAGGCAAGTATAGTCTTTCTCAATACCATTTCAAGTGGAAATAATGCCTTAAAAATAGGCTGATGTGATAAAAGGTGAGCTTCCTATCATATGACAGCAGCTATTAAAGGAACATACTCTTACCTAACATACATGCCACTGGGTCTTTTGATGAAATAGATAGCCAAGCACCGTCAGGATATTGCTCTGACAATCCCACAAAGGTCTTGGTCAAGCTGAAGTGATGCTAATATTCATGGTCCTCCCTTGAGGTCTGCTAATGAGATCTCTCACTTGTGTTTGGAAGAGGTCAGATTAAAATAGCTCTGTCATCTAGGTTAACCTTTATAAGGTAAGAACTGTCAATATTTACTGCCCACCACGATAAAAAGCTTGAGCTCTTTAGCCATTAACAAAGGGACCTCCAAAAGCTCCAGAAGCTGTGGCTGCCCCATCCCTGGAGGGGTTCAAGGCCAGGTTGGACGGGGCTTGGAGCAACCTGGTCTGGTGGGAGGTGTCCCTGCCCAGGGCAGGGGGTGGCACTGGCTTGGGCTTTAAGGTTCCTTCCAACCTAAACCATTCTATAATAGATTAGGTTTTGACCTCTTCCTGACCAGTTATAAAAGCAGCCCAAATATTTGGACAAAGTCTAAAGGTACAGCTTCAGTCACGTTAGAGTCTGCAGTCAAGCAGAGCTGTGGTAGTATAAAAGTTCACTTTTGAAAATGTTGTCAGTAGGGGAGAAGAATAGCTACAATGCATAAAAGTTTTGGGGTTTGGGTGGTTTCCTTCTTTATTATTTTGTTTTGTTTTTTTTTAATGAAAGTGTGTTTCCTGTGAACATACTTGCCATCATACTAAAAAGTTTGGTCCCCTGACCAAAATAGGTATATGGCTGTAACTAACAACAGTAATGAATTTATCGTTTCCTAAAAACATATGAAAGAATTGTTGTTAAGGGTTGTTTTTTCACTTTCTTCCCCTACTCCTTTTACGTAGCCTAGCTAAATACTTTAGTTTATAAAGTGTTATTTGCAGAAGCTCTACCATTGCTAGAAAGGCTTTTCTTTTTAAACTTGCATTCAGAAATTCTGAAGGAGCCAATTGCTGCTAAATTAAAGGAAACCTAACGTTATATATTTTTCCTTAGTAATTTTTCCTTTTGAATGTTGTCAAAGGAACTCTGGTCTCCTTTTCCCCGTTGTAGCATTATGCTACTTTGGAATGTCCTAGTGATAAAGCTTTATAAGAAATATTCTTGAAGCTAAGAAGATAAAAAGTGCAATTTATTGGTTCAATTGTTAATTTCACAGCTCAGTGATTATTTCCAGACGTGCATGCGTTGGCTGAGCTACATCTGTAGGCAAATATTGATTTTTAGGTTTGTTTAATGCAAAGGAGTACTTCACTTACTTCACTGATTTTTATTTTTTTTAATTAAAAAAACAGTAAAAACTTCTACTCAGTTGGTCAGGAGACTGACATGAAACTTAGAGTTAAAGTATTTTTGTTGTTACTAAGGAGACAGTGAAGGCAGGTTTAATATTATAAAATATCTACTTTTAGTCCTGGTTTGCAATAACTTCTTCCTGGAACTGAGGAATCAGAAGTTCTCTTGGTATCTCCATTAAAACGAATAGAGACCCCCAGGTTTAACGAGATGCTGTTGGTATTAAATAACAGGGGTTGTTGCTACTTTCTTGAGCCTCCATTCAACAAAGCCCGTAAGCAGCTCCGTACCTTCTAAACACACCACAAAATGTTTCTGGTCTCCGTAGGAGTCATGTACAATGTGGACGTTCTGACGTCTGTCCAACGCACTTGCTAGTGAAAACGCTTTGTGAAAAGCAACTAGTTTGTAAAGAGTCAAAAGCGTAGATAAATTCTGCTGTAAAAGGCCTTGTCAGTCCATCGATGTTTCAAAATCTACACACAGGATATATAGGAAACTAGTTTATTGCACGGGGAATCTTGATGTTCAGATTCTAGCACTTTTGTTTTTATTAAAACTTACTGTCTCACAAAGCATTCTTTTTTTTTTTGTGTGTAATTTTATTAAGATCTCTCTTGCTCTATCTGTGATTTGGTCCAATGGATCAATTTTGCATGTTTTTTTTTTCTTTTTTTCTTTTTAATTTCCAAAGGGTTGGGTTTTTTAGTTTCGTTGGGTTTGTTTTTTGTTACAGGGACTTTTTTTTAAGCTTTATTAAGCTTTTTTACATGTAATGTGAAATGAACCTTCTTTATCATCCTAAAAACAAATGTGCCCTGTAAGCCGTTGAATTAGGGAATATTTGTATTGTCTAATTTACAAACTTTTTGTGCTTAGGCGTTGATTCCAACTAATTATGTGATATAGTTCCTAGCAATGAACACTGGAATATTATTTGGTATAACTCAGATACTGCATAACGAGGGACAAATCTCACAAAATAAGAAAAGTATTTATTTATTGCTATGATATGAAACACAAACAATGAAAACAAGATTATACAGTCGAAACTCTCATAAAAAGCGAAATCATGATTCTTCACTAACTTTTTATTTAAGCAAACCACCGAGTCAATGGTAGTTCTTTTTTTCTAACAATAGAACAACAAAATAAAGAGGAATTATTCTGTCACTGTGTTTAGAATTAAGCTTTAATTTCTTCTTGTGAGACTCTGACTACAGATTGAATCCTATGTTCACATCTGTGGTGCAGTTGTTCTTATAGAAAGTTAAAATTTCATTGTAAAATTACCTGTGTGACTTATCTATACAACTCTCTTGTACTTGAATAGCTACAGCAGTCCACTTTTGAGATGTTAATAAGGTCTCTTCTTATGTTATATTCAGAAATGTGTCTGACGAGTTAGAGTTTCTTAAAATTTTCTTTTGCACTTCTATTTCACTATAAAAAAGAATCTTTTTCTAAGCGTTTGTTGGCACAGAGGGAATAGAAGCACAAGAATCATGCATAATAATGCAGCTGAAGTGGCTTTTTCATATTATATGGGTAAACCAAAAGCTACATTAACTTTGGAGGAGGCTTTTCAATCCATTACTGCACCACAAGTGGATTTTGAGGACAGACTGGATTCCTGGAATGACTTCTGATGAAGTTGAACCACTGAAGGTTAATGGAACTGAACTGTCTCAGTGAGGAACCCAGAGCCTTTTATGTGTCCTCTTTGGCTGAGTTTGATGAAACAAGAATTTATTGGTAAAGTATATGTCCCTTGCCTGCAGACCATAGGTAATGCAATCACTAAAGGAAAACCCACTGATATTTATAGGACTACTTAAACGCATCTGGCATCTGTTTTTCCAGCTGCAACAAATTCAGTAAAATTACATACTGCTTAAAGTACAGAAAACAGATTGACTCTAGCTGTAAAGATGTTTGTATCAGATAATTATGTAGATTGCAGCT
The DNA here is from genome assembly GCA_008658365.1 of Alca torda. Classification (NCBI taxonomy): domain Eukaryota; kingdom Metazoa; phylum Chordata; class Aves; order Charadriiformes; family Alcidae; genus Alca; species Alca torda. The sequence goes on along the minus strand of CM018079.1, from coordinate 80,533,235 downwards.
CCAAGATATAATGGGCCCAAGAGATAAAAGGGGTTAAAGGAGTGAAAATACAGCTCTACAGGTCAATAATACTCATGATGGTACTTAGTTCTGCTTGAGGACAATTTAATGCCTTCTGTATTGCCATCAGATTAAAATATCCTTCCATTTACTCTCAAAGAGCTTGATCTTACTGTATTTAACCATCTAAGATTAGTATTGGAGTCCATAACACTCTCTTTCTGAGTAGATTACTAGACTAACTCTAAACGTTATTAGTTAAATAGGATGAATAAACTTAGTAATGCGGCACAAATGCACAAAAGCCAAATTTTCTGTGTAGCACTAACATGACTTATTAGCTAAAACAATGCTAGTTTCCATTGGTCTTTCAAGCCAATTTGTTGTTTACAAGAATGTTTTTCCCAGTTCATAAGATTCTCTTGTCTCTTCCTCATTCCAATGAGCTCACTCTTGTGCTCTCTCATCACTCCTAGGGCTGAAGTCCCTGAAACAAAGCCTGTTTGGGAAACACAACCTGGTAGCTCCTTCTAGACTGGGTGACCCCAACTCTTATAAACAAGCTCTGGGTGTTGCTATTAAAGAATTTTCATTCCAGGCTTTAAAACAGTGTCAGCTTCACAGCCTAGGGTTTGAAAGTCTAACTACCATGAGAAAAATCTGAATCTCTGAAAAAAGCTTCTGGAAATATCACTTGAAGCAGAAAGTCATCTTGTTTCTCAAAGCTCATTCTTTTTAACAAAGCAGTGTGTGTCTATATCTGTGTATTTTTTTTTTTAAAGTGTTGTTATTACAAGGTAAACTTCAATATGTTTTGGGGAAAAAAACGTCATATTTCTGACATCAGAAACTAAAGTATATGTATTAATTTTCTTAGTGTGTCTTTCTGCATTACTTTTCTGTGAACAGAATACCCATTTACTGCCTGTCAGAATACCAGAGAGAAGCAAGACCAAATACCCTGTCAGGAGAAAAGCCGCTGCTCAGAAAAATCCTGAATGGCATGGAGCTGTTGTCTCTTCATTCTTCCCTTTGCCCCTGGAGATGGCACCAAACAGTGCTAAGATTCGTAACTGACAGGGAATGAAAGCCAGACAGAAATAAATCAAGTGGTGTGCTCTGCTTAAAAAAAAAAGAATTATCATCCAGAATAGTATGAGCTCTCTATTCCTACCTTCTTAAATCTTCTGAGCGCTTGTAGTACCTACATAACCTCTACAGCAAAGTAGCATCAGCTCCAAATTATTGAAAAGCTGTTTTGGATAGAATAACTCTTAACTTCAGTTACGCTAATTCACACTATGTGGGAAAAATTACTCAGTAAATTGAAACCCTATAAAGATGTTTTTAAAAAAAAACCAAAACGCTTATTTCCTATCTGCTACTCAGTAGCAAAATTGCTGTACTTTGTCCTTGAAAGCGATACCTCAAACGCTTTTAAAACCTGTTAGATAAGTATTTAAGGTGTATATTGCTACCTGCTACCGTATTACTTAGAATCAACGTTTTACAAACCTTGATTCTTCAAACTTCAAAGGGCTAAACTAGAATACGTGATGGTTGAAATAACTTCGAGTACATTTGGCTTGTTATTTCTAATCCATTTTCTTCCTGTTGTGTAGTGTGTCATTAAATAAAAAGAAACTGATCAGAGCCCAAATATCTATTTTCTGCTTAGTCTCTTTTTGGAAGAACATGCAATATTTGGACTGGATTCTATATCAGAAGATCGGTAATATTTTGCTTTTGATTAAATAGTTTATAAAATAACAATGCTGTTAAGAATCTGTCCTTATGAGCAGCAATGTTATCTAAAAATGAACAATGAACCCCTATCTGATGTCCATTCTCTGCTCTTGCTTTTGGCAAAGTCAGCTTACTTCACCAAATAAGCCTCCTTTTATTTGACAGCCAAGTCAGCGATGACAACTGAACCTATTTGGTTAAATCCCCTAAAGTTCAGTTGTAGATAAAATATCTCGGGGTTTTTCCCAGGGTTTGACTCTGGTGTCACAGCAGAGCTGTAATGAGGAGCTTTGAACTCACAAAAAAAAAAAAAGAAAAAATAAAAAAGGAAAATTTGTACAATTCTTAAGATATTGTGAAAGAAAAACTGACACCTTTTCCATTCCTTGAAAATGATTGCTATAGAAATTGCAAGATTAGTTTTGTCTTAAAAAGTAAACTGAAGCATAAAATCCGTATTTTTTTTTCCTGATATGTTTATGCATTAGGCAAATAAATCTATTAAAGGCTTGTGGAGGGATTTCTGTCATTTGTATGTTTTGATCACCATACAGTCTTAGGTTATTGCTTTGCTTCATTCATCTATAGGCATTTTCTAAAAATTATATGAAATGGAATAGAAAGTTGTCCGTTACGTTATGAAAATGGCAGGGGGCTGAGTAGCAATGACCTTCTAGTATCGAACAGAGACTTTTATTCTTCTTTCAAAGTCCAGTTTGGGGAAATACATTAACGTTCCTATTTGCTGTTTACATATCTCAAATCTTTCACAGGACTGGAAGGGTGTTTGTTAGAGGAATAGCATTTTTCAGTTAAATGATGTTGCTTCTGTTCTGTAATTGAGGAGATGTCAAAAGCTTCTATAAAAATGTATTAGCAGTATTTTATGAATATTGCTACAAAAAGCAAAGTATCTTCATTTCATAGAATCACAGAAGGGTTTTGGTTGGAAGGGACCTTAAAGCCCATCCAGTTCCAACCCCCCCTGCCCCGGGCAGGGACACTTCCCACCAGCCCAGGTTGCTCCAAGCCCCGTCCAACCTGGCCTTGAACCCCTCCAGGGATGGGGCAGCCACAGCTTCTCTGGGCACCCTGGGCCAGGGGCTCACCCCCCTCACAGCAAAGAATTTCTGCCTCACATCTCATCTAAATCTCCCCTCTTCCAGTGTAAAACCATTTAGCTGTTTGAGAGATAAGAAGCAAGCACTCTGAGTTCTTCTAAGAAAAACATGTATTGACGGTATGAATTGACTAAATTTATTTTTTGAAATTATATAAACAACCAAATGTGAATGATACTTATACTGTATCACTCTAGTTGCAGCCTATGGATTCGGGACTAACCTTTGAAGTCTTTGAAGAAGAAAATACAGAAGCTGATTACTTGTATACACTATTTTCATATACGAATACGTGTGCGCATATGTATTTCCAAACAGCAGTGGTCTAGAAAATACTCCATCAAGATTAGTCATGGACGGTAACTTGGTTTGACAGAATCTCCTACAAAATCTGGGCAGAATTATGATTTCTGTTTTAAGTTACAAATCCACACCCAATTCAAATGGAAAATGGCTCCGGGTATGATCTAAAAACAAACAAAAAAGCCTTTCTTGTGATGTTTGGCTGCGTTATGCAAAGAGAAAATTCATGTTTTCACTAATAACAATGCTAAGAAATGAAAAATAATTTGAAACAATCAAAAAAAGGTAATATTCTTTGCACAAAGTACTCTATTAATAAATTGCCATCATCCTTGTTCATTCTTAGTTACGATTGTAACAAATTCAAGTATTAGACCAGTTAAAAGACCGTGAGAATTGTGAGAAAATGTGGAAGAAAAAAAATCAATAATGTTGTTCTCAAACCCAAAACCAGTGTCCAGAATATAAATAGTACAATGAAGAATAGACTACAGGAAATATAATAAGAATTATTTCTTGTAGTATCAGAAAGATTGCTTTTCTGGTTTTTTTTGGGTTTTTTTTTCCATCATCTGAGATAACACAACTCTGGAATCAGAATAACTTGTTATAGGAAAAAATAATTTCCTTTGCAGGCTTAAAGTTCCATGGTTTATTTTGCAGGTTTTATCTTTTCCAATTTATTTTTAACATGATAATAGACTGCAAGTGGTTGAGATGAGACAGAGGACCTAATGACTCCCTTTCTTGGGGAAAAAGATATTTATACGAGAGATTTATAATTAACTGATAGTAACTCATGAATTGTATAGCGTGTTCCTCTGTGGGCTGTTTTGAACTATTGCTTTCTCTGATGCTAACAAGCAAACATAAGGGTCATTACGCTTTCTGAGAACTTCAGCACACTGCAGGCAATCCTGGAATATCGAGAACTGCATAAAATATAAATAACGCTGTTGGTCTGTTTCTTTGTGTGGAGAAACTGAACTTCAGGAGGAAAATTTACTGAAGCTCACAAGTGGATTCAAGGCAGCAACACAAATGAAAATAAAAGCTAAGATATCTTTATTTCTCTGGGTCAAAGTGCCTTCCTAGTGGAAGATGGGTTTTTTTGAAAATTACTACATTACAGAATTGGGCATTATAGATAGATCTATGTTCCAAGGTCACAGCTCTCTTTACTCCTGCTAGCTAGCCCCAGCACAGCAATGGCACCTCACATTTTATAGGTTAGAGTTTCATAGAAAATTAAGTAGTAGATAAAACACCTATGTTTTCTTTCCTGAGATATTTGTCACAAATGATCTCATTCAATGAGATAAATAGTTATGCATTTCATTTTCAAAAATGCAGTTTTTTAAGCAGGTAATAGGGAAGGCTTATTTTGGTATTTAAAATTTTGCAGCTGGGACTCAATTAGTGAATTTTTATTATGATAGAAAAATAAAAAGTGCTTTAGGCAGTTATCAAATTTCTGTGGTGCTATATTTAAATTGTAAAACTCCTGTGTCCCTCTTGCTCAGATGCACGGACTATAATCTTGGAGAAACACACATCTTCGTCCTAACATTGCTGACCAATGTGAATAACTTGACCCAGCCGGGTTTGAGTGGGCTGTTCAAATACTTAAAAGTATTTTTATCTGCAGCTGTTTGCAGGAAAGGAGCTATAGCTATTGCTAGCTGTAATTGCTATAGCTAGTAATTATGCTAATATCACTGAATATGTTTAACAGAATTGCTCAATACTAAAACCATAGCAGCTGCCAACCTCTAAGAATGACTTTTTAAAGAAATAATATTTTCATGAGGTAGGCGTATTAAAGATTGGAAGCGGTAGATGACGTTAGTTGCGTGCACTCCCCCACATGGGACTCTCATCTGAGTTGGGAAGAGTCACAGTGGTGTCCTCTGGACGCGGCTGCTCTGAAATCACGGTCCCAGTTGTCTCCTGGATAATTTCCTCCCTCACCCCGAATTTACGCTTGTCTCCGCAGACTAGCTGCTTGGCTGGAAAAAAGGAATGGATACAGAGCTGTCCGATGGAGAAGACATAAAGATGTATTTTGATATGATTTGCGCTCTTGGAAAACACTCGGTGCCCTTCTTGCTGCCATGCCCACTCCCCTGCGATCAGAAGCCTGATTGTCTGCCAAAAAAAAAAGCAACGGGAAAATACCTCTTATCTATAGGAAAAGAGCAAAATGTTTTATATATCAGCCTTGAAGCTACACAGTTGTTGCCTCTATGACACTAAGTTACATATAGTTACCTGTATATTAGGTTTTGTCTTGATTTTCATTCCAGGTGAATGACTACAACCTTTTGAATGTATCTGAAGCTCCCGTTAAGAAAAGTCATCAAGTCAACTACAGCTATTTTTGTCTTGTCAAATATAAATCCAGAAAAATGAACGGGCATATAATGTATATGACAGAGCTACACGCAGAGAAAGAAAGTCAGCAGCCTTTGCATGTCGTTTTGTTGATAAGAGTTGAAATGCACCTGGTTTTTGCAGTCTAGGACAATGGTAGGCTTCGCCTTAGATGCGGTTCTGCTGAAGCTGCAGTTGCACACGTCGAGTTTAAAGACAGATGTTTGTGGTTGTCTTCTGGGTAAGGGAAAGAAAATTATGTTCCCCCATAATAATACTGTGGTTTCCCTTTTGTAGCTGCTGTCTATGGAAATGGATGCTTTTTAGGTATCTTTAATAATTTCTGGTGAGGCACTTTAGATTTCAGCTCCATCTGAGGCTTTCAGGAACCCTGACTTTGAGCTTACTAATTTTTTAAAAACTCTGCTGTACACAGTGAATAATAATAATTGCACTTCTTCAGGGATGCCATGGTTACAGGTCAAACGTCAATGTTTTAAATGAACTTTCTTGATTCATTAGGCCTGCTCTGTAACCTTATCCCCTCTTTAACATACTGAGGAGAATTTCACAGTTTAAAAACAAATGCTAAACAAAATACAGTACAGAAAAGGATGACAAGGTGAAAGGACTGAGGTGTATGAAGTGATTTTAAAAGTTTCAGTAGTATGATTTCTTTTTTTGCACACCTGCAAGTATCTGTTCTTCTTCCTATCCTTTGAAAATAATTATTTTCAAAATTATATGCTATATTGCTATTTAATTCTATATTGTGACACAGGATTAAATAGTTTCTTCCCCAAGACCTTTAGAAGCAGGTGCCTAACCATGAAGGAAGTAGAGATTCTGAATTGTCTTTAAATAAATAAATTTCAAGATTGATAAATCCTGGGAAGAGACTGCATAGTGTCTTTTTAAGGTAATACTAGAGCTATAAATTAGAGCACACAGTACAAAGTATTTCTGGTATTCTCATTGTGGGAGTGAAATGATTCTTAATCATGGCATATTTACTCTGGGCATGTCGATTTAATTAATTCTGTGCTTCAGGGCTTCTGCTGGTTGAGTACGCACCTACTGTCTGAACGCAACAAGGGGTATTCAAAAAGAATGTGAAAGGAGGTGACTTTGGGAATGGATGTTCTTTAATGCCTCAAAGGGAAGACACTGAGCTGGGCTTTTGGGGTTTTTGAGGTTGGTTTTTTTGGTTTTGTTTTTTTTTTTTTTTTTCTTTTTGGTTGTGCTTTTTTGTGGTTGGTTTTGCGTTTTTGTGGTTGGTTGTGCTTTTTTTTTTTCTCCATTCATAAAGGAAATTCCACTGAAAAAGACAGGTTGACACCAGATACTCCTGAACAGACCGACAACTAATCGTGTTAGGAAGAATTCTCTGCAGTTTGATATGATAAATTCTTCTGAGACTGTTTTTACCTCTTCTGCAATGTAATCTTTAGTCAAATGTTGGGACTGAATGGACCTTTTACCTGTGCTGTTATATGAGTGCAGAAGACTTGCTCTTGGATTGAATGAGGTTGGAATAAGCCTCTTGCCTTTGATAACTGGTCCCTCATTCTTTCCTTTTTGCATGTAGCTTTTGTGGTTTGCTTCTATTTATTTATTTACGTTATTGAGAGTTGGGGAGGGAATCCCATATACATAAGATGTAAAGCTTGTTATAGGCTGTTAAATGTGAAGTGAAAAATAGTTTGTCAACAAATGAGGATGATTGACTTCCAATATCTGATACTCCTCTGGAAAAGAGAATCCACCTAGTTTTGGGTGGCATGAGCACCCTTAGCTGCGTTAATAGCCCAATCAAATAGCCCAAAATCAGAAGGGTTATTTGGAGCAATTGTAGGGAAGTACAGGGTTAGATAGTGCGGTTGATTTCCAGTTTACTTAGTCTGTTCTGCTTGACTCTTCAGTGTCTGATTTGTCTTGTCTTATTTTCCAATCATGAAAGCGCTTGTAGGATGAGACACACGTGTCACTTCTGCGTTTATGCCAAGAGTAATCAGGGAGTGTGAAGGGTGCTTTCCACTACCCAAAACCATAGTAACACACAGCTTGAGTTGGCTTTACTTACTTTAAAAGTTCTGAAACTGGGTGCACGCTATTTCAGACTCTCTCCTCTTCCAAAAAACTGTACTTGCTTTCCAAGGCCAACTACACTGAAAAGCTGCCACTAACTAGTGTTCTCACAGGCTGTTTGAACACATTACCTCTTTGAAATGTCATAATTTGAGCTAACAATACTTTAATCTGAAACTCACCATAATTGTAAACTCACTTCTACTTGTAATCAGGTAATAATTACTCCCTGTAATGTAGGCTTGAGACAAATGGGGGTGGTATTAGCTGCTTTTCAAATGAAATTGTAATCTGAGAAGCCTAGAGAGAGAGGAAGTCAATGGGATTTAATTAATTCTAAAGGAGTTGATGCCAGGTGCCTCCACGCTGTACGTATGCAAGGTGTATACTGTTGGGCATAGGCTTCCTATCACAAAATAAATTATTTAAGCTATCTTCAGTCACTTCTGTTGCTGTCAAGTGTATTGTATTTTGTTTAGTCAACTGAATGTTACTTGAATATTCAATTTTCTATTAAGCTTGACTCATAAGAACGTGACCAAAGCTATCCTTACTGTTTTCAATTATTGTCTTCAGTTACTCTAGTGACAATGTGACAGTTCAGTTAAAATTGATGCTGTAATAATGTGGCTGATAAAGTAATATATCTCTCTTAGAACATAACTATTTTAAAATGTTTTACAATATTTAGTATCATAGCTATGTTACCTAGGCTATATTTTTATGTGGCTGGAGAAAGGTGAGAAATAGTATTAAATGTTTAGCAGCTATTGTCAAGAAATCATCAATGTGGTACCAGCACACCAAAATTTAATCTCTCCTGTAAATGTATTAGGAAAGCTGATAACAAATGTTAAATATATTTATTGATTCAGAAGAGAAGTTTTGAGTTCTTAAATTAAGGCACTTCAATAAAAATCAAGTATGGAGACAGGTATAAAATGTGTAAATATTCCAAAGTATTGTCACTGAAGGAAGAATGATGTGAAGGCAGGAACAAGATTGGGATCACTCAGCTCTAGTGAACAGAGATGTCATTCAAGGCCTTCCATATAGTAGGATTTTTTTTTATTTTTTTTTTTTTACTCAAAATCCTTTTGAATAAGTGAATGTTTGGATTAGTTTATTTTTTACATCTGAACTGGCAGGATATGGAGATCACTAAAAGATAAAAATAAGTAGGGATGAAAGTAATTCTTTTACTGGAACATAAATAATCCAACTAGTTATTTCCAGTATGGGCTTAAATGTTCTCTGAACTCCCACTCCAGAGACTGTCCAAATTAAACCATCCCTGGAGGTATTTAAAAGCTGGGTAGACATAGTGCTTAGAGATACAGTTTAGTGGTGTTTTTTGTCAAGAGTTAGGTTCATGGTTGGACTCGATCTGAAAGGTCCCTTCCAATCTAGGCAATTCTCTGATTCTGTGTGGAACATGCGGCGTCTCAGCATCACTGACGTTTGAATGTCAATCAGTATTTCCTCCGGAACCATAGGCAGGGGTGGAAGACTGAAGAAGAAATAACTCCGGGAATATTTCCCTTGTGTGTTTTAGCTGTCTTTGTCTTTCTGTTTTCCTCCTATGGATAAAGTACGTGACTGCATAAGGAATTCTGGTATGGATACTTCTATAAACAGCAAAAACAAAGAAAACAAAAACCCTCAAACAAATGCAACTGTTTGTGTGTATAAGACAGCAGAAAGCTGTCTTACATTGGTTTTGCAGATATGGCTCATTAATATCGATAACAAGACAGGTCTTATGTGAGTCTTGTATTAATTGCAAAGTAGCCTTGTATGAAAATACAGCAAGATAAGAACATTTCAGTGTGTTCATAGACTAAGAAGAAAACCCAAACAGAGTCTGGGCCACTTCAAGATAAATCTACGTAGCTTGCTGTATAGTTAAATTCCACATGTTGATGTTGTATGTTTCTTCTGGGCTTCAGACAGAGGATAAATAGCACATCACTTTGGGAATCACTAGTTTGTTGTCCATGTCTTTGTTTTAACACAGCTTGAAAGCCTTCGCGTATTGTAACATGCTTTGTCAGTTCAGCAGCAATAGTTTGCTGGTTAAAATGGTTTGTTACTTCTAAATAATAATTTGAATGTGACATGCTTGTCTCACTTTTGCTCGTGACTAATTGTAATATGGTATTGTGTTCCTTTAACCTGCACGTGAGTTTTATTGTGTTGGAAAATATAAGTACCTTCTAGTGTATAGAAAAATATGTACCCATTTATCTTGTAGCATTAGAATAAACAAAGATAAAGACTTAATGTGTTTAATTCTGTTTTTTGCTTTAGTAGTTCTCAATAGTTTTGTTAGCATAGCCTTCCTCCTCTCATTCAAACTCAGACAGATGGACCTATCCTGACTCTTTAGCTTTCTTCTTGTGCTCAAAATTGAGAAACGCTTCATCTTTGCACAGTTTTCTTCTGCCAGGGCCCATTTATCATGTTAAAAGTCTGTCCTGGTTTGCTCTGAGTCATGAGGAGTTCACCGGTTGTCTTTGCCCTCTGTTAGGGCACATGAGTAATCTGGCCAGGAATAGCACAAAACTGCCCAGACGGCTGACGACTCGCTTCAAGGACACGTGGGATTACATTTGGCAGACAGAACCTGGGGAACATGCTGGCTATGGGTGGATGATGGTGTAAAAAGGCTGTATTTATACCTTCCGTAAGATAAGTTTGGTCGGTTTAAGTTTTACCACTCTGTGGCTTGGTTTGCCCTTTCCCCTTTCATGTCCTGAAAAATGCACCAACTTGCTAACAGTATGGATAATCAATTTTACCTTTAAGGATTGCTCTTACTGTTTACTTAAAGGAAGACCTAAAAATACCTAAGGACCTGAGATACTGAAAACTCCTGAAAAAAATAATAAAAATTACTCAGCCTACGCATTAAAAAAAAATCCAATTTACCTATGGTAACCACTCACACAGTGATAGCTGATTAACCTTATTGAAGTGCTTTATAGTTAAAAAAAAAAAAAAAAAAGGTGTGTAGGTCTGCATAGCAAATCCGTTGTTCAAATCACTTGGAAAGCGTGCTCTGGCATTTGAAATGAGCCGCAGGTAGCGGAGCTGCTGAGCCGTAAAGCATGTGGAGTGGGAGCTAATTGCACGTCCTGGCCGTGCGGGCACACGCTGCGGTTGCTGGGTGAGCACAGGATGAGAACAGGCGCTGCGTTTGCAGGAACAAAATGTTTTCATGTCGCATCAGATACACTGAGACCATGACCTCATCCCACGCAGACTTATCAGCAGTGATGAGCAGGAGCTGGGTCTGTCTACCCAACGAGCAACCACTCAGAAGTATTCCATGCTTAGCATTGAAATGATGAGTCCAATATTAATGACAAAACCTTATACGCACCCTTTTCATGGGAAACAGAATGCCAAGACAAGCTGTGCTGAACTTTAAATATGTTTCTCGGAGTGACTCTGCTTTCCCAAACAGTTTCCCAAACAGTGCTATGCCAGGAAAGTACAATCTCCCTTTGCTGTAGAGGCAACAGCCTTTACTTATTTAGGAATTATCTCTTACACCTCAGATGAAGGGACAGACATAACTGAGACACAGATTATTGTTAGAAAAGGACCATACAGGTACCCCTAAAACCTGTAGCTGTAGTCCCCAGGGCTGTAGTCACCACTGCATTTCCGTAGTTTTGTGCCCTTACTGGTACAGTAACAGGGTGGTAACCCACCACTAAACTGGATGGAAAGGGATTGCTCGGAGGCAGGGGGTTCAGTGCGACCTTGACAATAAGTGTAGACCGTCCAGGAGCGCCTGTGGTGTTCTCATCTCTGTAAATAGTCTATCTCGGGGCCAGTGTCCTATAATCACCTTTTAAAACAAGATTGTGGGAAATGATGTATGTGCTGTAAATCTGGTACTCAACACTGGAAATAAGTTTAGTAAAAAGATGATGTTTCTTAATAAACCAACATGTTCTAGTGGCAAACACCAAATCTAAACAGGTAAAGAAGTTAATTTCAGAGTTTTTTTTTTAATGGCATGCTTACTTACATTTTTTGTCTGCTGAACAAAATCCTCATTTGGGAGGGTTTACAGGGAAAAGTGAGTTGTTTTACTTTAATTACAGTTATTTTCTTATTTTTTTTTTTCATAGAATGGTTTTGGTTGGAAGGGACCTTAAAGATTGTCTAGATCCAACCCCCTGCCCTGGGCAGGGACACCTCCCACCAGCCCAGGTTGCTCCAAGCCCCGTCCAACCTGGCCTTGAACCCCTCCAGGGATGGGGCAGCCACAGCTTCTCTGGGCAACCTGGGCCAGTGTCTCACCGCCCTCACAGCAAAGAGTTTCTGCCTCAGATCTAATCTAAATCTCCCCTCTTCCAGCGTAAAACCGTTCCCCCTCATCCCATGGCTCCCCTCCCTGATCCAGAGTCCCTCCCCAGCTTCCCTGGAGCCCCTTTAGGGACTGGAAGGGGCTGGAAGGTCTCCCCAGAGCCTTCTCTTCTCTAGCATGAACACACCTGTTGCTGCTTCATACATCTTGAAAACTTCATTTTTTCACTCTGAATAAAATATTGGTGTGAAGAGTTGCTGTAAGTAGTGTCGCATAAGGATTACCTTTACTGACGCTAACCATCAAAAAAATGTTAAGCATTTTATCAAAGCTTGTGTTTTAGACTATAACTGTGGAAGGGAGAAGCACCTTCATAAAGTTAATTTACCATAAAGACCTCTAGGATGTGAAAAATCAAGGAACGGAGGAAATTCCAGCCTTTTTCCACTGTTTGACTAACTTAGAGTGTGCACTCCACTTTTAAATAATTCAATTTGGATGAGATGGATCCAGTACATAAGTTCAGTAACAGCAGACACTTAACATGGTTTTCTGCTCGGTTAATGGGATTCAATTGAAATAGGTGTTTTCCAGCACGAAAGAACATGGTTGAAAGCAATTCAGGAGAAGGGGAAGATTTAGAAAGAACAGAGATTCTTGAAACTTGAAGCTATGCTATTATTAGTTGTTGGTTTTACCATAAGCTTGAAAGACTGATGTTGGGTATAGGACACATCAAGCAGGTAGTGGTGACAAGATAGTAATGTGTCTCTTGTAGAGAGTATATTATGCAAGTCTTTGTAGATGACTTGGAAATCTTCTGAAATGCCTGATTGTACTCTGTATCAGACACAGGATCCTGCAACATATTGTGACTTGATTTGACTTGACGTTTCCTGGGTCTGGGCTATGATTTCGATGCTGTATGACACAAATGTGTTTTTATTCAGTATGACCTTTCGTGTTACTTTTTTCCTTTTTGGGCACCAACCTGTTTTTGGCTGCAAGTATGTCCAAAGGGACCATATGGCCTCTGTACCAGTATAGTAAAAACCATGGGTATTCACCATGGGGTCCACTAGTTGATGTTCCTGAATTAAGCAACTTAACGTCAGCAATTATTTTATGCGATGGTACAATTTCATTCCTCCAACAGCATTATTTGGGAATGTAATATAAGAAAGGTTAAGTGTAAGCTATTCTTTGCTGGGTATGTCCCTGGTGGTGGTGGGTTTTGTGCAATAGCAAAGGTATTTCTCATTCGATACGCTTGGTGAGTGGCTGTCACTGGCATGCTCGTCACTAGTTTGTGTGTTTGCACTGGTTTTGGTACAATCTGTAACGTAAGTAACCTGAACTTTCTAAATCGGGTGATACAACAGGGCACCTAAGTTCTCATGTCTACACATGCAAGGACAAGATCTACCTCTGATTTTTTGGGGGGTATAACCCAGACCTGTACCCACCCACTGCTTAAGTCTCACTCCAGCTCCACTCTTGCCTTGTTGTCTTCTCCAGACCACACTTTGATTTATGCTGCGTAACTACAGAAATTACTCTGGATGTAGCCACATTGGCTTTGTCTTCTTTCCTGGTTAGAAGATTGTAAAGCAGTGACTAAAATAAAATAAATCATGTCTATGTTCTGCACTTGGTGAAAATAAGGCACTTTTTAACACAAAACTGAGATCACAATTTGATCCTAACAATTGATGTCACAGAGAAGTATTACGGGAATAAGTGTATGCTAGAGAGATGTACACATGTTTTCTTGTTATTTCCATTGTCCTTGTAGGTCTTAATATTAAATTATTGAAATAATTGCATTGAAATTAAACTGCCCATGAGTTGGACATTAGATTATAAAAGCAACATTGATTGAGTCTATGCAAAATAAATAATTCCCATTTCACTTGGCTGCAAATTATGTGAAGATTTCTGTCTAGAAAATTTGCATATACATCATAAATATTGATCTTGAGATCCATTTGTTTCTTCAATGTTATTGAAAAAGCTTTTTTTCTATCTGTTAATATTTCACATCCTCCACTGATCACGAATTTTTGGGAGCAACAAAGTTTTCGAAGAACACTTCTACACTAAACTAAGTTTGAGTGATGTTTATAGACAGAACTTTCTGCTATGCTTGTTGTGCATGTATTCCCACCCATGCAAAGCAGCATGAATATTTGATTAGAGACTGAATCTTGGGTAATTAATATCCCAGCACTTAAGTAATAAAGCAATCCATGCTGAACTATTTCTCCTTGTAGCAAATATAGCTCATAGGTTCTTACAAGAAATGAGTTTTCTGAAGCTTTTATTATTCGTTTCCTTCCGTCATGTCTTCACAATGATGAAGTAGATCAGAGGATTTTTTGGCCACTGAAGGCAATTTTAGGAGAAAAAGAATAAAACTTTGGTTTCCAGAATAGAGTTCTGGAAACAGTCCTACTACTCATTGCCACTCTACTAAGTCATTTATTGATCTATCTGCTAATTGAAAGATGTTGGCACTGTTCAAACATACACTTTGTATAAACAAACGCAGTCTGAAGAACAGCTGTGCATGTGGGTAGTACATTTATAAGACTAACACAATAATGTAATAAACACTGAGCAAAACCTTCCAGAGTGTGCTTAAGTTGAATTTGAATGGACTTAAGCATTAGTGATTCCAGAGAAAAATAGCTTCTATTCTTCAGTTGTAGATTTTTTTGTTTCATTTTGGTAATAGTAACATAATATTTCTAAGAAATTTGATATAATTATCTATGTTCTGGAACCTGATTTTTGGTTTTCTTTGGGTTTTTTTTTTTTTTTTTTTCTTCTTTCTGGCTGCTTACAAGGTGGTTAGATAAGATACTTGCTCTCTTCTATGGGAGCAACAGTATGGAGAAAGAAAAGAAAAAAAAATGCGTTAGAATTTCTTGACCTTGTCTGAAGTAAAGCATTTGTTGGAGTAAACACACTTTTAATTTTCATATACCATTGAGCCTTTACTGTATTCATCTGTATTTTTGTGCTTTGATAGTTGAACTTTTCTTTTTTAAATCATTCTTCCAGACAAGAGGTCTGTAGAACAACAGGTTGCCTCTGTTGTTGGTTTTGTATTGTGGTTTGGTGGGTTTTTTGCTGTTTTGCAGGTTTAGTTGTCTGAACTGATCACTTGACATATAATTCATAAATAGCTCAGCAAGATATGATTACATTTCCTCAGCCAGATCTTTTATATTGATTTGTCTTTGTGTATTTGCTGTTAGTGAATGTTGGCAAGAAGCTGAATTCCTAATATTCTTTTTCTGCTCTTTGCTGTCTTCATACTGAATAATATTTATTGTAGCTATATAGAAATCATTTAATTTGTTTTTCTTGAGTCTCAGTGAATATTGCAGCCTTGTGAAACGTATTCAGAAGTCTATTAAAGCTTAATAAATTCCATATAACTTTACTGCTCTCCTTTTGTCAATAATCTGACTTCATTTTTTGGTTGCTAAAGTGTTTTTACTTTTGCCTTTATTTAGAGCTTCAAACTTCATAATGAAAGAATGCATTTTCACTAACAATAAGTGGAAATTGATGACAAAAGGTGAAATACTTTTGGTTGGTATCTCACTCCTGTAAGTGGATATTAACTGCCTGTAGACCACACATCTCACTGCTGCTTTTTTTTTTTAAGGAGTATTCTCTTGCACCAAACTGACCGCTTACCTCATATCACTTAAATTTATATTGCTTTCAAATAATAAAATAAAAATTACTATTCATTTCTGAGACATGAAGAAGCAGTGGTTTTAGAAGATGCTAAAACGTATGTATTTAACCTCATCAGGCTAGGAAAGAGATCTTGATAGGTGTTGATAGATGTTGACATAGAAAATAATGATAATGGGAGGAGAGGGGAGAAGACAGCTGATTCCCAATAAGGATAGCTTTTTAGGTAGATGAGGGGAGGAAAGGGATAGGGGGTGGAGAATACCCTTGGTCAGGGAGGGGAATAAATCATGGTCTTATGCATACAATGTCAGTTTTACCAACTAGTGAGACCCCAATCAAACAAGAGGAGAGTAAACTTGGCTCTTGATGAAAATCTGACTCATGAGCACTCTAAGGGTATATGCAAGAAGTATGAAGAACAGTACAAACACTTTAAAAAAAATAAGAATATGATATTGAGTAGGTTGAAAACAAATGTTAATGTGCTTTGCAGATGCTCCAAGCCAATTACACACAAGCTGGCTGGAAGTCACTTAATGACATCAGTTGGGTGTTGAATGGGATGTTGAATTCTGCCCATGAGGAAAGGAAAGGAAACTCAGCACCTCGGTACCACACAAACGCAACCGAGTAACTTCCATCCAGAAGCTGCTCGCCTCCAACCAGGCATGGGGAAAGGCACAGAAATACCTACCTACAAAAATGAAAACAAAAGCCAGAAATCTGTTATGCAGACTTTAGTTTAACGTCCAGGGTATGATGGTACCAGCTGAATGAAGTTTCATGGTAATTTTATCTGTTTTTCTGATGTCAAATTTTGCGTTATAAAACAAGGGTTCTCCTGGTCTTGAGAGAAGACACTCTTGCTGTATTCAGCAGTTGTCTCAGTTTTACTTTAAATTCTTATGCTATCAGAAGAAATATGAAGAAAAAAGAGACTTAAAACTGAAAAATTATGTATTAAACAAGTCTTGTAGACTTTTTATTCTTTTGCCCCTCCAGGCTTTTTCTTCCTTTGTCTCCAAAAGGAGGAAGGTAAAAAACCAAAAAGCCATGCACTGTTAGCATTGCCAAATCATCATGTTTCAGGATTACTTTTGTTTAAAAAGATCCTTGCTTAAATCTTGTGTCCATGTATATTGCCTAATAGAGACTGCAAGATTCTTGTAGCTCATTCTACTTTGTCTAGTACGCAATGTAAAATGCTTAAACTAAAGGTGCTCAACAAATAATCATATTAAGATTAGTTTTGGGGATTATTATTTTTTTCATTGAATGAAAGAGACTTGGAGAAGTACGCAAAAGAAAACTGCTTCAAAATTTTATTTCCGAATGTAAGATGAGTTCAGAGTTTTAAATCTCTTGAGTTCAGATTGTTTCAGTGTTTTCTGAATGATTTTGTAAGTGCTGGAGTGGTCTGAAAGAGTTCTTCATTTTACCTGCAATATTTCAGATATTACAATTTCAGATCATCTAGTGAAAGGAACCAGTTAAATGAGAATTAAATAGACTACAGAGTCTAGATTTGGACTAACAGAATATACTTGTCTTAGTCTAGAACTCTAGTTTGCTTAATTTTTATTACGTGAATTATCTGAATCGGCATGTCCATGTATGTACCTTAAAATCTTACGGCCTTTTCTGTCTTTCGCTCTGTTGCAGATGTAAGTAGTGAATTCTAAAGCTCTTCCCGCTTAAAAGATCTCTAGTTATTAATGAGTGTAGCACGTTTGCTGCTTTTTCTGTCTGAACCCTTTTTATCTCTTATTTCTGACTTTTCTTAGCTATTGAGCTATTCTCTGTCCCAGATTCTGCCACTTCCATTTTTTTCTAGGCGTCCCACTTGCTCAGTGATTTATTGATTAAGCACAGACTCATATTGCAAATGGCAAATAATGATTTTGTGTGGTCCACCAGTCTTTGACAGTTCCCTTTACGTTTGTCTACTTGGTAGCTCATTACTTCATGTATTTTTTGCCGGAGTTTGTTCACTTATGTTTCTTGTTTGTGTGTTTATCATACCTTCTGACCCATGTTATTTACAGCTGGTATACTTCCAAGCTTTACCAGGTTATATAGCCAAGTCATACTTGTTGGCATGTCTGTTGCTCCTCAGGCTGGTCGCAGCCCTTCCTAAGTTGCCTCACAGAATCGTAGAATGGTGGGGGTTGGAAGGGACCTCTGGAGATGATCCAGTCCAACCCCCTGCCAGAGCAGGGTCACCCAGAGCAGGTGGCACAGGAACGCGTCCAGGCGGGTTTGGAATGTCTCCAGAGTTGGAGACTCCACCACCTCTCTACGCAGCCTGTGCCAGGGCTCTGCCACCCTCACAGGAAAGAAGTTCCTCCTCATGTTTAGGTGGAACTTCCTATGTTCAATTTTATGCCCGTTACCCCTTGTTCTGTCCCCGGGCACCACTGAGAAGAGCCTGGCCCCGTCAACCACTTCCAGCCCCGACTGAACCGCTGTGATTCACACCTTGGCCAATGGCTGTGTCTATGGAAAGGTCTCAATAGCTGCCTAGAGAAACCAAAGCGCTGAAGGTTATACGCTGGGTAATTTTGTTTGTTTATTTCAATGTTGAAGGCTTGGCTCAGAATATTATTGTTTTTCCACTGAGATGAGTGGTAACGATCAATGCAGGCAGCATGGGGCTAGAAAGAAAATGTTTGTTTTTGTTCTACCTTGTTTTGTTTTACGTGGCTATCCTTGAAGAAGGAGTGGGAAGGAAGACAAGCTCTGACTGTGAGGAGCTGCTCACAGTTGCTTCCCGCTGTGGCTGCTTACAGCTTCCAACAAACCTGGGTTTAGCTAAAATCATGCACTGCAGGTGATCGCAGTGGCTTCCACATGACAAAGCACGGTTGCCTTGAAAGAAATGTGTGTTTATAAACACAGACTGATGGGACCAGAATTTGTAATGTGATTAGTCAGCTTCTGGGTATTGCACTGTGTGAATGAGTAAACCGGTGAGATTAGAGCACAGAATCTAGTATTTTTGGACAATGAAACAAAATATTTTACCAGGACTTTACCATTTTAGACCATTGGGCCTGTGTCTGAGTCAGATATGTCTTTGAGAACACTTGGGAGAGGCAGGCAATTAGCCCTTTGAAAACCAAAAGGGATGTGGACCAAGAGGTCTCGTTCTCCTGTGTATTGAATATGACAATATCTTCCTGTACGACTTGATTTGGGTAAATCAGGACTCCATGCTGCCCAGAGCCTGTATGCTGAGGCAGCCCTGGGGAGGAGAAATCAGTTTTCAAACAGTTTGTTATAACGTCTTGGCAAAGGATGTTTATAATCTGGAAAGTGTATATACTTAAATTTGACAGAATTTGTGTTTGTTACTGAGCATGTGTCTATGTATTTCTTGGTATTGTGTGAATCGTTACTTGTCATCTTGGATGTGTGTATATATATCTCTGTGTGCACCTTATTTGTAGTAATCAAATGTTGTAAGTGAAATAGTTTTGGGTTTTGGTTTGGTTTTTTTAAGTTTTTTTTTGCTTAGTTGGTTTTTGTTTGGGGTTTTTCCATTTGGTTTGGGTTTTGTTGTTTTTTTTTTTGTTTGTTTGGTGTTTTTTTATTGTTTTTGTTTTGTTTTGTTTTTTTAATAAAAGCAAGCTGGTCACAGGCATCCCTAGGGATAGACACAACAGCATGTTGCTGGATGATTCCAGGCCTGGAGGTATTTCCAGGCGATATGCTGGCAGATTCCATGGGAAACAGAATCTCCAGAGAAGTGGAGAGAAACTCAAAACAGAGGAGGCAGCTGGACCACAATCAGATGAAATAATTTCAGCTAGGCTAATCTACAGCTTACTATTTTGACAAGCCTGCAATCAAGGACTGGGATAACAAATCAGATGATCAGAAAATACTCAGTTAAGGAGAAGAAAACTTTTTTACTTCAGGACACAAATTGGTGGTTATTAACCATTAGCCACAGCAGAGAAAAAATAGCTAACGTACCGATGGCTCACTCTGTTTTTTTAAATCAATTGTTTTTGTGAACAGTAGCGTTTGTTTTAAGTGTTCTTGTGTTGGAAATAACTGAAATGTTAATTTCAAAACCCATTTCAATTTTATATATAGATATCATTGTTAAGTGTGGGTTGTCATGACAAAGACAAATAACTTTCTTTTAAAATACCCAAGTTATAAGCTCAAGGTGATGCTTCAAGGGTAAATATGAGTTGTATGGCACTGATGGAATATTTTGGGACAGAAAAATAATTAACGTTTTCAAGGGGGAAATGCTCCAGATATTTCTATGGAATGTGATAGGTGAAAAGATGAATCTTTGCAAGGTTTCTTCTGGATATGGCCATAGTGGTAAAAGCGGGCACTGTCCTCCCTCACTTTACTGCATATCTCATTTGAATGTACAAGTTTTTAAAAATTGCAGTGGTGCCCTGGCCATATAATGAGTGTCAAAGGCCTGGATGTAAATACGTATTCTATTATAAATAAGAAATCGAGTGAATGGAGTAAGAGGTCAACTTGCGGAGTATTTTTTTTTCAGGAGAGATAAGTTAGACCAAGGTCAATTAGTCCCTTAAAAACCAATGGGGGGATGTTTGAGGGAATCACAACCTGAACATCCCTAGAACGTGCCAACAGCTTATTAAGGGAAAGAGGACTCAAATGCCCTTTGAGAAGCAGAGGTTTCTCAATATCACAGTATAGTGATATGACAGTTATATAGTTATATAGTATATATAGTTATAGCATATGAACTCCAGAGGTCCCTTCCAACCCTATGATTCTGTGATATATAGTATGTATAGTTCTATAGATAGTTATATCACAGTATAGTGATATGCTCTGGTTTTAATAATTGTCATTTTTTTATCTCAATTCTCAGCTCTTACAAGCCACCACACTTGGGTTCTGCCCCAGAATGAATGCTGAGTATTGAATCTGAACCTTTTCAGTTGTCCTTCCGTCTGTGCCCAATTGTTTTCTAAGGAGCAGAAACACGGGTAGGCCAGAGGGAGGAGCCGCTGGCTTCACGCATTAGAAGGCAGTTCTGATGTAAGAAAAATCACTGAGAGGCGAAGAACAAGCTTCAGAGCTTGCTTCTGGGTTTCATTGTCTAAAATCTTAGTGCATTTCTAGAAAGAATCCAATTTCTTAGGCTTTTGTATATAGAGTAGTGAATTTCAATGTTTATCATTAAATATATATACGTTTTAATTTACCCTATGGACCAAAATGCTGGCTTTGAAATGAGTATTTCACCCAAATCTTGTTAGCTAATGGAATCTTCTTTTGAATCTTTTTTTCCTCCTTACTGGAGATAAATTTTAGAGATGGCTTGATATCAAAGGACTGTTGTAAAACTGCTAAATTATATTTAAATTAAATTATATTTAGTAACTTAAATTATATATATATTTTTTTAATGTAAAACATAAAACTTGATTGCATTTTGTAGGTCATACCTTTGTGATTTTTTTTCCTTGTTAGCTGAAGTTTTGTTTGAAATGTGTGATTCAGCAATGGCTTTTGCCGACGCAAAGATAAAAACGGAATAACATTTATGCAAAACCGTGTAGGCATAACTTTAAAAATGTGTTTCGCATAAAACACCTCCTCAGAGTTTTTACCATCATGACAGACTAAAAAGTCAGGGACCTTGAGGCTCTGAAGAAGAAGCTCGTGCTCTTCTGTGACAGTTATTCAAAACATAGCTTGAGGAGGCCAGCTTTCCCAGTCGGACAAGTAGACCATGACAGTTCTTCCCCGAGGTTTAAATATTCAGTACTGACATGAATACAAAAATCCATTGTTATTGCTGCGTTAGTTTGAACACTGACCTACTCTTATCTCTTAGATTAATGAACACCATCACAGCACTTTTATTTCATACCTTAATTAAGTAATAATCTCCGGGGACCAAGCGCTGTATATGTAAACCTACAGTTGGCCTCAATGGCAAGGAACAGTTTGTACTTTTCTCAAGGCAGAAGAGATGATTGAAAAACAAGAGGGATTAATGGAGACGTGGGAACCTAAATTTAATCTTGGTCAGTACGCCATCCTCTCTTCTTCCATCTCGTTCTTGTCCTGAATGTCTTTTCAGCAAGGATTGTTAGAGGGAAAACATAATGGCAATTTGCATTCGCTGTGCTTTGCTAAGATAACTAACGAGGTCAGCCTTAATTTGCTGCTGCTGGTGTAGCCCGTCTCTGGTCAGTAGTCAGGGGGTTTGTTCAGATCAGGAGCTTTTACAGGAAGCATCAACCCTCAAACATTCCCCTTAATGTTTACAGCATAATAATTCTCAAACGCAGAAAGATTTCAGTCACTAAGGGAACTTCGAAATTTTGTCACGTCTTTATAATTGTTTGTGACATTAAGTGCTGTGATGCTTTAATACCGCAATAGCATGCACTTTGTGTAAAATAGTTGGGAAAAAAATAGTGAGTTTCATGTATGGTTATATTTGAAATCAAATCCAGGATATATTCCTTCATTACTATTGAAATAGAGTTGTTTCAAATATTTAAAAAAAAAAAAAAGTCAAAACTGTACTCTCTATTTCTGAAAATAAGTCCAGGCTCTGAAGGGTCCCTGACAGTGAATTTACCCTGATACACTTCAACTAAAATATATGTTTAACAATAGAGGTTAGCTGGACAAGAATAGTTATAGAAAAATATAAAAAAGAGGGCCAACATAACTCATCAGGTATTGAAAATTATCTTGTTGTCAGGAAAACTTTCTGTATACGTTTGTCCTGTGAGTCCATGAGGGGATCTAGTGTGTAGAGGGAATGAAATGCTTTCCCAGAACTACTTAGTATGGTGAGCATGATAAACTAAATACTCTAAAAACACTTGGAGTGGTTATTGTTATTTTTATTTTTTTAATTAAAACAAACCTATAGGAATCCTGAGGTTTTAATAAAAAAACCCCATTAAATTAAGATTCAAGAATTTTGGAAAGTTTTCTGCTTTCCTGAAACTGGATATGAAAGTCATCTTTTTAGCTCAATTTTAATTTGAGCTTGTACATTTCTGGCTTTTACCCATTTTCATTTGAATTTGTTTCATTATTTTATTGTGCATATTACGAAGTATTTATCATTTGAAATGTATTCTTAAAAAAATGGAGTGCTTAGCTAATTTATACGTTTTCACAACTTTAAAATGACAGATAATGTAAGTAAACAAAAAATATTGAGACCTCTGTCACAGTTTAACCCCTGTAGCCAGCCAAGACCCATACAGCTGCTCGCTCACTCCCCTGCGGTGGGATGGGGGAGAGAATCAGAAGGGTGAAAGTGAGAAAACCCGGGGGTTCTGACAGTTTATTTGGTAAACCAACAGCCTCACACGCAAACAAAGCAAGATAAGCAATTCATTCCCTATTTCCCATCGACAGGCAGGTTTTTAGCCATCCCCGGGAAGGCCGGGCTTCATTATGTGTAACAATTACTTGGGAAGACAAAGACTATAACTCTGAATGTCCCGCTTTCCTCCTCCTTCCCCTAGCTTTTATCGCTGGGCGTGACGTCCTATGGGATGGAACATCCCTTTGGTTATCTGGGGTCAGCTGTCCCAGCTGTGTCCTCTCCCAACTCTATCCCAGCCAAAACCAGTACAGCAGCTCATATATAAAGTGAGACAGATAAAAGAGTCACAGAATGCTTAGTAGCACTTGGCTTTTTTTAAAAAAAATATAAATGTTGCCATAAAAAGGACCTTTTCTAAAACATCTCTGTGTTATCAACACTGTTTTTGTCACAAATCCAAAACATAGCACCATACCAGCTACTATGAAAAAAATTGACTATCTCAGACAAAACCAGTACAGACCTCCTACCACTTTCAGTGTTTTTTCACGAGTGTGATGGTTTTCATGTACTTTTTCAAGCCACAGTGGTTTTAGCCACAGTTTCTAGTTTTTCTGACTCTTAGACAGGAAGAGAAAACAGTACTGAGCTCTTCCACTTTTTTCTTACGTGAGAATGTATTACTGACAGTTATAGCTCGTATTTGCATGAAAACACGTATTTATGCCAGAAGTTTGAAAGGCTTGTGGTCACCTAGTTACTGGCTGAACACTGACAGAACTGAGATGCGTTTGGCATAAAACGTCTACAAAAACAATTTCCAAAGATGAATGTCCCTTTGTAACCAGAGCTCTAAGAAATAGAATTTGAACGACTCTACTGGCCTTGTTGGGTCAGGTCTGTTGGTGGGATGGGGTTTTTGGCCACCCCTTCAGACTTGCTCACACGTGAAGTTTTCTTCGGCACCTTGAACGATCCGTAGTCTCACTTGAAATGTGTTCCCTGTTCGGCAGATTTGCCGATGTGCATTCGCATCTCCCCCACAGAGCCACGGAGGCACTCGCAGTATTTTGCGGCCCATGGGAGCGTACTCAATTGTCACATGAATAACTTATTTTTGTGCATCAAAACAGAAATAGTTCTCCTTAGCCATGGGATTTCATGCTTTTTTTTTTTTTTTTTTTGCTGCTTCTGGCTGCCGTCATGAGCTCTTAACTTGCTTTCACAAGTGGGTGATGTATATTCGGTTTGTTACTATGCCACTCGCACAAACCCAGGCAGTCCCTCCGAAAAAAAGGTTAGTACTTTTCCTAGCTGTACTGAAAAAACAGGAGATGCTTATTTTATGTATGATAGTGAAAGGTAAAAATTTGGATTTTTGTTTATAGTATTTTGGTCGAAACAAAGTAAATAGTTTAATTTTGATATTTTATATACCAAATGGCACTTGACTGATATACTTTCAGCTCACTCTAAGAAAAGGCAAGAAAACACATAAGTAGTGAATACGAGAGAAGATCAAGAAGAGCTGTGAAAGCTCGGGAAAGACAGGGACTGTGCATGAAACCAGTACTGATTTAAAAGCAAACAACAAAACATACGTTTATCCATGGGCACACGGCAGACCATTACCACTCAAGGGAAAGCGCTCAGAATAGTGTTATAATTCCATTTAAAAACAAACTTAAAGCTCGGTAGTTACTGGGTAACAAAATTGAAAGCAGGAGTTTTTAGAGGAAAAAAAATAAGAAAAAATAATAATTTTACCACTTGGACCTCTGTAAAGTTTCCACCCTCATCTCAAAATGGGTGTAGTGGAATGGGGAAAGCTTCAGGGAAGCACAACAGGGATGAATGAAAGGCTTTGGAACAACCTCTGTATGAAGAACAACTGCCAGATTTCAGTCTTAAGAATCAGACAAGGGGAAAATAAACTAAAGGTCAAAAGAAAAATAAAATTAATCTGGAGAGGAAGGATAGAAAAAGCTATTCATCTTCTCTTCTGTACAAACAAGATGTTGGGGAATCAAATTAAGGTAACAGGAGACAGGTTCACAAGAAGTAATGAAGCCATTTTTTGTGCATCAAGTCACATAATTGTGAAATTCCGTGTCAAAGTTTATTGTGGATGGGAAGTTTGTATGAGCTTCAAGAGGAGGCTGGATAATTGCTAGGAAAATGCATTCACTGAGCGAGCCAGACACATACAAATCATGTTTGTTTCAGAAATAAATGAAGGATAAGAGTACTCAAAGCACCATGATGCCTTCTTAGCATCCAAAAAGTAGATGTTGTCGGAGAAAAAATACTGAGCTAACTGGACTTTTAGTCTACCTTATGGCAGCTTTTGTTGTCTCAGTCTTTTATGCTAAAATATGAGGGTAAAATTGAGTGGGTTTTGTTTTTTGTTTTTTTTTTTTTTTTTTGTTTTGTTTTGTTTTTTTTTGTTGTTGTTTTTTTTTTTTGACAAAGGAGGAAAACAGGCTTGTAGTGTGTTAAGAGTATGATAAAGAAAAGGATGGGCCAGAAGAATGTGATAATGTCATATCACCCAACATGTTAGTCTGACGCCTTATATGCACAAGATTGGTGTAGTTTCCATTATTGCCAGTATTAAAATCTTAATTATTTTCATGAAGGTTTTGCGGATTACTTTTTTTTAATCTCGTTATCTTGAAATCAGTCTCCCTTTCTCATTTCTTCAAATAAATACCTTTGCATGTAAAAATATATTAAAAAAAAAAAAAAAAAGAAGAAGAAGAAGGTTTGGCTCAGACAGAATGGTATTTTTCAATGATTTTAATAGACCACTTTCTTCTGGTAGCGTTGACGTTGACTGTGGTGGGAGACAGCACAGGGCTGTTTGGAATGTTTACTGCTCTTTAAATCACTGATGACTTTTCTTGAAACTGCTAATGATGTTCACACTGCTCAGCATTGAACCATGTGGATCATGAAGCTCCTCTGCCAATGTCACTGGGGCTTCTTGCTCTCTACAACTACAACAGGAGGGTTGTACAGAGGTGGAGGCTTGTCTCTTCTCCGAAGGAACAGGCCATAGGACAAGAAGAAACAGCCTCAAGTGGCACCAGGGGAGGTTTAGATTGATATTAGGAAAATTTTTTACACTGAAATGGTTATTAAGCATTGGAACAGGCTGCTCAGGGCAGTGGTGGAGTCACCATCCCTGGAGGTATTTACAAAACAGGTAGACATAGTGCTTAGAGATATGGTTTACTGATGGTTTCTGTCAGAGTTAGGTTGATGATTGGACTAGAGGATCCGAAAGGTCCCTTCTAACCAGGGCAACTCTAGGATTCTATTCCCTTGTTGGTAGGGTGTTCAAACGTGTGTTCTTGGGATGGACAGCACTGCATTGGGAACCAGCAGCGTTCCGGGGCCAGTGTAGTGTGATGGGTTCCAAGTGCCTGCAAGGCCAGACATAAACTTTGGAAATAAATTTTGCTGGGATGATGAGGTGGGACGTGAAACTGGGAAAAGCAGTGGGTGTTTGAGTACTGGGTGAAGAAAAGGAGGCCTGGGGATGTTCAGTTGATGAATGTTAGTGCTGAATATAGGATGCAAAGAAGTGGGGAATGAGTAGATAAGGATGGTTCCCCTCTGTTGACCAGTAGGTCAGGTGTCCTGAGTCAGGCTAAACCTTGCCAGCTGTAGGAGCTGGGAAAGAAGGATGACTAATTTCATTTGTTGCAGAAAGAAGAAAAATGTGCTTGGCCGCAGATTAGATTAGAATCTAATCTAATCCACAAATAAGATTAGAACTGAAGATAGCGGTGGTATTTTTAGGTGTGCTGTTGGTCCTTTAGATGTACTGTTTAGGTAACGGTACCTAACTAGATGGACATCTAATTGTGCACTTTATGTCATAATGTTAATTGTTACCAAACACAGAGAACATTAAAAATTCATAGATAAGGAAGGAAATTATTAAATGCTCTATCTGTGAGGGAAGCAGCTTTCCCTATCAAATATCCTGATTTTTTTATATTTATGGAAAAATTAGTTTTGTGCTCGGAGCACCTTTTTGTGAGAGGATTGTCTGGTCTTTGAGCATACCATTTTCTGACGGGTTTGCATTATTAAACCATCCAGTACAACCCAGCTGCTAACAGCTGAGCAGAACAAATTTCTTGGGGTTTGTAAAGTCTGAAATGAATAAAGTCTGAGTTGGCAGAGTTAGTGTAACATAGGATACAAATTATTTTACAAAGACTGACTCTTGAAACTCAGAAACTCTCTACTCTCCTCTGGTCTGTTTATTCTTTTGCTTTCATCATAAAACAACTTCTGAGGGGACTGTTTTTTCTGGAGGAAATCTGAAGGCCATGATATTTCTAGTTTACTGCTATTTATCAGCCAAATAACAACTTGATGTTTTAATCTGGAGACAGTTTGTTGTTTTAGAAATAAATTATGAAAAGGCCCCTGAAAAATGACCAATTATTTGACTTCACGTTATATTTGAAATTGTGGAAGAAATTTGGACATGCAGCCTATTCTAAAATGATCCAGGATATTTATGGGTCAGTTTAGATTATTTTCAGAATTGTATACCTTTTTTTATCTTCTGGGCACCAAGGAAAAAGTCTTTAATTTGAATATTTTTAAGACTAGAAAAAAATAATAAAAGGTTTTGTTTGTCACGTTTTTTGTAGAATCTCTTGCCTGAACGTTGCATCCTTTGCAGAGACAATACAGTTGTGCAAATGCTTGGGGTGTGATGATCTTAAATATTTCATAAGCATTCCTTTTTCTGTGTTTAGTTGTCACGGCTTAGACTTGCTGTGTCAATTCATTGCTGGCAGCCTACTTGAAACTGAATGTCAAACAGCTTCTTACTGTGTTCCAGAATGGGTCCTTAGGGTGGCTTGCTTCTAAAATTCAGGTACACAAAACGAAATGTGGAAAAGGTTTTAATGGACAAAGTAAAATTCTGAAAGCATTGCCCAAAAAATCTGGAATGGTCCTCGTTATTTGACTTGATATTTTTACTAGTCATTAGATTTTGCATAAGAACGTATACTAACTTTTATGGTCATTCTTCAAAATGCTTTTAGTTGCCATAGAAGATCCTCAGTATGCTGTTTTAGTCAAGTGAAAAAAATGCAGCTTGCTTTATTCTCTAAGCAGTAGAATTTTTTTTTTTAATGAATTACAATCCCCTTCACAAAATCTAATAATTCCTATAACAAACATCGATCTACTATGTCGTGAAAAGAAATAACTTTCCTAAAGTATATTAAAATTCTTGTTTTCACACCACAGTTCAGTAATAAATCATACTAGAACCCCTTGTTTGAATTTTGACATAATTTAGAAATATCGTATGTCACTGAATAATTTTTTTTAAGAAATGTTTGCCTATTTCAGAAAAAGCATTTTACTTTGTACAAAAACTTCAAATATAGATGTCTGCACTATTGATGGGAAAATACTCACAAAAGGATGCAAGTGAATACACCCTGGTATTAAGCAGTGCCCTGATTTATTTAATTTTTTTTTGTGAATGTCAAGATTTTTGGCATCTTCATTGATGAGCTTCCTTGTTCTGTTTGTGGGTTGTTTGTTTGGGGGTTTGGTTGGGTTTTCCTTTTTTTACACTTTATTGTAAATTTAGCTCAGAATTACCAGTTTCTATAAACTGTTTTTCTTACTGTTTTTATTTTTTAAACAGAGTTTACTTGCTTCACAAGGAGCTCAGTCGTGTGGGAACATTCCTCTTGAGACTGATTAATGAAAGCTGATGTTACTTTCAGCTTACTGTATCTGATCTTTGTCGTGATGATATATGTAATCTATTTAACTGTTCCAACTGCACAGAGACTAGAAAAAATGAATATGCCTGTGTAGGGCTGACAAATACTTAGACAATTTTTCTTACTTAGCTTGCCAAGGTAAATTTAGAAAATAATCTTTTATTCCCCCTAAAAGTAATCAAGACACATTGAAAAGCTCAGAAATAATTATATATATAATATAACTACATATATAACTATTTATATATTTTTATATATGTAATATATACAATAAAAAAAAATAAATTCTGGGAATATGCTGAAGTTCTATGGCTACATGAAAAACCTCTAATGTCTGGAAGCATTGCAGATATTTAAACCATGCCAACGTGCTCTTCTAATTCTCACCAAGGCAGTGTACGTCCATGTTCTACAGAAAACAGACCGCTACGCGTTAAGGGGCTGGTAGGAGACGCATCGTGTCTCAGAAATGACTTGATCTACAGTAAATCAAGGAGAGAAAAAAAGATTGCCAAGTGGTGTATTTTCAGCGTGTGTTACTGACATGACTACTGGATTTTTTTTTTATAAAGCACATGTAAAACATTCATAATCTGTCTACCTGGATTTAAATTTTTTTGCCTTAGGTCACAGAAAATAAGGAAACAAACTTTTAAAGGTGAAATATCCTCCCCAAACAAAACAGAGACGAGTATTTTGGCTGATTATGAAGTTCCACCTGTGCCATGTTTTGTTCTCAACGAACAATTCATGAAATGGGAGCACAAAATAGGTAGATTCAGCTCATCCTGACTGAAAGCACTATGAAATAACTAGCGTCCTATGGCATTAATTAGGTCTGTTTTATTAGCTTCCCTGCTAACATAGACCCAGTCTGACTCCACACTCCTGTTTTCTGTATCAGCCAGGAAAGGTGGTCAGGTCCATGTTGCAGCCTCGGTGAGACTGAGTTGTTTTAAAGGAAAACATGAGCAAACAACGAAAGCCAACTGGTATCTTCAGAAAGAAGAGCTCATGTATTGGAGAATTAGACTGCAGTAATTCATATAACACTAACCACTGTCTTTCTCTAATTACATGAAAATGTTTCAGTACTAAACGCTGCACAGTGCTAAAAATGTAGGTTGCAAAAATAAAACAAAAAAAAAAGCAGCTGAGCTATGAGTACAAATTAACGGTGGGATTCCAAAGAGGCAGTTCTCCCCCCCCTTTTTCTTTTCTTTATTATTTAGTCTTTTATTGCTTTATTGTTTTTTATTTTTTATATAATATTTATATATATAATAAATATAAAATATTTTATATTTTAGTCTTATTATTGCTTTTATTGCTTTAAGTCTTCTATTGCTTTAAACTTTTGGAGCTTGAAAAGGCACTGAATGAATGACCGGAATAACTGGAGAAAAAGAAATGAGGGAATATTTTAAATAAAAACCACTGTCTACCTTTAAATGCTTCTTTACTTATGTTCATGGCTCTATTTTTCCTGTGAATCTACTAGATTTCAGTTCTGCGCCTTACTGCAGCATGCTCCTTGTGCTTATTTTCTCCAGGGATTCTGAGACTGGTGAGCCCTGAGACACATCGGCTCCTTTTTCTTAGATGCCGTGTATCGTTTCATATCTCTGAGGTTTTTAAGGCTTTTTAATGAATGTTTGGGTGCCTAGCAGGTGTAGAACAATCCGTCCTCTATAAGGAATCTTATTGTTGTATGTTTACACAGTATTATGCAGTGTGCTTTCATTAAAGAGGCTTCAATATTCATCAATACTGAAGTTCATGTAGAATAAAGATACAGAATGAAATCTCAGTACTGCAGTAACTGGCATCAGTGCCTTGAAAGATTGTAAACTTTCTTGTGTTCTGATGTAGCTGTCCTGCAAAATTATAAAAGTTAACCTCCCTTACAGAGGAGCTCATTCAGCTAAACCAGACTTATACTGAGGTGAACGTAGAAAACGCCTTTTGTTATTTAAATTAAACACCCACTTTTAAAGCTTGTTGGTGTAAAAGGAATGAAATCTTGTTATTTCCTTTGGAATCTGTATTACCATTCATAACTCGATGCTGAACCTTTCTGAAGTATTTCTCCTGGCTGACCTGACAATTTTGCTTTAGTCCTTTGCAAAAATAGCTACAAGATATTTTCATTGAGATGGCTAAAATTTTTTTACTTTGAATGCATTTAGTCTATTTATCCTCCTTTACCTTGCAGTCTTTTATTTTGGTTTTCATAAGACCTAGCCTTTTTAACTGTCTTGTCCTTCTCGAAGTTATTGGTTATCTGTAAGTTGGCCTGATGGAAGTGTGATATAAAACCGACACTTTAGTGCTTTCCGTTAGCTCAGTTTTCTAAGATTCCCCCACCATTCCAAGAGTATCAAATGTCGTGCATAATATCCACATCATCATCACTTTAAGTAATTACCTATCCAACTTGTTCAACTGGCATTTGTTCCCATGCATTTGCATTCACTAAATTTTTGCCGAAAATAGTTTTCTGGATCTCTGTAGATTGTCTGATATAGTCAAACTTTTGTAGACCTTAACAGCTCTGAAATATAGCTTTTCATATTTCTGTGAAGGTTCCTATGTGACTACACATGAGAGGTTAGAATTTGAAATAATGAGTAATAAATAATGGGTAATATTGTGTTTGAAATATTTTTGGTTTATTTTAAAGTACTCTAATCTAGATATTTATTTTTTTTTTAAAAAAAAAGTAATTGCATTGGACAGTAAAGACTGGATTCATCATATCTGACCGGTACCGACTAAAAAGTGGTCAATCCCAGACTAGTTTCCACACTCTTCTAGGCAACTGAGAAAGAAGCACCTCTGAAAAGTGATTAATGTTACCAATTCTGGATGCTAGTTTTAGGGTAGGAATGAATCTTCATATGAAACTGCCCTTCTCTCCAACTATGGTGAGAGTCGAGTTAATTGCTACAGATAATCGGACTTTAAGATCGTTAGCGGTGCACAGGGGGACCTGTACAGTCTGAAACGGAGACAAGCACCATCCCTGGAGGTATTTAACAGATGTGTAGACGTCGTGCTGAGGGACGTGGGTTAGTGGTTGACTTGGCAGTGTTAGATTTACAGTTGGACTTGATGATCTTAAGGGTCTTTTCCGACCTAAAGGATTCTATGATTTATCTCTGTCACAGATAAATTAGATAGCTGTTGTGTTGCATCCTATAGTAAGACGTGTTAAAAATAAATGTCTATGTGATTCTGGTAGAAAGGAAAATGTAGCAGGAAAGAAGGGGGAAATAGCAGAAGACACAGAACACTGATTTAGCTGTGTTTATTCCTATCAAGGCACAGTTGCACCTGAATCTAGAGACTCCTTGAGTTCTTTTGTTTTCATTTGTAACTATAAGAACTTCACTCACTTCAGAGACTGGAGCAAGGGGAAAAAAAAAAAAAGAAAAGTCAGAAACAGTTGACCTTAAAAGCATGTTCATTTAAATTTAAAAATCCTTTTGCCTAATAGTAGATTAAAGCCAACTTTTCATGAAAGCTGACTGGGAAGGCGGCAGCTGCCACTGAGATTCCGTGCCCTTTCCTGAACAGTAGCTGTTCTCTGATGTTAAAAAGCACAGTAACAGCATGTTCTTTCATTTCACAAGTCCTTGACATAATATTTAGAACATGGCTGCTTGCATACATCATATAGAAGGCACTGACATGTCTCCCCGACACCCGCTCCAAATGAGTACAGACGGTGCAGTGCAACATGGAAACAGGTGGGTCTGTATTCAAGACTGTCAGCTGTATTCAAGTTTTGTTCTGTGCTTATTTGTCTGAACTAAACATTGCAGAATCTCAGAATAGTTGACATGGGAAGCGACCTCTGGAGACTGGCCAGTCCCATCCCCGTGCCCAAAGCAGGGGCGCCTGGAGAGGTTTGCTCAGGGCTGTGCCCAGCTGCCTTTTGAATATCTCCAAGGAGGACAACTCAACAACCTCTATGGGCAACCTACGCCAGGGTTTTACCACCCTCACAAGAATAAAGGGTTTTTTTCTAATATGTAAATGGAATTTCCTGAATACCAGGAATACCTGAATCCCAGTTTGTGCCCGTTACCTCTTGCCCTGTCTCCAGGAACCCCTGAGAAGAGCCTGGTTCTGTTTCCCTTACCTTCCTGCAACAGGCATTCCTACACACTGATGCTATTTCCCCTGAACTTTCTTTTCTCGGGGCTGAGCAGTCTCATCCCTTTCATTCTCTCCTCATATGAAAGATACTTCAATTGCTTAATCAACTTCCTGGCTCTTTGCAGCCCCTGCTCCTGTATGTCTCGGTCTCTTGCACTGGGGAGTCCGGACCTGGGCCCAGCACAGTGAACACATCTCACCAGGGATGAGCAGTGGGGAAGAACCACTTCCCTCCACCTCTGAGGTTCTGCCTGATGCATCACAGGATTCCGCTAGCTTTCTTTGCCACAGAGACGTGGTGCTGGCTCATGTTAAACTTGCTGTCTACAAGGACCCCCAGGTCTTTTTTTGCATCCAAGGCCACCTCATCCTCTGTCCCTAAGCAGAGGTCCTGTCTTTCCCTACTGCTCTACCATGCTCAGGGAGACTCCCCCTCCTCACTCTCCCAGCCGGACCTTCCCAAAGAACCAGTAGGCATCCATGGTGGTGAGCTGTCCCACCACGTCTCTGCCATCCCCATGAGATCATAGCCCTGCAACTCAAGGCTCTAGAACAGTCTAAATCTGGCAGAATGACAAAAGCAGAAATCCAGAGGAACGTCCGGGTACCTGAACAGTTGTTTGTGCTGTGGGAAAGGTGGCAGCAGTAATTGCAAGAAGGGAAAACAAAAGCCTATTTGGTGAAAAATATCATTAAGGAAACTAATGAAAGCCGCCTTGCAATGTTGTTGGCTTAGCAGACCTTTCTCATGAGTATGTAGAGGTTTCACTTTGTGCCTTCAGAATCTGAAAATTGCCGTGGAGCAAATAGTATCCTACTATGTTGGTTAGAGTGTTAGTTTTAGTTTTTATTCAGGATACCGGGAAAATCTGTTATGTGTTGCATGATCAGGCGTGTTTGCATGTGCAAATAAAGAAGGAGGAGGGGAAAAAAAGAAGGCAAGGAAGGATACAAGGAGGAGATATCGAAAATGTGTGGAAGATGGTTTTCTTTGGCAAAATTGTGGCAGTTGTGTTCACGTTTTTCAGGTGTATTTTTAAAGAAATGTTTTGGTTTGGATTTTTATGGATTGTATGATAATGTCCTTAACTTTTATTTGTGTAAATATTTTACATGTGAACTTCTATAAGGAAACAAAATAGATTTTGTTGTTAGCTTGTCTCTTAAATTAAAAAATTCTATACTGGTACTGGCTAATTTAGACACTTCCTGCCTACCTAAGCATGTTAAATTACAGTCTGTTCGCTACAGCTGGCAGTGCTTGAGAGTTATGTCCCATGCATTTTAGAATTCGTGAAATACATGAGGTTGTTGATCTTGTGATTCAATTCAGAAAGGCACTGTTTTAGTAAAAGTAAATTTTTTTCAAAAACTACCTCTTAAAATGTAAGTTCAGACTGGTATCTGACTGAAAGAATTGGTTGGCTATAGCTTTTCTTGCACAATAGTTTTTTTTATTTTTTTAGACTTTCGTGGGATTTAGCAACGTTACAACAAAGCTGGAAGTAATACAGTTTGCTCAATAATTGTGTTTTGCTCCTATAAATAGAAACAGCACGCGTTAGGGTTTCAGACTGTGTTTGCCAATATTTATTTGTAAACTTGCGTTTAGAAGTTACTAGTCACATTTGCAAAAAGTAGTGCAATAAAAAATAGTAGAGGTTGCTGTTTCCATTACTTGCTGCATGCTAAGAGGTATCTTTACATTTTTAACGTGTGAAGTCTCCAAAATAAAAGATGGAAGATGGGAAGCAATCAGAAATACTTAATACTGTTGGACTACACAAGTGACAGTAAAATCTCACGTCCTTTTAGGTAAACATTCATTTGAAGACGTGGCCTTGAAAAATCTCAAAGTTTATTGTATGTGGTGTGTTTTCTGAAGATTTTATTTGAGTGGATTTACAGTTAGTCCTCCCAATCAATATGGCCTTTGGATATCACAAAGGAGATTAGTCTAACACTACCACCAGATTCTGCCTCCAGAAATCTTATAAATCACTGGAAAGAGAACAATAACAATAGTTGTAAATTTTATACTCGGTCTATTAACTTGGTAGCAAACTCTGGAAGTTTAAAGTCAAAAACTGTCTGATTCCATACGATGCCTGACGATACTGACATTATCAGTATTCCATGATCCAAGAGGTGAGCCAGCCACTTCCAGCCTCCCGAAGGTTTCTGTTGTTTTTGTGGAGGACAAATGGGCCAGAATTGGGTTCCAACCCAGTTGTTTATTTCTCAAAAAGTAGTTGACATTTGGCATAAATTGATCTGCCTCTCCATGTTAATCTAATATTTGTTACTCAAAGTGAAGAACCAAATCTAAGTCTTTAATCACCGTGGTGACTTTTTGCATAACAATTAATCTGTTATTGAATTATTGACATTATTAATGGAATCCTTTTTAAGAGCCTACTTTTATTCAAGAACATTATATTTGCTCTCATTCTGTGTTTCTAAGTACTAAAATTCCAAGTGAATTTTACTTCACGCACTATCATGGTATGCAATGAAAGAAAAAGTACTGATCTAAGTATTATTTGGCAACATCTAAGACGAGACTCATTGCTTGGAGAAAAATGAATTATTCCCCCCCACACTGCCTTCTGATTTCTTCGGGCTTCTCTCTTGATTTTTCTTTCCTGTTTTTTTAATGTCTTTTGTTGATTTTACATGTTGCTTGCCATTCTGCATTTGTTATTTTAGGAATAGCTCAAATTCTGTGCCAGTATAATATAACAACAACAATTCAGAATACTCCATCATTTATCCTCATTATATATTCATTGTACTAGATCTCCTGGCATAGCAAACTGTCTTACAGAGCTGCCACAAATCACACCGTGTTAGCAGGCTATATTTTTCACTGAAGACAATATTGATCATAGTGGCCGAGCAAGGAGTTCTAGGATTGAGTCACATCCTGTTTCAGCTACTTTTCCATGGAAGACTTCCCTTTTTTCCTTCTCCTTGCTATTTCCACTAGCAATTTGATTATTTGAATGTCTAGCATGGGTTGGGGGCTTTTTTATCTGATTTTTGAGTACACAAGGTAACTTTCGAACAAGTAGAATAGTCTTGCTACAGCTTTTCTAGCTGTCGGGGGAAGATGAGTACAGTCATTTTGGTCCTTCTTAGTTACAAAACGTAGGTTCATTTTGCAGATTGCAGCTGAATCCATGTTATAGCTCCCTTGAATACAACCCCGAGCAGCACTGGTTGGGAAGACAAAGGCTCTGCCGTTGTGGCCTTGGTCTCTGCTCCAACGGCAGCGAGGCAGAGCGTGCCAGCTGAACGGTTATCTGCAAAGAAGCTTGAAAATCCCTCCTAGCATAAACATCTCATTTGTGTATCCAACTGGACACAGCCTGGATTAACCAGGTTGTGCACCACCTGGAATGGTTCTGCAGACCAGGGTGTGGCAGATGGCTTTGCAGAAGCAAAGAAAGCTTCATCCCTTTGTCTTCAGCACAGGCCTGGCTCTATGATTTCAAAGTCATTTGGAGCAGTTAGGAAACCTAGAACACCTGTGCTTTACCCAGCTCTCCTCCTGCTCCATCCTCTTCAGATTATTGGATAGCAGGGTGCACTCTGACGCGGAGTGGATAAAAAAAGCACTAAAGGAAAGGCACAATGTTTATAGCACAGAAAATAGTTCACAACATCAGGAATGTATAACAATCTGGTGAGTCTATAGCACTACCCAGACCATGGTTTTCTTTGGTGGTGTTTTGACTATTACTTTTTCTTTCTGTTCTTGACTTCTCTAGGATTTATTTATAACTTGCAATTTTTCTCCCCCCCTTTTTTTTTTTTTTAACATCTCTATTTCTTTACTGACTACCTTGTATCCTTTTTGCTTTTGGGGTTTTTTTGGTTTTTTTTTTTTTGTTGGTTGGTTGGTTGGTTGGTTGGTTTTTTTTCCCCAGGAATCTTCTTTCAAGTTCTGGCTCTCTGAACTACTTACAGTTTTGCTTTCTGCTATAAGAATTCGACCCTGTTCTTCTCAGTCTTCCTTATCTTTCTCTTTTTCCTATCCTCCTCACTTGTGTATCAAATTGGGAACATCACAAAGCATGGTGATTCCTCATGGGAATCGCAATGAAGCGCTGTGTCTCTTTGAAAATACCATCATAATTAAAATCGATTTTGTGCAAAAACATACAATGGCAGAATTAGTGCTATTTAGCTCCTTTTACTGTGATGTGCCTGGAATTCGAAGTCATTGGTTAATGATGAGCTGCTGATACCTTGTACTCGATGATAAAGAGCAAAGACTACTTCAAGAAAGAGTTAAACTATGTTGTAGCGTACAAAGTGATTCTGAAATTGTTGTTCTTTCTATTAAGACAAGATGTCAAAATCACTGTATCCTCCCCAACCCCAAATAGATTCAATCAGTAGTTAAAATAACTGAAAAAACCCCAAACCAAACAAGCAAACAAAAAAAAAAAACCCAACAAAAAACCCCCAAACAAACCAACACAAAAAAGCCACCCCACAATTAAGAAAAGCCTTTTTTTCTTTAATTGACAGATCTTGCCTTTCCTGTCTTGGGGAGGACTCAGTGTCCATGACAGTACCATAAGGTCACTGGATGTGAGTGTGGTGGGTATTCCTTGATTTTTAGAGCAGTTGACGCTGTGGAAGAATGAGAGCATGGCCAAATGTTATTAGCCAGGCAACCGTTCCTGTTAGGAATGATGGTGATGCTAATTTTTATCTATGCTTTCAGACCTTTCCACAACATGACACCAGCACAGATGGCAATGCGATAACACAATAAATCCCATAGGAAGCTTGTTGCCATCAGAATAGGTGAGGATTGCTGATCAGTACAGAAGGGTTGTCCTTATGTGCAAATGCCTCAGTCCGCAACAGAAGCTCAAATCTGTGAAACTTATTTATCCGTTCATCTTGAGTCACTTTCAATGCCGGCTGACCACAACTCTTGCTCAACCTTCAGGGAAACAAACCATGCATACTAAATCTCTCTGATTATTCTGATGTACAAGGACCATAGGCCCAGATTACAAATACTATTTTTAGATGCTTAATTCATATTGATTTAAGTAGGGCTATGTATCTAAGCAACTTTGACATTAAAAACATTCCCTTCTGCTGTTTATTGCAGACAAAATGACTAGTGTTTTATATTCCAAGTGAGGCTGTACGGAGTACAACATGAATCTCTTCTAATGGAAGAAGCAGACTTGTCCTTTTTAAGGAATCATTTTGGGTTCAATCACATTTTATATCGTAATAATACTTTTATTTCTGAAGAATGTGTGATGGGGCCCTGTTTTCCTGGAAATGGCTAAACGTCTGCCTTCTGATGGGAAGTAGGGGATGAATTTCTTGCTTTGCTTATATGCACAGTTTTTACTTTCCCTACTCAACTGTCTTTATCTTAACCCACGAGTTCTCACACTTTTACTCTTCCAATTCTCCTCATCCCGCTTCAGGGCAGTGAGCGAGCGGCTGGGTGGGCCTGAGCTGCCTGCGGGGGTTAAACCACGACGACTGTGTATAACATTTGTGTAGTGTGAAGACTTTTGGAATCTCATAAAAGTAGTTGGTAGTTAGTGATTTTGAAACAGTAAAGAAACCTGGCTTATTTTTTCCTTCTATTTTTAAAAGGAAAAGTCTTATTGCAGAGTACCCAGCACTTTCAACCATGGAGTTACCTGCGCTTTTTTAATATCCTTATCCAATGCACTTCAAACTTTTTTGTTCGGCATAACTAATTTCACACCATATTCCAAAACACATTGTGACCGACTCAACCTGCTATAATGCGTTCCTCTTTAAAGGTGTGTTTCTCAGCCTAATCTCAGAAAGAAAATAATCTATAAAACATGGAAGCATAAAATCAGGAAAGATCCACAGGGTGTTTAGATGAAGCATCTCTAACTGTCAGGAGAACAGGAAGCAAAGATAACTGCAGAAGGAAAAACCTCACAACCGTCCAAGGGAAAATGGGGAATGTCTGGTTTTAACCTTTAGAAAAAGCTGGAGTGAATTCCAAGTTTGAAACAGAATTGGAAAACACATAACGGGGTTTTATACTGAATGTTCATCAAAACTCTAATGATTTTCACTTTTCAGCTGTCTACTTTGTGAGAAAGAAGAATATCCCTCTCTTCTCCTGTTCCCTGACAAGATCACAGGTAATGCTGTAGCGTATGAAGTCTCGGGCATATGACTGATTCCCACTTCAGTTATATACGTGGTCAGACCTTTTAGAACGCGAAAAGTATTTTATTTCAATTCTGGTTCTTTTTCTTGATTTAGGGGAAAAAGAAAAAAGAAAGAAAAAAAAATCATTTGCTGTTAGAAGTATGAGAATGAATAAGGGAAATACCAATGTTAAATAAGGTCAGAAAAGTTGTAGTGAGATTGAAGTTAATTCAAAAAGCCATAAATATTGGATTTTTAGCTTCCTATGATTTGTTCTTTTGCTTAATCCTTTTCTGTGTGTAAATGTTTATATAAATAATGGCAGTAGTAACCCCAGGAAAGAACAGAGGAAAGAAAGGGGGAAAACGGTGGGGAGATGGAGGTTAAAAGAACTGATAGTGAACAAGAGAAACACTGGTAACATCTTAAATAAAAGATGAGCGTAATAACATTGCTCTTGTCCTGGGAGCTCTATAAGCATGGGGTGGATTTGATGTGGAAGAGGATTGCATTTGCTCTTGGAGTTCTGGTTCCTGCTGGGGTCAGTGCTGAAAGACTTTTCTCGACTCAAAATGCTTGTTCTGTCTCAGGGAACTCCTGGTGGGAGTTGGAACCCACTCCAGGTGGGTTGGAAGGTGCTTCAGGTTGGCTAGAATG
Organism: Alca torda; assembly: GCA_008658365.1. NCBI lineage: Eukaryota > Metazoa > Chordata > Aves > Charadriiformes > Alcidae > Alca > Alca torda. Next base: position 80,493,473 of record CM018079.1, on the reverse strand, counting down.
GGACAGGGGTGATGTTACTTCCATGTTCTACAGAGATGCAATTATCACAGAATCACAGAATGGTGGGGGTTGGAAGGGACCTCTGGAGATCACCCAGTCCAACCCCCTGCCAGAGCAGGGTCACCCAGAGCAGGTGGCACAGGAACGCGTCCAAGCAGGGTTGGAATGTCTCCAGAGACGGAGACTCCCCCACCTCTCTGGGCAGCCTGTGCCAGGGCTCTGCCACCCTCAAAGGAAAGAAGTTCCTCCTCATGTTGAGATGGAATTTCCCGTGTTCCAGTTTGTGCCTGTTGCCCCTTGTCTTGTCGCTGGGCACCACTGAGAAGAGTCTGGCCCCTTTCTCTTGCCACCCGCCCTTTAGCTCTTGCTGAGCATTGATGAGATCCCCTCTCAGCCTGCTCTTCTCCAGGCGGAACTACACCAGGTCTCAGTCTTCCCTCAGCAGAGAGATGCTCCAGTCCCTTGATCACCTTCGTAGCCTCTGCTGGACTCTCTCCAGCAGTTCCCTGTCCTTGAACTGGGGAGCCCAGAACTGGACACGTGGGTGGCACTAGAAGACATTTGCCTGTTTCAGGTGCTGTCTGTGGTTACATAGGAGGAAAACTCAAACATTTTAGTTTGTAGTTGGAAAAGGAAAAGGTGCTTCTTTCCAGTGTTGGCAATAACTTTCAAACACCTGCCTGCCTGAGCTGTTTGAAGCATTTGTATTTCAAATGCAGCAGTGGTTGAAAGAGGATAAACATTCATGAGCCGAAAAAAATCGAGATAAGTTCTGATGCATGACGTTTCTACATGCTTCATGCGGGGAGAGAAAATTGGACACACTTGGTCATGACGAGGCTCAGCCAGAGTTTCACACACAAAATATCGACTGCCAGATGCGCTTTATCTGTGTTAGGTGGAAGAAGAATATAAATGAGGCCAAACACCTGTGCGTGTAAACTGGCATTTCAGATAACGTTTTATCACTCTGGTTGTGTTTGTAGCGTTTAGATTTGTCACTTTGGGAAATTGCATGACACCGCTAACGTGTCGTTAAAAGAATGACTTAGAGCTAGGGATTTTTGATTAATTATGTTACTTGTAGATATATCCCCAATCGTGTGTCCTGGAACAAAGTATAAGAATTGTAGGACTCGACAGCTGAAACATGACTTCTGTTTTCTGAATGCTGAGGCCAGCAGTAACTGTGAATTGCACTTGCTCATCCTCAGGAGAAGTTATTCCATTTCCCACCCTCATGCAAATGAAACCTGTATTTCTGCTTCATAGGAAGGTCTACTATGGATTGGTTTGTGATTGATAAAATAAATTATGGCATATGTTGGAAAAAGTAAAAAGCATCACAGTCATTACTCTTTAAAAACCCAGTTCCTATTATAGTGAGAGTATTTCTGTATTTTTCTTTACATATTGATTTTATTTAATTTATGAAGTATTAAAATTTTAAGCAAACTGCTGATGTAAACATTCAGAAGTTCACATAAGTTGTAATGAAATGAGAAAAGTAGAGGAAGCGGAGAAGAAACTAAAACCTGCCACAAGGAAGCAGCTTTTGCTATTTTCACTGATATCAGTAACATTTGGCAAGACTCCAACACCATTCTGAGACTTCACCAGCTCGTGCCAATGTGCTTGCTGGCATAAGTCAAACAATTTTTATTCCAGAGATTCCATTCCCAATATTTTCAGCAAACTCAGTGTTAGAAAGCCGGAAAACTCCTGAAATGGTTGATTTTTTTTTTTTTTTTTTTTTTTTTTTTAGCTCTGTTTCCACTAGGAAAAGTGGCAAACCTTAGGGAATAAGAAATTATCACGTATAAATTGAATATGTTGAAACTATTTTAATAGGAAAGGTAGAAAGAAAAATGGACATCTATGAATAATAAAAAAAAAGCAGCAGGTAGCATAAAAAGGATTATTATAAAGGGACTTTTACCAAAGAGATCTAGCAGGATTTGTCCTTTTCTGATTTCTAAGATTTCTTTTTTTTTTTTTGTTCTTTGAAATAGTCTCATATTTCAAACGACCTTTAGCCCTCAGCAGTACAATAAGGCTATTATCAGCTCCTGTTGCAGGGATGGGCTGGAGAAAAGCCAGTCCTTGTTTCAGTGATATGAGTTTTATTTCTTTGCTACTTTTTGTTAGAGACACGATAGGCAAATTTAGTCTCCTTGGGATGGTGAGAAGGAGGGGCGCTCTGGTTAAGGGAGGAGTGAACTGAGGGCTGGGCTGTTTGCGCACTGGAAAGCTTTGACTGGAATGGAGCTTCTTCCTTTCAGCTTCTGGTAAAATGTTTTGCTCTTTATTCATATTGGACAAATGCATGTAGATTTTTGGACAGTATTTTTATATGTACCTTGGTATAGAAATGTAATACTGAGAAATATATCTGTCATGTACTCACTGGTTGCAAAGCATAAGGTGAAATGACTATTTCGGAAAAATTTTTACACTGAAAGGGTTATCAAACATTGGAACAGGCTGCCCAGGGAAGTGGTTTAGGCACCATCCCTGGAGGTATTTAAAAGATTGGTAGACATAGTGCTTAGAGATATGGTTTAGTGATGGTTTTTGTCAAGAGTTAGGTTGATGGTTGGACTCGATGATCTGAAAGGTCCCTTCCAACCCAGGCAATTCTAGGAATCTATGATGTCTCAACTGATAAAGGTTTTCCCTCATTTACCATATATGAACAATTCATTTTTTGAAAGACACGTTGGTTGTGTTTTGAATTTTTGAGATAGGGACATGACTGAGAAAACAATATTTGAAAACAGTGGCAAGGTTCTACCGTTAAACTGTAGGGCAGGCGGAACTGTATTTATCGCTTCTACAAGGAGTAATGTTCATCTACAGACGTGAGGCCTCATGAAGCCCAGAAATATTGTGGTTCTACTAATAAAAAAACCTGCTGTCAGTTTAACTGCGATAACATGTCTTAAAACGACGTTTCTTCTTGCAAGAAATACTTTAAAATTGCATCTATGGGTATAGAGAGAATATACGAGGACAAAAATACCAGAAACCAGTAGAGAATTTTTGGAGGCTGGTTTAGATGAGAATCCATGTGACATTGCCCCTTAAAGTCACTTGGGCTGTGCAAGGGGGGTGCAGGGCACCTCTAGGATGAACTTTGAGAAAGTAGTTCCCAATTCAGTCTGCTCTAGCATAAATCAATTCTGCTACTGAAAAAGGAAGCCCCAATCTCCTCCTAAATGCAGCTCTTCATTCTCAGTATAGAGATTTTTTTATTCATTTACAACACTATAGATTTTTCTACCTCTCGTTTGTGCAGGTTTGGGATTTTGCTTTTCTCCTTCTTTTGATGAAACTCATTTTACTGAAACAAATTAAAAAAAAAAAAAAAAAGAAGAAAAAAGGCTTATATAGGTGTACATAGGTACATGGATTTGTCCTTCCTCCTTTTCTTAGAAAAAAAAATAAATCCCACAGGATATGCATTTACTGGTTTTATTTCTTACGTGACAATGGGCTGTCAAAGTGCAGAGATTAGAAATAATTCACATTTTGGTTTCTTGCAAATATAAGGGATTGCTACACAAGATTGTTGCATCCAGTTTATATGGCTTATTAGAGGTGTCTTCTAGCAGCGATGCAGGGATAGGCCTGGTCTCGCCATGTTTAAACTGTTCAGGGCTGGATTTTTCACTTGGAGATCAGTTGCATTTACAGACACCTGTCAAGTAGCCGATGGCTTGGTCCTGTGAATGAGCTGGACTGGAGCATGGGTTGGCAATATTTGCGATGATGTCACTGAAAATACAGTATTTCCGACATAGATTTATTTGTATACTATTTGTAAAAAGATCAGTTTTTCTACTCCTTGGCCCTAGATAATGCCTTCAAAGCAGGTTCTGGAAAACTACTTTTTTTTTTTTTCCCCCCTCTTGAAACCTTTTGAATTATGTAGGCACATCGGTGCGTACTAAATAAATTGTGATCACTTAAGAGAAAGACATCGGCATCATTGATGATAATTTAATGAGGGTATTTGCTCAAGGCACCGTAGTGAGAAGGTACACCTTATTCTGTAAATTCACCTTGTGTCTTCTGGTATGCTGCGCTCCGTTCAGACTACTCTACAAATAATTGAAAACAAGGAATTAAATGAGATGGCAAAAAAGGACAAAAAAAAAAAAAAAAGAGAGACAGACCCATTCGCTTTAGAAATAATAAAATGAATTATAACACTACACAGCAATAAGTTAATTCTACAAAGGAAAAAGGACATGTGACCAATGTTATAAAATGTACTCAAAGCTTGAAGGCGTTTCCTGATCTAACACAGTGGTGCCTCTCCACAGGTACCTTCATTGCTCTTGACTCTTCATTGCTGTCAGTCTTTCTTGGTCAAATAAATTCAGCTCTGGTTCTGCAGTATTTTTGCAAAGCATGCCTAAAAATTTCTTAGTTGGACGTTCTGTTGCACTAAGGACGGTTCTTAATAAAAAAAGGGAAAGTTGAGGGTCAGATGTTATAAGCAGTCAACTGAACATGCAGCTAAATAAGAGTAAACTTTAAATTGAGTAGTATAATTTTCTGGCATACCTTGAACGCCCTTAAAACATGAGTGTATTCTGAATGAAACAATTCTGCTCATCTTATCTTGTAGTTTCTACTCAAACAAAACGATCAGAGATGACAGAACAGCATTCTCGTCTTCTCCATCAGTGATGAAAAGATGCATGACTGCGTGAAACTTCAGGATCACAAATCCATTTCCCTGTCTTCTCTTTGCACGATCTCCTTTGTATTACTACGTGTCTCAAGTCAGCCAAGAGACTGACTTCCGAAATACATCTTTTTACAGTACAGTTCCCTTTTGACATAAAGTGAGTATGCTTGTAATACAGCAGGGTCTACATCAATGTGCATTTGCCAACTCTTTGGGAAAGTTTTTCATGAATAAATTTTAGATACGAAACTGTGAACATGTAAAGAAGTACAACATCACACCAAATGGGGTTCTGTTTTTCTCCCCTGTTTGGGAAAACTAAGCCAAACCAAAGTTAACCTTTCCTGAGTGACTCATGTAGCAACTAAAAATTTCAAATAGTAAATAGAAATTCTGAATTGTCAGTATAATGTTTCCTTTTCTTGCTTATCAGGAAAGGTAATGATTTTTTTTTGTTGTTCTAGACGACTTCTTGACAGAAACTAAGAAATTCAATTTATGACGTGCCTTTCAAAATACCTGCGAAGTATTCACAGAGAGTCTCATAACAACCTAATGCAAAGTTCATTTAACTCGAAAAGCTTTCTATTAATTATGTCTAGTTCTGCCCTCAATTTTTTTTTTTTCACCAACATTTATTTTTTCCAGTTCGAAGTTAATTCAGGAAAACCAGCTGTAATTAAAACCCAGTCCCTTGAACTTGCCTGTGCTGATACCAGCGTGAGGTCTCAGTTTGCACAGCTGTGTAGTTTCCATCTTCTACTCCTCGAACAAAGACGAAGAAGTATTAAGTGTTTGTTTAGGCCGTAGAGAGGGAAAGGAAAAGCCCACTGTATTTGGCACTGAAGACATTTTTCACAATAGCAGAAGCCCTTTCTACAAATTTTGCCTGAATTAATTCCTTCCTTTGTTTTCAGACAAGGTCTCATGGTGGGGTTTTCCTGTCCTCAGCTTGAGCTCTGTACAGCAGCAGTAAACAAGAGTTTACTGCAATAAATTTATATGGGCTTTTCTGTTCCTTGCCTTTAGCAAACTAAAAATATGAGAGCATTGAAAAAGGAAGATAAAGGTGAAAACCAAGGCTTGCCTGTTACTTTAGCTATGCAACAGGATCACATTTAATAACTGAAAAATCTTGCCCTTTTTATCATTTATAAACAGTCTTAGTTGTATAATTGATCTTGATCGTATCATAATTGAACTGACATGTCTCTAAGCTAACTATAAATTGTAATTTATCACAGAAAAAGTTTAATTGAAACTTTGTATAACTGACCGATGGTTAGTCGTTATGAGGAGCTTTAATAGCATACCCTAAACTGTAAACAAAAAGATCCAAGCCTAAAGACAAATATTGATACAAGTGTTTATACTAGAAGCACAGACACAATAATCTTGGAAGATGAATTACTTCATGAGCATAAATGACGTCGATTATAATGAAGGCCTTAACTTGCATGTAACTGCAAAGAATTCATTGCTCAAAACTGATTGGATGGATTTTTATGTGTTTGCAGAGTTTTTCAAATTGGCCTTTGTCAATGATAATCGAAGATAATATTTATTTCCTTGTTACATTTCCAAAGATGAACTGAGATATTATGTTACTTTTCCTCTCTAGCTACCAATAGATAAATTTTAGCTGGCGGGGGGGAAAGGAATGACGGCTTTGGAGAAACAATTTATGCTGATAAATTTGTGCACATTTTCCAAGAACAGCTGGGAGGAACGCAAAGGGATGAGCTATTAGTGCTCTATCAGACACAGTAATTGTTCTTATTTTTCATATATGTTTTGATTTGTACAAACAGCCCTGACATTAGAGAAGGCAACTCTCTTGTGATGAGTGGCAGAGTATTTCAAACGTTTAAAATAAATTTTCACTTTTGTGATTGAATCATAATCAACTTTATTTAGGATTTTATTCAGCTATGATGAAAGCTCTTGATGGATATACCTGCTCTGCTAAGTCAAATGCAGCAGAGCTCATATCTCCGATGCAAGTAATAACTCTGAGCACAGGACGTTGGACCACCTCATTGGACCTATCAGATAAAGCTGATCAACAATGCTTATATTAATAAGCTTCTGAATATAAATTAGAGAAAAAATGTTGCGTCTTCCTCAAATCTCCTGTCATTGTACTGTGTTGGATACGTGTACATGTGATCAATTATATTTAATCTTTTCTCTTCTTTTCATATTATAGTCGAAAAAATTATCTAATAATTTACTACACTTAAGATTTTAAGATTTCAGGACAGTCTGAGCAATATTATTCAATCAGCTATATTTCTTTTATTTTAATATAAGTCTAAAAATAAAAATATGAGTTCCAGAGATTGGTTAAGAGTGCATCAAGTTCATGAATCCCTGTGTTTATATTGGCATTATCTCCGATTTAGGGAGTGGAAAAACTGGTTGCCCTCTAACTGTCTCTGCTACTTACCATAGCTGCTAATGTTCCTATGTCATTATTTTTAGACATGCTGTCATTATTCAAGACCTTGGCAAATCTTGACCAATAAGGACAAAAAGCTCCCCTGTAGCAATAAGAAGACGCGCTTTGACGCAAATTTGTTTTCTTGACAGGACACCACATTTCTTACTACTGAATATATAAACGTTATTAAAACTAGACAAAAAGATGGTGTTCATTATAGTCTGGCTCATGACAGCTCAGAGTAGTTCAAAAGGACAAAATCAATGAGTTTATTAATTTATAGCTGCCATTTAAGAAATTTGCTATTGATGTAGGCATTTTCCTTGTTTTTTTATACAGTCACCATTTTGCAGTACTTATGTTTACAGTAATTCGTGTATTCCACAAAGAATGGTATCATAGAAAAGTAATCTTTAAACTTGCGCAAACAAGCAGTGCCTACAGACTTGTGAATCAATGTGCTTTTGTTTTTCATTTTCAACGATTACTCCAATTATATCTCAGATAGTCTAGAGGTTTTGACTGACACATCATGTTAGACCTCTAGAGCTGATAAGACAGATAAGACTGTTTGTGAAAGCGGTTGTGGTGCAGAGTGGGTTTTATTTCTCATGTTATGCTCCGAGTATGTGAAATCTTCCTAATTTGTGATGTGAAAAGGAATTTCAAAAGCTGACATAATTGCTTTGAGAGATTTTAAGTGGGATACTTGCTGCCCATAATTCCATTGCTTCTCCCGATGCCCGAATAGGGATCGCTGCTGACTCTGGACTCCACATTTTGAGGGATTTGGGAGTTGGGATAAACACCTAAGTGATGGAGAAATTGATTTTCTGCATCAAATGTTTGTGGTACTTGGGGAAGGAGCATATTAGTTCAGACTAGATGATTCTGGTTTTTGATATGCAAATAAAATGGAATTAGTCAAACTTAGCATCATCATTTTGTAGCTTTCTATAATGTCTTGCCAGCTACAGGAAGTGCTGACTTCATTGGCTTTTGGCGGTAAATATTTGAATTACTACACACTAATATTTTTTTTTTTAAATTGCTACAAATGACTGATTTTTTGAAAGTAAAGATGTAGGAAGACATTATATCCGTAAAACTTAGTGATTATGTGTATGCAAGTGGGAAAGGCTCAACGTACTACAAACAATATTTGTGATCCACTTTCTACAGGTATCCCATCTCATCAGTTCCTTGGCAAAAACGTTCGTCAAATTTGGTTTTGGACTTAATGCTGTTGTTCACCATGCAAAGATGATTTTCAATCTGTAAAGACAAGCGTGCCTGTTGAAAGTGTTTTGGGTAAGTTCACTTACCCATCTGAAAAAAGTAAATACACCATAAACAGCTGAATACGTCTATTCATTGCTGATGAGATTCTGAATGATCTATGCCAGTTAAAAAAATTAAACGTACTCAATGCATACAAAAGATCTATTAACTTCAAAACAAATTGAGATAGAATGTTGTCTAAGAGACAAACTCAATAAAATTGTACCCTGGTTACAGACAAGTCATTGGAAATGAAGCTTGAAAAATCCATATTATATAATTTCTTTATTATCCAAAATTGAGCATAGAAGGATGATCTTGTGATTAGGGCAATGGACCAGAAAATAGGCAATTCTAAGTTTAATCGCTGGTTCTGCCTTGCCCTCCATGTATGATATAGACAAAATGACTTCTCTCTTGGTTCTCAGCTACATAAAATCACAATTTATAATAAGTTTTAAGTTTTTCATAAACATAAGGTGCAGCCAACTGATTTGAAATACAAATTTTGACTAAGTAATAGTCACAACTTAAACTTTGGTTCTCAATGAAAGTAACTGTGCATGAAATAATAGTTCTCTTTTTTGTATCATGGCCACTCCTCTGGAGAGCACAAGAAAAGCGTACTCTGCTTTGGTAACCCATGCCATGATTTTATCAAAAGGAAAATATTTACTGATAATCTTCTAGAAATGTGAAACTTTTCACGTTTATATTTAACAGGTTATTGGGGAAGTGCATCTTATATAGGAAGTCAAATAATATTGTTGGTCTAATTAAACATCTTAAAAGTTAATTAAAACACAGCAAAAATGTATTGGGGTTAGTCCAGTTACAATGGTGCCAATATTCCCCGTCCAAATTACATAATTAACACAAAACAAAACTCATTAACAATACAGTTATAAGTTGTTATTGGGAAGTTTGTTAATACATACACCTCTCTGGTGTCACATTCTGACTCTCCAGGTGATGAGGCTGCTGGGAACTCTCTCCTCAAGGGTTGGAGTGAGTCGTCAGCATCCCTGGTTCTCTGCTAAAAGTCCTGTAATCTTGATGGAAAGAGGATATAATTGTGGTTTCTATCAGAAGTGACTGGCCTTACTTATATTTGATTTTTCAGGTGTGGCACCTATAATTTGAATGCATGGAAAATATAGCGTTCTTGTTAAGCGCTCAGTCTAAATTATTTCAACATGTTTTCAAATGTGTAGCTCCTTACTGTATGCATTTTATAGAATTCATTCTCATTTATGTAAGAGTTTCATCAATAGAAATCAATGCCAGGACGAGTCAAAACCTTACCCATTTTCAGCCTTTTTCTCTGTAAATTTTGTCTGAATTTGGATTTAACAGTTTCATGTTTGTAATGGGGAGTTTCCAGTGTTCCTGTCTGTGACCCCTCAGCAGGTAGCAGAGGTTGGGTCCAAACTTAGAGCTATTTCTACAAATAAGATGATGTATGTATAGATTTTTCTAACGTCTGCTTTCAAATCCACTGAGCTCATGTTTTCACTGTTGTACTCAGAAATCAATTAAAAAGCGTGTGTGTCTATCAGGTCTTACACATTATTGCTCTGTCTCTGCAGTCATTCTGCTGAATAAATAGTAGTGTAGAAAGCAGGCTAGAATGGATGAGAAACTTCACTAAAGCACTGTGTGCGAGGTATTTAAGGCAGATGTACTAAAGCTAGACAATACTGTTTCTTGACTTCAGTAGGTGGCTTTATATTTATTTTAAAGGAAAAATCTATGAAACTTTAATTTTTGTGCAATAGCTGGAAGACTCAGAGTTAAGAGGATATTGAAATTGGTTGCTACCTTGTGTGCGTAAAACTATCGACTACTATTAACCATTGGATACTTGTTATTTTTGTAAGACTGAAAATTTGAACGAAACAGAATTTCATCTTTTGAATGTTCATTTTCTATGCAGAGACAGAGCTGGGATCTGGATTCCCAAAACGACGGCCGTGTTATAAGCCACATTTTTACCAAGAATTTGCTTATTGTACAAGCTAAAAATAACACAAACGTAGTCTTGTTTAAACCAGTGTGGGACCTTCAAATTAATAAAACTCATCCAACGAGCATAAATATATTTAAAATTTACACTGCGTTTGAATATTATTGGCAATGGCGTAATAGTTGTGGGGGGCAGCAGCTGCCAGGAGGAATAATTGCACTGTGCCAGGTGCCTGGTTACCAGATGTTTTAACCCAGAAAGCCAAGCGGTGTCCCTTGGGTGGGGAATGCCAGGGTCCATGAAATGGTGATACTGGTAAGGGAGCTTTCACAGAAGATTCGGGAGCCAGGATGGAGATAGCTCGTCAATGGAGAAGCAAAATTTAATTTTTTTGGTCTACCCTTCCAAAAGCATCTTGTGACATAATTAGTTGTACTTCAGGCAGTTCATGTCTGCTCTGAAACAAATCTTTTTCCATACAGTACCCCCTGTCGAACAGTGGTGTGAAATCACAGCAAATTCAATCCTATAAAACTATTCCTTCTTTTCATTACTCTGTCTGTTCGTGGCTCTCTTTGTCAATTATTTATAGCAGCTCCAACTTTTCTTCTGCTTCCTGTCCTGCTGTTGTGTTGCGACCAAAGTGCTGACTGGAAGACGATTGAAAGTTTGGGTGTGGAGATAAGCACCTCAATTCAGAATCTGGAATGACAAGCTTTCTTCTATTTTAATTTTTTTTTTTTTTTTTTGGAAATGTTAAAATAATTTTTCAAGGCATCTTGGGGATTTAGGTTTGCAATGAAGTATACCCGCAGGGTTTTATTCTTGTGCTTCGAAATTTGAGTGGGGGGAGCACTTGGATTTCCTTCTTAAATTCCTAGGTCAGGTGGCCAGGTGAAAGAAGTGAAAGATGGCAATTTTTTCTCAGTATTTGTGGTAACAAATCCACTGTATATATCCCATTTTGTGTTCCTAGTTCATCACAACAATGCCATTTTTAAAAATATCTTTAGGCAATTTTTATGCAGCTTTCTGCTTTGCCAATTTGTTTCTTGTATAATTTTGAAACAGTTAAGTGACAAATGGGAAAATCTTGCCATAATCCTCCACAGAAATGTCCAAAAGGAGATGAAGTAAATGAAGTTCAGTGAAAGATAAGGTCAAGAAAGTAGAGACAGTCTCAAAAATAAGCAGAGAGCAGCCAGACACGCTGAGGATCAGTTTATCCAAGGTGGGGAAATGATCCCAGGATACAGGTGTGGGGCACATGCCAGTGGTTAAATACAGATGGAAAATTGGCTATTGCAATACTGGGGTCATTCTGGTTTCCATTCCATTCCATAGAAACATATATATATATAGAGAGAAATATATATATATATATTCCATACTATACCTCACTGCTACTGCCTAGCACATTGAAACCCCTCCTAAACACTTCTATAAAGTTTTGTGAAACATCCCTCTGTGAAAAATAGCTGAAAATCAAACTGTGATTTATTTCAGATGTAGATTTAAAACTTGGAAATATTAGCTGCTGATACCTCTATCCGGACTACGCTTCCTCCTGTGCGGACTGGCCATCCGTAACTCCCAAGCCTCAGCTGATTCCTGCGTATCCTGGTGGGAAGTAGATGGGGAAGGTAAAAGCAAAGGAGAAATTGTCTGGTTTTCTTTCACTGACTGATAATCTGTATGGAAACATTACATACAATAACCACTACCACAAGAGTTTCCAATAAACTGTTTTGTAAATGATTGTTTTGTCGTGAGCAGTTGCAGACATTTAGTGAGGTAAATGTATTTCTTTGAGAGTTTTCGTTGCTGGTTGTTTGTTTGTTTAAGATAAAAAGGCTTATCCCTAAAATCACAGATTCAGTGAAAAATATAAAATCAAAAAAGTGCTGGAATTATGGATAAATACACATTTTTAACATGTTGCAATTTTTCATTGTGAACGGGTCAAAAGTTTCATAATCTAAAACAAGACAATGTTTTTGACTTGAGATTTGTTTTTTATGTTTCGTATGTGCCCTAGAGGTCAAATTAGATTGTGCTACAATTATGCAGATTAAATTATCTAAAGCGATCACCGTTGGAGCTATTATTTGTCACACTCAGATGGTACAGTAGGTAATTAGATAATGAGTATTACAAAATAAACTATGATGAAAATGTTTGCCTGTGGTGTGGGGCACTATTAATCAAGTTTTGTCAATCATAATATAATTACATATGAGAAGATATTATTTAGCTGCGCAGTTTTGTCAGCTGTTAACCACAGCCAATAGGAGCTGAAGAAGGATGGGGATGTAAAAGAAACTTGTGGTTGCATTAAGTTTTCATGTGTGCTGCTAGAACAGATACGAGATTTTTTGGAGTTGCCCATGGCAACAATTGTATCTTCCTGAATCTTGTGGTTTCACAGTTTGCCTAAAAGCACAGATTTCATTGTTTCTGGAAGTGTGCCACAAAGCAACCGATATTCTCGGATGAGAAATAACGGTTGTCCTGCTGTTGCTATGAATTTATTCAGACTTGTACCTCTACGCTTTTTATTTCTTAGCTGGATCAGGAAAATTATTTCCTGAAGTTCATCTGTGGAAAAATTTTGTTAGAGCTGTTTTAGCACCATCACCCGGTAATTAGCCTTTTCCTTTCTCTCTATAGGAAGTAGGTACCTGGATAAAGCTAGTTATTTCATGTTACAAAAGGCTGACAAAATGGAAACCCTCTTTAAAAATGAAATAGTTACATTAGAGTAAGTTTCCAGGTAAGACAGTACGGGATAAGCCACGACTGTGGTATGAAACAAGGAAATAGCACATACTAGCGGATAAAATACAAGGTAATCAGCCTAGATACAATCAAGCCTGGTGTTGCTAGTGATTGTATTAAACTTGGCTGTGTCTGATGGAAAGCGAAAGAAAAAGAAATTTGATCATGTTTGATAAAATGACTGCATTTGCAGTTGTATCTTTATTTTTCTTCCCCAGAATTCAATTCGTATGTATTACAGATCTATATAATTTTTTCCATACTCTTATAAGATGTCAGAAACATTTGTTTCCCACTGAAGACCTCTTTTCTGGTGTAAGACCGATTTCTTTGCCGAATCTATTCCCATTCCAATTAGTTTATTTGATTTCAATGATTTGGATCGTAGGAACTGTCAGATAAACACTACTGTATTTGGCAGCCTCTGCTGAGCGCGACAGTGATTTCAGTCTCATTCCTGAGAGAACCCACCACCTCTGTGAGCACAGCTCTTGGCCTTAACTGTAGACACCAGAGATCAGGATGAAAAAGTTACGGAGAATAAAAAAAATTCTCAAATCTGCCTGTGCCTCTTCAGGAGTCAGCATGACGGTACAGGAAAGGTTATAGACATTTTCTAGAACAAATCTATTAACGAGAGAAGTGTAGCAAAACTCACAGGACGCAATTATGCAGGATGACTAGTATGATGAAACTATAAAACTTGCCAGTTTCTGCCTGTACACCTTTTTGTTGTTCCACGGTGGGTAAATACCTCTCAATACACAATATGTCAGAATTTTGCCTTTTGAAAGAAAAGGACGCAGAGAAGCTGCAACATTAGAAAATATACTTAAACAGATTTTCCTCTTTTTATTTTTTATCCCAATGCATATAAATATTCACAGAATATCTGCTTACCAGCAGTATAAAGCAGCAAAAACTTCTGAGAAAATCTTAGAAATTTAAATTGACTGTAATCCGTTGATGTAATTCATTTAGACATGCTAACATCTATTTTGGTCAGACAGCAAATGCATTTTTTGATGATACTACAAATAAATAAGACTGCAATTAAGCACCTTCTTATGAAAGCATGTTCTGGTTTGACCATTTCTCATGAATTTTATTTGATAGTTTGATACGGTTCAAGCACCCCTGAGGTTTTCAGGATTTTGAAGTAAGTGTGCCCATTGTTTAAATAATACGTAGAACCTGCTTTGTGTGTGAAAACTCATGGGTAGGTAATATGTGGAAAGTCCTTTTTTCCTTTAACATAGATCTTCACCTGGAACAATTCTCTAAGTTATGATAATTTAATTGGCAATATATTTAAAAAAAAAAACAAACTATTGTCAGAAAAGACTCGTTTTATTTAATGGAAGACTTTGACAATATCTGTAAATAGCATAAAACAAACAAGCTGCAGTGCTTTCAGAAGAATTTACAGAACTGGGTTGTTGATTTTTCTGTTTATGCCTTATACACTTAGAGAATTATATATTGCACTTCTTTGTCTTTAAAAACAACCTTGCTATCTGTTAAAATCCAGTGATAAATGACTGGGTGAAGTTCCCGTTAAAGGAAAGCGGTGCTCGGCTTTTCATGTTCAGCTTTGGACTGACTTAAAACAAAACTTAAAAATCACGCAACTGGCCAGTTTTATTCTTCTTGCTGCCTGTATTTTCCCCATATGGTATTAAAGCAAACATCTTCGTCCTTGCGCGCTGTAAAATTTTAGAACTAGTGCTATACACAATTAGTCAGCAGGGAGCTACCATGTTCTAACATTTTTATCCTCATTGATTTTATTTTGTTGTTTTTATATCTTGAGGGACACATATGCTAAAAGAAATACAATTAGGATATTGTATTTGTGAACATTTCCTCTTTTCATTTATGCCTTAATAACTTCTGTTAATTTTTTTTTTTTTTTTTTTTTTTTTTTTTACTGGGGATGCGTAGCTGTTCAAGTTTTCCCTTGAAAATGTTTTTCCCGGTGACGTGACGTCCTGGTCGGCTGAAGGCTGCAAAATGAACTTTTCAAATGGAAAGGAGAGCGTGCCGCGGGAATTTAGTTTCTGAACTTGATTCCACCAGAGTCAACAGAAAAACTATTCCTTGGTTTACTAGCTCAGGATTCCAGGGCTGAATTCACAAAAAGGGGATAAGCTCAGAGCCCACGGCACCAGCTGCTCCCGGGGGCAGGCGCTGCGTGCGCGGGCGGAGGCGGTGGGCACCCAACTCTCCCCCTTCGCTGTCGCCGTCTGTCTCGCCCCTGCCTCCCTTGCCCTGGTGAACTGCCCAGGTTTCTTGTCCAACCTCTACAGAAGAATCAAGTACCTAGAAATGCAAGTAATTTTCTGAACAGTGCGCTGAAAAAAATTACAATCAGGAAAACAAAGTGCAGAAATGGAATGAAGGGAGGTGAAAAATTACATCTCGTTTAGCCAAAAAGTTTTGCTGATGAAAAAGATGCAGAAGCATCTACTTTAGACCGGAAGATGGTTTGCTTCTTCACTTGAAGTTTTCACCTCTAAATTCTCTCCAAAGTGAATAATCTGTCCCTTTCTTACAGAATATACTGGGAAACTCCTCACTTGGGTTGCGAAAAGCACAGGTAAAAAAAAAAAAAATTAAAAAAATCTTTCTTTTGCTCTCAGAGACTTGACTGAAAAATGTCATACCTCGATGCCAGGCTGTAAAATAGTCAGGGGGTCCTTTTGCCTTTCCTGATGTGGTTGTGTAATTCATTGGGCCAGAAGGAGTAATGACCCCTAATTCCGAAGTGCTGAGGGATTCGTGGAGAGAGATTGTACTTGAAGAGCTTTTCAGTGCTCCCTCCCGTAATGCTTCCAACTTTTCTCATTTAATGTAGTAATTTAATCTGATGGAACTAACACTAACTTAAATGTACGTTGTTGTTTTATTTATCTGGGTTATGTCTGAGGATTACAAAACAAAATAATTCTTAAAAAATTCACTAAATAAGCCAAAAACCAACAATCGTTTTCACTTCTGTCTGTTTTGTTTTACATTCCCTATTCCTAGTGGTGATACTGCTCTTTAGGGATTCCTTACCTAGGCTATGAAATGATGTATTTTGTAATTTAAAAAACAAACAAACCACACCAGTAATAACTTTCTAATATTTTGTTTAATTTTTTTATACTAACATTTTAAAATACATTATTTATCTCACTGAGACTAGTAACATTAATCGATGGTCAGTAAAGAGAAGAATGAGGCTGGTAAGCACTGAACTTGCAAGTACAGTTGAAATCCAGTGTGGTCATTTTTGGGTACTATATTGTCATTAATATATGTTGTCTGGTTTTCATTTAAAGGGAAAAAAAAAATTTATTCTGTTATAATCTGTTTTATTC
Source organism: Alca torda (assembly GCA_008658365.1). Lineage (NCBI taxonomy): Eukaryota > Metazoa > Chordata > Aves > Charadriiformes > Alcidae > Alca > Alca torda. The sequence continues at coordinate 80,476,941 of CM018079.1, read as the reverse complement.
TGTTTTATTCTTATAATCTATATTCTGTTGGCATTCTTATAATCTTCTTCAGTATTTTATTTGCTTAAGGACAGAAGTGCAAAATTCAGTTCCACTAAACAAGAGCATGAATAAAAACGCCATTTCAACATGAAATTTTGATAGCGTGTGAACCCTTTGGGAATCGCATGTGAGATCTTAGTTCTGAATTTTTAAGTACCTACTTGAGTTCAGCTACAGAGTCAAGTTGTAATGACGAATAATAACCTCCAAGCTGCCCTTGGCTTAATTTTGATATCACGCTTTAAAGAATCCACCCCTACAGATATTCTGGAAAAGTTGTCTAAGGCTGCCTTCCAGCACCTGCTGCCTTCCGTAGCTGTCTTGCCCTGGAGGAAGGCAGGTGTTTCCTAGACATCAGTAAAGCTGCCGGGGTGAGAACCAGGCTGAACAGTTCATTACCCATTTCTGTGCCTGTGTGCAAAAGAAGTTGCTGAAGCGCTGCAATCCTCTAGCATTTTGCACCTTCTTTGCTTTCAGCCTTTGCAGGGATAAGTGGTTACACAGGGCGCAAAGGAGCGACGACTCCAGCCTGGAGCGTTTCCAGACGGGGAGAGCGGCACCGGCACCCGAGGGACCTCACGAGAGCTCCTGCCTGTGTTTCCAGACACCAGGAGTTCATACGCTTCGGCTAAGCTCCAGATAAGCACGTTGACTTCGCACGCCTCTCCTCTATCTAGCACGAGCTCTGAGCTGTTTAAAGCCTTTGTTCACTTATAATTTCTTGCTTCCCCTTTTTACCCAGAAATAGGAAGCATAAAATGGGAAGCATTTTACCCAGATGAAAGGGAGCATCCACATTTGCATGCAGGCAGCAGTTGTTCCGTATTGCTGGTGTGAAATATCTAGTAAGGGAAGGCAAGGAATCAGCTTTATGAAGTTTAACGGTTTTGCTTTGTTTTGGCTTTCCAACCTTATTTGCAATCATTTTCTTCATTGCCTTGATGCAGAAAGCATTCTCCTGGCCTTCAGCTGATCAGAATTAAATCATCAGAGTATGGAGGAAATTTCTTTCTAGTTTAAAGTTTGGCAGTACCTCATCACCTGATGTTCTTTCTTTGATTCGCAGAACAACCTCTCCTGCTATTTACCAGCTCTGTGTGCATCCATTTTCCCAGAGCTGCAACAAAAAAGTCACAATGGGGCAATTCTAGTTCTGAAATTTTGTACCAGATTTAATCGCCCATGTAAGTCTCCTTTCCCCGTTTTTCTTTAAGCATTCCTACCTGCTACAAGGCTGGCTTGGTGCTTTTTTCCCCATATGTTCCCCATTTTTAGCGTGTTTCAGCATTTTAGCCCTCAGGCCTTTACTTTGAAATGTAGAAACTGTAATGTTTGGACTGCCTCTCTAATCTTTATAGTCCTTCTCCTGTATCGATGATTTTCATACTGTATAAAAGCGTTTTCATTGAGATCTTAACACACTTGATCGTATCCATGAGGCCAGTAATGATCTTTGAAAAAGTGCGAATGGGAAAAGGTTAAAAATAACAAAAATTAGAAATAATTATCTATATGCGTGTTATCTCATGAAAGTTAGGGGATAAAAAAGGAGGAAAAAAAGAGAGAATCTTACATGAAACTTAAAGTTTAATTAGGCATATAAAAAAAAAAAACAAAAAACAAACAAAAAAAACCCCACCAAACCCAACAACAACAACAAATCACGCAAAAACCCCCAAACCTAAATAATTTGACTTCTGAACTAAGAAAAAAAATATTTCATTTAGAGTATGTTCTACTCAGGCTGTTTATTGTTACGCAGAGGAATCTTATGGTTCCCATCAATCCCCTTCTCTGCAGGGATGGAAAAAGAGTAAAAACTCTACCTTAACTTATTAACATGAAACTGTGCAGTTTTAAAGGAAGAAAAGGAGTAGCTCCTCCTCCCACTTTGTTCTATGAGAAAAAAAAAACCAAAAACAACAAGAAATTTTCTTGTGAATGTAGATTCTCACCATTTTCAAGACTATTCACCCACATCGTTATTGCAAAGCTGGGAAGGTTTTGGAGATTGATAAGGACTTACTGGGGTTTTTTTGGGTCCTGTCCTGGTTCCGGCAGGGATAGGGTTAATTCTCCCCAGGAGACAGTATTCCATGCCATGTGAGCCACGCCCTCACTGAGCTGCCGGGGGAGGGGTCAGGAAGTCACCGCTTATAAGCGGGCTGGGGTGGCCCGGGCCGGGTGGTCGGGGAGCGCCGGTTCTGTAATCGGGTTTGTATATTCCTTTATTTGTGTTATTGTTGCTATTTTTTTCTTGTTCCCTCTGCTGTTCTGTTAAACTGCCCTTGTCTCAACCCAAGAGTATTGCCTTTTTCTTCTGTTGTGACCCGTATTGGGAAGATCTAAGCGAGCGACACGTGGTTCTTTGTTGCCGTCTGAGGCTAAACCACGACAGTCCTGCACACTATGTGGGGTCAGCAAGGTTTTGTCAGTTCCCATCCTTGCTCCTAGCTCGGGATGTAAATGCTATTACCTCCCCCTTCTCAGATACTGGGTAATGTACTGCATCCACCTCTGGAGCCCTCAGAGCAAGAAAGACATGGACCTGTTGGAGCGGGTCCAGCGGAGGCCATGAAGATGCTGGGAGGGCTGGAGCCCCTCTGCTGTGAGGACAGGCTGAGAGAGCTGGGGGGGTTCAGCCTGGAGAAGAGAAGGCTCCGGGGAGACCTTCCAGCCCCTTCCAGTCCCTAAACGGGGGCCTACAGGAAGGATGGGGAGGGGCTGTTTATGAGGGAGTGTAATGATAGGACAAAGGGGAAGAGTTTCAAATTGAAGGAGGGTAGATTTAGACTGGATATTAGAAAGAAATGCTTTACTGTGAGGGGGGTGAGCCCCTGGCCCAGGTTGCCCAGAGAAGCTGTGGCTGCCCCATCCCTGGAGGGGTTCAAGGCCAGGTTGGACGGGGCTTGGAGCAACCTGGGCTGGTGGGAGGTGTCCCTGCCCAGGGCAGGGTTGGAACTAGACAATCTTTAAGGTCCCTTCCAACCCGAACTATTCTGTGACTCTATAAAATAACCCTGTAGTATTAGAGATGGATTGAGGGTGACCCAGCCTGAGATTTTGTTTTAGTGAACAGGCTCTTGCCTTTCCCCGGTTGCTCTAGTCAAATACGCTGCTGAGCTGGAGGCCTCGCAGCCCTGCTGTACTTCACCTTACTTATCTCAAAGTTTTGGAAGCATTTCAGCTTTTTTGCAGGACATTTCCTTGTTTCTTCTTTCTATGAGCAGAGAGGGTTTCTTCTGCGAAGAACTTTGTCTCATTCAACTTCCAATGACTGGAAACAATCAATTAAAACCCGATACATTTTATGTCCAACTTTGTTACAAATATGCAAGGTGTGTTTAGTGAAGTTAATTCCTCATTTGTGAATAGTGTGCAAGAGTACGATAGATTCTCCATCACTTGAAAATTTTCTACTCTTTCAGTCACAATCAGGTTTTAAATTATGTGCTTTATTTTCACTATGAATTCATGCTTGATGCAAGCGCTACTAGGTGAATTCTTGTTATGTTGGGACTCAGAATAGGTAACACAAACCCTTTCCCTTCTTGTTTTCAAGTCTGATGTAGAGCCTGATGTAAAATTATGCTTCATTGAGGACAATTTCATTTTGAAGTTATGTCTAAAATAATAAATGTATAAACATTTGTGTCAGGATGGTGTGAAGCTATGTCATGGGGAGAGTTAGTATTCTGTTGCCATTTCTCAACAGTACTTGTCATGGTCTTACTTTAAGTAAAAAGTTCGTATTTAGGTTGTGTACTAAAATCTACTGTGTCAGGGTTGTTAGCCATCTCATTTATCCCTAACAGTCCATCTGTATGTTCCACAACAGATACTTAACTGTCGTCTGTGTTAAAAATCCAAGGGTGAATCATGTCGCGATCTTAATAATTTTCTCTCTGTTATTCTTTGCCACTTGTTTTACCATTGGTAGAGCTGGGGTTGGTGCATCGTCCCTGGCCCAGGGCACTAAGCCTTTCAAACACCGGTTGTTCATGTGCGCGCTCTGCTGATGGTTTTGGTCTGCTGTTCCGTTGGTTGTGCGTTTTTCCACTTACCTTGAGTTCTGTAATGGATATTGCTTGCATTAAAAAAGCACCGTAAATAGATATTTTTATTGTTTTTTTGCTGCTAGGAGTCATATCTACAGCTGCAGTTCTTTGTGGGGAGAAAAAAAAAGGCAACTAGATAAGAGGCTGTGCGAAATTGATACATCTCTCAAGAAATATACTTTGATATGTTCTTTCAAGGTTTTATTTTCCATGACAATTGCACATCAAGGTTCAAAGGAAAGGAATGTGGGGTGTTTTTCCCTCTTCAGCCTGCGCCTTGACAGACTTTTAATATTTATTCTGATGAGATCCTATAGTTCTACCTATCGTTAAATCATACATATAATATTACTGGGAAGTGCTAGGACAACACCTTGAGGAGAAAAAAAAAATATAATAAAAATGACATGAGTCTTATGAGCACACCACCTGTAATTGGTACACATCTGTTTGTCTCTTCACTAATCTGGTTCGGCAAGTGGGAAGGACACGTTGAAAAAGACCATCAGATGATTCTGTAAACTGGTTTCTGATATTTGAAAAAGGTTTATTTCATTTTCTTGCCAGGAAAGGCAGTTGAGAGATTTATGGGATTAAAGTATTCAGCTGAAGACTTAGTGTGCTCAGCTCAATGCCTGACTTCAGCATTATTTTTGGTATGTCATTCTCTTTAACCACATTTTATTGTCTGAAAGATGTTCAGGTTAGAAGCGATTGCATTCTGTATTTTTACATGGCCTGGAACAAAAGAAGTTAACTGTTACTGAAACGCCACCAGTAAGACTTATTCCTACATGAGCTGAGCCAATAATTTTCTCCCAAGTTTCATGTTTAATTAAAAATTCTGGAGAATACATTTAGTTAGGAACCTTGAAATAAAGAATCCATGTGATTTCTGAAAGGTCTCCTCCAAAATAGTGGTGGTGTGCCATCTCTGAGCTAATGGGTGTCAAAATGGGGGAAAACCAGATCACTAACAAACATTATAGTTCATCTGAGGTAGTTAGGTTTTTAATTAGAGTATTTAATCACAAAAAAAATTAGAATTACAATTGAGTAAATTTTATAAATCTATTTTCCAATGTAAATTCTGAATACTGCATCCCCTGACTTTCCTAACTGTTATTTATTATTTTCTAATGACGTTGAAAATACATTTTTTCGAAATTAGAGAATTCAGTAATTGTGGAGAAAATGTTTGCCATTGGGCAAGCAACAGAAAGGAGATGGAGCAATACAGTACCTGTATTGAGAATGTAGAGGTATAGGCAGAGAAGTCAGTTTTGTACATGTGATTTTTTTTAAAAAAAAAAAAGCACTGAACTTTGAAGTTCAGAGTAAAATGTCTAGCATTGATGTGCAATGTTAAAATTAAATATGACCCAGGTAATTGAACAGGATCAATATTAATTGAGGAAGGAACGAGTAACAAAGAATTGCCACGCAGTTGAACAAAATGAATGAATATCTGTGAACATCTGAAAAAGCCGTACATCTCCAAGGTGTGTGTGTTGTGTCATGAAATGCTAATAATGTTGAACTAACATTTTGTTTTCAGAAGCATTTCTCTCCATCTTTCATAGCAAATAATTGGAAATGACTTTTCCAGGTCACAGTTCTACATTTCTCTGTCCCGAGGTGGGGACTGGCTGTTATTGGCATCGCTCATAAACCCTGACCAGAAGTACCGCAGTAGCACCATAATCGCTTGTCTGTCATTGCCGAGTTTCATCGTCATCCATTAAAAACCTGCTCCGATAGTCATTGCTAGCACAGAATTTCCCATTCTTCGCCCTACTGCGTGAAACTTCCTGAATGTAAAATGCTTGTGCTAAAATAACTGCTACCAATAGAGATATAATAGGCTTTAGCACGATATTTTAATTTGTCAATAATTTTATTCACATTTTCCAATAATTTTATTCACATTTTCCACTGGTGCTGGTAGAAAGGAATGGATCCTGCCTGTGGCTGTGCAGCAGCAGCCCTCTTGTTTTTATTCTGCGTGGTGCTGTAGAAGTCTCACCTTTTTGAACAACGTTATTGTGATACAAATGAGAAAGATCTTACAGTACAATACATCTTTTTCTAGGCATTTAAATGGCATGTATTTTTTTAAACCCCTACCTACATTATCTCTCTATTATGTGATTTCTTGTGGAAAAAATTGCTTCACTCGCTGGGAAATTACTGTAAAACTTCTCCAGAACATATTTTCAGGAGACAGCAGGGTCTACCTGCATGAGGGAGATCATCCTGTTCCCAGTGATCCCTTCACCCAGGATCCCTTATGATCACAGAAGTTGACACATTAGTTGGAATAACTCTCTTAATGAACTATAGATAGAACAAGCATGGCAAGCAATTTGTTATGAATTAATGAGAGAAAAATAAAAATGCAGTAAAAAAAACCCCAAAACCGAAACACAAATTATTGCAAATAAAATATCGGAATAAAAATATAGTAACATTTTCTGGTAATTCAGCAACTGTTAGTCGGGTTGCTGCTGCCCCTGGGTAAACTGACATTTTCATATGCACTAATTAGCAAAGAGGTCAAATAAATTTCAAATAAAATAGTGCATTTGTGGTGTTTTGCCTCTGTGGAGCAGCTAATGTCAAATAAGCTCTGGAATACCCGAGAAAGTAAAACACTAAGTGTATCTGTCCTGACCAGACTGGTTATTACCTACATCTAATTAACTGCAAACAAAATGGAGAAAAATACATTTGTAGATTTTTTAAAAAATTATTTTTTTTTTTTTAATGAAGGCTGAAAAGTAGCCGTGTAAAGGAGCTGTACGCTGAAGTGGGAGTTGTTGTTGCCACGTGTACGTACACACACGTGCTTTTAGGTATAATCAAAGGCAGGAGCATGTAACAGCAGTGCCAGGGCTGCCCTGTGAACTAAGAAATGGTCTACTGTCCCCTCTGCTCACTCAGTGTGTCTGCAACGCTACCGATCGGGCTGGTGACGGCAGGGAGCTCTTTTGCTAATTAGTGCATAGAGAAATACCCATTTACGTGCATACAGAAATACCCAATTACGCAGGAGCAGTAGGGACTTGACTAGAGACAGCTGAAGCACCAGGAGAAACTACAAACTCTATTTCCAAGCCAGCCACAACCTCAATTCGTGTTTTAATCACAGAATTCCCCAGCTACAATTTCCAGCTGACGCAACAATAGTTTTATCTCCATGAAAAATGGAAGAATAAATCACTAAATATTTAGCAATAGCATCATCCGTGCTCTAGCGACCAGTGTCTACAAGACCAGTGCTTATAGGATTATGGGATACTCCTACCTAAAACAGCAACATTGTTCTGTACTTTGTCGTAATGAAAAGCCAAAAGATTTTCTGATTTCCCACAATACGTCTCAGTTCCCTGGGTTCTTCAGCCAGAAGATCGTACATGTTTATACACGTTAAGTGGTGCTAAATTACCGCAAGACAAATCCTAACGCTGCTGTTAAGATTAGCAAAGCTGCAACTCGTTAAACTACAGATTTCTACACAATTATTTTTGAAAAATTTTTATCTCCTCCTCAAAATACTTTAAAAAAAAAGTACACATTTGAAACGTTCACTTAAATGACGACGATGATTTTTTGTTTTTAGTTTCCATTGAAATAAATCATATAGCCATAATGGCATCAGTTACATTTCTTTGCAAATTAACTTATAAATGAAGTTGATATTTACAATGTGTTAAGCGCTTTTTGCTCAGTACTTTTCGCTGCTTAATTATCTCCATTCATTTTGTATAGATGGATTTGCTCGTCAGTGCATAATGATGCGTTTTCATATATTCATACATCATGCATTGTTACCGTGCGCTGTGTCAGAATATAAAGGTTTCATGAGGATGAACTTGGCAGGATGGTTTTCCACGTAAAAGCTAAATAGAGGCAATTTTAACTCTAATAAAGTCAGAAAGGGAGGTGTTTGTCCATAAGAGGTGCTAAAAGGTTTTATAAAAAGAGGTGGAGAAAACAAATTTTAGAAATGCACCATTTTTAAATGCTTATATTGACGTTTTTCATTTTATTCTTTATGAAGATATAATCTTGGGCGAAATTAGTAATAATACTGAACTGTCATTTGGTACTTTTGAAATACCCTAAAACAAACCAAATTACTTTTTTTTTTGTTTCCCCCCCCTGAAACAAAGGTAATTCTTAGTCCCTATTCAAGGGTCCATGAAAACTAAACCAAGTTCAGTTTCCCCCCTTGTGAAGTTCAGCGGGTGCAAGTGTGGGCTACTGCGCAGTGTGAAGGTGAAGGAAACATGATAAATGCAATTAATTTCTGGATTATTGGTGCCATGTGTTCTTGGCACACATGCTCATTACCTTATTTTGTTTCAAAGCCTACGTATAGGGTAACATATACGTGCGTGTAGTTTTTCAGTAGGCAAAATAAATCATCAGAGGTCTGTTGTGGTCTGTAGTGGTGTATAGGTAGTGCTGACAGCGTAGCCGTTTTCCACTGCTTTCTTTGGGAGAGCTTTGTCTCCCTCTGAGATCGTGGAAAAGATTTTCTCAGTGTTAAGAGTTGAAGTGTAACAGAACTTTGAAATTTCTCAGATATTGGAAAAATCCTTTAGGCCCTATGTATTTTACTTCTATTCAAATGTATCCTGAGTGACACATTTGAATGAATCCTTAAATGCTGTGCTGTGCCACCTGCACTGGGAAAGAAGGTTTTATTGTCCTTCAACTTTTGTTCTTTCAACTCCTGTTGCTTCCTTTTCAGATCGTTAATGCTTTATTAAGGATACACACAAGGCTTTCCTACGTAACTCATGCCCTTGTTTTGGCTCGCTTCTTCTAGAAACATCTAAAAAGTGGAAAAGTTGTAAGTAATTTATTATTCGTACCTAAAAGAAGAGATGGTATTTATTTTATATGTTACATAGAGGGCAGAGTCTTAGCTTCACTGAAGTCTGTGGAGAAATGTCCGCTGGAGCAAAGATTTCCTCCGAGAATCCTAATGGCATCTGCTCTGAGCATTTTAAAAGTCATTCTTTTCTACAGTGACCTACATTTGTTTGTCGGGTAAAACGCGAACAAACCTGTCATCTCTACAGGAATATACAGGACTGTTTTTTGGTTTGTTTGTTGTTTCTTTGTTTGTTTTTAAAATCAAATTAGTAGTTCCAAATACATTTTTGACAGCTGAGTTGTTGGTATTTACTATTTCCCGATATTACACTTCCGATATTACACAAGGCTGCAGTCAGCTTTCAAAATACAGAATTGCGATATGGATGGTAAACAGATAATTTTCCACATTTGTTTGTTAATGACCATGCTAAACTTTAGAGGTAAAAAATCTGCGATAACGGTACTTATACTGATACGCTCGTCTCCCTTTTTTTGGCAAGTCAATAAAAGAAAAGGGAAAATTCAGCCCGGAAACTCCTAATGCACAGTCAAGTGTTGCAGCTGGTGTAAGACCCGTTGAGATGGTGAACTATGGATGAATTTCTTTTGTGGGCCTGGAATATCTCCTGGTTACATTGAAAACAGGCTCTGGTTTTGAACAGAGGCGGTATTTGGCTAACTGCACTGTTACCAGCCCTTGGAATTTGTTTAACAGTGCTTTCAACTTGCCTGATGTTGCAGTTCTCACCTTGGCTGGTAGTCGGTCCTCCGGTCCTCCGGTTGGTGGGAATGCTGGAATGTTGCTTGTGCTGCCACCGGGTTAAAGCCCCAATAGTTTTGCTGCCAGCATCACAAACTATCGGCTCCTAAAGTACAGAGATTAACTAACTGTTAAGAGTTTGGGGATTGCATACTGGCTTTGGAAAAAAAAATATGCAAATTGCCTACTCGAGTGTTGCGTCTGGTTGTTAATTAGTTATTGCCTTGGGGGCAAGCTCATTTACTGAAATACAAGTTTGCCAGGCCTTTAAAGTGTATTTTCACTTCTACGTGTTACATGATGAAATGATGCCTCAAGCTGTGAAAAGCAACCGAAAATCATTATTTAAGAAAAATACAATCTAGGCTGTGCAATGAGCAGGACTGTAAGGTGGGGGAGGTTCAGGGTCTTGCAAATGAAGATTTAGTGAAGGTAGATTTTTGGGAAGCACATAAAAAATTCAGTTGGACAATCTTATTCCTCTGGGACGTTGCTTTTACCAGCACTTTGGTTCTTGTAAGTGTCCTTTATTTGCTATGTTCTCTGAAAATCAGCAGTATGGGGAAAAAAAAAAAAAAGGAAAAAAAAAATTTGCTTACCGATTCGTTCAATTAAAAATACTATAAAATAGTTGTGGCAATCAGTGGATGGGGAATAGGTTTTAGGAGGTATAAGCTGATAATAGTGGTGTCATTGACTTATCGTATCTTTCCTAGAGTTACCTGAAATATGTTGCAAATCATATTGTAAGGTTATAGACATATGTCAATAAATTGCAGATGAAAGTTCTTCAGATTTTAGTCAATCATTGATAAGCTACCACCTAATCAGGCTCAAGATAAAAATCTAAATATTTATATAAGGTAATGTCATGAATACATGCCATTAAAATCTAAGTGACTCTTATAGAAAACGAACGTAATTTAAAATTTTATGCTTCTTTACATGATGTTGGACCGCTGATTAAAAAAATGTAAACATTAGTTTCACACTGCAAGTTTTAATAGATAATAAAGTGAGATTACATGAAAAGACTATTTTAATTTTCAGTAGTTGCCACCGGAGTTGTTTTGGAAGCTAGAAATTATTGTGAATATAGTTTTGATATCCACAGATGGAAAAGTTGGTGTATGATAGGAAAGGGAAAATACCCAACAATCCAGTTAAAATGGATAGAAGACCACGTTGTTCTCATGTGGTGGTGAAAATCATCTCTAACACACCCACAGAGGAGGCCACAGAAGACAGGGTGTTTCCAAAAGTACATTTTAACGTAGTTTAACCTTTGTGCTTCTGTAAGCTGAGCATAGAAAAATTTAAAATTTTTTTCTACATGCTTGACACTAATTACTCAGTCCTCTGACCCTTAGAGGCAAGAATGTATATTCATTCAGGCGAAATGGAATCGTGAAAGACAAATTGCATATGTCAGGTAGGTTGAACTTGTTGAATGCACTGGGAGATTTAGGAATCGCACACAAAATCACTTTTGCTAATCATGAGGGGAGCTAAATCTTTTGGAGGGGGGATGATTTGAGGATGGTGCACGCTTCCTTCACAACTCCAATACTATCACTTTGCCTTCATGGCGAGGGGACCAAGGCAGCTTTATTGTGAGCTGTGTGCACATTCTCATACAGGGGCTTCAGGACGAAAAAAGATGAAAGAATCAGTTCCTTCTGGTCCAGTCCAATTATTGACAATGCTGTACTTACTCTTACACCAAAACAGGAGTTGTTCTGAGAAAATGGGGTAAGAAGGTGCAATTACCCAACCTGGAGCTCAGCGTGGGCTGGGTGAGGACTGGTGGCGCTCTGAGGTAGTTGTGTGTCCACGGCACTTTGTAGGCACATGGAGGGTTTTCTCTAGCAGTGAGCTGTGAAACCAGCTCTGCTCTCGCTCCGCTGAGCCCATGGGACCAGAACTGTGGAGCCTCCTGCAAGGGACAGCAACGTTCAGTGGGCCCACAGATACCTTTTGAACCCTCATTCCAGTTTTGAATTAATAGAAGATGTACGTAAGAAGACTACTATTAAATACAAGCACACAAACAATAACTTGATTAGAAAAGGGAAATGGAACAGAGCTCTATATGACTTCATGCTTGAATCAGACTATTGAAACCACGTTCTGTAGAACAATGTTCAGTCCTCACTTATGATAAAATGTGAGTCTTGAAAACTGATAAATTATTGAAGAACATGAATAACACTTGGGAAAACTATCCCTTACCTAAATGTCTGGTATTTTTAACACGATTTCAAGCCAGCTTTTCATTGCTTATGTCGTGGATTAGCACCAAATGTTACAATCGGTAACTCAACTTTAAATCAGACCATCTCACGCCTAAAATAAAAGACAATAACTTACCTTTGTTTTAAAAATTTCTTATGTTAACTCTTATCTATTCATTCGGAAGTAGAGTGTTGCCTGTGAGCGTGGCTATCTGTGTGATGGTACCTAGATAAAATGCTAAATCTCGATTGCCTAGACAGAAATTCCTCCTCATCTGAAAACATCTAACTACAGAAGGGTTAAATGAAATCCTTTGTTGTGGAGTGAAGATGTAAAAATGTAACTAAAAATAAACCCTGTTTCAGCTTGTGAGGACAGGAGGAGCAGAAGAGAGGGTTAGTCAATCCAAAAATAGTCTTATATCTACAAATTCACAGAAAAGGCACACTTCCTTTTACATGAAAATCAGGTTTGCAAAGGAAAATGCAGAGTTATCCAAAACAACAGCATTTTTTCTCCAAAATATTTGACTGTCAGAGGATTGTATGAAGAGTAAAAAGCTGCTTTTCAATATATAGGTATTTCTGAAATAGCCACAGGAGATGCTTCCTTTCGCTAGAGTGTTACTGATGGTCCGTTTTCTGGTGGCCTTTGTGTTGCAGATAACCTCCTGCTGTCCCGGGGAAATCACACCTAAGTGGTGTTACCTTTCAGAATTGGGAGCGTGTTCATGCGAGCAGTGTATCTGGGTGCAAGAAAAATCATTTTACAATATTTTCCTCTGCAGGGCTCTTGCTGCTTTCTGTTACGTAGGATGTTTCTGCCGTTCCCGTGCGGTGACACTTCAGGCTGGGCACGTAAAGTAATGCAGCGTGACTGATAAAAGCTGATGTTACGCTTCACAGCACAATGCTTCATAATCTGTTATGTCAATGAGAGCATTTAAAAAAAAAAAAAAAAAGAAAGTAATTCTCCAGAAATAACTAATAAAAGAATCCAAGAATAACCTTCCTTCTCCCTTCCTCCTGTCTCCCACAAAAAACATGGAGATCAGAATGCAATTTGTATTCAACACACAAAAATAGCTTTTGGAGTATTCATACTAGTAGGCCGTTGTACAACATAACTTTAGCTGAATTAAGAAGGGAAAACAATTTACATTTTAAAAGCCTGGGTTTTTTTCTTTATGGAGTGAAATTTATTTCACAGTTATGATCTTTACTGGCTTTTTTAGAGGAGTAAGAGTAGAGTATTTTAATGTACTTCAAGCCTACAAATGTGATAAGCATTCCCAGTTTGTAAGGCAATATGTTTCTTCAATCCCAAACAGAAATACCGGTTTTAGCGAGTTTTCTTTAGCTTTCAATTAATTGTATATTTCTTTTGATTTTGAACTTTTATGTCCCTTTTTGAAAGTATACTTTTTATTTGGTTTTAAACCTACATTTTTCTTGAAAATCCCATCACCATACTAGTGCGGTGTTTTTCCCATGCTACTGTAGGCCTGTTGCACATTTTTTTCTGTGAGCTCTCCTACAATTTGGAAATCTTTCCATCTTCCTCTAAAACTCAGTCTTAATACATCAGGCCGCTTAACCTGACTTCTGATATTGATACCAGTTGAATGTTTAGGCACTGTTTGCTGCTGGTAATTTTGGCCCCTAAGAGTTGTTCGGAGTTTCGCAATCTGTGGTCAGGGAGAGAGGGACCGTGTCCTGTAGCCGTGGAGCACACACAGAACTCAGTGGGTATCTTGGGTTTCTCTGTGCTGGTGCACCCCACACTTCTAATGTGCAGCTTTTCAGTGCCTGGAGTCTGCGTACGTGTTAAATTGGTTAGATGGTATCCAAGCCTGGAAATCTCTAGCTTTAATGGTGTGTTACAGTAAATGTTGTGTGTCCAGGGAAGGGCAACGGAGCTGGTGAGGGGTCTGGAGCACAAGTCTTGTGGAGCAGCTGAGGGAGCTGGGGGTGTTCAGCCTGGAGAGAAGGAGGCTGAGGGGAGACCTTCTCACTCTCTCCAGCTCCCTGAAAGGAGGGGGGAGCCAGGGGGGGTCGGGCTCTTCTCCCAAGGAACAGGCCATGGGACAAGAGGAGATGGCCTCAAGTTGTGCCAGGGGAGGTTTAGGATGGATATTGGGAAAAATTTCTTCACCCAAAGGGTTATCGAGCGTTGGAACAGGCTGCCCAGGGAAGTGGTTGAGGCACCATCCCTGGAGGTATTTAAAAGCTGGGCAGACGTGGTGCTGAGGGACATGGGGTAGTGGGGGTTTTGTCAGTGTTAGGTTGGTGGTTGGACTTGATCTGAAGGTCCCTTCCAACCTGGGCAATTCTACGATTCTATGATTTTATGGTTCTATAATTGTATAAATATCAAGTTCTCTTCTAAAGATACCTTTTATCACAACGTATCACACAACAGCCTCTTGTAGGCAGCTTGGCTCTGAGAAGAAACTGAAGCCGTTCCTATGAAGGTAGAGCCAGGACCTGACCAAGGCTGGTGCTCCCTTGCATCGTGAGGAAGGCTGAAGTCAGTGTTGGCTCCAGCCTGCCACGCTAACGGTGTGCTCAGGGGAAAAACAGAGGGCTTGGGCTGCCAGCTTTGGAATGAAAAGCAAATGGACATCATTGACTTCTGCGTGAAGGAGGCAGGGAGGTAGAAGGGTTGGGGGGAGTCCATGCTCTTGTTACTCCAGCACAGTATTCCATGCTTGGCAAACCCAAAACTCACTTTGGGTGACTTCTGAAAGTCTGGATTGGCAACTTTATGTTCTCTCAGGACAGACGTTAACTGTAAGAGACAAATGGAAGAGAGTCACTGAAATCAGCAGGTGATGAGAATTGCTGTTGGGTTTAAACCATTAGTTGTTAGAACTGAGATCTTAGTAGCAAATGTGTTCGTGGGGAAAAAAAGCAATAATTCCAACAAGGAAAGCAAATTTCTTAAACTGGTCAATCTGATTTTGGCCCAAAGGTTAGAAAACTTTGTTGATAAATCAATTTTATATCACCTTTCACAAATGAAGCAAAAGAAGTTCAGAAATCAGTGAAACTTTAGCATTTAGAACAATGAAGATGGAGGAAATAAAAATGAGGAAGAGTTCACCTTTATTAGTACAAGAGTTTTTTTCTTTTGCAGACCAATCTTTTTTATTCCAGGACAAAAATATATTTACTCTTTTGTACTAGAGCCAGATTGTTATTTTGTAAAAATCATTATTTTATTCCCGAAAAGATTTCTTGTCTGTAGATCAATTTGACGATAACAAAAGGATTTAACCAGGCTGCCTCTTTATCAATAAATCTCAACTACCCAAAGATTATTCGCTCAACCCAGGTCATCTTCCAAGACAAATTGCTTTTAATCTCAGTCTCCATAAAATATTTCTCTTCCCCTTAGAGTTGCAGGTGTGACCATACGCAAGCTGAACAGCTGAAGAATGGGGAACACTTTCTCATCTTACTGGGCATCAGGAGTTCCAGTCTCATTATACTCTTATATAAGCAAGGTAAGAGAGTGAAATAAGATGTTAGTTTGTATAATTATCAGTTTTGGATAATAAGGTCTTCTACTGAATTGCCTGTACTGGGAATGTGCCTGGTTATAACAGCTTAAATTTCACAAATGATCATCAAACTGCTGAGAGAGATGTCAAAACACAGAAGATGTCAAAACGCAGAAGGCCTTCTAAGACCAACCCGTTATTAGGAGAGAACCTCCTTCTTTAAAAGCGTAGTTTAATTTTTTGGTGTGGGCCATCAAACCCACCGTTGCTGTGGGCCAGCCACTGTGCCGGGGTCTCACGCTCTGCCTGCACGCAGCTGGAACGGACCCAGGCTCTGCCCCACGTGCCAGCTCTGACAGTTACAGGCTGTAGAACAGAACGGTTCTTAGGCTTTGTACAGAACATTTCACAGGAATTGCAGTTATTACTGGAAGGTGGCATTAAAACCAACATGAAAACTGATTAAAGGTTACAGCATGTGGCGTTACAGATGTTTTACAGCCAGCACGTAGTCCTCTTGGGGTGAGGGTGATGGAGGTAGGAGCAAGTGTTGCAACATGAGATCTGACATCACCTGATTTATTCATGTGCTTGAACAGTGGGTTATGTTATCTACGTGATTCGTCATTGTAAAAGGATGTGATTATAACGGAATTTTAGCCATAGCCGTAAAAAAGAGGGATTCAGCTTGGAACAGACTACGTTAATATTTCAGTTCCTATTGCAAAATCACGTATTTGCGCTTTTTTTGGCCTATGGATGTACATAAGAAGAGATGGTGATGTGAAAATAACTGAAGATCTCTTGTTTTCTTTTCCCTGAAAGCAGCAGAGAAAAGGGAAGATTTCTGTTGAGGAGACATGGAGTTACGTAGAAGGAAATTAAGACGTCGTTATGATCCTCTCACAGCTGGAAGAGGCATGCCCCACCAGGAAGCTACTTCCTCATCGTAGTTTATTTTTATATTAAAAAACATCAAATATTTAAGATTAAAACCTCCAGTGGTTTAAGATTTATTTTTGGGAGACTAGAGAGAGACCGTAAAAAACTGAGCGCGTTCTACCTTGAAAACCGAAGGTGCTTTCTTATTCTTAGGTCATTGAAGTAGGAAGCATCTGTACTTCCACACATTGAAGAATGGCAGTGGGACCCCGTGCTCTTCATTTTGCGATGATAAGGCGTTCAGTATTTCCCCCTGGTGCCAGGTAGTGTTAAGTGTTCAAGCACTCATACCTAAATCTAATAGAAAGCATTAATATACATATTAATATATACTTGTCATTAAAATAAATTTAATTGCTTTTAAATCTTGTTTACCTGAATGAATTTCTACAGATACACTTTCAGTAAAGTAATTCACATGGGCTCTAATCCATTCTTTCCAGATAATATTCCTCTGGTAGGGAAACTGGTAATTTATCCATATATTTCTACTGTAGACCTTTTTTTTTTCTTTCCCCTGAGAGTTATTTTAAAGCCGGAATAAAAGCTGCTGAAGATTTTTGTTTGTTTATGGTAAAAATACTTCTTTTTTTTTTTTTTTTTTTTTTAGAGGGAGGGGAGGTACCTGTTATTGTGTCTTGTATTTTTGGAAAATGGGAAAATGGGACTGCATTCAGAGTTTATTCATAGACACTGTGTAATAAACAAAATCAATAATTACAGTTTTAATTAGAATAATATATTTTCCAGCTAGAAGATTTAAGAATACTTGATAGACATTATATAGAGGTATCTGTTTCTCTGCTTACAGCTGGTCTGTATTTTTTTTTAAATTTTTTTTTTTTTGTGTGTGTTTAATATTTAATTTCAAAACTTTGAGTTGTTTTGTTAGGGTTTGACCCTGTACTGGCAGTAGGACACACTGAAAGGAAATGGTATTTGTGCAAGATCAAGAGTCCGTGTTTCTTAAGAAAATTATTCCTAGTTACAAAAGCAGGGCACTTCTTTGACAATTTTTTAAAAAATATTTGAAAAGGGATAGAGACAGTAGAAACTGCTGTGCGAAAAGGAACGGAGACTAATAATATTAATTTTCTGGCACTAGAGTGGCCTGGAATAATTTGGTTAAGTAGGCAACTAATCAGGTTCAATTTTTAATGGAGAACCAACATTGAGATTTTGGCTGGGGGACTTCAGGGAAGTATTTTTTTAAGGACACGATGGATGTCAGTGATGAAGTGAAAGGATAAAGGAAAAGGCTCTTTGCCTCACTGACTATGCGTGATGTGGAAAACTAAATAGTGATGCCCACAGGGAGAGACCTGACAACTCACCACCGCTACCACCAACCCCCCGGCACCTTCCCGTCCCAGAGCTCTTCTCTCGGCTTCGTTGAAAGCAGCAACGGGTAAGTTCAGAGAGGTCTTCCAGTTGGCGAGGGTATTGTAACACACGAAGGGAGGCTGGTGAAAGCTGAAGTTCAGCGTGAGCAAGGCTCGGGAAGTTGCCTTAGGCGATACAACGGCAGCTGCAGCAGAGGCGTCCTGAAAGCCTCAAGTGTGTTGTTAGAGGAAGGTCAAGGAGCTAGCTTGATCTTGAAAGAGAGGAGATGAAAAATATCTGTGATGGGAGGAACAGAAAAATGTTTTCTAAGATACCGAATATGGAAAGTGTTGCTAGTCTGTTTAATCATAAAAACATGCTGCAGGAACTTTGTAATTTGTATTTTTAATCTATATATGTTACAGTTTGAATTTGTACCCATAGAGCCTCACAGGGAGCTAGATTTTGGTGCTTGCCAAGCGGGGAGCTTCCACTTGAGCTTGCAACCCGTGCAGCAAGGCTTCAGAAAGGACTCCCGTACTCAGCAAGAGCGAGGAGAGAGAGCTCATGACACAGAAGAAGGGAGACAGATGTCTCCGGCACTTTGCAGACGCTCCTCCCTCCTGCTTTGCCAGTTCCAGAATTAGCTCTGGCAGGGACACGAGGACAGAGTGAAATCTGTCCTGAGCCTCTCCATGCAGTGATGCTGGGAACAGCCCTGCCCTCTTACAGTAGCCCATAGCTACTCCAGACCTCCTCTTACTCTTTCAGCGTCTTTGTATATATTTTCAGGGAAGAAGGAAGCACAAAATGCAGCTTCCTCACCTGGCTTCCAGAATTTCTTATTCCAGTTCTGAGTGAGCCATAACTGTAATGATCAAAGTTTCTCACAGAAGGGTCTGTGACTACCCTGTGTTTCATAGAATCACAGAATGGTTTGGGTGGGAAGGGACCTTAAAGACCACCCAGTGCCACCCCCTGCCCTGGGCAGGGACACCTCCCACCAGCCCAGGTTGCTCCAAGCCCCGTCCAACCTGGCCTTGAACCCCTCCAGGGATGGGGCAGCCACAGCTTCTCTGGGCAACCTGGGACAGGGGCTCACCACCCTCACAGCAAAGAATTTCTTCACAAGATCTCATCTAAATCTCCCCCCTTCCAGTTTAAAACCCTTCCCCCTCGTCCCATGGCTCCCCTCCGTGATGCAGAGTCCCTCCCCAGCTTTCCTGGAGCCCCTTTAGGGACTGGAAGGGGCTCCAAAGTCTCCCCGGAGCCTTCTCTTCTCCAGGTTGAACCCCCCCAGCTCTCTCAGCCTGTCCTCACAGCAGAGGGGCTCCAGCCCTTGGATCATCTCCGTGGCCTCCTCTGGACCCGCTCCAACAGGTCCATGTCCTTGTGCTGAGGGCTCCAGAGCTGGACGCAGCACTCCAGGTGGGGTCTCACCAGAGCAGAGCAGAGGGGCAGAATCACCTCTCTGGATCTGCTGGCCACGGTTCTTTTGATGCAGCCCAGGATGCCATTGGCCTTCTGGGCTGCAAGTGTGCATTGCCGGCTCATGCCCAGCTTTTCATCCACCAGCACCCCCAAGTCCTTTCCGCAGGGGTGCTCTCTATCACATCATCAATGTGAATATAAAACTGGGGGGTCCAGAGTTGGATGCAGTACTGTAGGTGGGGTCTCACAAGAGATCCCTTCATCTTGATGTAACTTTCACCATCTCCATCTTGATGTAACTGAAATACATCCTAGTAATAACGCCAGCCTTGATTAGACCAGATAAGGTGTTGGATTATGCTGTTTTGGTATAGCCATGTGCTCGTGCTCAAATGCTTTAACGTGTTAGCTAGCTTCCCTTTAGTTAGTTAGTTAGCTCGTTTGTTTTCAAGTCACTCATTAAGTCCTGATTAATGGTAAAATATTCCAGACTTTGAACTTAGATTGAAAGCATACGGTCAGAATTCCTAAGAACTTGGTGGTTAACCTGGGTCATTAAAAAAAATATAGTGGATCCTCCTATGCAGTCCTATATCACCGAAGTATTTAAAAACACATAATTCCAACTGCAAGTGCAGCCTCAGAGTTTGTAGGAAGCCAAGTCTGAAGGTAGGAAAGTGTGATTCCAGTATGCACACAAAATTCTTTTAAAGTTACTGAATTTCTCCTCAAATGTAGTTTGGGGTTTGGTTTTGGTTTGGTTTTTTTTCTTCTTTTTTAGCTGAAAGCGTATTTTCTGAGTTTGAAACCTGCATTAAAAAAAAAAAAAAAACAATGATAGTAGATATTTTAGTACATATTTGTAAGTGAACAAAGTCCTGCTTGATGGGATTTATACATACCTGCTATCCTTCCATACGGCTTTTACGGAGCTGCAGATTATAATTGTACAAGAAAATCAGTACCGTTCCCAGCCCCTACATCACTCACCTGGGTATGAAAAATGCCTCAGCAGGAGCTCCTAATTACTGAAATGGGTGGAACAGGAGCTGTTTTATCCTACGCTACCGTTTTGTGGCAGAGTAGAAGGCAAGAATGGGCTGTGTTGCAAACGTTAAGGATTATGGTAAAGGAAAGAGAGCATGCTGTGCTGGTGAAATGATGTCCAAGGGGTGCTCTAGAATAAAGCTATCCTAGCACGGATAGTACCATCAAACATAACACAAAATAAGAGTGAGGAAGTGGATATTTTTTATGCCTGACAACTCTTGCATCTTGTCGCACTGTGCTGAATTAATAGCTGCAGTCTTTACTGCGCTATGGCTCTACTATGTAGAACCAACAAAAATATCTGTAACGCAACAACTTCTGAATTTAAGTACTAGAGTTGTATGGACTCAGAAGAATCCATTTTCCCAGAACTATATTGAGCCAGCCTGAAGTCTCTCATGCTTGACTTAGAAAAGCAAACCAAACCAAACCCTGAATTTGTAGAGCACCTGGCAGACGAGAGTCCAGTACAGGTTACAAAAGTTATTTTACCCTTATTATTTTGAGTATTCCCCTTATTAGTCTGAGGAAAACACTCCACAGTTAAAGAACCTGACGCTTCCAATACCTACAACCTCTCATCAACGTGCCGCTTTGCTGTCTGCAGAAATAGCGATGAAGCGCTTGCCGTTCTGCATCGTTAGCACATACCTCAGTCATTGGTTAGGAAGCGAATCGAATTAACTAAAAAGCACTGGCATGGGTAGTCTTGTGAGAATGAAAGTATAGAAAATGTTGGACTTTCATTGTAAAAGAAGTCAAGAAATAAATTCATTATGAAAATAATATTAATATCATGTCAATCACTGCAATTGAGTCTTACTTAACAGATGTTTTACTGAAACTTGCATAGTGATGCTGAGGTCGCTCGAAGCTTTTCCTACAGCATATGTTGGTGTAGGTTTTTTTAGGTCAGCGATTACCATACACAGATGAATTCAGAAAAAAAAGAGTATTCCTACTCCTTTTTACTTTATTTTGCTGATGTTAAATCAAAGGGCGAGATGAAAAATGTGACCTTACCTTCTAAAAATCAGTCTCCCTGTCTCACTTCTTCTATCATAGAAGTTATACGAAGCTTCCGGCATCATTTAGCAGAAGACCTTTCCTTAACTAATTATTAACCAAAACCAAATTTACAAACTTCATAAGCCCAGCTTGTCAGCCACAAAGATGTCTGTGTGAGTCTTGATGGACTTAACCCCTCTGCGGTTGGCAGAGTCTTGCTTTGGTATCCAGTTTTGACCTGAAAGCTTCAGATTTGTAACTTTCCGGTCTAAGCGAATAAAATGGGATAAACCCAGGTCAATACCTGGAAGAAGGATCTGCTGTCTCACGGGGTGATCTAGTAGCAGCAGCAGATAAACTCTTATTCCTCATTTAGCTCTGAATCCTTGTCACTGCTCTGCAGCCAGATTTGCTGTCTTTTGCGAAGACATCCAACATAAAGATCCAGCTTATTTGCTGCCAGAAAAAAAAGAATTTAGGCATAGACATATCAGCCTCAGTCCTGGCAAAATTCCAGGCTGGGTATTACATTCGACTTGTTTAAACCTTTGCTTGTCTTTTTGTTGTTAATTGAGTGGAGGAATTTTATATTCTGAGAAAAACAGCTATCTCATTTCACTGCCATTGACCCTGAATCCTAAACTCCTATACAGGTAAAAGAACAGAGTTACTTATTTTCAACATGAGAATTGTCTGAAACTGAGGTAACTATTTTTAATTTTCATCGTTCCTACGCAGATCTCAAAGCGCTTCACACCCTGGGAAAGAATCGTTATCCGCAAGTGGGAACGAGGCATTGCAAGCGTCAGGAGGTCACCCGAGGAGAAGTGGCAGAGGAGAAGATGTGCCCTCGAAGCCTGTCTGATGACTATCCGCAAGCCAAACTCTTTTGCTGGAGTAAGAGATTCGGCTTACTGATCAATCAGTGAGTTGTTCAACCCCTAAAATATTGGAGGAAGGTATGGAACACCACCAGAAGTAAACGCAGGGCGGGCAAAATTCAGAAAACCAAGTCAGAATACAGCAAAGAGATTAGGGTGAGCAGATGTTAGTTTAAAATGTGGTTGTAGAGAAGTGAAATACAGGCAAATTATAAGCATCCAATGAATAATGGTGATTGCTTTTTTTGAGTTGATGAAATGACTGGCATCTTCAGGCTAGCCTCAGTTAGTATCCAGTGCTCATAATCACAGAGATAAGTGAGTAGAGACATGTAATGAAGATTTGTAGCTACTGTAATTATTGTAGGTACTCTTTTACAGAAAAATATGTATTTACACTTAAGACTTCTTAGTATAATCAGGTTATGAAAGATGTGCGACACGATTTTCATCACCTTTTGTAAACCAGAAGGTCGAAAATCCTGTAAGAGTGTATTACATGTCAAGGATATAGTTCAATTATTTTTTTCTAAAACGTGTTGTCACAGTAGAAGAGCACAGGGCTAGTTCATATAGTAACCATCTAATAAAAACAAACAAACCCCTCACCTTTTGTAGGAAATGTTTTTAATAAGCACGAAATATTCTCCTGTAAGCAATACCCATATTAAAATATTTCATTACCTAGATGCTACGCTAGATCTACAAATTTTCATTTGAAGGTTTTTAACCTTGTAAGAGGTTATAAATCTGTCGCCTCCTGCACTGGTAAGCAAGAAATATCAAATCACAAAAGTCTCATAGTATCTGAATGAATTACTAGTGTACACACTATTTTATTCCCTCTATGGACTGTGGATTGTTGGGTTGATATGACTGTTTGATTTTGTGTTGTTTTGTAAATCAAAGAACTTAAAGAACTATTTCAACACATGGTACACATCAGAACATACCGAGTCCATATAACAATCACACAAAGTCTTTTACGATTCAGTTTAAAATGACTCTGTGTCACATTGTTCAACACGGGACAGTCTCAGCTGTGTTTTAAAAATAGGTTCATCTTTTTAAACCGTAAACTTAAAAAGCTGGTAAATAACTAAAATTATCTGAGAGAAAGAAAAGATAGAGTTGTTTTTAATTGCCAATTTGTGCTTCTTATGTTAAGATATTTTCTGGAAAACTTGTTTTTAAAAATAGCTTTAAATATATTTCCATTAAGCAGAAATGAAAACACGGTGCATTCTGAGTGAAGTCAAAGAGAGCGTTGACATTTAATGATGGGTTTTAAAGGAGGGTTAGACAAGTTTTCAGCCAGGGTTCCCAAATACATAAGTAGTTTTAGCAGTTGAAAGCAGAGCATTTAAATCCTTTTGACATTCTTAATTGGATGTTCCCTCGCTCTCTCGCCTGCCTTGCTATTTGCCTTTATTTCTCCCCGAGTTTTTTAGAATATTCAAAATGTTCATAACCTCGCAAAAATAATGCACTTAAATATTGGTAACGCGTAGGGGGTCAAATTGTGCGCACAGCACAGAACCATTAGAGTCAGTGGAATTATACCTGGTGATATTTTACCCCCCACCTTTACCAGTCAAGGCAGATAAACAGATGCGTACACTTCTTTAAAATCGTATTTTTGCCAGAGGTTAGATACGTGAAGAATCAAACTGACAGTAATTGAGGTTTGGGTACAGAATGGGAGTATCAGGAGCTCTGCAGTCGTGTCCATGCGTGTTTATATGTGTGTGCGTGTGTACGTATATGTGTGCCAGTATGTATTAAAAGCATTTTTGGCCAGATTTTTTATCCTAGAAACTAGAATCTTCAGTATTTTTTTGGCCGACGTTTTTATATCACATTTGTTTGTATTTAATGTTTGTATTTGTTTGGATGTTGGAACTAGATGATCTTTAAGGTCCCTTCCAACCCGAACCATTCTATGATCCTATGTCCTCACGGTAATATAAGACCACCAAGCAGCTACCATGGAGCTTTCAATCACAAAAAACTTGCATGCGAGGGGGTAAGGGAAGTACGGTCTTTGCTGTGTTTAAAAAAAAATATTTAAAAAAAAAGAGAAAGGAATAATTATGAGAGGAGAATAAATCAAAAAACTCTCACATTATTATGTTCACGTGATTTACTCCTGGTCTTAAAATACTGTGATTTATTCTATACTAAATACTGTGTGTAGATACAGTCCTCCCAATTAAAAAATTACATGGTAGAATAGGAAACAGCTTAGAGAAGAACAAAAAAGTGGGTGTCGATATTCATTGTCTCTTCCGACACAAAAACTAGAGAACATCAAATTGAGGTAGAAGGTGGCAGGTCTAACACCCGTACGAGGACTTTTGGACCTTCATTCAGGAAGCTGCAGGTGCCAGGAGTTGACAAGAGTTTAGATTGGTACTGGACAAGAAGATTCATTAAGGACAAAAACCCACACCGTGAGTAATTGCAGCCAGCGTGCAGCGTTGCTGAAGTACTCAGGGCCAGATCCTTGCGAATTTTTTACCGATGGGATTTGTAAATTTTCACCGTGTATCACTCCGTTCTATGCTTTATTTTCCAAGGAAGCAAACCATTCATTTAAGCAGAGCGAAAATGAATCCCGTGGGAGCATTGGCCGGCCCTGAAGCTGAGAGGTATGAATGGAATGGGACTGCCTCAGTACAAAGTTTAATCTGCCACAACGTGGGTGTTGCAGGCATAAAGAAAAAGCCGGACAGGTGAGATTTCTGAAATGTTTGTCTTTTTCCAATCACCTCTACTTTTCATATCCTTCTGAAAAATTGATATTCAGTGGATCTTTTTTTTTTTCCCGCTTGTTTTGGGCTTATAATTTTAATCTTCTGAAACCAATATCACTGACACTTTAAATAATGTATGTACCTCCTTACCCTGATTTATTTATTACATGATTGAAACATTTTTATTGTGTTGATAGTTTAGCATGGAAGTGGCCAAACTAATCTAAGCGAACTCAAAATTTTCAGGCATTTTTGTTTATTTTATTTTTCTTTACTTCATTTTTCATTATTTTTCTTTATTTTACTCTATTTCCCCACCCCCTCCGTTATATAACTGTGTTGTGGGTTGGTTTTTTTTTTTTCTTTTCGCAAACGACTTGCTTCAAAACATTTTATCTGTTTAGCACAGTACATCCCAAGCTATTGAACATATCAGCAAAGACAAAATGTGGCAGCCGTAGCCTCAGGTAACTCACAAACGGGCTGCGTTCACAACTGAGAGAGTGCAGGAAAAAGCACCACTTGCTCTGCTTAGCGGTAACAGTTAATTATTTGCTGACATTGATATTGCATGATAATTGCCACATTTCACGGGATTCCACAGAGATTCAACGGTTACCAGGTGATTAACCAAACTAAAAGACACGAAATCAGGATGTTCATGAACTGCAGATTGCGGGAAACGGTATGGCAGGAATAGCGTCAGGAGCGGCTGAGGGAGCTGGGGGTGTTCAGCCTGGAGAAAGGAGGCCGAGGGGAGACATTCTCACTCTCTACAGCTCCCTGAAAGGAGGGGGGAGCCAGGGGGGGTCGGGCTCTTCTCCCAAGGAACAGGCGATAGGACAAGAGGAAATGGCCTCAAGTTGCGCCAGAGGAGGTTTAGGATGGATATTGGGAAAAATTTCTTCACCCAAAGGGTTGTCGAGCATTGGAAGAGGCTGCTCAGGGCAGTGGTGGAGTCGCCATCCCTGGGGGTATTTAAAAGACATGTAGACGTGGTGTTGAGGGACATGGGGTAGTGGTGGACTTGGCAGTGCTCTTATACCTCCTGTAGATACTTGTTCCTGACCTCAGGCAGAGCCAAGCACTGGGTTCCATGTGACTTTGTGGCCATCCCCGGTGAATCCCAGATATGACTGTGGCACTTTCACTGTGAAAGTGATGCACAGCTGACAGTTGAAACCACTGAAACCTCACGCGTTCATAACATGGTGGAGTCGCTGAGTGGGTCATTTTTTATGCCTGTGGGTCTGGCTGAGGTGCAGACCACCTGGAGATCCTGGGCCAATCCATGGCAAAACTCCCTTTTGATTGCCTGGACAGGAGGAGAGACGTTGAGAGGAAGAGAAGCTCAGCCACCAGTGGTAGGACCTGTTAAGAACTGAGCATCTTAGGCCAACCAAAAGCAGAGGACAACAGCTAGAAAGAGCCATGAGAAGCAAGGTTTTCAGAGTACAATGAGCAAGCAGCGAAGGTAGGTAGGGCTGCTGCTGAACAACAGGTCGTGTAGTAAGTTATTGATCCTATGGAGGGTTGATACATCTATGGCTGTGATGCACAAAGTTGAGGTGCCTTTGGCAGGAGCAGAATAGAAACTAAATTATCTAGGAGAGCACTGGGATATGTCTGAGGGGTGAGGAGGGACAGCACTAGTGAAAGGGGAAGGAAAGATGGTGAACTGCTGTCCCAAATGGTGCTCAGTCTGATCCAAAATCCTTATTTAGGAGAGGGTAAGGATATTACTGCAGAGACAGAGCCAAACCACGTGAAGGATAGGCCACTGTCAGCTTAAGAAAAACCCAAACCCTTACATTTCACAGAATCACAGAGTGGTAGGGGTTGGAAGAAGAGATCTTCGGAGATCACTCAATCCAGCCCCCTGCCAGAGCAGGGTCACCCAGAGCAGGTGGCACAGGAACGCGTCCAGGCGGGGTTGGAATGTCTCCAGAGACGGAGACTCCCCCACCTCTCTGGGCAGCCTGTGCCAGGGCTCTGCCACCCTCACAGCAAAGAAGTTCCTCCTCATGTTGAGATGGAATTTCCCGTGTTCAAGTTTGTGCCCGTTGCCCCATGTCCTGTCACCAGGCACCATGGAAAAAAGTCTAGCCCCATCCTCTTGCCATCCGCCCTGTAGATATCGATAAGCATTGACGAGATCCCCTCATTTCTATGAAGACACATTTCTAATGAGAATTGAGGCATCAAGTACAGAGTTGTCACTTAGAAATACAGATTTTTTTCATGTTTGCTATCCACAGTTAAGTAGTTCAAAGCTTCCTGGAGGGGGCGGGAGGGGTATGTTTCACCTGTGACCCTGCAGGCTGTTACCCCCTTGACTGTTCTGTCTCCCTTTCTCCATGGCGGCAGATTAGCCAGGCAATGGCATCCACTGCTTGGCCACATCATGGGATATGGGAGCAGGATCTTGGAGTGGCTTCTTTTGATGAAATAAATATCCGCCTCTCTGTTCCTACGTCAGAGCCATGAAATAAAGAAGCATTACAATTATGCACATAAACGCTTCTAAGATGTGAAATTTTTGTGGCAGTGTTTCTAGCCCTGAGAAAGTCAAGGTTATTTTGGGGATTCTTGCAATTTCTGTAGCACAGATGCAGGAGAAATGGATGGGCTAGTGGCTGTTAAAGACCTTTACCCATGCCACAGCAGTCTGATTTTCTCAGGCAATTATTGGAAATAAGGAGAAATAGAGTTTTCTAAGGCACAGCTGGTTATGGCTGAAGCAGGTTGAAAAACAAGTTGTGTGCAAAGTATGTTTTGTGCCTTGGGTGTCTTTGTGTCTTGTGTCTTTTGCCTTGGGGTAAAAATTCCTTTTTGTTATTTTTGCTTTGTTCTTTTTGGAACACAAGCAAATTGGAGGAAGTGGGTTACATCTGATTTTAGTACCTAAGCAAGCTAAAAAAATCCACACAATCCACTATCTCTCTGCAATGACTTAAAAAAAGAGACAAATGTAATGACCTGTATTTTAGAATCTATTCAGGACGAAAGTGGTTTGTTTTCCAGAGCTCCTGAATGCTGATAATGAACAGAGTAATAAGGAACAAGGTAATTATTCAGAGTGCGGGATTTGGGGAGCGATGATGGGCAAGGAGATGAGGGCAGATGGGGACAGGACTTCTACACTGTTGGTCACGACCTTCTTCGCTGGTAGCGGAAACGGGTTCTAAGATAGGAAGGGACTTGGTCAACATGGTTTACAATCCTCAAGGTGAAAGTTGCTTTCTGAATTTGAGTGTAAAGAAGCTCAATCTCCACTCCTGCCCATAGCAGAAATTAAACAGGTTTTTAATTTTGACTGTGCTGTTGTGAGAACACTTGACGGCCCTCTCCTTACAAGTGTTTGTGAGTAATTTAATTATTACTGCTTGCTGGGCAGCACCTCGGAGCCTGGGGGGAGGAGGGGGCTCAGCAACCTCATCAGTTTCTCACAGCCCTGTGGTTATCTCTCACTGTTGGCACTCTCAAATTACTTTTTTAAACTGATTTGTTAAAGATAAGGTTAGTAGTCTTGTTGGGTTTTGCCCCAACAGTGTCTCTCTGCTTTCCCGGACAATTGTAGGAGGCGTACGGTTAAGATGATGACAACCGCAACAATACTGTGACCTGCATATTTTTAACGGCTTTCAGGTAATTTCTACTAGTTTACTACTTTTGCTACTTTGTTTACTATTAGTGCTGCTTCTTGTTAGAGCCTACAACATTTTCATTAGAATGAGAATGTTCATCTATAATTTAGTAGCCTTTTTTTACCGTAAGACATGCTGTGTTTGCTTAGAACTTAAACACAGCCCATACACTACTTCAGGCAACTGGTGTCTCCCAAATGCACTAACTGTGTGCTAACACACCTAGTGAAAAAAAAGGCATTTGGAATCAGACACCATTTCCCCAAGAAAATTCCTCCGCTAACTGTGAAAATGGGAAATGAGAATGGGAAAATTCCTCCGCTAACTGTGAAAATGGGAAATGAGAATGGGAAAATTCCTCCCATTTTGCCTGTGTTCAGCTATTTTGGGCTTATCCAGAGACAAAGAAATGTAGCAGGTTGGAGGGAAACAGAAGTTGAAAGAATTCCTCAGTCCCGCCGAGGTCACCCTGGGCTCTGTGCCATAGGTAACACCTTTGTGCACTCCGTAAGTTCCCTTTTCTTAACTCCTCAACCCATCCCTCTCTTAAGAGTCATATTAATTAACAGAAATACAGTCACATAACCAGGCATGAGGAGACACACACATCTGTAAGGTTAGACTTGTGTTGACTCAACCCTCCTACACCCTGAACACCCCCATCAAACCCCCATCCCCACTTCCCAAATGTACGTAACTCAGAGGAATACGTTCCTCAAAGGAAAAAATTATCACGTCTTAAGTTTCTTTAGAGTATTTTAAGGCAGTCAGCAATAGAGAAGAGTGAGAAAAATTAAAGAAAGGGTTGGAAAATCTGTCCTCAACTTGCTTTGTTGAGTAAAATATTAATTATTTGAATAAAGGGTAAGAAGTGTACCTTTATATTAAATTTTCAACATATAACTTTGGTAAAATCATATCCAAAACCAAGACTGTTAAAGAAGCACCGATTTTCTAAAACACCTGTTCTCAAAGAAATAGTGCAATATGATGCACTAATAAGCATTACATAAATTGCAGGTCCTCGAAATACCAGATTCTGCTTTCTGTAATAAAGATGACCCTGAGGCCACAGCCTGAGATATGGGTATACCTATAACAAATTATCATGCCCAAAAGAAAAATATGCAAAAGAAAACAACAAAAAAAAAAATTGTTTTCTACCTCTCCAAGCATAACAACTGTTCCTGTCACATCTCATTTTCTTTTTTTATGAGCAGAAGAATGTTGTGGTTTTGGGTTTATTTCGAATCAGCAGTGGTACATTAATTTCTGGTGGCATTCATAAGCATTACAGAACTTGAAGATTTGTAAACCTCAACCTTCTTTTTGACTATTTCTATATAGGGGATAAAGGGATCATCTGACCTGGCCATACCACGTACCCCTTGCTGCAGGTTCCCTGTGCGCGCAGCTCTTCCGCATCTCCGCTTCCTACAACACGCTCAGATGGGATGGTTAACCAATATCCAAATTCTCAGGTGCTCAACTGTTGTAAGCTGTAGCAAAACGCCTGTAGCCATCTGTACGAGGTGTGGAACCCCCTCCAAAAATTTCTGCTGGATCAGGTCCAAAGCTATTACAGGAGAGTTCTTGCTGCGGGGGCTCCTCTTGTTTTGTTCCCTTTTCTCCCATTATCACATGAGGAATTTCAGTGTCGTTTTTAAATCCCATTTTTTTCTGAGTGTTTTTGTGTCAGTGTTCTTCAGTACTGTATTGGAAATCTTTCCTTGAGAAACAAACAAAAAACCTCACCAACAAACAAAAAAAACCCCACCAGCAAACAAAAAAACCCCCACCAGCAAACAAAACCCCCCACCCAACAAACAAACAAAACCCCCCAATCTGGTTGCACTTACTGTTAAGTTTTGACATCACCCTGGAAATCAACCACCATGTTGCAGCTTTACCTATCAGTAGGTATTAAATATTGAATAATCTTATAATCAAAACAGTGTTATACCATTTATATCGAGGATTGCAGAAAGGCTATATGCTTCCTTAGGGCCCATAATCAAGTCTTTTCCTCCATAGTCAAGAGAGGTTAAACAGCCGAGAGTCATAAAAGAACAGGAGGAATTTTAAGTGGAGAAATTAAATTTGTGCTGGTTTTTAAAAATAAGTCCATAGAGTTTTCTTAACATTGAATGTTGAGTCCAAGAATGGAGAAAGGCAGCCATATAGGGGCAGGGAAAGGAACAGTGACATGGGATTCTGGATGCGGGAAAATTCAGAAGCTGCGTGTGTTGTGTCTGAGGGGGTTAATTTGTGTTGCATGCTTTTCAGCTGTGAACATATAAACTTAAACCCCCAAAGATAATGATGTCCTTCCTCTGCATCAATCACAGTTAGAGCAAAACTTGCCCACCGGTGCTGAGAGGATTTCACTGTCTAAGAAATTGCCTCATGAAAGGAGGCTGGCACGGAGACGAATGCAGGCTGCAGCAGGCTCTGCATTATCTTCAAAATCCGTAACACCACTGGGCAAGTAAACACAAGCCAATTCTTTTCTTTACTGTTTCACAATTTTTTTATATTTATGTTTTTCCTTATTTTGGAGTCAAAGTGAATGGTACATCACATCTCATCTTTTAAAATAGGGGTGAGTTGCACATAGTGAACGCTTTTTTCCACTCCTGTTTTTTTTTTCTTACTTGCTATTTCTTCCTGGAATATTATTTACAGGAAAATTCCTGAAAAATTCTGAAAAAATTATTATTCCTGGAAAATCATTTACATTATTTTTATCCTCTCCAGAACTGTGATTTTGAAAATTCTGAAATTCGAGTCACACAGGTTACCTAAAACGCAATCGATGAATGGCAATCACAGTACTTTTGCTCTACTTACATCAGAACTGTAGTGTTTTAAACACCGCTGCGTATCGTCTTGATGCCAACCAGTTGCTGAGAAGGCATTGAATTAGGAGAAGTATCGTGTGATGGATAAGCTTTGTCTATTAGAAACAGCCTGGTCGTTCAATAGTTAGTCTACAGTTTGGTTTCTATCTTGTGCAATCATAGAATCGCACAGGTTGGAAGGGACCTTTCAGATCATCTACCCCAACCATCAACCTGACTCTGAAAAAACCCACCACTAAACCATATCTCTAAGCACTATGTCTACCCGGCTTTTAAATGCTGCACCATGCTCTTAAGCCCAGCAGATGTTCATTCTAGGGATGGTTGCACTTCATTTGTGAACAAAGTGATTCCCGTGTGTCTCATGAACAAGGTATTTTTCTCTGTCGTACCTTGAAGCTCAAGCAAGTCCAACCGATGTAAAATTTACTTGAATAATTGAAGCAGAATTTGACCTACGTGTTCCCATTTTTAAGCTTTATAAAGCATTTATGATCCATGCAAATGAAGACAACTCATGTATATTAATGCAGTGCTATTATTCTAATTATCTTTGCATATGGCATAGTAAATATTGATACTATTAATAAAGTTAAAGCAAGATGGAATTGAATATTCATAATTGAGCTCACAGTACGTTACAGATGTTTTATGCTGAGAATTTAATGCTGTGTGAAGTTATATATAACTTTGATAGGTTTTAATTTGACTGCTTATGTTATCTGCCATATGTCTATTCTGTCCTTGATTATAACCTTCTGGCAAAAAAAAAAAAAAAGAAGTAATAATTGTCATCTATGAGGTTTTCCATAAGAAAAAAAAAACATGAGCTATAAATGAAAAGATCTTAAGTTAGTCTGATTTTGAAGAGCCACCACATTTTTCTCAAAGGCTTTTTGCTTGTTTCATTGCTACTATAAAAAAAAAAAAAATTATTTGTGTGTTGCCCCCACTATAGCTGATTTTTCCTCCCCTATTTGTTTAGTATGGTTTCAGCATTGCAACTTGCTGTTGATTCTTCATATCTTACTCCTCTCTATTTTGGGCCTTCCAGATTTATAGAATTTCAACCGAAAGGTCACGGGATCATAGAATCATGGACTGTGTTGGGTTGGAAGGGACCTTTAACGATCATCTAGTCCACTAGCCCTGCAGTGAGCACGGGCATCTTCAACTAGACCAGGTTGCTCAGAAATCCTGTGTAGAGTCCCAAACCTTTGCCTGAACTCTAGTCCTTGTGAATCTGAGGTATCGTCTCTTGAATCCTGCTGGCATCCGAGATTCAGTCTTTCTAAACCTGAGTGTAGAGCTGCCTTCTTTCAAATTTCTCTTTACTGCCTCATTTCTGTTGAATTATTGTTTTTCCCAGGCTTGCATTTAGGCTTCTGGTCTATTTTTCCCTCTTCTTCACTCTGACAATTAGTGCTCTGTCGTTTTCTTGGGTTCAACTTCAGCAAGTTGTCATTGCTCTCTCTCGTGCTTCTCTTTTTCTGAACTACTGAAAAAAATTTTCCAAGGTTTGAAAATACTTTGAGAAAGAGGATTCACTTATCTTAAAACTAAATAATTCCACTCCCTTTTCACCACTGTTTATTTTCCTTGGAACCCCATTTCTTTTGCTTCTGTGTGTGGCCCCACGCGGTTGTTGCGAGTCTAGCATTCCTTTTGTTTCCCCTTGAAGAAACAGTTTTATAGAGAAAAACAGTGTCTTGGCATAATCTGTTCTCTAGGGATAAGTGGCCTGGGTTTTTGTTTTGGTTTTTTTTTTCTTTTTAGCATTTGTTTGTTTCTTGCACTAGACCAGACGTGCTTAACTTGTATATTATCTTGTATATTAAAAACTTGTATCTTAACACAACTGCAATGGACTTTCAGGTCTTTGAAGCTCCTGCATAATTCATTGTGCTTTCAAGAGCAGCTACTGGTTGGGTCATATATTGTAAATATGTTTTGTTGTATGCACGTAAAGTCATATATATGTGTATGAATACAAACTAAGCCAATGAAGGAATTGCTATTTGTCTGCTGGTCCTGTTCACTCTTCAGGCAGAGCTGCTCTGCCACCAAATGATAAATAGAAAGGGATTAAAATAGAAATTAAGACTTAAAAATAATCTTCATGGAAACCCTCAAGTGTGCCTTAAATCACATTGATTAAGGCATATTTCAGCAGATGCTTAGCTTGAGCGAAATAAATTAAGAATAAGTCTAATTCAGCAGGGTATGAAGCTCACAGATACACGCTCAGAGTACATTTAGCTAAAGTTTATCTCTAAGTGCTCTCCAGTTTTGCACATCAGGCCCCCGGGATCGTATTTTCTGGATGCCTGGTTGCATTATCTGTGCCTAGCACAAAAGTACTGACCTGAAAGTCTTGTTTAAGTTACCATCCAAGAATCCTTTTTTAAAATGAGTCATGGGCACGGACAGGATCCTTTTCTCTAGACCAACATAAATTATGCCACTTTAATTACAAAATCTTAATTTTTAAATGGTTTTCTGCCACGTTTAGAACATATCTTTCAAGAAATAATATACAAATCTTGTGAATTAATTCACACATACCCTTACTCCTGACGAATCAAGGTTATTTTGAATGGAACGAGACAATGATGAGCATGACATAAGAGGAAGAGAAGGGTAACCCTAGATGCAATTGTTTTCTTAAAGACAGTAATTTTTAAAGCCCATCTTTGGAATTCATCCAGTAGAGCCACAAATCCTTTTATTTAGTGAATCAAGGCCTACCACTTTCTGAAGAAAAATTTCACTAGTATTCTCCCACTCCACCTAGTACTAGCTAGAACATTAAAAAATCCACAACGCCAAACCGAAAAACCCAACAAAAAGCTTTCAGAATTAATAACATTTACATGTGGGTAGCATCAAATTATCAAACACATAATAGAGATAGTAAAGTAACAGCTGAACTAATAGAGCATGATTATGAGGCAGTTCTAGTGCCCAAGATGCTGATTATAGTTAATCCATGTATAACGCACAGTATCTCTAAACATCCTCAGATCATTCATTGCTCTGGTACAGCTATACTCAAGTTTCTTGAAAGCAAAATGTTTGTTGTAGTTTAATTGTTTTTCTCCAATTAGAATCTGATTTTCTTGTTCCAGCCACAGTCTCATCTGTTCAGAGACTCTGATAGGCCGCTGAATTTGAATTAGACCTTGATTTCAAATCAAATATTTTTGGATAAATTTTTCATTTTGTGTTCTGAATAAAATCCATGTTTCTTATGTTTTTTATTTCTACAGAATGAGATTCTCCTCCAGCTAAATTTATTTGCTGTAAACTGAGTAAACTGTCCTTCAAAACAAACTGTATTTCAGCAAGAAATATGCTTTTTTTTTTTTTTTTTTTTTTTTTTTTTTTTGCAACAAGCACTTATGTTTATGAAAGCGTTCTAGGCTGTGAAACCCCAGTGGAGAAATAAAACACTTTTTCTCTGTGTTTCCTTTGGCTAGATTAAGCAGGCCTTGATTTGGCTACAGCCAAATCCTGTCGTCTGCTTTCTTTTCCTTTCTTTCCTTTCCAACATATGGAGGGGAGCACATTACTCACGCTACTCACGCTACCTCACTCCTTGCCAGCTGCCGATATAAAACGATACTGCTCTCTAGGGAGACTTGTTTTACACGTGTTTTTCCAAAGATCAGTATAAATTCTTCCCCTCTCGAATCTTACAGGCCTTCTGTCCAACCACCGTCTAGCCTTACCCAGGTTATTCTGCCCTCCATGCGTACACAGCTCTCAACGTGGTCAACACAAAAGACCTCCCGGCCCCAGCTCTCAATTGCTTGGGTTCATTCACCACTATTTCTCATAAGACTGCAGAACAGTTCTCCCTCGACGACGTTAATTTACATAGAATCACAGAATGGTTTGGGTGGGAAGGGACCTTAAAGACCATCCAGTGCCACCCCCTGCCCTGGGCAGGGACACCTCCCACCAGCCCAGGTTGCTCCAAGCCCCGTCCAACCTGGCCTTGAACCCCTCCAGGGATGGGGCAGCCACAGTTTCTCTGGGCAAGCTGATCCAAAACCTGCTCAGCCCTGCTGCAGAGCACACCCAGGGCTGGCCCAGCCTTTTGCTGTTCCCTGTAAAGCCCCAATTACAGGGTGGTTATTCTCCAAAACACGACGTGCACTTGAGACGTTATGATACAATAATGCAACGCTGAATTAGATTCAACATTGAAAACATCTGGAATATTCTTTCCATTCTAGTACCTTTTGTTTCCCACCCTTTAATTTAAGATGTAATTTTTCTCTGGCCTCCTCTGTGTATATGTGTGTGTATATATATGTTTGCTATGCACACACAGTAAAGCAAAGGAGCTTTGCAAAAAGCCAGTTTCAAGTCTAGCTAGGGCCTAGAGTCAAAAAATAAATTGACTCTCTGATTTCACAGTGGCTATCTGATCACTATGTATAATTTAAAGGGGACTATTTTCAAGTATTTCATTTAAAGAAATCTGTATTTTCAAGTATTTCATTTAAAGAAACCTGTATTTTTATCAAAGTCCTTTTGCAGATTGACTAAATATGTCCACTGGCACCCTTTTGGTCTGAAGCAGTCAACGGAGAATTGTAGTAAAAACTTGCATTTCTATTTAGCCACAAATATATTCATTGCTAAATACAACAATTATGAAGAGGTTGACAAATGCTAGGTACACAAATTAAAGCTTTTTTGAGTTTTTCGTCATGGTTTCTCTATAGAGACAAAACAAATCAAAAAAAAAAAACAAAAACAAACAAAAAACCCCTCCAAAACAGCAAACGACTTTTAAATTTCTGATTAGACCAATATGTAGATGAACTCATTAAGAACTAATTAACCATAGTTCTTGAGCTGGACTTAGCTGCACTGTGATTGATTTTACTGTACACCTACATGCCTCCGATCATGTCCAATGGCTCAGAGAGCAAGTATTTG
The DNA here is from genome assembly GCA_008658365.1 of Alca torda. Lineage (NCBI taxonomy): Eukaryota > Metazoa > Chordata > Aves > Charadriiformes > Alcidae > Alca > Alca torda. Next base: position 80,440,599 of record CM018079.1, on the reverse strand, counting down.
TGTTGATCCATCAGACAGGAGAAATTATAGTATGAGTTTTGCAACTATTGTTTTATGTACTTTGAAAATTAAGTTCAATGGCGTTTAAGGCATTCATTTTTAACAGAAAACATTTGGAGAAAATAAATTTGTATTTTTCAGGGTTCGGATGTCCCAAGCACCATGTTCCACTTTTGGATTTATTCTGGTTTGGATCAACAACTGTTTAACTATTTTTTGCAAAGAACCCTTACTTACAGTAGAGAAACACAGGTGGGTGAAGACAAAAAGTCCTGTTTCAAACCAGGAAAACAGACCTGAGAATGTTTTTTTCTGCTTTTCACTCCAAGACTTCGGGCTACAAGTTTTTCCTCTGTTGGCTTATTTAAAGGACTTTCTGCTCTTTTTGGTTTTCTAGACTGTGCATGCAGTAGAAGTGGGGGGAAAAAGCAGAAGCATAAATTTAGACAGTACAGAAAAGCTAATAGAAGGAAAATCCAACATCTAAACATACATATGTGTACATATATATATATATATATATACACAAACACATACATATCTGTGCACTCTGTTGGGATTTACTCATGACTGCCTTTATAGCCCAGAAATGGCAGAAGAGAAATACTGTAGCTAGCATTTGAAAAACTTCACGTGCTCCCAAAAAGTTCCGTGTGAAAAAAAAATGAAGATTGAAACTGTTAAGTTTGTTAAAGAATGAATTGGATTACCCCTTGGAAAAATTATAAACAGATTAACAAGTGTTTAAATTTCAGTGAAACAGGTTTCCCTCTTTGGGGTGGTAGGAGGGAAAGTTCACCTTGAGAATCAGATAATTTTACACCTCTCCCTGGTTGATAGGACAGCAGAGACAAGTCATGTGGCAGCTCTGTCTAAGACTCAAATGAGTTTATTCCCCTCGGTAGCAGGTAGCAGGACGTAATGTAGTGGCTGACAATGAACTCAACCACATTATCATGGCTCTTACGTACTTAGCTTAATAGGCGGCACGCGTTGGATATCAAACCTTCTCTGTGTCATAATATACACCAAAAAAAAAAGGTAATAAAATGCAACTGTTCCGCTCTTGTCTTACAAATACTTATCAGACAAGAAAATGATCCACAAGTGCTTTCCTGGGTTTCTTCATCCATCAAATATCATGACAATACATTCAGCCCTTTATCACAACACGTGTAACTAACAATTTCTCCTTCACAGAAAGTGACATCTCCAGTTCTTATTCCCATTTTTATTGAAACAATAATTTGAAAACACACCTCAGGCACAAGAAGATAATTCCTCTCAGGTATGTTTCTTTAGTACGATTCAGTGTCAGTGGCCTTGGCTAAGTTGTGGAAAGAAAAGAGTCATTTGGCTTTTTTTTTTTCCTGTTTCTTTTTCTTTTTTTTCCTGTTTCTTTATTTTTTTTTTTTTCTTCTTACTTTCCCAATAGAATACTATACAACAAAGCCCTGGAAGGGCCCGGGGGAGCAATTATCACCACATTTCTTGCACTTAGTCTTTTTTTCCCCCCTGTTCCTCTCACATTGTTTTGCCCGCTTATTTTGTTATTTAATAAGCTTACTGGACAAGAAGCATGCCTTCTTCCTGAACTGGAAAACACTTCAATACTGTAGGTATTATTGCAACATGCAATTACCATTATGAATAAAGGAACCTTATTTAACAACAGTAATCTGCGGAGGCTGGTGAACTTGTGGAGCTACAGTTAGAGCATTTTTCAAAATATACAAAATCAAATAGAGGTGTAATTTGTCTGAGCAAAAGTGACTCATTATTATCCAAATTGTACGGTTATGAATTTTACTTGGTTTTAATCTTTAATGCCTGTCTGTTCTGACCCCCCAGCATTTTGATATTGTTGATTCTAAAGAGCTTTTCTAACTATAAATTGGATACCATTTTTAAAGAGGGGGAAAGAAAGAATTCAGAATTTGTTTGATGGCATCATTTTTGTAGGAAAACATTCTCCTTTCTTGAAGATGTTGCATAAAACATCAATGCATTCTTTTCACTTCTGGAATCTTATCTTCAAAAGCACTTTAGAAATACAGCTCTTCTTTATTTTATTATGTATTAAAACATTTGATTTGCTCAAACGTATTCTCTTTTATGCAGGTTAGTGTGTAAACTGATGAAACTTATTTTCTTCAGTCCTCTGTGAACCCTTAGAATAGTTCAATTAGAAAATGTAAATAAGGTCACTTTGTCTGAATGGCTATTATATAGGAAAAGAAGAAAATTCGTGACATCATTGGAACAGTATCAGTTGACCGGCTTTGAGCTTAGAAACTGATACTTCTACACAATGCCCTCAAACAAATAGATTTTCTGGTATTAGCTTCATTATGACTCAATCCTGACAATGAAGCTATTATACACTACTGTTATTAAGTTTAAACGTAGTTTACTCGCTTATTACAGCTTTGTCCAAATGATCATAGAATCATTTAGGTTGGAGAAGACCCTTAAGACCATCGAGTCCAACCGTTAACCTAAAACGCCAACCTGATTTGATAAAACTATGGCAAAAATTGTTGGGAACTTTGAAGTTTTATGGAGTATTTATAGCCTCAATCTCAAACAGATTCTCAGTTTACTGGAGGCTTCTTTCACGTTTCACAGCTGGCTGCAATATAAGTATTCACCTAAAATTTGTTCATTTCTGAATATCCCATACTGAAGATACTCTACAGAGGAGTGCTGTTTATCTCATTAATATCAGAGAGAAAGAAGATCTGCCCCAAAGCAGCCGTAGTTCTGCAGATTATTTTGCTTTTTATGCAGGGGACACATTTCTATGCTGGATTTTTCTTCATGTCAAATGATGCTACTGCAGTTTGCCAAGCTGTCGCAGGTAGGTAGGTATTTTAAGTGGAATCAAAATGTATCACACAATACAATAAGTTTGTACACAAAGCAACATCCAGAAGACTAATTTGATGCTTGCTACAATTACCGCGATCATGGAAATGATTCCTTTGAATAGCTCTGCTCCATGTTCCTTGTGGTTCATACTGTACTTCTGTGAGTTTCAAATCAGGTTTTTTGGCATATATTTTATACTCATAAAATTCTGAATATAACTTTCAAATATTTCTGCTGTACTGAGGAAGAAGGCATGCCAGCAATTTGAAGAGTAGATTAAAATTTAAATTTTGTAGGTTATTTTTTATATTAGCGATAACTCCCCTGACTCTCTGCCAAGCCAAAACTGAAACGAACAAACAAACGACCTACGTTTAGGAAGCAAAAATAAATTCTCTGATAAAAAGTAGTCTGGTTAGAATAAAAAATAGTCTTGTTAGGGGTGGAGGATGGGGAAAAAAAAAATGGAGATTAACACCACTACTAGCACATCTCCCCAAGATTGCCTCTCAAAACCTGAATGAATTGACAAGCAACTGGTTAATAAGAACATCTGCAGAACTACCAGCCTGTTTGGCAGTAGTTAAGTGGCAGCTGGTCCAGAAATACAACTATTTCTAGAATCGCATTCCTACAAAAAAAAAACTCTAGAAAAGGTGGGGAGAGCCACAAGAAGAGCTAGATGGGATAAAAGACATCTAGAAAATAAGGCACATTGAAAGACTTGATATTCCCAGCTGGGGAAAATGGGAACATACAGTAATGAAAAAAAAAAAAAAAATTAGTTTGATAATCTGAAAAAAAAGCCAAACAGTAGAGTGAATTAAATATTTATATAGATCAGCTCAGAGGTTGTAGAGACCCTTTCACTGTAAGTGCTTAAAAAGTAAAGTCAAATGGTCTATGGAGACATCATTCTGCTTCACAGCTGGGGAACTCTCCACTCCCCCTTCCAGTTCTGTTTTTTTTTCCATTATTATTACTATTATTGTCTTGCAAAGCCACTTGTACCTCCTAGAAATTATGACTTTAATCTGGGACCTCTAGATTCTATTACAATGCAATTTAACATAAAACTCTTTTTGGTTTCAGTGAATTGGGAGAGAAATTAGTTTAACACCCCGGCTTCTGGAAGCCAAATAAGTGAGAACATAAGAGATAATGAAACCTAGTTCTTCTGCAAGAACCTAGAAAGAAATGAAATAACATCTAGAACCAATAACATTTAGAGATTCCAAGGAACTGCTCTGGTAAATTGAATTTTCTAGGCTTTTCACAAACATGCATATATTTCTGAAAGTTTCAACATTAGCATATATGATCAATTACAGGAAAATATGTGTTTATTTAAATTGGCAGGAAATTAACGAATAAAGCTATTTCACGACTGATTTTTAGACCAAAAAAAAAAAAAAAATCTGTGAGCTAAGTAAACAATAATGTTAATAAAGTTTTCATTTTTAATTTAAATCCAAACTTTACAAAGGTGAAAAATCATTTCCTGGAGGTCAAATATTTCTTGGCACTGCAAGACTCAGTTCTGTTCAGTATTCTAGAAACTGGAGGAAAATATGAAAGTGAATCTACTGCTTTAGATGAATAGGGTCGGATTGTGGCTTTTTTGAAGGCCAGTGGCTTTTGAACCTATGGGCGACAGCAGTAACATATACACAAACTAAATCAAATTCAGCAGCAATTTTATAGCCAAATTCAGAAGGGCTAAACACAGCCTGAGTTGATTAATGGTGGTGAACACTTACTTTATTCCAGAAGAAAGTGCCTCTGAATGATAAAAGCTGCTCATAAAAGAGATGTGTCACGGGATGTCAAAAGGAGCTCTTACCATGTGTCCAGCCGTTTCCTTTCTCATCCTGTTGAGAGCTGGTTCCTGAGACAGATCCACAGGAGTTCAGGTTGGACACTTTCAAAATACTTATATAAAGGCTTTGGGCATTAGCTGGGAGGAAACTAGCAAGTCAGTGAATGAAAAAGCAGTTTTTTATGTGGTATCTGCCAGCATTAAAGTCAGAAAACTCTAACACCTGAGGCCTAAAGACCAAATATAGACAAATATCAAGCTTTTGCTCTACTCGATGTGTCCTCTGTAACTCTGTAACTGGTTATCGATACGACATATGAATGAATTTCTATTTGGTTACCTACTGCGTGATATCTGACAGACAGAGGCACTGGTGTCAAAAGGACTACAGAGCGATCTGTGAAGGTCATTGTGAAATGAAATTCAAGACATACTTTAATTCCAGATAACACTTCAGTACTTCAGTAAATTACAATGATAAACTATTTGGACTTTTTTTTTTTTTTTTTTTGTTAATTTAAAACAAGCTTTATTTATAGGTTGGAATTATTTCTCTTTGACTTTTCATGTGGGAGTGTTTCATTTCGTAGAGGCTGTCATCTCTCAAATATCTTGGAAAATGCCTTTGTGAGTTCACAGCCTACAATCTACCAGTTCCTTTGCTGTTGACATCAATTAGGATGCATCTTTTCATATTAGGGAAGAGAAGATTTCGGTTGGAAGGGACCTACAGCAATCATCTAGTCCAACTGTCTGAGCACTTCGGGGCTGACGAAAAGTTAAAGCATTATTAAGGGCATTGTTCTAATGCCTCAAACGCTGACAGATTCGAGGCATTGGCCACCCCTCTAGGAAGCCTCTTCCAGGGTTTGACCACCCTCTCGGTAAAGAAATGCTTCCTGATGTCCAGTCGAAACCTCCCTGATGCAGCTTTGAACCATTCCTATGCATCCTGTCCCTGGATCCCAGGGAGAAGAGCTCAGCACCTCCCTCTCCACCTCCCCTCCTCAGGAAGCCGTAGAGAGCCATGAGGTTGCTCCTCAGTCTCCTTCTCTCCAAACTGGACAAACCTGAAGTCCTCAGCTGCTCCTCACAGGACGCTCCTTCCAGCCCTGTCACCAGCTTGGTTGCCCTCCTCTGGATGCATTCAAGGACCTTCACATCCTTCTTGAATTGCGGCGGCCAGAACTGCTCACAATACTTGAAACTGAAGACATCATAGAGAAAGAGAAAAAAAGGAAGCGGGGGTGGGAGAAACAAGAAGAGTAAGGTCTGAAATTGCTTCTAATATCACTTCTTTTTTTCTTTTTATCTTTTTTCCCCCCTCTGGCTTTTTCATGTTGCAACTCAGCAGCAAATGCTATAAGTATGTGGAGAAAAAGCCGTTATCTTTGCATTCATTTTTGATGTTGTTCTGCTTTTTTTTTTTTAAAACCAGAATATATCCACATACACATTCCTCTACTGCTGCTTTCTTTCATCTCCAAAGATAGGACTTTTCCTCCATTTTCAAAGGTTCCTAAAATGCTCTGATGCACCACATAGGCTGAACTACCCAGCTCTACACAAGTCACTAGAAATTCATATTGCCTTGGAGAACTTGCAAAATATTTGCTGATACTAAACACTTCCTTTTTAAAAGTAAGATGTTTAGGTAAATAGCAATCCTCTGTACTGTTTTGGCTTAGTGGAAACTTGTATGAAACTTGAAAAGGTTTAAGGAAAATAACAAGTCTATCTCTTCACTCATGTGACAAATACCTTTTAAAATAAAGATGGTTTAAATTTATGACTAAGGAATACTTTGAGATTGTACCTACAATTCAAAATATAACCAAATTTCTCATTTTGCAAGCAGAATAAATAACTAGATTAGCTGATATTGCTATGAGGATGAGAGCGTATTAGTCACTTTGTGGATATTTGAAGGCTGTAGCAAACACCAAAGGAAAACTTTGTTTTCCTTATCCTGTCAGAAGCTCAAAATGCATTTCAAAAGTAATTAAACATAACTCTGCCGAACTTAATTCACACTCGTAAAACTTCTGTCAGGTGTGGAGTTACAGGATTCCAAATGCAATGCATTCAGAGTTCCCTATTAATGGAAGTGGAGTAAGAGGGATTTTTTTTTCCATGCAGCCCAATGAAATGAGTGAGGGGTTACATGAACTAAACATGCGCCGCTAAATGCGTTGCCCTACTCTGTTTCCTCGGAGCAGTGAGACCAGCTAGTCCTGTTGGAAGAAACGCTTATATATTTATGTACCATACTCCGTTTCACTTGACATTTCTATGCCTGAAAATCCACCGGGATGAGTTCAGCTTATTAAAAATACATTCATTAACAGTCATATCAAACACAATCTAATTTAATAATTCCTATTTTCTGTTCAGTATATAGTGAAACAGAAACTAGCTTTTGGTTCAGTGGGTATCTGAATGCGGCTTAAATGTAGATGCTCATTCAGATGTTGCTGTATATATAATCCATAGTATTTGATTATGCTACAAGAAAATATTCTTAGTATACTATAGCTCTATCTAAAACAATAAAAATAAAAAAAAATAAACAGATTTCATGCAAAATACCTCGCTTGCTTGACATTTTAATGTCTTCTCTGCGTAACATTCATAGTTAGTTTGCCTGTTATCATTCAGTAGTTCTTGAATAGGCTATCTTATTTAACAGAGAACTTCAAGATAAATTAATTATTCCTTTTATTTCTTTAAATGCACATGTTGTTGTTTCCAGCACTTCATTTCAAAGGCCTGTAAAAACGCACTATGTACTGCCAAGAAAACATCTTTCAGCTTCCAAGTGAAGTTACTCATGAAAAGCATACGTCTGGGAAGGTCCGGGAAGGACTCGTCTCTCTCTGTTCCTTTCATCGTTACAGAACTCGCTTATACCATAAACATCAAGATCATTTGGAGATAAAATTAGCATAACGAGTGAATAGTATCTGAACCATATGAAAGCAATGAAGTAGATGATGCCCTTAGCACTCTGGCAGAAGGTCAGCAATGAGACTGCTAAACCAGTTTACGTTTTATACTCTTTAGTAACTACTGTAGTTAAGTAAATTATACTGGTCCATGTGCTGGAGTGGTTGCTTGCTGTAAAAAAATGCAAACAACAACAAAAAAGCCCACGCGTCCCCACTCCCCAAAACCTACGAGGCATCCTGAAGATGAAGCAAGTTCCTTAGTGCTCACAGTCTTTGTTTGACAATGTTTTACATTATTTAGTGGAAAAGGATTAACAATAGACCATCAGCATGTCATGAATACCATTATCCTAAAGAGAACTAGTGCAATAGATCACCAGAATTATGTTTTCAAATAAATTCCATGCTATTAATGCAACAGACTTTTGAAAAATGGATATTGACCACACTAAATCCACAATTGTATTGCAATGACTGGTCATCCGTTCAATTTTCGTTCTAACGGATAGCGAGACTCTGTATCAGAGCGCAGTTAGGAGGACGAAGACTTAGAGAGAAAACAAGGTGATTTGCTCAAGGCTGTATTTATTGTCAGGGCTGGGACTGAAAAGAAAGAGAAAGCAACTAGCGTAGATCTGTTGGCACGCTTTGTAGGTCTCGTATTAAGGCAGAGGTTATTATTTTTCCCATCTAGTAATAACTCCAACTGATAATAACTGGCTTCCAGTCACTTTGGGACATTAGCTAAGGCGATAGAGGTAATCTGAAACATACAGAGAGGTGAAATAGCAAATTTATACATTTCTTTTTATTTCTGTCTACACCCAGATAACAGGGATAACTGTTCTCCAGACTTGCTTCTGAACATGGGGCTGGCAGGGATATTGAAAGACCTGAGAGCAAAACTTCTGGCTCCATAACCCATTCTTGCTCGTAAATGCTTAGTGACTACATACAGGAATTACTCACTTGGCTTTTATCCTTTATTTTTAAACCTCTGTCCAATACAAGAAGTTATTTATTTTTTAGAAAATATTGTCACTTAGTCTGTATTCCCTCCCACTGTATTTTTTTTTTTACTCTAAATAAGAGAACGTTCTTCAGTTTGAAAACTTAAATATGTTCTAAGAAGACCATTTCAACTGTTAGGGTACATGTCAGGTAGTGTTCTTCTGATCTTAACCAGGTAAGATAACAAAAGATGAAAAGACTTCAATGATGTAGTTTGTAAGAATATTATGCAAGTCTTACACTGCAAATCTTCATTGGTTTTGTCCTAATTTAGCATCATGTCTTAATTTTATCATAACTATTAACGGGATGTTCTTTCTATCTTTTATAAATATTTACGTGCTGTGTTTTCACACAATAACTTCATATCAACAATGTGCAAATGTAGCTGCTAATGAAGGAAACTTCAGAGTTTGGGAGTGGTGCCTTGGTCCTGGGAGTGAGGCAGAGAATACAGAGCTAAAAGACCAGGTCAGCTATTGGGGAAAACGGATTCGGGGATAAACTTCACCTTGTATTAACCACGCTCTGCTGAACTAGCCAGTGCGCTTGCTTATTCCTCCAGAAAACCCACAGGCTATGCACATGAAAATATAGTATATCTCCAATTTTTAGGGCTTATGTTAAATAAAAAAAATCAACAACATGTGCTTAGGTAAAAAAGTGAAAGGCAAAAAAAAAAAAAAAAAAAAAATCAACCCCCACCCCCCACCCCCCAGGCAAAGTCTTAAAGGACAATTGTGCTGCTGCAGACCTATTATACCTATTATACACCAAAAGCTATCACAGCTCTCAAAAAGTTTTATGAAGAAATTGTTCCACCTAGTTATGAGAAAAAGGAGAAGGAATCTTCCTATAAATGCTTTTGGTGGTTTTATGTGTTTTATTTACCTACATAATGTTGCAAACACACATTTCAGGAAATTTTATTTAACAAGGGCAATATTAACTATTCAGCCAGCTTCCAACAATAAAGGTATAATTGCCGCAGCAACTCGAAGCATTTCAAGACTGCCTCAGGAGTATTGCTCCAAAACTAAACCCTGTTGGGTTTTCTGTTGTTTTGTTTTGTTTTGTTTTGTTTTTATTTTTTTTAAAATACGGCGTCTTAAAAACTAATCTTAAAGAGTCCCAGAAATAAGATTATTGCAACTGCCTCGTTGATTAAGATGTTTCAGGGCATCATCCAAATGATAGTGATTTATCCACTAGATCTACTTTATTCCTGCCTGCATGTCACCAGAACCAGACCATGAAGGAGTCAGTCCTATGCCGTGGTGGTGTCCTATTCTAGTAAAGCAATACTGAGTATTGAGTAATATGGCACCCATCCATTTAAATTCATGAACTATTTAGTTGGTCCTATTTCTGTCTACAACGCAAAAAGAGCATCGTGATACTTTCTGTGTCTCGAGTATTGCATCTCTATCATTGTCTAGTTAGGACCAAATAGCATTGTAGAGCAATAATGGGCACCAAAGCACAATGGTTGCTATTTCTGTGGATTGCGATGATTTGGTAAGATGTTTGCATTTTAAGTCAGAAAATCTTTTGTGTGCATTTCTTAGCAACAGTTCCAGGAAGTTAGACAATTGCTCTTTGGTATACATTTGCTATGTAGAAAACAGCTCCACTTTTGCAACCTGCTAAGTGGAAAACAGCTCAATTTCTACAACCTAGTGCTTATTACTGAGCTTCTCTTTAAAAGGATTCTTTATTTCTATACTACCTCTCATGATATCTGATCTACCCTACTCAGACTTACGGTGTATTAACTTTGTACACTTGAAACATTGGGAGAAAAGGTTTTTTCTGCAAACCAACAGAAGTTGATGTTATGTTACATTAAAAATACAGAACACCCTGACACTTTCATATTACCAAAATTTCATTATTCTGTGATAAAATGATTGTTTCATAAATTAGCACATTTTATACTGCTGTACTTAGTGTTTTGAGTTTAAAAATCTTTTATTGACGATTCACCAGAAAGGAATTAACATAGGCTGCAATTAGAGTCTAGGTCTGTTTTGTTTGTCTTCAAGGCAAAACTACTCTTTTCAATACTGAAGCTAAGCACCAGCTGGCCATGTTTCAGATTCAAAGGACTGATAAGATGTGCTCTTCCTTGTCTATATTTAAAACGTGGTTGTCCTTGGCATATGAGATTCAGTGGTCAAGTCTGGGCATTCGTAAAGCCTGAAAGAGACCTGGTTGCAATTCAGAACACGTACTTTGATTTCTGATAAATTAACATTTTAAGTTAAGCAAGTAACAAATTTAGCCATACAAGCATAACATGTTAGAATATTTTATAGTGGTTTTATTTTAAAGCTTAAAGACACTATTTAAGAGAAATTAATTGTCAGTCTTTAGTAAAGCAATACCTTTTCCCATTTTTATAAAGATTTTCTTTGCTGGAAAGAGTTACCCATTGCAATTAGTAGAAAAAAAACTTCCCTCAAGATATCTGCTAACACAAAATTATTAATATACTGTGACCCCAGGAGCAATACAGTATTTTAAGGAAGTATGAACTCTGTTTAACGGTAGAATTTTGTTGAACGAACTGAAAGTTGATAACTGAGTCTTTGAAAAACAGAAAGAAGTGACTCACCGTTGGGAGCCAAAAGCTGCAAATAGTATCTTTGAGAAACAAATATATGACTCACTTGTGAAGCAGAGAGCAGCTGGTTCTCTTGGTCGGAGCACTGATTGGCAAAAGAAAGTGGAAATAATAGTCTGGAAACGAAACATCTGTACATTATATATATGTAAAGTGGATTGACACATCAATTCAAAAACTGAAGTCTTCGTATCCTGTCTTTGAACTTCTACAAATCGTTCTGCCTACAGCAATGGTATCCTTTAAAATATTTCAAGTTGAAGTAGAATCTACCGGAAATAGGGCAATATAGTCGAACACTGTTACAAGGGGGATCAACAGAGCTGTCACGCAATTGGCCACGTTTACAATCAGGGAAAACCTGCACTGCAGTCCTCCTTAGGCTGCTCTCTGGGAAGCGAGCGTGCTTCAGTGCTCTAACCATTCACAGTCGTGAGTGATTTTACTTGTGTTATTATGATTTCTCTTTACCTGATTATAAACTCCCCAATCACACAGAAAAGCTACAGTTCTCTCAAACCTGTTGTAACTACCACGTTCCTCTGTACAGGAACTGGATCCCTTTCACTAGAGAGAAACAGAACCCTAGACATCGCTCCAATATTTTTTTTTTTACATTAAGTTCTGACTTCTGTGTGAGAAACCTGAATCACAGAAAGCCTCTCAACTGAATGATAAAAGAAACACTTGTACTTAAAGTTTTTAATGGTCTGCATTGTCTTTGATTTTTGTCAAACATAAAAAAAAAATGAAATATAGTCCTGAATGGAAAGTAAAGAATTTTTAAAAGTATTTCTTTCTGTAAAGCTCAATTTTGAAATCGAGAAGATATTTTTGGTATCATGAAACTGTTTAAATCCAGTTTGTTCTAGTTATCAGAACCCTTGAAAAGCATCCAGGACACGATCATAACACCTTGCCTTTTTCCTAAGCAATTTTTTTTTATGAACATGAAGATCAAAGTAAATAAATGGTACTATTTAGGAGGAGGGGAAACTCCAAGTCAAAAATCTGAAAAACCTTAAATTTTCAGATTCCCTAGGGCAAATATAAATATTTCTGTACGACAGTCTAGTTGAGTCTGGAAGAGACATCTGGACATAATCTAGTCTACCCACCCCCTGCCAATAGATGACTTCAGGAAATCAAACGCTACCCCAAAATCAGTCTTGATTAGTTAATGGAAACATCTTGGCTCTACATAGGTGATGATTCTAATTTCACATCATCTCTGTTTGTGTAAGCATTAAGTAGGCTGGAGGAAGAAAAAACAAAACAAAAAAAAAACCCAACAAGCTATAAAACCACACAATCAAGTATGGTTTTCAATTAAGCTGGCAATAACCTCCCCAGAACCACTGACTATTTCTCCATAACGTATCTCTTTGGGAAAGGTTTCTGCTCCTTCCTCCAGCCTAAACAGGGCTTCTAAGGGCTTAGATGTTCCTGAAACTGCCTCCTCTGTGTCATCTTTCCCGTTCAAATTTTATGTTATGCACCTCTCTCTCTCTCCTGAGTGGTCAAGATCCGGATATGATTTTTCCCACTGTAGTACTTACTCTAGTATCTGCTTTGTAAAAAAATTATTCATGTGATAAAGAAATGCACACACTCCCTTTGTATGTTGTTTTGAAGATTACAGAGAGCCTTTGCAATGAAGGCATACTTTAGCTCAATCTTGCAAGACTTTATGGTCTCATGGAGGCAGGCCACTAGAAAGTAAATGGAGTCACCAGGTCTCCAAGAATCTACAGCCTCCAAGGAGGTAATATTAAAATATAACTTCACACACAGAACAAGGAAAGGGGGAGAAGGAGACTTTCCAAGTAAACTTCGTAAAAAATTCAAAACCCCAGCCCCTTGAAAGTATTAACAAATTGAAAGTTGGACAAATATATAGCCATGAAGATGATTTTCCTACCACTTCTCACTAGAAACACAGTAAATGGTCTGGCTTAGCATACCCTGGTTACATTTGCCCATGATAACTTGGTGTACAGTTACTACTAACATGAATTCATCTGCAATTTGAAGGAGTTCAATGCAGAAGAACGTACATCTATATGAACCTACTCTGTACGACAAAGCTTATATTTGTCAAAATCTGTTAATTTTTAAACCAGAAAAATTTGTTACCTAAACTTCAGAGCTGGTTATCTAAACTTTCCCACTCCTCCTCATTTAGATTCCGTACTTGAGAAAAATCCGTCTGATTTTCATAGGGTACTACCTTGTGAGAGAGAAAATAGGCCAGTTTTATTTATTTGCACAGTATGAATAACGATAATTCAACTTTTAAAAATTTTGCACTGAAGTTTTCCTTGTTACTAGAAGATAAACAAAATATGACATCCAGAATGGGTTCACTGTGTCCTTAAGAAGTTAGTTTATTACAATTGAATTTCCTGTATGTGTGTATATATATCGATTTTATTAATCTCCCAGTTGTGTAAAATGAGAGTAGATTCAGTACCAAGACACACAACGTAAAATCTAAGTAGAAAAATACAATAGATTTTTTAATATCTGCCAACTAAAAGGCTTTTTTTCTTTCATTCAGAAAGCATGGACTTACTCTCTTTCATCTCCCATGTTACAAATAAGACTTTCCTTCTTACTTTTACTGTCTGTGCTTTGGGATTAGATATTTAAATTAGTTGTTGGAGAATGAAAGCACATCAGTATTTTACCTATGTAATGATAGTGTCACTTTTAAAAGAGATGAGATTCTTGCTAATGTTCATAAACAGATTCTTTGGAATTGATGCCAACATGTAACCTGTGTCTTTGAAAACCAAAGAGTAATTTAAACTATTTACAGTTACCATGAAATGCTGAGCTTAGTAATTTGATGGACTACTGATATAACAGGAGAACAACCACTGACCCACTAATTAGCTCAAAATTACACATCAGTATATTTGCTGTTTCATTAAGTTTCCGCTCTATAAAAATGCATACAAATAGGATTACAAGTGGGATTTCCTATCGGTTTTTTGACAATAATTATGTCTTGCTGCAAACATTTATGCTTCCGATCCATTTAGAGTCAGTCCACATCAGGTCAACTCAGCTTTGATTTCATTAGGGATGAACACACGTCAAACACTGTTGCCTGTGTTGAGACTCAGATTTTCAAAGATCCACAAAATCTAAACTACAGTGACCTGAAGTAACACTGATGCTTGTCACCTCCAATGAAGATCAGCAAAGGCATCGGTATGGCAGAGTTTAGGAGGAAAGCAAAAAACTCTGTTGTTATGACTAGGCAAACCCAGGGGCGTTCTGTTCTGGGTTGGACGCAGACTTCTGTTAGCTTGATCGTGTTTAGCCAGTTGACTTCCAAATTTCCTCTTGGGTCATGAAGGGCTGAGCCTTGACTACATTTTGACTTCTTGCTGTTTCACGCTACGCATTCACTGTGTCTCTCTCAGCCGTTCCAGGGTCAGCGTGAGTTGGTGTGAAAATCCACAGAGTATACAGAGGGTGCATTACAAAGCCACAGGCTAAGGTTTTTCACTGTGTATTGTTAATTAAAGACAATTCAGCTTAAATGCCAGTGTTGATCACTAATGATCAGGCGCAGACTTGACCATGGGAAGTTCCATCTCAACATGAGGAGGAACTTCTTTCCTGTGAGGGTGGCAGAGCCCTGGCACAGGCTGCCCAGAGAGGTGGGGGAGTCTCCGTCTCTGGAGACATTCCAAACCCGCCTGGAGGCGTTCCTGTGCCACCTGCTCTGGGTGACCCTGGTGTGGCAGGGGGTTGGACTGGATGATCTCCAGAGGTCCCTTCCAACTCCGACCATTCTGGGATTCTGTGTTTAAACTTTTCTGGATGCTCCTGCTCAGAGGTAATTTCATGTACCTCTCCAACTGTCCTCCCCGTCCCTCTCCAGAGACCCCTCCACTTTTCCTCACCTGAGGTACCTCTCCCACACAACAACGTTTACCATCATTTATTTCTCTCCTAAATATCTCTCTCCACCATTGTTCTGTCAGTGCGTCATTCTATACCCATATTACTTTGTTCATGAAGTCTCTTTTGGAAAACAGTTAACTACCTTCAGAAATTGTTTTTTTTGTTTTTTTTTTTTTTTGTTTTGTTTTTTTTTTTTTCAAAATAAAATCTGCCCAAAATAATAATAAAAAAGCCCCGGCAACCACCCTGTCAAGTTAGTTTTTAACCCTGCATCACCTTGGCAACAAGTGAGATTCACAGCGTATTACTTTGATCCATTCAGGTCACACTAGCGTTACTTTACGGAGATCCCCGTGACAGTTTTTATGTATGTGCACGTATTAATTTTTCAGATAACTCCTAGTCAGTCAGGCTTGTGTGTAATTGCTTCCTCTAACCAGAATAGTGCTACAATTCCAGCCACGGGTGTTAAAATTGAAATACAGTGTGGAAATCTTAAAGAAAGAAAGGAATGCTTGTGCTTTCCTCCTGAGGAGGACAGAGAAGCCAACCATTACACACCTTAATAACTCCTCAGTTGCATAATAACAGTCTTCGGTCACAAACCCTGTATCAAAATGCAGCAAATGTCAAGGTAACCTGAATAACATTTTAGGAAACATAAAATGTTTGAAAGAGAAAAATCACCTTCATGAGACTTGAGCTGGAAGTTCTCTGTAATTCAGGCAACAGAACTGAAAAAGACATCACCAGCCTCTGCGTGATACTCAACTTATTTAAGACTCTACTCATTTAAGAGTAGAAAAGAAACCTGTAAGTGCAGAAGTTGCACGTGTTACAGACATATAGCAGAAACCAGCAAAAGCAGATACACTTTTGGTAACAGTTGGTTTCTTGTTTCAGTTTATAGCAATATGGAAATGCATTTTAATTATAAGGATCTAATGGTACCTGAGAGTTTATTAGAGAATTAATATCTTGCATTAAATTTGAAGTGTCCGTAAGTTTCCGTTCCTTCATCGGTATCAAACCCACAAATACCTTGATGTTCAGTTCCGTTGAAAAACAAAAGCCACATTTAGAATATTTGAAATACGATACAAAACCAGACAAACAAACCCCCAAATCAACTCCCTACAACCTTCCCCAAATATTTAACATTTTTCAAAACGTTCAGAAAGATCACTACATTCACACCAAATGTACTTTTTGAAATTCCTGTTTTAATCCCGTGTCTTGCAGGGTTTCCTTAAAAGGACCCTTCTTTCTAAGGACTTTGTACTTTTCCAAATTCTGCAAAATACAAGAGCGCTCTTCCCTGTTCTTTGTGGGAACAGGAGTTCCCTCTTCTGAACCAAGAATCGCCCGGCAGTCAGGTTTACAGCCTCGTGAAACAGGACATCATTCCCACACTCTTCTCTCTACTACTTAACGGAACAATGTTGCTTCCAAGAAAAATATATAAAATATTTATACACGTGTTTTGTATTACATTCAGACTTGAAGGAAATTAAATGCCAAATGATGAACAAGTTGCTATATAAAATTCCTCCACAAAGGACTTCTGATTTAATCATTGTGTGTGCTCTTCCTGTCTTTAAAAGTCACGGTTTCTGACCTAATAAAGCCTTTGTAGCTAGACACAGGACTGAGTGATGTCTTTGAACAGTGCCATCCAACTTGTTTATAAATTTCCGCTGGTTTCAGTAAACTGAAGCATTTAGGTTGACTTCCCCAGTGCACTTTCTGGGTATAGGGACTACCTTGTCCCAGAAGTGGCTCCAGCCTCTGTAGTTTCACCAATTACCAAACCATGTTTTTGACTTAGGTCAGAGCCATCTGACAGCTACAATATCATACGCTTCGGCCGTTCTCTTGTGTCTCATTTTCCTTCCAGAGGCTCCCATCCCTTTCTCCCTTGTAGGCTGTTTCTTCCTAAAATAAGCTCCTTATTTAGAAGCTCCATGCTCTGAGGTGAATGCCGCCTGATGGGGCTGTGTCCATTCCAGGTGATCCCTATTCAGCCCCATCACATGGCAAAGGGGTTTGTTTCTTCTCCTTAAGAGTTCAGGACAAAAAACAATTGTTTTGCTTGGTAGAAAGATTCCATGTAAATATTTCCACGTGATTGTTCTTAACTGTTAGGACCCCTCTTCCTTCCTTTTTCATTCTCAACTCCTCAAAATTACAGTCCAATAGAGAGGTAGAGAGACAATTCTGTTATCATCTCCCACATTCTATCCTGACTTTTTTTTTCCCTGAAAAATGAGTTCAATAGCTAGCATTAAAATAACAATCCTAACACAAATTTATTCAAATAACCAGAGACACCAACATGTCTTTCTAGCATTAGATTCCTGTTAGGAGAAATTTTTTATATAGATGGGACATGAAGGTTCGCAATCCTCCTCTTTCATTTTTTTTTTTGAGTCCCTACATATTTTTCCCCTAATGTAATAGGTCAGCAAGATCCCAAATAAAAATTTGCACATTTGTTTGTGTTTGAATATTTAAATGATGAGACAGCACAGGAAATGTCTTCTTGGAATGTTAAATAGCAATGGTCATACATCCAGGTGGATACTGTGGAGGAAATTGCTGCAAGCGTATCTGCTTTCATAGTAATATGTGGTTAATAGAGCCACAGTCTAAAAA
The DNA here is from genome assembly GCA_008658365.1 of Alca torda. NCBI lineage: Eukaryota > Metazoa > Chordata > Aves > Charadriiformes > Alcidae > Alca > Alca torda. The sequence goes on along the minus strand of CM018079.1, from coordinate 80,422,748 downwards.
TAGTCATTAAATGCTTTTTGATGAAGGTAAAATGAAAATGCTGGACCCTAATCTTGACCTGAAGCTAAAATGCTACTTCTCTAAAATATCCCGTGTAATGTGAGCCTACACTGTAGAAATATTTGAAGGGCCTGAATGGCGCAAAACTCAAACATCCCCCTGTGAGCATTCCCTTGATATCTGGACCTCCTTTCAGCAGAGGTGACCACAACCCAAAGAGAGAGAAATCCCAGGCAGCCAGAGTGGTGTGGATGTGTGGGAGCAGCCCCATACCTGCGGCAGCAGCAACCTGCCGGTTCATTGCTCTGCTTTCTAGCATCATTTTAGATTTCCTTTATACAGAATAGAATCCTTGCTCTGAAATCTTTAAGAATGGTGAAGAAGCCCAAAAGTATCTGATTATGCATTTTACTTATTATAATTTTTAGCAAGCCTTTAAAGCTTCTCTACAGCTGTACGGTGTCATGCATTTTTATCCCAAAATTAAAACAAGCGTCTGATCTAAACAATAAATAATAAGCTAATTTAAAATCAGTGTCTAAACCCAATGTCTTCTCAGAGGATCACTTCCATACACCACAACAAATGATGCAGACATCTACTGCCGCAGCAAATTTTTGTCCGTGGCTTGTGTCTGTATTTGGATGCAAAAGGGAAGACAAGAGAGGTTCCACTGTTTTCTGTTCCCTGCAATCTTTCTGCCTTAAGAAGAAAGGTGGAAAACGTGTACCTTCCTACATGTAAAATAGTCATTTGCTACCTGTAACCAATAGATAAATGCCATTATAACATAAGCTCTTGAAAGGATCGAATTTTTCCATTTTTGATAGGGCATTAAATAGTAAGATATGCCTTGAATTTCCCTTTAGTAACCGTGTTCTCTTTTCTCCTCCTAGGCAACCAACTCTCACACAGCTGCTATTCCCCCATTTATTCTCTACATCTTTACAGCCCTTTCACTGCAGATTAGTTGCTGCTATATAAAACAGAAGGTCACACAGTGTCTGAATGAACGTTATTCACAGAAAGTTCCTCTGATATCAGATGGGTAAATTTTCCAAACGATGATTTTGCTATAGGTGGAGTAAAAATAGTGCATATTGTTCCAAAAAAAAAAAAAGGGGGGGGGGGTTTGGATGTATGTAGAGATACGACTCTCAGCAAACCCTATTAACTCTTACAGAGTCAATTTGCCTAAAATACTTCTGCTCAAAATATTGCCTCCAAGTCTGCGGAATGAAACACAAATTTATCAGCAGAACTAGTAGAAAGCAAGAGAAATTAAGTTTCATCCTCCTACAGCAAGAGAAAAAAAGCCCTGCTTTTTCAGCAAGATGAAGAAGTAGATAAAAAGAGAAAATATTTCTCCTATAACAAAAGTTAGGAAAAAATGGCTTTTCATAAAGAGGAAATGAAAAATAAGACATTCTAAGCAGGTACAAATAAAGGAGGGATATAAGCTATGAAGTAATTAAAGGAAAATAAATGTGATCTAGGTTACTAAACACAAGTAACAAGGTTTGAGGTACAACAGAGAGACTGAAAAATCCTATCTACGTACACAATATTGCCCCTGTTCACAGTTATGGTTAATGATTAATTTGTCTCTCTAAAACAAGCAATGAACAAAAAACCACAACTTGAAACAAAAGCTATTATAACAACTGGGTTCCGTGGCTCAGGTTCCCTCTGAGCGAGCCTTTAAAATGCTGCTCACTATGGGTATCCTATGATTTACATTTAAATCATGTTTAAAAAAAAAAAAAGAGTAAAAAAGCCAAACAAGTCTAAAGGTTGTGTTAAATAGCTAATACAATGGTAAAAAAACAAAACCAAATCACCCAGAGTGATTGCTATATTCAAAGATTTTGTGATAGTACCTTACATTTAAATATATCAATTTTCTTTGGAATAGCATTTTAATGGTATGCTTTCATGAGACAGAATGCTTTAGAGAAAATTAAGAAAAGGTGATAAGTGACAGATAGGATAGTCATTTGGTTAACCTGCACAAAAAAAAGAAACAGAGGCTAAGAAAAATCCTAACTATTTTCTGATTTATTTGGACAAATCTAGAATCTAAGTTCCTGATTCCTGTCTTTAACACTAGCTGGTTTTGTATCTTATGCTGAGCCTTTTAAGGGCCTGAGAAGAGATATTGCTTACCATTGCTTTTGTTATGTACACTATTTATTTCATAAAAATCAATGATAAGTTGAAATGTCCACGGTCTCACTTATGCTCCCTTGTATTTTAAATGTTTTCCAAATGTTGATTCTATGGCACAGTTTTATAGGTAGAATTATATATTGATTTTCTTTATGACTTAGTCTACTTCAATGGATGTAGTCTATTTATGGTATCTTCATCGTACCAGTTAAACTGCGCACCGTGACACATTCTGATACTGGGGGGCAGTGCTCACTTGCTTCTCCCCTCCAGTAAGATCTATCCTCACGTTCCAAAGAAACTGGTTTGGATTCCAATGGCCCTGAAAAAACATCCCAAGGGGCTAAAGAAATCCTTGCTGTAGGAGTATTTTCTTGCTCGATTATCTAAGACAAAGGGTTTTATTTAATTCCCAACTTCCCTGTTTGTTTAGAACATGTAAGACACAATCCAAAGGGAAAACAACTCATAACATTATAAATTGCAAAGGACTACTTCTAGGCTTTATAGCTTTCAGAACTAGAAAAAACAGTATATTTATTTATTGTTTAACTTGGCATTTTCAGTGCTTACTGCAGCTGTAGGAACAGATCATCTGCAAAACCACAGAAGGACAGCTAAAAAGGTAAGAGCATGACATGGGTAGACAAGGAATTAACAGTTAAGAAAGGCAAACAGTACAGAGAAAAATGAAAGATGGTGCACCACAGCTGCACCAATAAATGTTCACCTTTGTAGTTTGCAAGTTTAAATAAAGGCCTGGTTTAATAAATGGAGCATGCTTGAAAATGGCAACACAAATGAAGTCATCACTGAGATATGCACAACATTTCAATCAGATTTCTGCTAAGGTCAAAAGTCAAAAGCAATAAGCGGTGTCACTTTCTGATGTGAAAGGCTTTTTTCCACTTTATTACAAACCTTATTATTAAGTGAGAATCGGGTTTATTAATGCAACTCTAAGACAGGATCACAGAAAGCAAGAAAAATAGCAAACCACTTTATATTTTCCTCTTTTACAGCTATATACGTTTCAGAAATGATTTTGTGAAGGCGTTTGTGCCCTTGTAGCCCAGTAAACACTGCTTGTTCCTGGCCACAGGCTTGTTGAACTACCAACACAGGCCTCGGGATACCTCAGACTTTGGGCTCGTCTTGGCCTGCCTGGAGCCGTGATTTGGCTTGTAGCAGCAGCTGACACGCTGGTGACCACGGCCAAATTGGTTTTAGCTTCTCTTTGTCTTCACAAAGGTGCGTGGCGTAACACCTACTGTTATATACGGGGTTTGCAGGAGATGGTTAGTGATAGCAACTAGGTATTACGTGTAAAATGAACTGTACCTGACTGCAGCATAAAGCACGGTGCAGGTGAGTACAGATACATGATTGCAGCGGGAGCCTTGAATATACAGCCACAGGAGGCTACCAGGGCCATAAACTCACCAGTGCTACTCACCAGTGGCCAGTTACTGGTTGTTGAAGAGAGGCAGCCCTGGGAGATGAGTAAAAACAGTGTTGGGGATAAGGAAGAGAACAAACCGTATGTAACAGGTACCGTGGGTAGAGCTGTGAGCCAAGGAATCATAGAATGGTTTGGGTTGGAAGGCACCTTAAAGCTCATCTTGTTCCTCCCCCCTGCCCTGGGCAGGGACACCTCCCACCAGACCAGGTTGCTCCAAGCCCCGTCCAACCTGGCCTTGAACCCCTCCAGGGATGGGGCAGCCACAGCTTCTCTGGGCACCCTGGGCCAGGGGCTCACCACCCTCACATCCAAGAATTTCTTCACAAGATCTCATGTCAATCTCCCCTCTTCCAGTGTAAAACCCTTCCCCCTCATCCCACGGCTCCCCTCCCTGATCCAGAGTCCCTCCCCAGATTTCCTGGAGCCCCTTTAGGGAGTGGAAGGGGCTGGAAGGTCTCCCCGGAGCCTTCTCTTCTCCAGGCTGAACCCCCCAGCTCTCTCAGCCTGTCCTCACGGCAGAGGGGCTCCAGCCCTCCCAGCATCTCCAGGGCCTCATCTGACCCCGCTCCAACACGTCCATGTCCTTCTTATGTTGGGGACTTCAAAACTGGATGCAGTACTCCAGGTGGGGTCTCACAAGAAGCAGAAAGAAGGAGTAAGGTGCAGAGTGTGCCAGCAATGTGTAGAAAAAACTTCAGGTGGCTTCTCACATGTGAATGAAGAAACCATCAACCTCATACTTCTGGGAAAGAACTGGAGACGCTGCTGACATGCCACACCATTGCCCACCACCAGGCCAAAGCCATCAGCCTCAGGACTTGGGGGGCAGTGGAAGGCAGGCAAGCACAACAGAAAGAGGTGCATACTGAGAAGTTTGTATGTATTAATTTTAATTGTATTTCCTTAAAACTCCAAGTCCTAGAAGCATTGCAACAGGACTAATGTTTTGGTTAGACTGTGAAGGCTTCAGCTAGACTAACAATAAATTCTTGATTTACATGTAAGATGTGCTACTCTCCTTCATCAAAATTTGAGTGCAACAGCTGTGTGGGAGACTATCCTCCAGAAGAGGAGGACTGGGGGAATCCTATCAATGTGTATAAACATCTGGTGAAGGGGAGCCAGACTCTTCTCAGTGGTGTCCAGTGACAGGGCAAGAGGCAATGGGCATGAACTGTAATTCTGGAAAACTCCATTCAAACACCGGAAAAAATTCAGGGTCTGTGTCAAACGGCTTGTATATCCATAGGTAGTGGTATATTTTTTTTATTTCTTACACATTTCTATCTGCTATGAAAAGGAATTAATACATTCAAACATAACAGAAAAACAAATAAGAAGGACAATGTTGTGTATAAAAAAGTCAGTTTAGAGAGAGATCAAGTATAGAGCGTGTGAGAGACATGGAAAATATCTAGTATGAAAAGGTATAGACTACCTTTGCATTTTGTGAATCCTTATTTCTCATTGCCTTTGCTTTTGAACTCTTCTTCCAGCTATCAACAAGACTGGTAAGTATTAAAACGGCAACCCGAGGAACAGTGAGAGGAGCTCCATCCGTACAACGGGCTGCTCTCTGACGGCACCACGATACTGCAGAATGCATTTTTGAGTAAGGTTTTCATTCACTATGTTTGTATAAACATTCCTGTTCCAGCACGAAGAGGAATCGCTGGGAGTTTTGCCAACCCACGTCTGAACGCAGCGTGAAGACTCTCCTCCTCCGTATTTACCAGTTACGGGAGATATGATAGCTCCTTCACAGACGACTTAACCCACATTTTTTAACAGAAGAAAAGAACCAGAACACATCGCTTTTTTGTTTTGCTTTTAAACTAAGGGACTAGGGCAGGCAAGCAATTCTAACCTCTTCACTAGGACATAAGGCCTCTCCATATTTCAGTAAGTTTGGTGAGTAGAAGTGCTGTCAGGCTACAGGATTACTTTATGCACAGCAAGTTTCAGTTTGTTTTCTGGCAAGCACAGCAACACGACGTACTGCTGTATAAGTAAACAAATGTGCTTATGAAACTTTAACAATTAACTTGTGGACGCCAGAGTAAATGCAGTGGACGTATGCCTATGTCAGCTAAGATTTAGTTGACATCCCTTTTTAAACATATTTATAGACCAGGCATTTTCTCCTCATGTCGTTATCGTTGAAAATTAGATTAGACCTTTAGAAGGAGTCTGAAACACTCCAGTAAAAAAAAAATCAAAAGGAGTCAAAGTTTGAAACACTCCAGTAAAAAACCACTGGAGTGACTCTAAGTGGACAAAGTAATCCAAGATGAAGGAAAAACTGACCCAGCTTCTTGTTGACAGAGCCTTTGGGCTGCCAGCTGCAAGGTTGAGTAAATCAACCTGTACCTCTCACAAAAAGCCAATTCTCATTTTCAAATACAGAAGCCTGGGATTTGCTTCTACATGCTGATGTCTAGTAAATAGGAATACATTTCTGCTTTCATTTCCGTGTTATTTCTCATTAATATCCTCTCCAGTTGGCTGTTATTTTCACAGCCCTTGCATGCACAGTGGGAGAGAAGCGCTCAGAAAAATAACAAAACCAACCCAAAAGCCAAGGAGCTCACTGATTTTAAGGCAGTATTTTCCATGGAGTAGACAGCTCTACATTTGAGTTGCCTTTAATTTGGGTGGTACGGCAAGAAATATCCAGGATTCCCTAACTCACAGATTCCACTTCAAAAAAAATTGTTTCAGCTTTCACCTGCATTTCAGAGCCAAAGGCTTTATGGAGAGGCAGCTTCAGTGGGCTCATAGCCAACCCAGGGAAACTAAAATATCCAAATTCTAAAGCAACTACTAACAGCACCATTATTTGAATTTCTCTGTCCCTTCAGCTAATCCACCCCAACCACCGCCAGCTGCTTTGCACTCAGATAGTGCATCTGTGGGAAGAAAATACAATATTGTTCATTTATTGCCGTACATTCTTGCGGTTTATAAGAGGCAAAACGCAGCAAAGTAAAAAAATGAAAAACAGAAAATATAGTAAGACTCATTTCTAAAGGCTAGCAGATAGATAGAAATCTTTCTAATAGTGTGAGGAACTCTTACAAGCATGTCAGTTTTCTTAAAATTATAAATACTTGTCTGTGGTCTTTACCTTCTGTAGTTCCTTAAGCTAAAGTGAAATAAAAGAATCACCCACTTACCCACACTGCAAAACGCTGCGGGTTTAGTGCACCAAACAGTTCTTATAATCCAGCCACAAGGTGTCTGAGTTCTCACGTCCTCCCTTCGGTATGGATAGTTGCTTACCCTGCGTGCATTATATCTAAATATATTTATGGCAGCAGAAATTCACTCACAGCCGTTAGGAGGAACAGAAGAGTCCCAAATAAATATAACCTTTTGCATCGCTTCAAGATTTAAACAGACTAACCCTCACTCGGCTGGCAAACAGTTCAAACTTTTCTACAGCCCCTCTTCCATAACCACCTATATCTCCTCTCTCTTTCAGAGTTACCATTTAAAGACCACGCAGGCTACAAATGGTAATTCAATATAAGCAATGATCTGATGAATTGCCGGTGTCTGGAAATCCCTCAGACATGGCTGTAATCGCACACATACACAACAGATCCGGTGCCATACACACCAGATCTAGCAATGCAAGCAACTGAAAAAGAGGAACGTTTCTCTATGTCACGTTTGTTTTGGCATCGCTCCATCAGAGCTGGGCTGTTGTAGCAGCCTGGCTGAAATTCTGTCCTCCTCAGGTAACACAAAAGCCTCTTCTAGGAATGGACAAGCCAGGAGTACTGCGTCCAGCTGTGCAGTCCTCAGCACAGGAAGGACACGGAGCTCTTGGAGCGGGGCCAGAGGAGGCCATGGAGCTGCTGGGAGGGCTGGAGCCCCTCTGCTGTGAGGACAGGCTGAGAGAGCTGGGGGGGTTCAGCCTGGAGAAGAGAAGGCTCCGGGGAGACCTTAGAGCAGCTTTCCAGTATCTGAAAGGGACCTACAGAAAAGCTGGGGAGGGACTTTTTACGAGGGCATGTAGCGATAGGACGAGTTTTAAACTGAAAGTGGGGAAATTTAGATGAGATATCAGGAAGAAATTTTTCACTCTGAGGGTGGTGAGCCCCTGGCCCGGGTTGCCCAGAGAAGCTGTGGCTGCCCCATCCCTGGAGGGGTTCAAGGCCAGGTTGGACAGGGCTTGGAGCAACCTGGTCTGGTGGGAGGTGTCCCTGCCAGGGCAGGGGTGTTGGAACTAGGTGATCTTTAAGGTCCCTTCCCACCCAAACCGCTCTATCGTTCTATGTGGTTATGACAGCCTCCATTGCAAGTAAGTGTCATTTTATAAAATAATTTATAGTAAAATATTGTATAGCAGCTTCTTTTTAAATGTGCTGACAGAACTGAGGAAGGTGAGTTCTGCTCATCTCTTTACAAGAAAGAGAGAGAACATTTACTGCCAGAAAAAGATTGCAGGTGGAAGATCGACAGATGCACCATCTTCCTGGAGACATAAAGAAAACAGCTTGGGAAAAAGACTAAGATCTGTTCTGTTTGCCTATCAGGCCATCCTAGATAGCAAATGGTCTTATTTTAGGAGTCTCTTATGAAAGACTGAGAATGGTCAGGTTTTTTGCATTTCCCAACTCTGAAAACACTGCATATTTGTTTCTGTACTGAGTCCCAGAAATCCCAATTATTTTGTCTCGAGCTTTTAGACTAAGATAGCTATGAGAGTCTGAGTTTAAAAAAAAAATTTCAGGGCACCCAGGCTGACCCTGAAAAAAATCAAATTAAAATAAAGATAAGGATCAGAAATATATTCAGCGACTAGCAGTTTATAGTTTTCCAAAGGCAGCTTCCTCTGAGAACAACCAAGAAATATATACTCCCCCAGGTAATAAAACAAACCCTTTGCATTAAAAGCAGCACTAAACATAATTGAAGATGCACAGCAAAGTATACGAGTTTTTCACAGTTTGCTTTTTCAAATAAATCCATCTTTAGACTGTCATTTCTCTTACAGGTAAAACCAGTGATAATTATTTTAATTACACCACTGATACTGAAATATTTTAAGGCTGGAATTACATAGACATACGCAATCACACGGATAGGGTAAACGACCTGCGGCGCAATCCTGGCAACTGCATAAATGGCTACATTGGTCTCCTTTTTTGAGACTGAAACAGAGACTTTGAAACCAAGAGGTAAAATTAAGTATGTGCAGAACATAAAAAAAGATGAGCTGTCACTTATGTTTCCCTCTTCCCGAGGGTAGGGATCCGAGTGCCACTCCAACAGCTCATTGTCACCGGATGAGGGGAAGGATGAAGCAGACCTCACCATCGCCTCCTCCCACGGAGGAGCTGGGACTCGTGTTGGTACCATGTAGCAAACAACAGTCATCCATCCTTGCCAACAAACAAAATGGGGTGGTGGCGGAGATCCAGGGATGGCAGCATTAGCGATTTAAACCTACCGGAGGAGAGTTCTGACCACCACCAGATGTAGGTGTGTTGGCTGCAGCCTGGCCGGGGTGGGTTAAGCCCAGCCAACAGCTAAATCCTACCCCTGCCAAAGCCAGTACACTGGAGACACTACCTTTTTATTAAGAGTATTTTTTTTTAATAGTTTGTTTTGGTTTTAAATCATGGAGATAATCCTTATATAAATTCAAATTCAAAAGACTTCAACAGCTGTTTCAGTAAATACCTGAATGTGATACACAAGCTCCAGCGAGATCGAGGAGAGACAGGCACAGAAAACATTTACCAGCTCCCTATCCTATTAAAAATGTCACATGAAATTGCTACAAAATAAATTTCTTAACAAATTCAAGCTCTCAGACTTTCTTATATAAAACTGCAACGTGAAAGTCAAAATACCCCAAGTAAGAATAAATATACTATTACACTTTGCAAGAGATTCCCTTATGGGTAGAACCAGTAGAGTCTCTCCCAGGTGGGGTGGGTTCCTCTTCAGATTGGAGGGAGGGCTTTGTGAAGCACTACTTAGAACATCCACGAGTAAATGCGGGTAGCATGGCAAATATCACACAGAGACTCAAGAAAAAGAGTGAAAAAGGGCATCTTGGTGAAACAGTAGGATGTTCCACAAGACATTTTATGAGTGCCATCATTAACATGTGGCACCTCAGTAAACGCAACTCTGTGGAGACCCTCACCAACTAGTAACACCAAGAGTTTGACATTCGATCCTCAGTGAAACAACTTTCCATCCTTTTTCGATCTGCCGCTTGAGCAAGGCTGTTGCCTGTTAGGAGACAGACAGCCCACCCGATGGACTTCTAGTGGACAAAGTGAGAGATCGTAACGCATTAGGAGAAACATAATGTCGAATTTAATTGCTAAAGAGTAGTCTCAAAGCAATACAGGCAGTCCACAGGAATGGGTATTATCTAAAAGCATAAGACCAGAGTGGAAAGCTGTCATTGGTGCTTGCACAACAGAACAAGAGCACTTGTATTTTTAATATCCAGACGTGAGCATTTCCACGGATAGAGCTAATTCCCTCTGCTTCAGGATAACCATGAAAGAGCCTTTTATTGAGTCTGATGAGAAATGCTTACCAAAGAGCAACACTGCTTTAGAGACACCATTGACTGTAGATACCAAACTCAGTAATTTAATAAAAAAGCAGTGATTCTGCGGCTAGATGGAAAATTTGCATGTTAATTCCACGCCACTTATTTGCAAAGAGAAGCAATAATTAATGCACATGTACATATAATTTGTGTACGTGTGTTTGCAACTAAATTCTTACCTCATTGGTTTTGCTTCATTTTACCAGAAAAATATCCTGGGATGTATAATCCAAACCACAAAATATAGTGTATATATACATAACAACATATATACGGTGTAATATTTCAGGCAAGCCCTCTGTACTTCAGGAATAATGACCGAGGTTATTTAAGATGGGAATATGATTTGAAGTCAGCACTGAAGATAGGAATTCAAGTGTCAAAACGGAATTCTTTTTCTTGCTTGGTAAAGGATGCATCTCATGCTAAGGTTCATTTAAAAGTCTAAAACTGGAAGCAATGAAATGTGTGATATCAGATAACATAAATCAAAGTGTCTGTATGTGATGCGGCCTATTTAGAGATGAGAAGAAGAAATATGTCAGGCGACAGACTGGGCACGAGACGGTTTCATGGTTTTTACAAGCACCTACGTAGTAGTCACACTGTGTGAAAATTCACTCAGAGATTTCAACCAGACACAAATATTATTTGCTCCAGTTACGCACGCTTCTCAAAGAAATGTTACCGAGCAATCATTGTAAACAAGATGCCTTTGGAGATGTTGAGAGGGTGCTAAAGTGAATTTCCTGTTAGATCAGATACGGTGGAGAAATACACACTGTTAATAGAATGAGACTGGTATCAAAGCGTGAATTCGTTGTCCTAATACAGAAATACAACAAGAGTGGGAAAACGCATCAGCATTCATTTCACTTTGTGGCAACAAATATGATATAATTTACTGCACAGTATCAAGAGTAAGAAAATATGTAATATCTTATGCTTGCCTTTCAAGCTCTTCTTTTCTCTTTTTTCTTGCATTCTGCTTCAGGCTGCTTTTTATCTCTCCTTGTCTTTCCACCTACATAAAACCCATCCCAACATTATATTGACAAACTACCACTCCGTGCACCAGTTTTCCCCATCTCGTGACTAGGTTGTCCAATCTTTTGAACTCTTAGTGCTGCTCGCCTTCTAATTTCGTAAGTATTCATGCCATTGCTATGAGTGTATATTCATATAACTTAATTGCACACAATATAAAATAAAAAAAAAAGTCTAGAAATTCAGTTTTCATCATACAATCCTGTGGGATTTCTTTTTTTGCTGCTTCATGGTCTATTTTACGCATAGACCCATGTGTTCTACTTATGGACATACCTATCAGTAAGTAATTTCTGACTGAAAACTGAAATAAGGGTGTTTTTTTCCAAAATATGTGCACGGATTTTGTCTGGCTTATTTGTGCTTTGCTGTAATGGAATGGGATCCAAGTGAACTACGTGAATGGCATCCAGCAGATTCTGAAGGTATCCCCCTGCATTGCTTTTAGCTCGGACCCTTTGAAATGTGAAGAATCTGAGTTTCATGGAGACCTTCTAAGCCTAATGATATTGGTCATTCCTTTAGCAAAAAATTGGCTGTTGATGCATTCTGAAACTCAATTGTCATGATTCCTGCTGTGTGAGTTAGTTATTTCCCAGCTATAGACTGTAGAAATTATACTTTATCAGTGAAAAATGTGTAACCATTGGCACTTTTCAGCGAGGTACATGAGTTATAATATATTTTTCCTTTTACGTGGGCTGTATAAACAGAATCACAGTCCAAGCATGACAGTTCATTGCACCAGCTTATCAGTAATTATATTCTTCCAAGATAATAAAATAATTACAGTAGTAAAAAAAAAATATAATAAAACATTGTTAAAAAAGAGATAGTTATGCTTACGTCTGGTTTCTGATGTAACCAGAGAAAATAGCAAACCAAGGCAATATGTAAATTTACAAGCACAGATTACTCCATATCTCAGTTCAGCAAATTCCCAACCTTAAAATAAACCTTTTTCAGATATTTCCCCCTTCCTTACTTTGAGGGCTGTAAAGAAACCATGTGCCTGATGGAATTTGTTGCTATGGATGAAAGATCAAATATTTGTGCACACTGCAGATGGCATTTTGCTACTTTCACAGGCAGGTCACCAACTACATTGTGTTTGTGTTTTCAATTGCACAACAGTTGTCAGATATTATATTAATCTCTACAACTTCAAAAATATTTCCCTGTAAAAACAAAAATCTAATAACACCAACTTTGGTATCACAGAAAACACAACACTGCTTTAAATAGTTTAAGAAATACAGGTATCACAAAACATGATAGTATTTTAAACCAGCATAGACAAAATACTTGAAAAAAATATTTACTTTCTGTGCTGTAGTAAGGCAATAATGCTTGGAAGCAACTTAAATTGTGGATTTTATTTCATTTCTGACTCATCGATTTGGTTTTAATGACTACAGTGCACTTGTCCGCCTATCAGGTTAGCAGACTTAATATTTCCTTCCCACTCTTCTTTAAAATCTTGAGGTGAGACAACAGTGCTTTCTCATGTTTTGTTTTGTTTTTCATCTTCTACCCATTTACAACCCTATTACATAAACTTCTTGTGCAAAATATGCAAAAACTTGCCTACTGACCCATCACTCTCCAGTAAATTCATCCACAAGTTCAAGGTGTTAGCTGACAAAATAGGGAACAGATAAATAGATAGGAGTATAGCTCAATATATTTAACTTACATTTTTTACTTAAAAAAACATGGTTAATTCCTTTTTATTGTAATTCAGAAATATAATAACAACTTGAACAACACCAATTCATTCATAGAAAGTGTGAAAGACAAATCCAAATTCCTCCTGTCAAAATAGTGGACTGAGGAAATCTATGGATTCCTCTTGGTGTCATCATGCACTGGGAAATTTTAGGAAGTAAGCTATTAACCACCATCATCATCTGGTCATATGTCACACTGGACAAATAGTCAGAGCATATGAAATTCAGAAGTTTAAAATACGAACTGAAAATATACAGAGGATTTATAAGAAAGAAATTTTTTTTATAATGGTCTGAAAACTAAAGCTCTTGCAGGTAATGCTCACAAGATTAATTTAGCCCAATAGTATTTATTAAGAGAGATTAATGTTTGGTTCTCATTTCTCCTACTGCTTTAATAGAGTTGAACAAAACTTTCACACCTACCTCAAACTTTTAAAATATACTGGGGGTACCACAATTCGGTAGAGCGCATTCAGTACAATTCAAGAGCATGAATTAGAGACCTTAGGAGGCAGCTGCATAGAACACACAGGACACTTAGACTACTAGCTGTGGGCAACAATAAAAATATTTTATAGAGAGAGGCTATTTCATTTGTGAAATCACTCTTCACCCTGAATCCACAGTTCAGAGAAACTCCTTCAACCTAAAAAGACTATAAAATGAAGGAAACAAATGTCCAAGCAAGTCACAAACATAAGAAAGAAACTAAATGTGTGAGTGAACAAACAAGAGAACCAAATACTGAGAAAACCAGTTTATGGTTTTGCATATTTTCACATTTAAGTTTCATCTTTCATTAAATTATTCCATTATTTAATAAGCAACTGAATTTCTGCTTTTGTCAATGGCATCTCCTTCACCTAAGCAAAGGACTGCACCATCGGGCCCTTCTGTTAGCTAATTAGCTAAATTATTCATTTTAATAATTAATGATTCATGCTGCCCTGTTTTGTTTCCATTAAACAAATACATTTAAGATGCTCTACGGGGCAGTGCACTTTGTAAATGTAAAAAATAAAAAGCTATACAATTTTCCAGTGATAACAACACAAAATGGTTTTTATTCTTATGTAAAGGACCCTGAGATTAACAATTCTAAACAATGACAATTTGAGCTTACTAAAATACCTTCTGGAAAAGCCCAGACTCCAATTGCCATGAATGTTTTACAAACTAACATTCAGCGACGTATTTTAAAGCCCACTGGCACAACAAAGCTGATAACATTTTTCATAAAAATATGTATTTCCATCTGAAATGCTGTAATGTACTCTCTCAACTCCCTTTATCATCACAGCTGCATTCTAGGGTCATCTAAAGATAGTATCCTATAACTACAAAGTTCTTATCTTCGTAGATATCGTGAATCACATATGATTACCTACAATAAGGCTCTAAAAGGTTTTAGTACTTTTCAAAGCACCAAAAAAATCAACCAAGGGGTGAAAGGCCCCCAAATGCCTTTCAATCATACATTAAGTATTGAAAGAGATTTTCAGTTTTGAGGCTGATTCAAAAACCTCACACACAAGTGTGTTAAATTCAGCGTTTGTAGATTAGGGCCAAACTTCAGATTTTTCAGCAAGTTTGAAAGTAGCATGGAATATTTCTGAAGAAGGAGAGGGAAACAGAGGTGTTGAGCATTGAATTGTAATTTTTTTCAACTTTATGTATAAAAATTTAAAAAAACCCCTTCAGAATATGCCATAGCACACTATGAATGTAAGTAGAAAAACAAGTAACTGGCAAGATGCTAATCTGTTAGAAAATCTCAAACCTGCTGTCTTGTAGAGTAAATTGAGAAATGAGGAAAGAAAAATTGCTTTGCTCCTTTTTTTTTTTTTTCATCTCTAACTTGAGAGTTGGCAGTGAGAAGCAACAAGTACTAAAACTTACAGACTTGTCTCTTCAGAGGCAGAGGTGAGAAGAAAGGACTTTCTAGTGGCACATCTCTAATGCTTATAGATCTGTCTCCTAAAAACTCCAAAGGCACCTGACAACTTATGGCTTTACTGAGAGATATAGAACAAAGAAGTTGGGATGGTACTTTAGCACGCTGCTAATGTGAGGTTGGCAAAAGAAGACGGAAGAGATAGTAAAATGGAGTGCACTAGGAAGGAGGGGCAAGCAAGGAAAGAAGTCAAGAAATAGGCAAAAATTCCAGATCTTCTTCATGCCTTCCTTTCCCATATACATTTATTTTTTACTCCCCCCCCTCCATCCTCTACAGCTATATTAAAAGGTCTGACTTACAGACCACTTCCAAGCTACAAGTCTGAGTTACAGCCAGGATTATGGTGCTACCCATACTAACTGAGGAGGGTTTTCAATGAAAAAATGGCTGGGCAGAAAGATTAAGAAAACTTTTTGTCACATTCACATTAAGCTGAATAACAATATACATAAAGAGATACCAAAGAGACAGCTTACGACTGAAGTGCAAGGACTGAACAACAAGAACGAAAGAAATTTTACAGGGATGGCCAAGTGAACTAAATATTATCTTTCGGCAAGTATAACATATCAAGAAGTGCTGCTAATCGTTATTTGGGCTGATGTGAGAGCTGGAAAGAATTCAAGTTGACTCAAGACAAGCCGACCTCAGGACAAGTTCGCCCACTTGACTGCTACAGAAGAAAGTTTCTGAGTTTGTTGAGAAGTTAAAAAATTGGTTTAGAGCTCTATCATTAGAACATATAGGAAATATTCAGAAATTATTTAAAGTTACTTTTCAAAAGATAATTCTTTAAATATCAAATAATTACAATATAAACAAATAAACAGAACAAGATTCAGAATAGATTTCTGTCAAAACCAAGTTCTACATATAAGAATTCATGTATTACTTCACAATGTTACCAAGGATAACATTATTTTATTTAGTTCTCTTAAAGGATTTCCCCAAACCATTTTTTTGGTTTTTCCTTATTATTTAAATAATAACATTCAGCAAGTATATTACAGCTGTTCATATTGTTGTAAAAGAGCTTCATAGAAGCTCAGAAAGCAGAACATAATGTGAATTTAGTAATAGAAGTTTAAAGTTAAACTCAGAAGATGACATCTCCTGAACTTAATGAACACTAAGGTTTACGCACCTTTGAAATTTATGGCTGTGTCTTATCGTACAGTATCTCTTTTTGATGAAATAGGTCTGATGTTATTTCAAAGCTAAGTAAATCTCTTTATTTCACATGGAAAAAAAAAAAAGCTGTCATTAGTAGAGTAGATACGCAGGAGTTATCATCAAGAAGATCCTTCGAGGGAACAGTAACTACTACGTCGAAATGTCAAGTGTCTCCAAAGGAATGATTTGTTAAAATGAATTTCCAACTCACCAGAAACAGGGAATTTGGTGGTCTTGTGAGCTGACAATTCTGTACTACCATTTCAAAAGTGTATGAAAAAACCAAAGCCTCCGTTCCTTTGGATTACTCTGTAGTACAATACAACATGCCTAGGATCTGGGAGAAGATTATAAAATTGCTACAAGGATGATTCATCCACTCAAAAACCATTGTGAATATGTGAAAAAAAAAAATCAATTTGTAATTAAAGATCAACAATTACTGCTAGAAGTTTCACTTGCAAATTTATAAACCTAAAAAGGCTGACAGGGAAGGTCATTTTAGCATTTTCATGGTATCTACCCAAAACACCACTAGTGAGGGCATCTATGCTACTATCTAAATGGGAAGGTCTTTTAAGAACAGCAAATAATGTGAAGCGACCACAGCCAACTAAGCATCAAGAGTGGGTTTCAGGTGGCATGGAGATCCTTAAAACCAAGTCTTAGGGGATTCCTAAAACTTACAGCTGCTGTTTGACATAACTAGTCCTAACGCTTTCCAAGACCAAATTCTTCCTTTCTGACATATCTTCAAATACATAAAGAAATTAACACGTCCAAGGAATGTAATCTATTGCAGAAGCGAAATTCTACCTTTTAACCTCACTTTTCAGGCTGATGTCCTAAGGAAAAAGCCAACTAGAGCACTTATTCTTGGGAGTTCTGTTTAGTGCACGACACCCTGTAAGCTGAACCACAGGCAGTTTTCCTGTGATTGTGTGTGTTACATACCAGTATCTTTCTTTCCATATCACCTCCTGTCTGCTTCCATATATACAATCACTCAAGACGATGCAGAGAAGTCCAAATATCAGGCCCAAAATAACGTGTAACAGATTCCAAGAGCGTAAGAGCACACGAAGGACAGCTCTATATAAACTGAGATATTTATAAGTTTACAGTGATGAATAAGGGAGCTGGGGAGCAGGAAGGGTTTGGTAGAGACTCCTCCCAAATGGCAGAATTGAGGAAAGCACTCCGACCTTGGAGCCCTCCACCAAAATCGGTCAAAAAATCCCAGCAAGGTTTATATCTGTGATTCTATGATTCTATTATTCTTATTTAGCAAAATATGCACACTCATAATTCAGAGAGTCAACAGTTGTGCAAGTCTAGGGATGAGGCACAATGAAATTATATTAAAAAGCTTATTTAAAATGTTAGTAGTTTGCGTTGTTTTGTTGTACAAAACTGCAGCAATCAACAGACCAATATTTTATGTCTTGCGCTTTTGTTACCTGTAAACACACACTCTTTTTTTTTTTACCAGTTACTTTTCTCCAGAAAAAAAAAAAAAAAAAAAAAAAAGAGAATGATAGGGATTTCTATTTGTGTAATTCATGCCAAATGGTATTATTCCATGAGAGTAAATCTTTGGAATTAATCACTAATAAACCCTCCAGAAGTACAAGCACATTCAGCATTTCTTCCTATCACAGGAAAAGTAATCACAGTTTAAAGAGAGGATTTTTTTTTCAGCTCTCTGAAGAGCTAACACAAGTAACTGAATTCAGCTCACAGAGGTGCTACTGTGACCCGCCACCGAGAAATCACCACCAGCACCTGCAGCATTGTGTTAGACCTTAGAGAAGTCCACGACCTGTTAAAGCTCTGACCATTAATAAGACCATTTTAAAAAATATCAGACATCTTCAGCAACTGAGTTTCTAAGCTACTATTCTACAATATGTTTTAAGACTGAATGTCCTGCCAAGATGTTTTTATTCTTCCTGGAATGAGTTATCTATATAAACGTAAAAATATTTAATCATAGTTTCCCTCCAAGTTAAGATCACAATTCTCTTTTAACATAGGCTTCAAAACAACTAGTAATATTTGTCATTCTGTTCCAGAAGGGAAATATTACAGTTGCCAACACCTATAAAATTAGTCTTGCAAGAGAAGATGACAAACGTTTAGCTTTGGTTTTCTACCAGGAGTGGAAAATCCTGTTCGTTCCAGGAGTTTAATATCCTTCATGACAAAGTTAGAAGGAATTTTACTCTTCATTCCTCATTTCACAGGTAATAGGGTCCTGAGATTTTCATCACCATAATCAATCCGAAATACAGTATCTGAAGGCCACCGGGAATAGTTTTTTTATAAAAAACTTCTTACATTAGTAAATGGTTGTCATTGGTCCACTTCTTCCTACGTTAGGACAGCATTTATTCTGAGCAAATAGAAGACATTTCTACATACATAGTCCCATCACAAACTGTTTCCAGGATGAACACTGGAATTTAGAAATAAATAAAACTCCCTCAAATTATTGGAGGGCACCAGCCAGCCAGTTCAGCCTGCTTTGCGCTGACTTCTCTTACGTTCAGTCAGTGAAAGTCTTGACGCGCCTTGCCTCATCTACAGCAGTAATTTCAGGACTCCTGCCAAAGTACATTTTGTAACCAATGGGGGGCATTTTCTAAAACATCACAGTAATTTAGAAGAAGTCCTAACCGACCCAGGACAATTTGCACTCCTTAAATTGCTTATGCATTCTTCTACTTCAAGCATTTAGCAAAATGATATAAACTGGTTTTTCATTAAAAAAAAAAAAAAATCTATTTTCTTTGTCTTGAAGTTCCATACAATGGTTTTCAGTGCTTTAACTAATTTGCTCTAAAGGTAAAACATTTTTCATTTTAAATTATTGGAGTGGAAAATTGCAGACGTTTAAAAATTTATGAAAAAATATGTAAGGGCCTGTGGTCTCATAAAATATTTATCGTATAGCACCATATTTATTCTACTTACTTGTTAAATTTGCTTAAAGTGCCCACTGTGATTTGTTTGGCAGAACATACTCCTTTTCCCATAAAAGTCTTTTCTGTGTCTTACCCAGCGTTATCTATTGTTCCAACTGTGCCAGGGAAAAAGATAGTATAACATTTCTGATGATCTTTTCCTGTCTGTATTAGCAGAGGTTAGCTGCTAGTGGGAATTTAAGACAACACATTTATGAAATCATTAAGGCAACTTAAAACTGAGGAGCATCTATTAAACAATGCAGCAATAAACAGCGTGGGTTTTGCATTCATGTGAAATTTTACATCAATTACGTGGGAACCTGGAAGGAAGACATTAATTCTATGTAATAATGTGATTATTTCAGGTGGCCTCTATTCAGTAACAAAACAAAATATCAGATGCTTGCTTGCAGAAGAAAAAAAAAAAAGTCTTTTCAGTGAAATATCAATATCAAAGTCTTTCGTTAAGATGGAGGGGGAAAAAAGCTACCCTTCCCCCGTGGACAAATCAGAGTTTTTCTTTTCATGTTAATTTAATAATTTCTACCTCATGTATGCTAATTATTTATATCAGTATTTAATAGATGGACAACAATATTAATATTCATTGCTAAGAACCTAAGAACAATTAAATAAAAGAAGCTTTTAAAAAGTTTTTCATTAAAAGACATTACATCTACTTTCTAAATGTTGAAGCAATTATTGGTTTCATTTTACCATAAACTTGTTCCATTTCCATTTATTATATGATACAATAGAATAAACACAGTGAATGACCTTTTGAAATACACAGCTTTGCTCTGTAAAGGGATATAATTAATTTCCTGAACGTTACAGATAAACTGCAGAAGGAGAGTCAAAATTTGCTATCCCAATAAATGGATCTTTGTTTCTGAATGAAGAAAAGATTAATGTTTGTGCGTTCAAGGAGCTGTAACAGAATAAACGCATCACATTTGAAAACATTACTTCCCTCTAGGATAATGCTACACTAATTTTTTTCTTGTTTAGAATTTTGAGTAGTTAGCCTTTCGTCTATATTTTAGAGATTTACTCCTAAGTTTGCTTGACAGTTCGAACTCAGCTCAAATAAAGGGTGCAGATGGAGAGATCTGCTGGCAGAGGAGCCCGTGTGCCACAAATCCACTTGGGACAATCCAGTTCCTTGAAAATTCCTAAGGAAGAACCCTTGGCATCCCTTCAGGATTTTCTGAAATTTGAAGTACCTAAAAACAGTGGACACTTTTTTATAGCTTTGTTTTGCTTTGACATGTGTCTTGGTGAAATTACATGTAAAATTTATTCAAGAAGATGGACAAGACTATACCCTCAGTATTCAATCCACGAGTGATTTGGGGAGAATATATCTCATTTTCTTAATACCATTCTAATATGCTAAGCAATGATCTAGGACATAGATTTGAAATCCTATTATGAACTTCCCCCTCAAAAGTTACAATCAGTCATATTTCAGAACATTTTAAAGGATCTCCACTCAACTTGTTTTCTGACAACACAGGTACCTAGCACTGGAAAAACTTGCAGTGAATACCAAGAACCTAGCTTCAAGAGAAGATCTCTTTAGCAATATTTTCTTCAAGAAAAATAGAATATATTTATTTCTGAAGCAGCCTGCAACCAAAGCAGAAAGTAAGCAACAAGTAACTCACAATGAAGGTGTAATTTAAATTCTTTGGACAGCTGGATTTCTTGTGATTTAACCCCAACTGGCAACTAAACTATATGCAGCCGCTCACTCATTCCTTTCCACCTCCCCGGGTCAGACAGGGACGAGAATCAGAAAAAAGAAAAGGTAAAACTCTTGGGTTGAGATAAAGGTAGTTTAATAACACAGCAAAGGAAGAGAAAATAGTAGTAATACTACTAATAGTAATAATAATAAATTATACAAAACAAATGATAGAAAATTCAATTGCTCACCACCCACTGACTGATCCCCAGTGGTATCTCACCAAGCAGTGGTCCCAGATTCCTGCCCCCCCCGGCCAACCCCCGTTTATACACTGATCATGACGTCTATGGTATGGAATATTCCTTTGGCCACCTTGACTCAGTTGTCCTGTCTATACTCCCTCTCAGCTACTACAGGAAGCTGAAAAAAATCCTTGACTGCTCAGCAACAACTAAAAACATCCATGTGTTATCAACATTATTCTCACCCTAAATACAAAACATAGCACTATACCAGCTGCTAGTAAGAAAATTAACTCTACCCCAGCAAAACCAGGACAGGATCCTACGTGCATACACAGAAAATAAAGATAAATCTATTATTTGAAGGTGAAGGAGTCTATACATTTCTTCAGAATACTTCTGAAGTCTTTAGAAAGGTGCACTAATTCTAGCTCATAGGTGTTCCTGTAATTTTTCCCTTATTTAAGACTCCGATGAATTTACAAAGCTCAAGTTTCTCTTTGATTTTGAATAGTCACTGTGTCACATGATCTTGGAACTTTCTCTTTTTCAAGCAAGATTTTTTTTTTTTTAGCAAGTAAGTCTTCAGAAGAGCTTCTTGTTGCGTCAGTTTTCATTAATTGTATGCATTTATACCAAGAGAAACGTACAGTGTACATGTGCAGAGGTGCTCATTGGCCCGGATCACAAAACCTTTGATTTAATGTTTAGTACCGTGGTTAAGCACATGGTTAACCTACTAAACAAAAGTAGTTACAGATTAGTTAGGTGTAATTTGTACAACAGGAATATTTATTGATATGAATAGGAATGTATAACTTAAAAGAAATAGCTATCCTTGACTGTGTTCATATTGCACCCTTGGAATAAAGATCATAAGTAGTTCACGAAATGTGTAGGTAACTTTTTCTTTCATGAAATGTATCAGTAACCTTTTCTTTCTTTAAAATAAATTACTTTAAAGTTGATAAAATCTTTGGGTAGCTCTACAACCAAAGATGTGGTACACGAAAGCTGTTCCTTTTTCTCGTCAAGTAACTAGAGAAGCCCAGTAGCCTGTGCCCAAATCCCCTGGAACAGATGGATCCACCTGCCTGCACGACTCCAGCCATGCTCTGGGATTTTCTCCCCAGACTGGATCTAGAGAGTTTTGAACTGCCCCACTCCTCCAGAGCTTTTACCCAGCATAAAAACCCATGCTGGTTTCTGCCCATTAACTTGATTGCCAGAGAATAAGGTTGCCTTCCTGCAATATTTTCTCCCTGGCAATCCCCAATCCGACTCCCCAGTGCTTCCTCAAATCTTATTATTCCCACAAGGCAGTCTATGGGTCCCTGCGTCTGCAGGGTCCTTTTAAATAAACTTCCAAAACTTCTGTTCTTTTCCCTCAGCACCAGGGACTGCAGGACCTCACGCCTGATGGTCCTGCACTCCAAAAAAACTATCTCCAGTCTGTGCACCCAGTGTGAAAAGATTAGCTTGAGCGTTCAGCAAAAAACACCGTAGGAAATCAAGCTCAGATAAACAAAGAGTGGTAGCTTTTTTGAAATACAATCAATGTGATTTCCTTTCTTGTAATGATTAAATTTCTCCATCTGATGAGACAGATTATTTTGATTATGTTGACTTCACCTATAGAGATACTAAAATGTTAGAAAAATAAAGGTAACATTAGTCTCTTAGAATTTACTGGCCATTTTACCTGTAGCTTGGTACTCACTCTGTCACAGATGCTATTATGTTACCGAATGCATTAGATAGATGTGTGAATGATTAGGTATGACTTTTTCCCTTTCCTATAAAAACAATTTCTAGCTTTCTTTTTCTTCTTACGTTAAATTTTGTTTTGCTCAGATTAGGAGTAATTTTCACACCGTCGGGAACAGGGTCAACAAGCAGAAATAGGGCATCATGCTGGCATTAGATACTGCACTGTGAACTAAAAAAAAGGCCTTGCGTCATCGTGAACCATCACGCTTGTTCCTACCAGGTATAGTTAAGCCATCTATTCTCATTCCGTGCTACTCCGAGGCACTGCGTTACAGTGATATGCTCCTACTTAAATATGTGAATACATTTTGATTTCTTTGGGGAACCATGGAAAAATATATGTTGCTTTTCAAGACATCCTTTAGAAATCATCCTTTCATTTTGCTAGGACAAGCATTCTAGTTGTATCTAAGCTCAGAGAAGAGCGCAACCTTCAGTTCTTGTTCCCAGATAATCAAACTGAGGAATTTACTGAATTCCCGCTGTTCCACCCCTCCCTACTCACCCAGCTAGGCATGAGGGAAAGCAGGGGACAATGACCAGGATGCAGATCCCACCCCAGTTCCTCCAGTTTAGCCATATTCACAAAAGACAGTTTTTGGTGGAGATTTCCCCTCTTCACAAGGATCTTGATTTAGCATTTGGCTTAGACATCTAACCTTTACTTTTCATATGATAATCCTGCCCTCCTACCCTTGTAAGACTCAATTCAGTACAACATTAGGACTTGTGATATACTTCACAGCATGAAGATCCACTGACAGTAATAATTAGGCGAACAATGCTTAGATCTTAATGGTAATGTTCGTCATTTGATTAAATTAGACGTTCTCATTAGGATATAGGATTAAATTAAAAGATAATGCAAAAAGATAGATCTTAAATATGAAAGGTAAGAAAATAACGCTGACGATCAATGTGATCACACAAACAAGACCATATTTTCAATTTTTCTTTACATGTCCTTAAACCTTTAAAACAGAGAAAGGAAAGAGGATACAGGAAGAGATAGCACTGAAGCAATAAGATCTCTACATTCATCACAGCTAGGGAATAATTGAGAGTTATTTGAGAATAATAGGGAATTTCTGAGACTGATGCACCCAAAAGGAACATAGGTACCATAAGCTTATGTCACAAGTGAAACAAAGCAAATTATAGCTACCTTTAAATGTCAATTACTGTGTAAGCCTAGTTAGGCTTCAGTAGATTTCCAAGAAGAAATCATAACTAATGAATCCTAATGAAGAGCATTCCCATTAGTAGAGTGGAATTTTATACCGAAGATTCACATCCCGAATGTCCAAGAACGTAAAGATATTCTGGATTACAATCAAGCATCTCTAAGCAACAATTAAATTCAAAGGGTAATGTTAGGGAAACTGGTTAAGCAAACTTCCAAAGAAAAGACACTCTTTTTTTATCATGTTGTTCTGGAAACAATAGGAAAAAAAAAAAATACCACTTTCTCCCTGTTTTTTTTTTTTAATTTTTTTTTTTTTTTAATTTGGAACTATACAGGAACTATACATCTCTGTAAGATGCTCCTTATTCTTGATCACATTATAAATAAATGAAAAAAAAAATGGGAGATTACACATAAAACTGAGTCCTTCTAAAAAAAGGTAGGCCAACTGATTACTGCTGCCCAAAAGACATACGCTTTTCTCCTTAGAGAAGTGCTTCCTTTCTTTTTTCCCTCTTTGACCTAAAAAAAATATATATATATATTTTTAATCCTATAATCTTGGAAAGTTCTTCAGAACATCTTCTAGCTTAAGCAGAGAATCTGTTTGTGTGCCCTTAAGCATGATGGTTGAGCTGAAAACAAACGCACAGCAGCTGAAAAACAGGAGGAAAAAAAAATAAAATCATGGCTGGCCAGCAGGTTTTGAAATGTTTTTCTATATGCACGTATTTCCTCTGCTCCCTCTCAGTGATTTCTGTATCAATGCTTCTATCATCCCGCTGTAGAAACCGTTAGCTCACAGCTGAACGGCCTTTAAATCACTGACTTTCATAACTAACTCTCAAGGTACCTTAGGTTCAGTACAGTTGATCATTTCAACTAGAAACAATTTTCCTCTGGTGAAGGGCCAGGAAGCTGCTTCTGACACACGCAGCTATCTGCGATACCTAAAATGTAATACTTGTAAAAAACAGAGATATCAAACTCCCTAATCATATTGTGTTTTCCTGGCGCAAGATTTCACGCTGTAATACATGAGGAATAGTAAAGCTGTAAAGATTTTAAACAATATATCTTCAGAAAAGGTTAGCAGCATATTATGCTGTAAACAGGTTTTTTCTTGTTTCAGTTCTCAGCTTACTCCTCTTTATAGGTGCTAACCTACTTTAAAAATACGGTATGTAATAGAAATATTTTTTATTCTTTTTGAATAAAGACATAAACAATTATTCCTGTAGTCATTTCACCCTGGTCCCTTTTATATATTAAACTGCTTATCTTTGAACAAGTTTTTTTAGAAAAAAATATACTTCCATACTATTATGTCATTCCAAGAGTGGCTGAAAATGACTTCGATTACTGTAAAGCATTAGATGACTGCAAAGCATCAATATTAAGGTCAGTCTGCCAGCATGACGCTGGCAAAAAGAGTAAGCCAGGGAATCTCCACTGTGCAGCAATTAACAGAGAAACTCCAAAAATATTCAGTAGTTTCTATTTTTTCTAGTAAATAACGCAAGTCATAAGGCTGAATACATTTTCATACGTATAAGCTGCAGACAGAGTGTGGAGCTACAGTTAAATTCACCAGCGTAGAAGTATCTGGGCTGAAATTTAGCATTTCTGTCCTTTAGAAATTACTTTTCTGTGAATGTGACCTCATGGAAGTTCCACATCCTTGAAGGACACATCCTTCAACGTCCTCCCCTTCTGTGGGAAATCGAAGCATGTCATCCTCTGATACAACGCTGTTAAACTTCATCTCATAAAAAGTTGAAACAAAAAAAATCTCATCGAAAAGTTTTACAACTGTGGAAATTTGTGCGTGAAGAACGAGAAAGCAGTAAGTGTTCTAGGCTTTTTTTTAACCTTACATGTAGAATATAGGATCAATCAAGAAGAAGGATCCAGAAGGACACAGAGAATGAAATACTCCCTGTTGGATATCACTGACAGCAGACAGGAGTAAAATGAAAGGCATCTGGGCTGTTGGCATTATCACAATTGTTGAGTTTCTATGGCAGTCAGTATTTTGTACGGCTTTGAAGTCAAACCTGCTACTAGAGTTTCAAAGCACAATACCACACTCCAACCTCCAAACCCTTTCTTTTGGATGTCAGTGTCTAATTAAGATGTTCTTGAAGCAAACAACCCACTTTCCACATGTAGAACTATGGGAAGTTAATCTTGTGTGTGGCCTCAGCTGTCATAAGAAATATACAGTGAGGTGAATCTTCTAGTCCATCTCACTTTCAGGTCAGAAAAGTATTATCACTTCACCACAAAATAATTGTTTCACTTTATATTAAAATAAAAAAAAAGGGGGGGGGGGGGGCTCCAATCAGAACTGTGATGATGTTATAAGCTGCCAAAATATCAAGTGCTAATGCTTTGATAAAATACATTCAGGGGAGAAGGGGCAGGCAAAAAATAAGACCAAACTAAGTACTAATGTGATGAGAAGTATGTTTTGTTCTACATCAAGTGTTCCAAACAAAGCTAAACAGTTTGTGATGGATAAAGCCAAATCAAGGAGTGCTCCAAAAACCCTATTTTCATTTATTTTACTCACGGTGAGCCTAATCCAAATATTTCTGAAATGGGTCACAATATCTTGAGCATGCTCCCAAAGGGCATGATTCTTTACGACCTTAACATCATAAGACATCGTAAAGGAGGAGCTTTATTTCAATAAGCGAGAATTTAAGAGGCAGCAAAGAACCCATGATATCAAGGGGTGCAAGGGACAATGGAGGAAGGAAAAGAATTAGGAGGAATACAGTACTACAGACAGTAAAAGAAAACCCACAACTGAGTGATTGTCCTATTTTCTTGTAATCTAGATTGTTCTTGTAGTGGGAGAAAATCAGTTTTGTCATGGTTTGGGCCGGGTTGGCCAAGGACAAGACAACAGATGCTCTCCCACACATCTTGTTCTAAGGAGAGGAAGAAGAGAGATAAGGAGATTTGGGAGTTTAGAAAAAAACTAAACTACTTTAGTGAAATATTAACAAGAAAATAAAATAAAAAGGAAATAATGGAATAGATACAATATACACAAATATACACAAAACCGTATCAAGCTCCCAGGGAGATGTCACTGGCAGGCACTGGGAAAATTCCAGACTGGACTCCGTGACAAATGGGAACTGGAGCACACTGACCGGGATCAAAAGACAGATGAGCTGATGGGTTCCTCCTCAGACATCAGTCATTGAAGAAAGAGAGGCACTGAAGAAGCAGTCCATGGGAGAAGAGTCCACTGTAGAAGGCCCGAAGAAGAAGACCCCCTGCAAAAGAGTCCTTGGAGAGGAGCCAACCTGACCCCCTTGATCCCTCAGCTTTTCTGCTGAGCAAGGCAGATGGGATGGAACACCCGATTGGTCAGTTTGGGTCACCTGACCTGTCCCTAGGTGTGACCCTTCTACAGGGTAAACAACCGAATCATAGACTGTGTTGGGTTGGAAGGGACCTCTAAAGGCCATCTAGTCCCACCCCCCTGCAGTGAGCAGGGACATCTTCAACTAGATCAGGTTGCTCAGAGCCTCACCCAGCCTGGCCTTGGATGTCTCCAGGGATGGGGCCTCCACCCCCTCTCTGGGCAACCTGGGCCAGTGTCTCACCACCCCAGTGTAAAGAACTTCTTCCTCATGTCTGATCTAAACCCACCCTGCTCTAGTTTAAACCATTGCCCCTCGTCCTATCGCTACATGCCCTTGCAAACAGCCCCTCCCCAGCTTTCCTGTAGGCCCCTTCAGGTACTGGAAGGGGCTGGAAGGTCTCCCCGGAGCCTTCTCTTCTCCAGGCTGAACCCCCCCAGCTCTCTCAGCCTGTCCTCACAGCAGAGGGGCTCCAGCCCTCCCAGCATCTCCGTGGCCCTCCCCTGGACCCCCTCCAACAGGTCCACGTCCTTGTGCTGAGGGCTCCAGAGCTGGACACAGCACTCCAGGTGGGGTCTCACCAGAGCAGAGCAGAGGGGCAGAATCACCTCTCTGGATCTGCTGGCCACGGTTCTTTTGATGCAGCCCAGGATGCCATTGGCCTTCTGGGCTGCAAGTGCACATTGCCGGCTCATGTCCAGCTTTTCATCCACCAGCACCCCCAAGTCCTTTCCGCAGGGCTGCCCTCTATCACATCATCCCCCAGCCTGTACTGATAACGAGGACTGTTATCAGCTGACCCTGGTTGCCACAGCAACAAATCTAAGCAGGACCCTCTCTCACTGGACACAAAGTTGCTCCACCCCAAACCAGGACAAGTTTCCAATAAAAAATTATATAATTTATAATTATTTTTATTAAATTAAATAGAAAGGTACTTAATTGATCATTTTTCTTAAAGAAATAGAGCATTTTTCTAAAAAAAGGCCTCAATCAGTAACAGAATTTTGTTTTGGTAATTAAATTAAGTAGATTACGTCTGCTCTGGGTCTGAATGCCTCACGTTTGTAATGAAGAGAGGGTTGTAAAATGGACTCAGTGAGATTCCTTTGTCTTTCTTGTCACAGCAGAGGAACAGGAAGACAGAAAAGTATAGATGACATATAGGATATATATGAAAGTAGAAAAGGGGAAAAAATATTTCAGTAAGAATGAGGAAAACTAAACGATTTAGACCAAAGACATTCAGTGATAATAAACACCGAATGTTTGAAGAACTGCTATGAGAAAAATGGAATAAGAGCAGTGGCTACTGCTCCACGACTGCCAGGACACGAGAAAAACAAAACAGTTCCTTCAATTTTTTGTTGTTTTTGAGCTCTATTAGGAGCCGCTAGCACTATGAAATGTCAAGGTTCACACGTTGCCTAAGGTGCTTTGGAATATCACAGACACAGACTAACTGCCTTCTAGGGGAAGCATGGACTGCATTTTGTTTATTTATTTTTTGTTTTGCAACCGAGAGAAGTTCACCGGCCTTCCCAATCACAAGAGGAGGGATAACAGCGCATCTAAATGGTGAGCTTGGAGAAAGAGCGAATCAAGACTAACAGCCACAGGAGAGTGGCCCAGATAAAAGTTCTCACGTAGCTTAGAACAAGTTCAAAAATACTTTTCACGTGTGTAATCATTCTAATTAATTATATTTCTGAAATCTAAAAAGTTAAATAAAGCTAGAATATGTAACATTATATTCAGAAAGGTGTTTTTATTCAGAATCTTTTAGCTTCTGGAATAATGTACATGACCTTTCAGTATTATTTATTTAAATATTTTGTAACGTCCTTCTCAAAACAAAGGGACAATGACATGGGGAGTAGGTAATTTTTTTTTCAAGAAAAGTAAGCCAAAATTTTCTCTGTTTCTACTACTGTGGTTAAAAATATATAAAAAAACCCCCACACTTAATGAATGCCTTTAAACGTATTTTTAAAAGAACGCTTTTAGTGTGGAAGATGCTCATTAGCGCTCACTCTGGAGCAGCCTTCTTGCATCGGATAGCAATGTCTGACAAGACCATTTGACAGCGATCCCCTTATACTTGTTGAAAATTCTGGTAATTCTGAAGGATTTAGTTAAAACAGCTGTTCTGCACTAACACATCTGAGTCTGCTAACCATTTCAATTTTTAATCCTCACCTGCAAATAATAAAATTGACAAATTGCTTGACTTTTGAACATGGATTTCTGTCAATCATTGAAAATAAACCCTCTCTTCGCAGCGTAAAATGCCTGTGCAATTTTGGAGATATCATCCATTTACTTTCAGAAAACGTTAGTTTCATATTCTCTTAGTGGAGGGGAAAGAGGAAGAGAGTTTCAGTGGCTCTCAGTTTATATAGGATAGCAAAGAAAACATAAATTTTGACACTTCTGTTCTAATGACCGTTCATTTATTCTACTAGACATGCATTTCTAAAAAAGCACCTCTAAGCTATAGATAAAATTAATTCAATAACAGACATTCACCCACTGGCTCAGCTGCACACCCTCAAGCTCCAAAACTTCCTTTCTCCCATCTGTTAACATGACTGGATAGAAATGGGTGATTAAATGATCATGCATAAAATTATCCCAAAAGCAAGAATTTGCAACACACTCAAAAAAAAAGGCTGCCTGTACACCCTCAGGGTAGGAGTTTCTTCAGTCTAAATTTGGCTTAATCTGGACTATATGTTGGAAGATCAAATACAGTCATTTGAAACCCCCTCGACTGGTTTCACTAAATCATATTTGAGAAAACAGTCTGTTATCAAAATATTCTTCATTTTTTTCCCCCCATCTAACCTAAAAGTAATAGAGTAAGAGAAGCTCAGAGTATAATCTGTTCAGAAAACACAGATTTATTCTTCCTCAGACATCACCGTTAGGTTTCACATGAATATTTCATCTAGCCTTGTTTCATTCAAGCCACAAGAACCTTAATTTCTTGGCTTTATTTTCTTGATAGTTTCACAGCGGCACAACTATTATAAGATGAACGGAAAAATGGAGCTACCCACCTTACTTAGCTACTCTTCCAGATGTAACTTGCCAGCTAGGATAGTTTTATGAGAAGAGATATAGGGTTTGACCTTTGTCAGACTGAGAAAGGCATAAAAAATGTTTCTCCAGTCTGGTGTATCAATGTTTTAACCAATACATTAATTTTTAAGACTGGATGTTAACAGAAAAGAATCCTGTATGCTCAATTCAACTGAGATTACTTCTTAATACCCATCTTCAGGGTAATTGTTCCAAATGGATGGAAATATTGCTCTTCAGTCTCAAGTCAAACCAATTTATATTATTGACAAGCTTTAATTTATTACTTGTTCAGCTGGTCTGTTCTTTTACCTGAATTTTCTTTGTTCCCAAACTATCCTTTTTTCTCCAGTACGCCACAGACAGAAATTACTCAGAGTTGAAACACATAGCTTAATTTACAGAAATCATACTTGGCTACAAAATAAACATTTTCCAGATTCCCTTTATTTTTACAAGTGAGGGAGACTTTATTAAGGTGACCTGATCTGCAGTTCTACAGATTACTGCTAGCATTTTTTAACAGCTATATTAACCATTTAAACGAAATACCGTTAGCAATTAGCAGCAGTTCTTAATATCATGATTTACTTTTGTTGAACTGTGATCAACAACTTTACCAAATCCAACCAAAAATAACAGTTCTGCTGACTCGTCGTATAATACTGTTATCAGCTCTTCTATGTCACCTCCTAACTCCTCAGTCTTCTGTATTATCACATCATCATTAGCTCAAAAAGCTAATCAGAAGCAGCTTTTGAAGTCTGTAAAGTCAGACATAAGCATAGGGTGAAATTAAAGGGTGAGGTAAACTTTCCCCTGGTAAAATTGAAAGTGCAATTAGGAATAAAATCCATCACGTGATGCCTGAGATATGCAGGTGGAACGGTTATCCAAGTAATCATATTCTAATCTGAATTCCAAACCACACCAGAATAGCATGTTTGAACCACCGCGTACAAACACAAAGAGCAAATAAACCACGCAACACTTTCGGCAGGTTAAGAAACCTTGCATCAATTAACTTCAAACAAAGCTCTCTAAAGGCACGATACAACATTTCGCTTAAGAATGACATGATGTGAGCTGTCTGGTTTAGTCTCTGAGCAAGCTGGAATTCAGACTATTCAGGCAATCTATCAGAGCCCTGGTCGAGCCCCGCTTGACCCCCAAGTTGGGCAACAATAAATCCATTGTGGTTTGGGCCAGACTGGTCACTGCAGTGAACAACAGATGTTCTCCTCCACCTCTCTCCAAGGAGAGGAGACAGAGTGTCTTACGAGTTTAGAAAAAACTTAAACTACATCAATGAAATATTAATAAAATAAAAAGAAAATAATGAATTATATACAAAACCAGGATCAAGCTCCCAGGATGACATCACCAACAGGCGCTGAGAAAGTCCTAGACTGGACTCAGCAACAGATGGGAACTGGATTCTGGATCTGGAGTCAGGAATGCGCAGATCGGAGTCAAAAGCAGACGAACAGACGGAGTCGCCCTTAGACACCGGCCATTGAAGAAGAGTTGACCCTTTGATCCCTCAGCTTTTATACTGAGCACGAGGAAGATGGGATGGAATACCCTGTTGGTCAGTTTGGGGTCACCTGTGCTGTCCCTAATTAGATTTTATATTACACGAGATATGAATTAATTTATTCCTGTTATTGCCACTATTTTTACATGCCACTGGCAAATGTTAATGTAATGACATAAGTAACCGTAGGTGCTTTGTATCCATATCACTGGAATTGCATTTCTTCTCTGGGTTTGAGTGCTATACTTTCTCTGAGAATTTATTTCTCTGCCCCAAAAGGCTTAATCACTTTGAAATTATCCAACCTTTGCCTTTTATTTATTACCTTAACCTTTAAAAAAAAAACCCAAAAACCAAAACCAAACAACAAAACAAAAAATCAAATTCCGAGCAGGACTGAGGCTTTAAAAAAAGTACAATACCAAAATGCCAGCTGACGGTCCAGGAGTTAACTTTGTCTCCCACAAGGATTTCTTTAACTCAACCGCTACGCTAGAGACAAGATATCAGCCTACATATGCAAATATACTTGTGTCTTACGTATATTCACGGGCCTCGATTCTCTTTCCACATGAAATTCAGATCAAACCTGTGAACCTATCTCTATCTCTAGCTTATCTTTACACTCCCATATCCTCCTAGGTCTAATTCTGCAGTTCTATTTTTCCTTATATTTGTAAATGTTTTACATATATGTGTACGTGCACACATATATGTATATATGTTTGGGGGTGTGTGTATTTTTGCGTATGTATTTGTGCTTTTGTGTGTGTGCATCTACTCCTACTTTTGCTCTCAAGCATATCCTTCCCTATTTCAAATGCTGACAGTAGTTTAGGATCGATACGGATAAGAAATGGGGCATTAATCACCCATATAAACTTCTGAATACATAGGAAGCATTAGGAGGGCAGAATTTTCTGATTAAATACAGAGATATGGGAAAAAACGCGTAAATGCTGAGATGTTTTCACAAATATTACTTTTGGTGAATTTTCATTAGGCTATTCTCCTATTTCCAGTCAGGGTACCTCATGGGCTAATTACAGTTCTCATATTTATTCTGCTAAATGAGGCCAGGCAATTCTGGAGGTTCAGTCTCTAGCCAGGGCTTGGGCCTCAGCTCTGCAGCAGGAAGATTGAAAATCTTAATTCTCTCAGACTTAGCTGGATCTCTTGCGGCCAGCATAAACTAAAGATTTATTCATGCTATGAACTAAGAGCATTAAATTCTTCTCTCTGCAGCAGAGAGAGTTGGAAAGCCTAAAAATCACAGCTTAAGTCAGAGGGAAGACTCTGATATCTCTGACTCCCTGTGAAAGGGGTCAGGAAAAAAATGTTTAAAAAGGTCTCAGAGAATGGAAACGCCCCGACTCCACCAGCTCAGTTTGTATTTTAAAGTTTTTCTTTGGAGTCAGCTGGGTAGGAAAAGTCCCTTAAGGAATTAAAGCTGAAATTCTAGATATTCTCTTAGTTTTGGGAGTTAGGATTTCACTGCAATCAAATTACAATATTGATTTGTATTTAAGTAGTAACAAACCTTTACATTCCAAGAATTCAACATATATGACAATGGGCAGCATTCAGATTTGAGCAGTATGTAAAATAGGAATAGAATTACAATTCCTTTTTAACATTTAAAAAAGAAGGAAAAAACTAATAAAAACCAATCAGGTTTACCTCATAAAAAGTACCAACACTCGAAGTCTTTACTTGCTGAAGATTTTTGATATTTTTTTTTCTAATGTGAAAACGTCCCCAAATACTGAAACAGCATTTTTCCACTGAAAAAATAATTTTGACTGAAAAGTAAAGATAAGTTCTAGGACTTCTGACAGTAAGACAAATACTACTCAATATGACAAAAGTAGTTCTGCTGTAGCACAATGAAAGATGATTGTGAAAGAGGAAATGTATGCAAGCCATAAGCAAAAGCTTCCTGATACTTGTATACATTATTCATAGCACTGATAGGAGCATTCAATCTAGCCTCGCTTTTTGTATGACTCAGGGTATCGACTTTCCACCAGTTATCTCATTATTGATCCAAATAACTTTTGTTTGGCTGAAATGCATCTCTGAAAAGCCAGAGAACCATCTACCCTCGTTAACAAAAGAGAGAAAAATCTTCATTTCCTTTTGTTGTTTCTCCAATGACTAATCTCCCCCACTGTTAAAATTTATGCCTAATTTATACTTCACATTTAGGAGACTGCCTCTGTAGTGTACAGCATTTTTCCCTAATAAAAAGCATTCATTATCAAGTGACCTCTTAGCTTTGTTCTAATAAAACAATCAGATGTAGGTCTTTAAGAGCAAAATTTTATCACTCGTTGAGACATACTTACAAAGGCATTGAAAAGCCAAAAACCCCCAGCACTTGTCCATGATAAGATATTTTCAAAGGTCAAAACCAGTGAGTGAACACCACAACCATCACATTTCCACTTGTCTCACTTTTTTGTATATACATCATTTTGATTTCCTCCAATCCCATTTCTCAAAATTTATATCTTCTTGTAGGAGGCACCTCAACCTGCGAATTAGATTATTAGGTATATTTAGGTGTCTACATATTATGAATCATGTACCATTCCAAAGAATTTTGCAGCAATTATCTATGAGAATTGACTCTTAAGAATGCCATTTGAGGTCACATATTTTATTCAGCAGCAAAGCTGATCTAAGGTATTAACAACCTCTCATCTCCAAAATACTTGCTTCCGCTTCTCAGTTATGGCTCTGCTGTAAACAGATCACTAATATAAAAAGTGGGGGTTTTTAAAGTTAATTACTTCAAGGTTTTTCCTAATATTAATCTTTTCTTCACCCGCTACTGTAGTTATTAGCTGCAAAGAAAACTCCAGGGTAATAAATGGAATCCAAATAGACGTGTCATTTTGAATAATCCCTTTGTTATTTTATGGTTACTTCTGTGTTTTGTAAAACGCCGGTGACATTGGTAACAGGGCATACCTTCACAGGTGATATTCTGCTAAGATACCATGTCTGTGAAGAGTTCCCTTCTGGCCTGGCATTGATTCCCCAAATCCTTCGCAACCAAGCCAATATCTTAATACAGTAAAAAATTAGTATTTGAACAGGCAGTATAGGGAATGCTTCTTCAGACTTTTTTGGATTATTTCCTAGAAATTAAAAAAGTAGATAAAACATGAATCTGGGGACAAATATGTACCCAAAACAGCTCTTTTCTTATTCCAGATAATACATAAACTTCTGTAATCTTGTTTAAAAACGCACTGCATGACAAATCCGTACTTAATACACCTCTGGTAAAGACTTTATATGACGCTGAGGATTAATTTAGCCTAGTGTTACTGCTTTATTTGTAAATTACCTGTAGGTAATTATGAATATAAATGCAGGCTTAAGAGAAACAGGCAGCAAAGATCAATGATTTTAGAGGATTCTTTCAAAATATTTCATTTACTGCAAGAAGAAAAAGACAACCCTGGGAAAGACGAGACTTTCCAAAAGTGCAAATCATGAGGTTGAGTGCTAAGATAGATAACAAGTGGCAGAGTAGCCAAGAGGTTAAATCATCTAATGAAAGTTTCTGATTAGATTAACTTGGTTTCTATGTAAATTCGTTCATATGCAAACTAAAACTTCTGCATATTCTGTGCAACTAATGCTATATTCTGTACAGAGGACATGCCAATTTTAAAATTAGGGTTGCTCAAGTGCATTTTGCCTCAAGATAATCCCACACACATAAAAATCAAGAAAACAGTCATTTACACCTCTGCCATTCTTGGTCCTTCCCTGCCTCACTGTTCAAAATATTCAGCCATGGCAGTCCCATAATTCTTTTTCAGATCTTGGATGTAATCCTAGTACTCATCGCTTACAGTCATGATCAAACGTAATATTTCATATCCCACCTAGATTAAGAATGATTTTCTGCTAATTCAATAATTCTACATAGCACAGCGTGAAGCCAAATTACTCATTTGAAGGCAGTCCTTGGAGAACTTGGCGCAGTACCAGTAAATACTTTACCAATGGAGAATTTGCTAAAGAGCAGGGGAGTTAGTTAATGAGTGAATTTGTCACGGTATTTGATGTAATAAGAGACATCGAAATGAGATTGGCATGATGTTAATATTCTCCTTAACCAGAAATTTTCTGTTTAGCAATTTATTACACTGACAGATATTATACCTAAGCAATTTTCATAACAAATCAATTATGTGGGAATTGTATGGGAGAAGGTTAGGTTTGGTTTGGTTTGATTTTTTCCTCCTCCGATAGGTTGTTCTCCTCTGCCTGTCTTTTCTTTGCTGGTTTTCTCTGCTTTCTTTTTCTGGGTATCCTTAAAATGAGCCCCTTGTTTTCCATCTTTTGTTCCCTATTCCACTGCTGAAACTGGAATGATTATTTCGAATCTAAATATTAATTTAGTGATCTTGGTCTTACCTTGGTCTGCGTTCCTTAGCCACCATCTAATCAAAAGCGGAGCCAGGTAATTCTGGAGTTTGCAGTTACCTGTTTGGATCAGGCAGTACTATATAATCCATCCAAATCATCAGCACAGGGACAATTTCTCAACTGACTTGGCACCTCAGGTGACCTGTGCTGCTCTCCCTGAACCGCGCTCATGGACAGAAACTAGTTCACAAAAGTGAGATACTATGAAGCTCTTCATATATTATACTATCGTAACAATTTTTTTTTTAAAAATCCTTCATTCTGACTATAGTTTAATGCAAAATGGAATCGGTGAATTGGTTAGTTTTTTTAGTGACATTAGTTGTTAACACAGATTAAAGACCTTATGGAAACAGGCTATTACTGAACAGACACCCCTGTCCCAAGGGTAGCAGAGCACGTTTGATTAATCCCAGTGTGTTTTAGAAAGCACGAATTGCCCAATTATATGTGATGCCTCAACCACAGAGCATTTCTACAGTCATTGCTTAATTAAGGAGAGCACTTCCACGTTCAATGCGAGAGAGCATGAAAGATTTATTTGTGGGGATCTGATCACGCTTGGAGTTAATGCTGACTCAGCTGAAGGATTTACAGCCTAGAACCTTTAGTGAAACTTCCAGGTGTCTGTGCTTCCTACCACCATAAACCACGGTACTCATCCCCACGCCCTGGGGGAGCTCACGTGCAAAGTCAAAATTAATAAACAATGTTCCAAAAGTAAAGAGACATTTTCCTTGCAGTTTTTATTACTCAGCTCCCTGTTGCCAAGACCTGTGTGTTGCGTGGAATGGGGCAAAGTGGTTTTGGCAGAAGATAAACCCCCTCGCGTTCTAACACTCCTCACCGAGGTGGGAGGCTCGGTGCAGCTGGGTTTAAATTCTGAGCGATGCCCAATTCAGCACTATCAGTCCAATCGCGTTTAATATGTATTAAACTATTACGATTTGGATACACTAATAGTGGATGGCGCCTTCAGTCTAGTCGTGCTCATGAACCAGCACGGCCACTCTCGAGTCTTGGTCGTGTTCAATGAGGAACCCAAACGACCAGCTACTTAAACAGTGCAGTTTATTTAAACAACAGATCTATCGGTTCTTAGGATTGCCGGGGATAAATACACTGTCTGCAAAGCACGTGCAAATGAAAGTGGTGTTACATATATCAAGCGCGCGACAAAGTTATAAACGATATAGCCTGGCTATAAATGTAGGAGAGAGATTCTCTAGAGAAATTTCTAAGCTTCCCGAGAAAGCACTCGGTATAATCTAAGTCTTACCCAAAGGCGTCCCTACAGGGGGGAAGAAAGGCTCAGCCCGTCGGCTGCTCCCGGAGGTCAGTGATGGGTTTCTTCTCAACTAGTTCGCGATGGTGTCTTCACCGATATCCCCTCTCTCTCGGGCTATTTTTAGACTATTTTTTACCTTCAAGGTGGAGTTTGAGTGACTTTAGTCATAAATACTTTAATTATGATTGGTGTAAAATTCTCTCGCTTCACATTTAAAGGTATAGTTTACGAAAATATTCAGGGCGCAGACTCAGGGAGGAGTGGTCGCACCTTGGAGGTGGGTAGCCTTTGGGACGGAGGTGTGTTTTGGTATTATAATGACGTTATAATGAGCAAAGTTCGCACAAAGGACAGCATTTCATCAAAATTTGACAAAATGTTGGCTCAGGGTGGTAAATGGGCATCTTATTGGTTCTATAGTACCATCTCGTTCCCATATCTGTTGGATTATCACAGGGTTTGGCCGTAGAATTTCCATCCCACTCCCTTCCCCGTGTTGCTTCGCAAGCAGTATTGCACCGGGAATCGCAGATGTTGAATTCTTCTCACGCCAGCTGCAGCTGCTCTGTACCTCAGAAGCCTCTTGATTTTATACTTTTCCTTAATGTGTGAACAATGCTGTACTTTTGTATTTTTAGCCAATTTAGTAATTATTCCACACTGTGTCAGGAGCTGATGCAAGACTTCCACTGTGAGCAGCACTGGCACGTTTTTTAAAGTGCAGGCAGACACCGGGATCTCACTTACTACCCCACACGCTCACGCTAACTTACTTTCTCTGGCATTCTCTTAATAAATAGGTAATAGCCAAAAAAGATGGAAGTGATTAGTGACAGCTTAGGAAAATAAATATTGGTTAAGAATTGAGATTCCTCTTCAACACAGTCCCTGTTGCTCTATTACAGCCCATTAAAGCACACTGATTATTCAGGTTGTGGAGTTTTTAAGTTTCTTTTTTCAAGGAGTTTTGGGAAAGGTTATTTTAGATGCCCATGTGAACAGCTTTCTTCAGCGCTGGTCATTTTTCGTAGTGTGTAGGCTGTGGCAGCAGCTTTTAAAATACCCCAACAAATCAGAGCAGTGCCAAGATAAATTGATACCAGTAGAAACAATTCCCTGCAAATACATGGAAGAAACAAACCCCACTCTTTGAATATTCCCGCTGCAATAGAAGGCAAGACTGTGCTGCATCTCGGAAGTGAGAGTGATGAGCATTCATTCAGAATACTCAGTGATACTGTGAATGCTTGGTCAGTGTTGATCCTTTTGAAAACCACAAAAAATTAGGCTAAGGTTAATTTTTAAAGACCAGAGCGGCAAACAGCAGAGAAAATATATGTGGCAATACCTTCAACTGGTGATGTTTTGGGATTAGGAGCCTGTGTACTGTACCATACCAGCGACTTTGAAGGTAAGTCAAATGAATGATGCAATAATATTTTAACTTCAATTTCCCCTCGCATTTTCCCGCAGCCAGAACATCATCATGCAAGCAGTATGGTTGGCAAGGGCAGCTGAGACACTTCCTGAAAAGCATTATGAAATGTAGATGCATCTTCAGTGTGATGACACTACATGAGGCCAGGCTCTTTTCAGTGGTGCCCGGGGACAGGACAAGAGGTAACGGGCACAAACTTGAGCATAGGAAGTTCCACCTAAACATGAGGAGGAACTTCTTTGCTGTGAGGGTGGCAGAGCCCTGGCACAGGCTGCCCAGAGAGGTGGGGGAGTCTCCGTCTCTGGAGACATTCCAAACCCGCCTGGACGCGTTCCTGTGCCACCTGCTCTGGGTGACCCTGCTCTGGCAGGGGGTTGGACTAGATGATCTCCAGAGGTCCCTTCCCACCCTATGATTCTATGATTCTATGATTTATTCTTCCATGATATTTGTACAAAAAGGGTTAAAAAATAAAAGAAATTAAGTCAAAGCAATATCCTTTTCCTAAACTAAGTTTTATATTACAATACAAGTTTTGGTATATTTAGAAGCAGCCACAATTAAATTGCCATAGTCCATGTCAGCCAGACACAAGCCAGCTCCAGTCCAAAAGCCGTAGAACTACAAAAAAATACACCTCAAACCACGATGAAAAGCAGGGTGTATTAACCTAATTAAGATCGGTATGCAAGCATGCATATTCGAGTTTCCAAAGAGATTGTATCTGTTCAAAGTAATTCCAATTTTTTTCTATTCATCTGAGGACAATGCCCATGATAAATGGGGCTCTCCTGAAACTTAAATACTTTATGAAGCACAGCAAGAACAATATGAGCTACATAGTGTAGTGTACCATGTTACACATTTTTTTCCATTAACTTTTTTCCAGACTCTAAGTTCTCAATGAATGGGAGCATCTCAGACATTACCTTGTACCTTGTCAAACATCTGCATGTTTCTTCTTCCTGAGCCATTTTGATCTCAACACTATTCACAAAAATTAAGTCACGCGGTCATAATTAATTTGTAACAAGACTGAGCTCAATAAAATGTGCAAAAATGAAAAGTAGAACACAAAGGATTATTTTTTTTTTAATTTTGGTTATTTATGCGTAGTCATATCAGCATATGCTGAACCTATAGTCTCTTTACACTGTCGAGCTTTATTTTAAAGCTCATTTATACAGATCAAGGTATGTGATTGTGATTCTCCATGATGATGTGTCTTATCTGCACACAATGCTGCTGATATTTTAGAATTAGCTATATAACATGGTGGATTTCTTTTTTATTGGGGCTGTGTGTGTGTGTCGTTTCTTTCTACATATATATCTGTTTCTCTATGAAAAAGAAGAATTTCAGGAAATCAGAAGCCAACTTTCCACATGCACATACACCCACGTATATTGTACTCACAAATATCAGTCAGTGAGTTCTGCTGCTGTTGGACGGCACGTAGACCGCGGGAGGTGGGAGCCCTTGTCCTCTCCCCACCTCTCACCCCTGAATGGGAGCTGAGGGCTGAGACACAGAGACCCGCTGCTGGTGCCTCACACGTGACCTGCAGGCAAGGAAAAACACTGCGCGAAAAACACTGTAGGTGACTTTGTGCAGTTGTGATCGGGGGCACTTGAGGTTATCCAGAGGTGTAAATCTCTTTTTACATCATTTGCCATTATATAGTTACTTCAGAATGTGTGACAGATACTCAGGACACATATTCACATCCTCTTAACTCCCAAGCCCAAATATTAATATCAAGACCCATCAAGAACACAAAACATAAAGGTGAAATCAGAAACTCGGTATAACACATCTTTATGGACCTGGGGGTGGTGGTGGACAGCCGGCTGAACATGAGCCAGCAGTGTGCCCAGGTGGCCAAGAAGGCCACCAGCATCCTGGCCTGTATCAGGAATAGTGTGGTGAGCCGGACTAGGGAAGTGATCATCCCCCTGGACTCGGCACTGGTGAGGCCCCACCTCGAGTACTGCCTTCAGTTTTGGGCCCCTCACTACAAGAAGGACATTGAGGTGTTGGAGCGTGTCCAGAGAAGGGCTACAAAGCTGGTGAGGGGTCTGGAGGACAAACCTTATGAGGAACGACTGAGGGAACTGGGGTTGTTCAGCCTGGAGAAGAGGAGGCTGAGGGGAGACCTTCTCACCCTCTACAATTACCTGAAAGGAGGGTGTAGAGAGATGGGGGCTGACCTCTTCTCCCTGGGGACAAGTGACAGGACAAGAGGAAACGGGTTCAAGTTATGTCAGGGGAGGTTTAGATTGGATATTAGGAAACATTTTTTCACGGAAAGGGTTATTAAACATTGGAATAGGCTGCCCAGGGAGGTGGTGGATTCACCATCCCTGGAGGTGTTTAACAAAAGGGTAGATGTGGTACTTAGGGACATGGTTTAGAAGTGGTTTTTGTCAGGGTGGGTTAATGGTTGGACTTGATGATCTTGAAGGTCCCTTCCAACCTCAGCAATTCTATGATTCTATGATCTTATTCTCGTGTTCATCTGTGTCTGCCACCAGAGGCACACACACAAAATCCAGAAGTGGATTAACCTGTCACCAGATATTAATTCCCAAGTGTAACTTCTTTGAGCCCTGACACATGCAGGTTTCTGTCTCTTCTACAGCGCTATTAATAGATGACACATAATTCCGGAAACCTCCTGTTTTCTGGACAGGAGTTTAATGTCTTAATAAATGATAGGTTGGGCAGATTTCAGACACATAAGGCAGAGACGGACATAGACTACTATTTGCAAGTACAGTTTGGGAGCATATAAAAATATATTTGAATCCTTTATATACTTAGAAACAGAAAAAGAAATTTTTTTTTCCCGGTTAGAGTATTCAGCTTGTTAGGGAGCTACATCAGGAAGTGTTAGTCTTAATTTCTAGATCCTCTCAGCCCAAGCAAGTTAAAACCTCTCTCTTTTCAACTTTCTATCACATCAGTTAGCCCTGGCCTCACATTCTTGATAGTGGTAGTCAGCAGTTTTTCTGCTGAGGCTGAAATAATATTCAGATAGAAAATACTTATTCATGTGAACAGAAAAATCTACAAAGGAGAGAACTGATTCGGGCATCGGAGAAGATAAGAGTGCCTTGAGAAGACAGACTGTGAAATTCTGAACGAAGAAATACACTTGTTCAGTGTGGTTGTGATAAAGAATGCCTGGGTAGAGTACAGAAAAAACCCAGTACAGAAAGACAACAACCCTCTCGCGATGATGGGAAAAGTCATCAAACCTCCTTACTAGGTAGAACTTATACTTTTGAAAGACAGGTCTGAACAACAGCGCTGAAACCAGAATTGACGCCATTGGAGAGCTCCGACTGGAAGATCCAAACATGGCCTGCACAGTTCAGTAAGCAGATAAAAATACCGCTGGGTTATAGGACAATTATACATTGTTTGGGTTGTCAGTCCTTTGTGAATAACACTGACTTGCGCATCTTCTTGGTACATATATGGTCTCTTACATTCAGAGGGAAGGGGGTGTTAATTTTTTACAGCTTCATCTAAATATAGATGCAAGCTTAGCTGCATCAAATTTAATATCTGTCAAAGAAGAATGAGTCAACTTTGGAAATGACATGAACCACTGTGCTAGTGGTGAAGCAAGAAGACACATTGCTTGTAAGGAAGAGAATTGCATCAGAATGCCCATAAAACCAAGAAACATGCTGAGAAATTTGTGGTGGTCAGGTACGAGCCAGTTTGTATTTTTAACATACTAAAGTCCCTCTTGGAGACTAGCTTTTTTCTTCTGTTTTGCTCACTGTACTACA
The DNA here is from genome assembly GCA_008658365.1 of Alca torda. Lineage (NCBI taxonomy): Eukaryota > Metazoa > Chordata > Aves > Charadriiformes > Alcidae > Alca > Alca torda. The sequence continues at coordinate 80,379,776 of CM018079.1, read as the reverse complement.
AGTGCTGTTTTCAAGAGCTGTTGTACTGGAGAGAGTTCAAAATAGACATTTACAACCATTAACTGTGTGTCCTTTGGATGACAGAGAACTTGCGTGAACCCTTAATTGTATTGAATAACTATAAAACTTTGAAGAGAACTCCGAACCACTCATGGGAAACGACAGCTTTCAGCAAAGTATCAGTAGACTTCATTTGTTTCTGGCCCACAGAGACGTTCACCTTAAGGCACTGCCTCAGGCTTTTGGATTTCTTAAGCCTACCTCCGTGAGATTATTTACACTGCTTTTTACTTCCCACCAAATAAACCTTCCTTAACAATATTTCAGAACCCTAGTGCAGTTCCCTGTGTTCTAAATTCAGTAAATACCTTTCTAGAAAGAAAATTTATAGACAAAATAACTTTAGTAGCCCACCTTCAAAAAACATTGAGAGAGAATAAAAAAATAAGGTAAGTGATCAGTTATGTTTCTACAAATCTATTTACAAACAAAAACAAAGTATGTTCTGGGTAGAATAAAGGCATTGGTCTACTCTACAAAGCGCTGCTGATGGGGATAATTAACTTAGCACAGGCTTTTGCTGGTGTGATGTGGTTTTTACAAATTCTGTAAGTACAGTTGGTTTTTACTGGGTAATTTTACACAATCATCTCAGAGCTAAAATGTTACGCAAGCAGAAAGAATTTCTTCAGCAAACGCCGTGGTTTCACGCAGGGGCCCTGCCAGTACGGATAAACAGGGAGGTCTGCAGTGGCACACACAGGGATCTGCACATGAAGAACAATTTATTTCAAAGCTACAGGCTTCTAGAAACTGCTACTCAACTCTGAATTCTACAGCAATTTATTTTACACATTAGCTGCTGGTGCTGCAGAACCTCCTCACAGGTGTAATTGGGAACATTCACAATATCAGGCGTTGTTTTCGTTTTCAAGAACGTAGACGCTGAAATTTATGCAACATTCATATGCTGCTCTAAACTCTTCTGTAAAATGGCACTCATTATTTTTTCCATATTTCAAATGCCCGCTATGTATTTGATACTCCCTAGCTGATGCTTTTAAGGTGATATCAGGGGTGAAATTTTTGTTTTCTTAAATTTAGTTATAATAGATAATGTTCTCACAAGCTATTGTGAGTAGGACTAGGGTACAGAAAACTAGGCATGCCCATGGCACAGGGGTTGGAAGTAGGTAATCTTTAAGGGTCCCTTCCAACTCTAACCATTCTACGATTCTATGATAAATCCATTTCTTAGAGAGATTAATGCAGATTACCAGCACCAGCTATAATAAAAAGATGTGTTCAATACTTCTAGTTGTGAAAAAAAGCTAAGAAATGTGACCTGATTATAATCTCAGAAAAGATAACTTCCTTAGTCTGTAGTCAAACTCCAATGGTAGCTCTGAGAAAAGACTGTAAAGTTTAATGTGGAATTAATCTCAAGATTCTCTGGAATTGAAATGACAGAACGAGAACATCACACGTCGTTTAGCTTACCTGGGACAGACGCAACCCAGCCAACACATCCTGCATGAGATCCTGGTCTCTAAATTGAAGAGACATGGATTTGATGGATGGACCACACAGTGGATAAGGAATTGGTTGTGTGGCCGCACTCAAAGAGTTATGGCCAATGGCTCGATGTCCAAGTGGAACGCAGTGATGAGCAGTGTTCCTCAGGGGTCGGTTCTGAGACCGGCGCTGTTTAATGTCTTTGTTGGTGACATGGACAGTGGGATCAAGTGCACCCTCGGCAAGTTTGCCAATGACACCAAGCTGTGTGGCACGGTCGACACGCTGCAGGGAAGCGTGGGAGGGGGCACAGGCTGGAGGGACCTGTCCAGAGGGATCTGGACAGGCTGGAGCAGTGTGCCCATGCGAACCTCATGAAGTTCAACAAGGCCAAGGGCAAGGTCCTGGCACCTGGGTCAAGGCAATCCCAAGCACAAATCCAGGCTGGGCAGAGAATGGCTTGAGGGCAGCCCCGCTCTCGCGGATCTTACAGATTTCTCTGGGTTTGTCGGTCGCTACGCATGTGCCACAGTAATTCTTGAAACTTCTGTATATGTAGCAGTCTGAGCACTGAGTGTAATGCAGGCAGGCACAGAAAAAGTTCTTTTTTTTTTTTTAGCAAATATCATATTTATTATTCCTGAGCTGTCCAATTGCTGTGCATTTAAATTTTATTCTGATCAGGCTGTCAAACATCCACAAGTCTCAGATAAAACAAAGTAAATACACAAGTACACGTACGGATACCAAAACCAAAAGATTTGGTGCCTTTGGTGGATGAGCATTAAGCCTAATGCTTCAAGAAGAGGCCACACACTAAGCAACTGTGCAGCACGCACGTTGTATCAGATACAGTACATTTGTGTTATAATAGTAAAGCAACATCTGGGAAGCTATATGTCTAACAGAATATAGAATCATAGAATTGTCTCGGTTGGAAGGGACCTTTCAGATCATCGAGTCCAACCATCAACCCAACTCTGACAGAAACCATCACTAAACCATATCTCTGAGCCTATCTCTAAGTCTATCCAGCTTTTAAATACCTCCAGGGATGGTGCCTCAACCACTGCCCTGGGCAGCCTGTTCCAGTGCTTAATAACCCTTTCAGTGTAAAAATTTTTCCTAACATCCATTTTTCTGAAGACAGTACTACAAATTCAATCAAAAACTTAAAAGTCCGACTAACAAAGTTATCCCAGAATTCTATGCCACTAATTTTCCCCATCAATTGTGCAACTTTAATGCCTCTGGAATCCTTCAAGTAGAAATACGTTGTTTGTAATTTTAAAATAGTTTCTTTCTTACAAGATTTTCTGTACACTTACAACATTAAATGTCATGCGTATCATTGGAAAGCCATAGACTGGAAATAGATTTTTGAGGAAACTCTACCACACACTAACCTCTTTTTCCTACTTCCAAGGCTAAAATAGAACACAAAAGCCGTCTGAAAATTCTGCACATCAGTCTTGGTTTTCTCTTTTGCCTCTTACAAGATAATTTTTATTGCAAATTACGGATTGTCTTTTAAAGTACATAATGGCCCATTATGTACTACTTCTTTGTCAAATAATGCTATGTAAGTGGAAGACTGAATTTAAACAACAATTTTCTGCAGAAATTATTTTACGAAATAGTAGAAATTGCCATTCGTTTCACTAGGAAGCTGAACTAGAAGAACAATATACGCAATTTTCTAACGAAGCAAAGTATAACAACTGTGATATTGATTTTATCCTGACGCTTTTATCTGAGTTTAAAAATATTATGCCTGTTAATCAGGATTGATGTTGTTTACTTGCAATTACCTTCAGAATAAATTGCCTAGAAATGCATTCTCCAATTTTTATATAAAGGGAGAAATTTAGAACAGGATGATTATATGTAAAGGCCATATAATTTTCAAACCCTCTCAACTGGTAAACTAGTTGATAGCTTTTCCAATAAGATTAAATAAAAAATTCGTAAGTTTCATGGTTTTCACTCAGTTTTTACAAGTGCCTGACCTGTTTCTTTAGTTTATGGGTGCTTATCAAAATTCAATTAAAAGCATTCAGCACTTTGATATGGTATTACAGGCTGTGTGTGAAAACAATACATACAAATCGAAAAAGTCATGTTAAAATTCCCAATATAAAGTTGATTTATTGAGATTTAAGGAAAAAATATATAGAATCAAAATATGTTCACCGTTGACATTCACAGCAGAATTACTGTATGAAAATAAAAGGAAATTTTAGAGTCTAGGTTACTTCTCCAGTATTACATATCAAATTATGAATATGAATGCCTAAGTCAGATGACGTATTAGTTTCATGTCAGAGGAAAAAAAAAGAAAGAAGTCTTTTTAAACAAAGAATGTTTTGAATATGATGCAGCAAAATATTCAAAATAATTTGCATGTTTACATTATTTGTTTTCCTGTAATTTTGATGTAAGCTTCAGCGAAAATGCTTCCTACACAGTAATTAGCATTCCTCAAGTATCAGACACTTCTCTTTCTAACATTAATTTAATGCTTGGCTTCATTCTACTACTTTGACATGCGCTAGCGCTACCTGCAAACATTCAGATTTAAAAACACTCTAAAATCTAAAAAAATATATAATTTTGGCTGACCAGTGATTAATCTGAACTAACATCAGTGATGGAGGGTGAAATATAGAGAGAGATAAGTACTGTTGGTAGTAAAAGAACAGACAAATAAGGACCAAAAGATAGATGGAGTTGCAGTCAAAGTTCTAGAGAGCTGTTCCTCACACATTACTTCTCGACATAGTCCTCCTTTTTTCTCTTATTTAAAGAGATTTTATTTTAGATTAATTTTATTTTAGATTAATGCAATCCCTGGCTATTACCTGTTTAGCCTGTGTTCTCAGCTCTCTCTCTGACTGCAGAACCTTGCCAATCTAATGGTTTGAAATCTTTTTTTTCCCCCTGTTTTGCACAGAATTTCCCATCATAAACAGTGAAATTCTTTGAAAAAAAATTTGCTTGAACGCACTAGTAACGTAATGCAAAGTTCCTTCACCTACAAGTTGAATCCCTTGTTACTCATTCCACCTCAAAGCTCTAGGTGTGCTTCCAGTCTTCAAGCTAAATTCTCAACAATATTAAAAATTGGAGCACAGATTTTTGCTTTAAGCAAGTAAATGCCACTAAATATAAAGGTTACTACTCTCATTTCAGAAACATACTTGCCTTGAGAGCTTGAAAGATTTATTCAACCCGTAGTTTATTCATTTTTTCTGGTAGCTTAACACCTTAGTGCTGTTGTAATTAACCAGGATATTAAATAAACAGAATGACAATACAATTGCCACTTGGGAAACTCACAGCTACTATGGTGCTACAGAAGGCAAAAGTTCTAGGTCGCTACGTGCATTTGCTGTGCTACTCACAAACCATAGAAAAACTATTGCCTGTGCTGCACTGTAAGAAGACCTCCACTGGTGTCTAAGACAGTATTTGTCCACTGAACTTCTTGTAATCCCAGAGCACATTCAGAAACTTCCTGGATGTGGCCCAGGTAGACAAACTTCGTTATCACCACTGTATGCCAGGAGTCAAGCAAGCCAAGCATTAGCACCAATTTTTCTTGGCAGCCATTGGAATGGCATTGCAAATATTCCTGTCCAGGCTTTTCAAGAATGGTTGACGTGCAAAGTATTTGCATACCAGTTTTTCCATCCTTGTCCTGATACCATGCAGTAAGAGGGCAGCCTAGAAAATACATGTCTTCCTTGGGGAGAAGCAGTGGCTAGAAAATGCTCTCAGCCAGAACGTTCACTACAGGCATGGTGAACAACCCACTACACATGTGGCAAGACGGGTATTATTTTTTCTTAGAAAATCAATAGGTCAAAAATACCCTGTCAGCAGCTGCAGAGACTACAAATAAAACAGGACTCCATACCCAATAACTAGGTTCATTTTCTACCCTAAAGCCCATGTTCACCATTCCCATCCTTGCTTTTGCTCTACTAAAAATCAGGATGATGTCCCTCTCAGGATGGCTGTTAATTTACTTGCAAATTAACAAGCTCTGGACTCCTCAACACAAGAAGGACATGGACCTGTTGGAACGGGTCCAGCGGGGGCCACAAAGATGATCCGAGGGCTGGAGCCCCTCTGCTGTGAGGACAGGCTGAGAGAGTTGGGGTTGTTCAGCCTGGAGAAGAGAAGGCTCCGAGGAGACCTTATAGCGGCCTTCCAGTCCCTAGAGGGGGCCTACAGGAAGGATGGGGAGGGACTCTGGATCAGGGAGTGTAATGATAGGACACGGGGTAACAGCCTCAAACTGAAAGAGGGTAGATTTAGATTGGATATCAGTAAGAAATTCCTTACTATGAGGGTGGTGAGGCACTGGAACAGGTTGCCCAGGGAAGTTGTCAATGCCCCATCCCTGGAGGGGTTCAAGGCCAGGCTGGACGGGGCTTGGAGCAACCTGGGCTGGTGGGAGGTGTCCCTGCCCAGGGCAGGGGGTGGCACTGGATGATCTTTAAGGTCCCTTCCCACCCAAGCCATTCTGTGATTCTGTGAGTACGGGACTATGAGCTAGATCACGTGCCCAGAGATGCTCTGCAACGTGCACGTACCCAAGAAGGAACAGCCTCATAGTGACTACGGAAATGATGAAATCTCAGTGCGATCCTCCTATCATTGATATCCAACTTCCTTTTGTTTTAAAAAGTTAAATGTTCTTGGAATTAAAAACAACTATTTTGCCTCATTGCTGAAGGTATATCACATGTATTAACTTAGGTTTTAAATCAAAGCAAAAAAACTACCAACAAAAAGGAAACAAAACCTTTTTACATTTAAAACTGTATATTAAGACAGTATAAGATTACTATTTCACAGGGAGATGTATGCTGTTTGAACTAGATCTACGTTCAACAGTCAAAAACTAGTTTAGATTGTATAAATTATAGATTTTAAATTAATTTGGCATTAATCGAGTGGTACTTTGGTATTTTGAATTTGGTATTAATCTAGTAGTTTTCTCTTCGCAAAGCCATTGTGTTTCAGTTAAGTTGATCTTACCCTCGTGGGAGATCTTTGTTTTCCCTGACAGATGCCTCCCACACAGTCCCCTCTCACCCCACCTTCCCCCACTGAACATCTGTACAGAGCTGCTATATTCGGGAAAATTTGTTTTTCTTCATGCATCCTCCAGGCTTATTATTCATAAAAACTTCTAAACCTTATTAGAGATAACACTTAACTTTTTTAGAAGATATAAGGGCTCCCTGGACAACACGTGTGCTGATCTGTAAACGTTTTGGTATTTGTAACAATGATCAAATAACTGTGCTCTGCAAAAACCACATAAGCAAGTGGTCCAGTCTGAATGTTCTCGCTTGTACATTGTGTGAAAAAAAGTGAAATATGTGTTTGGTGTTTTTTTTTTTTAACAAATTCATTCATAATAACACATCCATGCATTACTATAAGCCCTTTCTGCCCTCTCTCACTGTTCTGCACAGCACAGAGAAATCGGGCAAGCAAGTATAACAACTCTGGGAGCTAAAAGAGGAACGGAAATATGAGTTTGATTACCGAGGACCTATGCCTCATTGGGTCGCAAAATTCATGGCAATTGGAAACACTCAATGAATATTCCCTTCTCCTCTAATCTCCCACTCCATGTCATTGCTTCCCTGAACAAGGGTCCAGAAGGCTGCTCAGTTCTGGTGGACTCTTTCTCGTTCTGGGTGTCATGTCATAGAATCATTGAATCATCTAGGTTGGAAGGGGCCTTTCAGATCATTGAGTCCAACCATCAACCCAACACTGCCAAAAACCCCACTACCCCACGTCCCTCAGCACCACGTCTGCCTGGCTTTTAAGTACCTCCAGGGATGGTGACTCCACCGCTTCCCTGGGCAGACTCTTCCAATGCTTGACAACCTTTTTAGTGTAGATATTTTCCCGATACCCAATCTAAACCTCCCCTGGTGCAAGTTGAGGCTGTGTCCTCGGTCTTATCACCTGTTGCTTGGTGGAAGAGGCCAATGCCCACCTCTCTAAAACCTCCTTTCAGGTAGATAAAATCAATGTTCTCGGACCACAGAGCGGATTTTACACAGTTATTTCCTCTCGTTTCCTTGCTCCCGCTCACAACATGAGTCTCAAAGGTTGAAGTGTGATCAATACCAAAAGCCAGGCTCAGATGGATCAAGTTTGAACGTTTAGTGTGACAGTCATTAGCAATGTACTATATCCAAACAAATGACCAGATTCCCAAGTTATTAGTACTCTTGCCTCTAAAAATACAGTCTGTGTCAGCTTTTTGTTTCAAAATCCATGCCTCTGTCTTTTGTTAATTTGCAAATCCTAGTTATTTCCATACTAGTATTATATAACCTCAGTTGCATGGTTTTCCAAGCCAATAGCTTCTGTCTCACCTTTGAGTTTCCAAACTTTGGTTTACTACTGTCCAAAGCCTTCAAAATCAATTTGTAACTTATACAGAAAAATTTCTGTATAAAAATCTGGTAAACTTCTGATAAAAATCTGGCTAAATATGATGTTACAGCATTACCTCAACCAAACTTACGGTAGAAACAGAAAAAGAAAAAAAAGAAAAAACCCTATTGTTTTCTTTAAAAATCCTTTTAAGCAAGAGGAGGAAAAGAAATTGTAGAACTAAATTAGAATGACATAATTTGACCTTGCAAAAAAGGCATTTGCTGTATTGAAAAGAAAATGATAAGCTACTGCTGACATTATAAGAAGTAAAAATGGTTCTTTAAGCTTCTGATAAGCTCATTTTTTTACTCACATGTCAGGGTAAATGATTGTTTAAAGAACCAAATCTAGCATCAAAGTAATAAGTTGTCCAACTGATGAATTAGAGTCTTTCCTCTTTACCATCTCTTGTAAAATTTTCAAAATATCCTTAAGCTACAGGCGGACCCAGAGCCCTTTGGAAGAATTCAAAGGTCAACTCAGCTCCATACTGTACCATGCAGATTACTGCACTATCCAAGGGAGAAGACTCATTTTAATCCAAAAGTAGAAGTACATGTAATGAGACATGGCCATGGGGCCTGCACACTGAACAAAGAGTTTACATGCATTCAGTCAGAAAAGGATGTATTTGCCTGCTCAAGAAAAAAAGAGAAAAAAAAAATCTAGCACTGATTCCAAAGTAAAATGGATAAGGATTCATAATTTCTTATTATTTTTTAATACACATACTGAAATCTTCTGAACACTTTCTTTTAACCAGAATATTTTTTTTTTTTTGCTGAAGACCTAAATCTTTATCAAGCGTGCCAGTCTGAGCAAGGCTGCCAAAAAGGTAAGTAGGAAAATCTGTTAACAAACATGAAAATAAAGATGTGCAAAATATTTCACTGTATGGGAAGCAAAAGACACTGAAATTTAAGCCAGTAAACTGAGATTTTATCTTTTTAATTTTTAAATGAGTTAGAGATTGAAACTCATTTCAATAGATTAAGCTAATAATTATTATTTTAGTTAAAAATCAGAAAGGAATTGTCTAGCCAAAGTGTTCCTTACTACTTGACACTTCCAACAGTGACTACAATAACAGTCATAACAAGGTGTTCAAAGCAACCTTGTCAAGCACGAAGACTCATGGTAGACCTCGAATTCCGCAGCTGGTAAAATAGATATGTTCGTAAAAAGGGTTACTGCCTCTAGTCTTGAAAGGAAGCAACATCTTTCAAAAAGGAGTAAAATAATAATAAATAACAAATCGTCCTATAATAACGCGTAATTGTGAAATTCCTGTAAGATTAAAAAAGCATACCAAGTTTTAGTGAAAATCCAATTTCTACTGGGTACTTGGATTTCACACAAAACGAAAAGGAGTTGTTCAACTCTAGCTGCGTGAAGATTTTTCCCTTTCCTTGTTTTATTTTGAAGACTGAAGCTCAGGTTGCATTTCAAGGAATAAAACATTGCCTTGCAGTGATACCCAAGCTAGTTCTGGTCTCATAAGCAGCAAGCATTTTAGAACCACATTCCCCCCAGGCTAATTAGCAGACCTGGTGTAGCAATTACATAGCATTTCAGTTAGGTTAGTTAACCTTGCTTCTGGGCATTAATGAGTATTACATTAATGCAAATATATAGATGCTGTACCAGCCACTCTGTCCAGACATTGCAATGCTCAGAGCTGCAAGTTCAAGAGCACCAAGCTTAAAACGGATTTAGTTTGATGTGAGAAAAGCATCCGCTGGGAGCAGGAGGGTTTGTCTTTGTTTTGTTACACGAAGGAGAACGTGTTCATCAGCAACGACTGAGAGACTTAAACCTCCATGAATCCAAGAAGACAGCACAGCAGCTTTGAGACCAGGGGAAAAGTAAACTGCGCTTAAATAATCCCCAGACAGAGGGAAGAAACAAACCAGAATCTCTTGCACTCTGCTACGCCAGCCACTGAGCAATCAAATCAGATTTACATGGGCGTCCTTTCTTCCCGGTCTCTTCAGCTGCTATCGCTGTGATTCAGGGTTGAGGAACATGGTCAGAAACACAGACCATAGAATGGTTTGGGTTGGAAGGGACCTTAGAGACCACCCAGTGCCACCCCCTGCCCTGGGCAGGGACACCTCCCACGAGCCCAGGTTGCTCCAAGCCCCGTCCAACCTGGCCTTGAACCCCTCCAGGGATGGGGCAGCCACAGCTTCTCTGGGCACCCTGGGCCAGGGGCTCACCCCCCTCACAGCAAACAATTTCTGCCTCAGATCTCATCCAAATCTCCCCTCTTTCAGTGTAAAACCCTTCCCCCTCGTCCCATGGCTCCCCTCCCTGATCCAGAGTCCCTCCCCAGCTTTCCTGAAGCCCCTTGAGGGACTGGAAGGGGCTGGAAGGTCTCCCCGGAGCCTTCTCTTCTCCAGGCTGAACCCCCCCAGCTCTCTCAGCCTGTCCTCACAGCAGAGGGGCTCCAGCCCTCCCAGCATCTCCGGGGCCTCCTCTGGCCCCGCTCCAACAGCTCCGTGTCCTTCTGCTGTTGGTGCCCCAGAGCTGGAGGCAGCACTGCAGGGGGGTCTCCCCCGAGCGGAGCAGAGGGGCAGAATCCCCCCCTCGCCCTGCTGCCCACGCTGCTGGGGATGCGGCCCAGGGTGCAGGGGGTTTCTGGGCTGTGATCTACAAAATAAGTGGCCCATAAAGCCACTGTCTATTCAGAATTTCCTACACAGCTCTGCAGGTGTTGTGAGGGCAATAAAAATGCTCGATAAAGAATTGCAGTGTCCAGAAGGTATGCAAATATTTAGCACCGCCATGAGTCTGGCTCACTTTCTTTTCAGGAGAATGCTCCCAGCAAAAAAATTAATCCTGCTAAAATGAGTGATTTCTGTTACTGAATCATACAATAATATTCTCCCTGGGTCCCCTAAGCCTTCCTTAAGTCTCAGAAAAAAATAAACTTTGCGCAGTATTTGATTTGTCACAACTTAGATTAGTTAACACAAGATACTTTTTTTTCTGTCCTTTTCTTGACACAGTGTTCCCTGCAGGTAAAGTCAAGAAAGCATGCATGGTTTTACGGCAAAAAACGCAATCATCTTCACAAAATCTCTCAGCTTTTCATAAGAAAGACTTTTTGTGGAGGATAAATCTATCCTTTACAAATTAAGGTGACAAAACTCAATAATAGCAAGGCAAATCAGAAATTATTGGCCTGCGCGTTTTCAGTAGAGCTCTACTTTCATTAAATAGACGTTGAGGCATCGGTTATTACTACTACGGCAGGACTGGCAAGTTGTGCAGCTGGAATGCTAACAATCCGAGCTATTCCTACAGCTGAAACCAGCACCTTTCAGGGCAGACCAATTAAAAATATCCTTTTCTCCTATACTTCACGTATTCTTGATGTCACAAGCTGCAATGTGTCCACAAAACATAAGGGTTTATTTTAGGAGCTTATATACAATTGTCAGTATTTACTTACCACCAGCTTTAATTTCTTTTTCCAGTATTTGCTGTAGTTTAAGTTTGCATGGAAAGCAAACACCCAAGGCCGTGCCAGAGTAAATGCTGATCATTCCTGCCAGGATAAGCACCACAGAACCATCTTCTAGTTCCAAAAGAGTCTGATCCTCTTCTCCCTTCATTTGACGTACAGTGTGAATGAAGTTCTGTCCATGTTACTTTCCATTCAAAACACACAAAAACTGTAATGAAAACTAACATTGACACAATTTCTCCCAAAACCAGCTGGAATCCACTCATTATCCTGAGTGGGAAGGTGCGTTATGGTTTGTTACTGTGCTGGACCTGTACGACAACTTGGCCTTCAGGGATCAACTGACGACAGGATCAGTTATTGGACATATCTATATCATTTATACCTATATCATATCTATCTACAAGTTTACTGATATAAAAATACCTCACGAGTATAATCTACATAATCAGACTATGTTACAAAAATCTATATTTATAAATTTCTACTAGGCAGAAAGTGGAGCTTATTCCATATCCAGCTCATCAAAAAAGCAACAACAAAAAATACACCCATTCCATTAAAAGTATATTGAATGTCCACCAATAAATAAACAGCTTAATTCTAAAAAGACTAATAATGCAATTTATTAAAATTAAATTACTTATATTTAAGCATAAACCTAATTTTTCTTACTTGAAATATTTGTGCTACAACAGTTGCATAAATAGCGATGATTATTTAAAAAATCAGATTAGCCTCGTCTAATACATACAACTATTTCCACAAGACATTGTTTAATCATTTGGAACTTGTCACTGCATGCAAGCTATAGTTTCTAAAAGTTTACCATTTAAATGGTGATCTCCAAATAAACTTTTAAAAATCTCTGAGAATTTGCTCTTAGCATAAACCCAAGGCAAACAGTTTGTATTTTTAACCTGATTTTTCCCCGCATAAACGATTTGCAAGATATATTCAGCCTCATTGCCATTATTGCAATAAAGCAGGGAACCAACACAACTCCAGATGAAACTTCAAATAGGTGCGAAGAGACCTTAAGGAAGATTAATAAGATGAAGATCCCAAGCAGCAATGGGATGTTTAGATTTAACTCAAGGACAATAAATGTGATTTACACTGTTTTCATTGAGCTTGCATCAGCCCCGTCATAATTTATATCAGCTACAATAATATTAATCACCTTGAGAGTTTGTTTACCTTCTCTTTTTTTATGAAAAAATGCCAGTCTACTGGTGCTTTTTAGTGAAACAGTATATTTACCTATATATCATACTTTGTTTTATGGGTGGATAAATCAATATACTGGAGTTTTAGAGGGATAGGGTTTTACAGGCTGCTTTCTGTCACAATCCTACAAGACAGTTAAAAAGCAACACACTGTGAAGTGAAGGCCTCAGCCATCATGAATATCAACAGCTCAACATTCTAATATTCTGTGAAATCTTCTCTGCACTAGAAATTTTGCATTAATGAGCACCTGTCTATTTCTTTCCTTTTACTACAAACGACACGGGGAAAAGAGGATAAATAAAAAGGAGAAACAAAGCAATTTCATTTTAAAAAGTAGGATTTATACACAGTTATACATAAGAGAAATATTAATTGCATCAGCACTGATGAAAGAGAAAAGAAAATTTATCAATTAAAATAGGTAAAAAAAAAAGGTTGTTCTCCGTGAAATTTAAGGAAATTGAATAAACTTGTTCATTTGTCCCCAACAACGTCATCTGCACAGCCAAAAATGGAAGGGAGTTAATGTTAACTGTATGTTTTACCATTTTCTCCAGTAGTGCAGTAAATTCCCAGGGAGACCTGCAGTCAGGCTGTAAATCCATATTAAACTTGGATAACTACCTCACTTGAGCACAAGCAAAAATCCTCACAAGAACATTCAAAGAACATTCACATCTAATAATGGCAGAAGAATGAGGGTTAAGAGGCAGGTCATTGGCAGCAGCATTAGCTTTTAATGAAAAATAGTAAATTTGGACTCTTTCAGCTTCTTTTTCTCTCTCTTTTTACTCCAAGACCAATACAAGAGAGGAAACGGGCCATGAAAGCGAGATCCTCTGAAGCATTCCTCTAACTCTAAAAATGGCAGTGTTAAAATCTTGAATGAGCCTGGTTCTACAAATTTAGCAGCAGTTTCGGAAGGTCTAAATCTACTGTCTTAAGCCACCAGACAAAAAAATTGCAGAGTTTGACCCTCTCTCTACAGATTCCTATTTTAGACAAGAAGAGAAACATCAAGTGATTTGCTAAATTAACCAGTAAAGTCAGACTTGCAAACGGTAATCCTAATAAGTTTACACAATTGATCTACAGTGCAAGAATTATTTGCTGGAGAAATCCATGACTTTTTATGAGTGAATAAATTGCAAGTTATTGTATTTCAGACAATTTCCAGATGGTGAAGGGGGAATACATTTAGTGAACACATTATTCGTCACTCCCTGGCTACAGAGCACAGCGTCACTCCCTGGATATGACACTTAGCAGCCTAATGTTGAGAAAAGCTGCTGAATTGTTCTGGTGAGAGGCCAGTGTAGTTCTCTGTCCCTCCCAAAGCCCCACAATCTTGTTATTTTTCAATCTGTGAATTTTTTTTTCCTGGAGGAGCATTAGGGAAACAACTTGAGAGACATTCTGTTCTGTCATACCGCTTGGATCCCAGGCAAAAGGCAATTTTTTTTTTCCCCTTTAAAGCATTATTCTGAATTAGACACAATTGAAAGAAGCAAGTTTTTTTCCTTACTGTGACATCCAGAGTTTGAAAACAGCTTACACACACACGTATGTGACGATTAATGGAGAAATGTGTGTGTGTTTATGCATATTTATATGGTCAAGTTGTTCAAAGGCTGAATTACCTCTCATACTTCTACCCAACAACTCAAACATTTAATTATTGTTTCTTTCATATTTTTTTTTTCAAAAATATTACTCTCTTACGTCTTTCCATAATTCTGTTCCAAATGCCTGTATCGCTATGAAGTTCAGCTGTTATTATCAGTTAGGCTAATACTACAGTGTAGCATCAGAACCACCTCTAATAAAGTTTTCCATCACAAAGGAATTAATTGGACCCTCCGTGATTGGGCTACATGGACTGGAAGTTATCCATGTCTCTGGTAGCGCTGGGGAAATCACGAGCACAGCAGCAGGTTTTCACCAGGTGTTTGTTTCCTGAAAAAAAACAATAAAAGCATTGATTTCAAATACTGCTCCTAAGTGACTTTATATATAAACATATGTTTTTATTTTTCTTAGCAGTGCTTTGCCAACCAGCAGGTTCATTGATGAGTTAATAACCAGAAAACGTGTTTTCCTTTGACACTGGAATAGAGTTGGACATTATGTTAAGAGGGGAAGAGGACTCTTTGTCCTTCACCTCTCCTCTGGCGTCTAACCAGTCTTTAGATTGAATTTCTAGTTTGAATCCCAGTCTGGTAGAATAACTACTAGAGAGAAATATGTAAAACGAGAATATATTCTGTCTGGCAGATTAGAAGGGGAAAACATAAATGTATACGAGAAAGGAGGGAAGAGAAAAAGGACAGAGCAGGAAGGTGTAGGCGTCATTTCCCTGACACCAGGAGCTGTAGGGTGACGGCTTTGGAAGCAGACAGAGAACTTCTGTTGTGTGTGGGAGGAGTTTTAGGAGGAACGGGAATTATTTTCAAAGATGGGGGACGTTGGGCAACCTAATCTTCCTTCTTCCCAGGTGAGGATTTTATTTCACGACAATTTCCTTTGACCTCAAAAGCGTGAAAGTCAAACTGTTCTGACTTGATGCACTAGAATGCCCATTGTCATCCCAGTGACAGAAATGGTTTCAGTTCCTGGGAATTCGTCGTTCTGAAGACAGTCTTGTATACCCTGGCATTACCTTTGGCGCAGGATTTGTAAGGCCAGGCGAAAAAGCAGACAGGTCCTCAGATGCTGTATCCCTCCCCCACGTCTGTTGAGGCATTACCTCTCCTTACAAACACGCTTTGATGAACGCTTGAGACCTAGATGCTTTTTATAAATGCCTGTTTTCTAGAGCATAAGTGAGAGCAAACAGAGAGGTCGCTGTCCTGATTTTGTACCAGGGAAAGGTCCTCTCATCCCAGGGAGTTTTCCTGAAGCAGAAAAAGTTACCGTGTGTATAAAAATAGAACAAGGCACTGGATGGGAAAATAATTTCTATTTCAAATTAAAAGAACGCTATGAATTTCAAAGCCTGCTTTCCCCCGTTCACGTCTGTCTGTCTCATATTTGCCTGCAGCTGAGCTCTGGCATACGCTTTCTACAGTTAAAATTTTGCTTTCGGCTTAACCTACCTGTTTAGCATTCCTCCCAACAAGTGTTTTGTTTTCCACTGTGTTTATGTAATGAAAGCCAAGTTTTCAGCTGTAAAAGTTACGAAATATCTTCAAAGAACAGCTACCATCTCCAACACGCAAAGCGATTAGATTTGGGACTGCAGAACTTCGCCTGACTGGACTCAGCAACCTTAAAGCACTTAAAGATTGTATGTTTTCTAAGGTAACAAAGACAGATGTGGGTATAATTCACGACTTCTCAGTTGCAATAAGTACTTTAAAAGTCAGGGTTAGTAAAATGTTCAGTCATAGAACAAAAATGCCTTAGCTGGTTGTTTTATACATATGAATATATATGTATATAAAAGTGTACATGCAAATTGTGCAAAATGCCAAAAAGGTCTTCCATTCTTGACGTAAAATTACGACTCCAATGGAGTGATTAAGAGATAACGTCAAGTGGAAAGAAGTTGTGGGTTCCATGGTTGGCTTTTGTTGGACTTCTTCCAACCTCTGAAGAGATTAAAGATACCAGAGAAATGTTTTTATTCAAGTCCGTAACTAGCATATGATATCAAAGAAGCTGTGTGAGTTTCTCATTTTCCAGTATTCATTTTAAACCAGCTTGGCTGCTGTGTTTATAGAAATTCAGCAGGTATTGGGCCACTGATCTAACTCTGCACTTTTCAAAAGCATTTCATTATTATTTTTCTATTTCTCCAAATGTCCAAAACTCCAGAGGCTGGAAAGACAGTAAATATGATGAAATAATATTAAAGTTTGATTTTCTTCCTTTTACATCAGTAAGAGTTTCAATTAACTTCTGGTGAGCTGTGAAACAAATAGATTTAAACACTGTTTCAAAACTTAAATATTTCACAGAAGCAGTTTGAATTCTACTGGCAAAACGCAGAATCTGGAAAGATTTGTCTAACAGACAGACCTGTCCTCCACACTGCTGATAGTCTTATCTAATATTTAATTTACAAAAATGTCTGTTTATAACTGAATTCCAGAGTGTTTCTTTCGCCATGGTAATTAACTCAAAAATTTGCAGAGCATTGCTTTAAATAGACTACCTGTTCCAAAGTATGAGGTTGTGAATCTACTTTTCCAGGAGAGGAAAATGAAGGGATGCATTTTTTTCTTCCTGAATTTGACAGATTTTGGTTGGAACAGAAAGTGAAGGATTATTTCATGCTGAAATTAAAATGATTGGTAAGGAAAAAAAAAAAAAAGAGTAAAATATAAGGAATCACTAGGAGAAGTCTAAGAAGATGAAAATATTAGAGCAGACTAGAAAACTCAGAATTCTTTTTTAATTTCAACAGCAATTCTTAGAAATTGAAAATTTCCTGGATTTTGGAGAATATACTCATTGAATTTTTACCCTTTAAAATAATAGTAAAAAAAAAAATCCAAACTGAAAAGTCATTTCAAAACAGAAAAGATATCAAAAGATTCATTTAGAAACTACCAACATGCTTTTACTCTTTTTGTTTTGGCTTTTTTTTTTTAATTTCAGAAGTCTTTTCCCGAAGCCGGTACCTGACACATTCACAGACTAGTTTGTTACTGCTGAAAAATCCTTCTCCAGGAGGAAGGAATTTTCATAAAAAGGTGTTCACCAGTTGTGGTTCGTTTGTGAGGCACCTGGCACCTTCAGAATATTTAAACACATCCCAAGGTAAAGCCTTCTCATAGTGAATTGATATTACGGACTAAACGCATCACGGACCACTTGTTCCCTGCTTCTTGGGAAAAAAGCAGAGGCAACTTCAATCATTAAGGAATTTCTCTGAAAAAAATAAAAGAGAAAATGGACTCAGATTCCTACCAGTTCTGTTATAATTAACCTGCTGCACACAAGCACGCAAGACGTTCTGCTGGCATCCTGTAAAACTTTTCATAGCTAATGCACCTGAGAATATGAGAACACTACCAAGCTTTTTAAAGCTTCCTTGGTGCCCTTTTCTGTAGTTATTGTCATTCTGTACCAGACTCAGTGGAATCTTAAACACATCAACCTAAGTGAATCCCTGTTGTTCTGCTGCCTCCAGCTTGACCCAGTTCATTGGAAAAGCTTTGGCCAAAACTCGTCCCTTGACATTTTGGAAGTAAAAGCTGCTGCCACCATCACTATAGGTGTACTCAGGAAGGCTGTTTGTTTTCAAAGACTCCAAACTGCCACGATAAGCACTTGTCCTGCCATGTTTTCTCCTTCAGGGAAGCCAAGGAGAGAAGCCAGTACAGTAGGTGTACTGTCTACATGAGAGAATACAATTAACTCACTAGTTTATAGGCCTAGGGCTTGTTTAGACAGAACACAGCTCTAGAGATCCTTAATCTTTTCGTCTATATCTTTTGAAACGTTTTGTATTTCTGAAGGAAAAATGAAGCTGGGCCATCCAGTCTCAAACAGGAGAGAAGTGAGATGACAGTTGTAAGAAGGCAAACAAAAGTCACAGCAGTCCAGAATAAGAATTTGTGAAGAACGTGGTCTCATTTTCTGGAAGTGTTCATGACGCAGCACAGTTAAAAGTGTACCTTAATTATATAGAATATTTGCAAGACTATACGCAAACATATGATGTAAACACTCTTTTCCTTTTACCACTACTTCGTAATCAAGCTCATCTCCACTTATGTCCTATATTTTCTTTCTACATCCCATCTTTCTCCTAAAGCTTCCCATAATTTACATTCACTGACGTTACAGGTGTCAGAATTTACTTCTTCAATGTCACGGAACACTGATAAAAACTGTTAATAGTAGCCACATAACCAATTTGTCCCCAAATATTCTGATGTAGTTTTTTTTCAGCTGTAGGGTTTCCTATTTGGGAAAGGGTTTTGAGGGAAATGGGAGACAGTCATCTTAGACTTTGTCTTTAATGTTTGTTGGTTCTCCTTAGCGGGATCTGCCCACATTTTAGAGCTACACTGGCATCTTATCAATAAGAGTTAAGTAATTGCTCAGTGCATCCACCGATAAATATTACATTTTTCATATTTTGCAGAACTTTCTCCTATCGGCTTCTTCTAAATTTTCAGTAAGCGATTTTTAGAATCGTGTCAGTTTATAAATAATACAGTAAGTTGATCATTTTGCCTATCCAGTGCATGAAGAGAACAGAAACGTCCCTCAGTTCCGCTGCTTCTCAATGCACATCTCATTTTTGGCACAGCCAGAAGAGAACCCGCTAAGTCCGTCTAAACAACGTCTGTTGTAAAACAACAAAGAGATACCCTACTTCAGTTAACACCCATGTATAAAAAAAACACAAAGATTGTTAAGCGCTTTGGAAACCCAGACAATTCCTCATCGTTTGAAAGAGATCAGAATCAACCCTCCCCAAAAAACCCAAACATGGCAGGAAGGAATCCGCTGAGACACCAGGCAAATAAATCACCCATCTCTTCTCAGTAAATACGAGGAAAAATCCATAGCAACACCGATTGCAGAGGAATCTTTTTTTTTCTAAACTGCAACAGCAAACAGTGCAACTGCGAGTAACAGAATTAAAGTCAGATTCTCTCCCGGGGTGCTCACTTCAGCCATGCTGATATTAATAGGAATGATATATGACTAGGCAGAAAAACATCCCCGTGGCACACAGCAACTCCTGAAATGCGTTAACTTGGGAAATAATACACATACCGTTGGTAAGGGAAAGGCCTTTTACCTGGCCAGAACGCCTGATTTACCGCACTTCTTTCTTCCAGACCTACCTGGGTTAGAGAAGGAGCAGCCACCCCTCTCGCACCAGGTACGGAATTGTGCGGGATCATCCCAGAGCCTGTTGAAAACAGGGCAACCCGAACTTCTCAACTCTGAATTCACCACCCATCTTCAGGACAAAACACACACCCTTTCCCCACCCTCTTAGACTGAGAGTTTATTTGAGAGTCTCCATATAAACTGAGAGTTTAAGTGGACTGGATTGGGATTTTGTACATCCCACAACATGGAGACACTGGTTTTAGCTGCATCAGAGTCCTAGAAATAAGTCTTTCTGCTAATAGTTAGGAGCCTTTGGGGTCCATGCGGCTTTGAGGGCCAAATGTTACCCAAGGAAAAGGGACAATATAACCTAAGGACACCACAGGTCACCGACAATAATATCCCTCTCCACGACTCTAGAGACTTGAGTCTTTTCAGGAGTTTGGTAGAAACATTCTAAATTGCCGAGCAACCAGAGCTGTGGAAGCAAAATATTGGGTATCGCTTATTATCGTGTTACCGTAAAAAACACTTATTATTGTAAATAAATCATTATTTCTGTTGAACTGAAATAGTTCAACTATTAGGGTTGGAACTAAATGATCTTTAAGGTCCCTTCCAACCCAAACCATTCTATGATTATTTCATCTCCCATCAAAACTGTGAATCTGCATAAGTCCAGCGTAAGGTTGAAATACCAGCAATTCTTGACCAGCTGAGCTCAGTGGATAGGAACAAAACCATCATTACATATTTCCTCCCCTCCAGGTCTCTCCCTCCAATATAAGCAGAGATTTGCCAAAAGTTACAGGTTCAATCAGTGTAGAGACTGTAGAGTGCGTATTTTTAAGATGAAGCTAGTGTATTGATACATATATTGTGAAAGTACCTGTTTAAATATAGATGCTGCCCGAGCTTTAGAGAGCTTAATACTTCAATTGACATAATTAATGTTTTCTGGATAAGCTGAACTAAGAGAAGCAAAAAGTTCTAGATGGCTTCTGAAGACTGAGTTTGCGGTAGAAAGAGGTTATCAATAAATGTCTACACACGTGTATAGGCAGGTAGATGATGGGTGTGTGCATGTAGTATGTACATTATACCTGCACACACACCATCAAGGCAGTGGTTCTGCTGAAAAGAGTGGTAGCTAACACAGATCCAGGATGCAGATAAGCAAATGTCAGATAAAAGGAAAGATAGGAAAAATGCAACTCTTCTTTGGAAGATATAATTTGCTCTCCGACTTTAACAGGTGTCGCTTTTTTGACTTTGCTTAAATCTGTGCTTTTAGAAACACACCTCTTTCCTTTCTGTAGCTTTTGATAGGCTTATCCTTTTCCATCGTTCTTCAAAGAAATGCGCCATGAAGGAATTACACAGGCACAACATAATCTAAATGATTATATGCATGTTGTGTACAACATGCACACATTTCTGTTTAAAAACAACAACAAAAATCCCTTCCTTGCTTCAAAAAACAACTGGAAGAGGCTTAAAAGAATGCTATTCATTTCTCAGGTGTCTGGTTAGGTTGGACCAAAAAATAGTCAAACCATGTTCATATTAACTCTAGAATTACTGCATTCAGCAAGCTCTGTCAGGAAGTAGATATTTCAATAACTATAATAAAATCTAACATTATTCACTAAAATTAAGCCAGCCAAATGAAATGGATTTGGGCATTTGTGGCTGACAGCTGCCATGGAAGATGCCTTCCATGCTAAGAAGAGCGACGCTCTCCTGAAATAGTATAGTCACCATCCTTTGCTTGCATAGTTTCAGCGAGTTACGATTGGTTTAGTCAGAATTTTAAAAAAAAAAAAAAAAAGGAAAAAAAAGAAAAAGAAGAAAAAGAAAAAAAGAAAGAAATCCTCTTCTGAAACTTAGAATTCCTTATGAGCAGGTATACAGGAACTGCAGGGAACAGATTGCCAAGGGAAACATCAGAACCAAGTATATACATTTGAATATTAAAAATTCATTAATAACTCAATAATTCATGAACATTATCCCCCCTCCCCTGGAGGGCAGCCATTTCTGTGTGAAGTACTGGGGAAGGAAACAGGTGCCACAAATGCTTTTCTCCCCCACAGGCTCATGCTGGTGCTTTTCCTCCTCGGACAAGAACTCCATAACTTTAAGAGCTATTAAGCAACTTGGGTTCCCAGTGTTTCCCAATCCAGGTGCCAAACGGTACCCAGCTCCCCACCCACTTCCAGAGAAGCCTTTTCACAACCTGTGGACAAAGGTCCAATCCAGGCTGGAGCACACCAGGAGAGGCACGGGATGTGGGGAGGCAAGAAGGGAAACGGGGGAGAGGAGAAAGCCAGAAGGAAGGCAAGGAAACTCCTGATGTGAAGAAGAAATGAAGACCTGAGGGCCACCTGCCCATCCCCTCCAGATGAACCTGGGCTGAGGAGACGGAACAGGCTGAAAGGGAAAAGAAACATCCAGAGAACCCCAAAACACGGAGGAAAAGGAGCTGCTAGAAATTCCTGGTGGGGCAGGTACCCCTGGGAAGGAGGAGGTGGCAGAAGAGGGGCTGCCACAGCAGCCAGGGAGGTCCGGTGGCTCCACTGCCTGATCCCCCAAACACCCACCCCTGCTCCCCGCCCCGAGACCCTACTGCTCTTTGGTCAGTTATTCGTATAATCCCACCAAATCCTATTAACTTGTTGAACGCCTCATGTTGGAAAGCAGGGGAGGAAGAAGAGGCGAGACTCTTAAAATGCATTCCCATCTGCTCCCGTCTTCCCAGCCGCCTTTGAAGTGAGGCATAAAATGATTTAGTCGTTTTGACGGAAAACAAATAAAAATGGTTTCCTAGCAACTGGAGTTGCGCTATTGGTCTCTGAGGAATCTCTCCTTGGTGTTTTCAAGGCTTCGCCTGTTTACTAATATTGGAATAGAGGTACTCACATCATATTAGCGTGATTTGTTTAAGCAAGGAAAAGCCTATACATATATTGCTTTTTGGGAGCATAGATGTGGCAAAGCATGGTGTTCAAAGAACTCACATCCCTGCAAAAAAGCAAGGGATTTCAACACTGAAAAGCAAACACCTAGCACACCTTCAGCAGGTGCCAAAAGGTTTATTTCATTGAACCATACAGTGTATTACACCCCACCTGCGAGCCTACCAAGCTCTATTTCAAAACAGAAACCTAGCAGTACCTTGAACTGCAGAACAGTTAATGTTTCTAATACGTGAAACTCCATCCCAGAGGTATTAATCCAGACATACCATTCGAGTTATTTGGCAAAAAAAAAACCAAAAAACTTTAGGGGCTGTCGGACT
Source organism: Alca torda (assembly GCA_008658365.1). NCBI lineage: Eukaryota > Metazoa > Chordata > Aves > Charadriiformes > Alcidae > Alca > Alca torda. The sequence goes on along the minus strand of CM018079.1, from coordinate 80,356,977 downwards.
TGGATTGTCTGATGGCTGATAACATATTAAGTGGGAGAAGGAAAGTAAATTAAACACCAATATTTGATGTGACTGAGATGCTTTAGGGCCTTCTGAATACACCAGAAATAATATACATAATTCTTATTTTTGGAAAGTAGTACTGTCTTGAGGAATTAACTGCCAGGAGATGCCACCAAAATTTAGTGCTTAGTAGTGTTAAAGTGAGATGAAGAGAACTTGTACAGTTATATTAATTAAAGTAATAGAAAGAGATGTGGTCCTAGGCCACTGCCTATCAGAAGTTGCAAAGAACATTTCGGAAATGGCCACTGCGGGACTTGGTTGCGTATGCTATTGAAAATCTATCAACTGTAGGAGCACCTTAACAACCTCTAGTGACCATTAATTTGCTCCAGCGTGGGAATACCTGTGGGTTTATTTACCAGAACTAATTCACAGGCTGAAAGTAGCTGAATTATTTTAGGAAAGTAACTTTTTTCACTCTGATATTACTCTGAGAATGACTTTTAATGTTTGCAAAAGGGTCAAGAAGGATAATGAAACATAACATGCGCACAAAGAAGTAACTATTTGTACATCTGCCATTTTAAGTCTTCGTTTCTCCAGGTTTTGATTATTTATTATCAAGATAAAGCAAACAAGTGCATAACTTTCATAGATGGCAGCAACTGCTTTTATCTAATAGCATTTGTATTGGCTCTATATGAAAAAACACGTACAAACTGATGAAAAGTCATCTGTAAGAAAATGCATTACCAAAATAAAATAATTGTACAAGTAAGCAAATATGGGGGATCAGAAGAAAAAAACAGACGCATGTTTCCTGCTGGTGCAAATCAGTCTTAAAATACATGAGAATTTAAATGTGCAGGGATTAAATAACAAATAAAGTGGGAATAGGGCACATGAGGCAACTTCTACCTGCCCCAGCCAAACTCAAGACCACACTTACAAAAGGTGTGGGAACAAGGAACAGATAGTGCTTGTTGCCAAATATATTTTCATTGTGAAATTATCATGTAAGAGACTAACCTATTTAGGAGAGATTCCCAGAAGTCCCTCTGTAAATTTCATGTTTCTTCAAGCAGGCACATTTTCCAACCAGCTTATTTTATAAGGTTTCTCTTGATATGAGAGCACCTTTGCACATGGCAATAAAAGCACTCCAAGCAGACATGAATTCTTCCGTCTTGTCTAAATTAAATATATAGAAATCTGTTCCTGTTAAAAAAAAAAAACGTTATAGGCTGCAGCTATTCTGAGGAAAAGAGAGTTTATAATTTCCTTTTTAAAATCTGCCTAGGTTTATAAAAAGCCATTATTCCTTGGTAGTAAAGCGACCTATCAAAAAAAAGAATGAAATACTGGTTAGAAGGGTGATCGATTTTTTTTCTTGATTTTCAAAGGGAAAGAAAGAAAAAAGAAAAAGATAAGATAGTGATGCTTCCCTTTGGAGAAAGTACTCTGTTTTATCCAACTACAGTGCTAGGTGAGACGCCGAGCGCTCCGGTTCTCCTCCTTAGACCCCTGGCTAAGTGTGAGGCGGAACGACCTGGTAGAGGTCATTCCTTCTGGGAGTGCAGAAGCTGATGGATGCAGCTGGGTAATGCAGTGAATGTGCTGGATATTGGTCTCCTGGGTTAAAGGCACGATAGCAAACTAAAGGAAAAAGAAACGATAAGAATCGAGGGGAAAAAAAACTGTTTTGATACAGGAGGACAGTGCTTACCTGTTTTTAAGTCCTTTTTGTTGCCATGAGCTCAAGTAATATAAATTTAAACACCAGGGAATATAAACTATCATCTGGTTCATCAATAGAGTGCCTTAATACGCAAGAGCGTAGTGTTCTACCTAAGAACGCAGCCCTGGTACCTCTCGTAGCTAACCTGCTTCAGAAAAAAAAAAATAATACGTCATGAGTGCGATGAGACTAAAAGCCGTCATCCGTTTTGGGAGTGCAGTTGTGTAATTGTGATTTAGATCCAAGGGGGAATTCTGTTTGCTTGGATTTTCACCTGATGTGGAATGCAGCAGCTCACTCATCAGTATCGACGGGGACAGATGCACCCTGTACCGGCCGGACCTGGGAAGGAGGCGCAAGCACCATTGGTACAGTAAAAGGAAGAAGAGGGGAAAGAGAAAGAAAAGATAACTCACACGGCTTGGAAACACTGACAGAAAAGCATGATCTTGTCTAGATTACATTTCATCAAAACACATCTGTAACTTTCTGAGGGGATGCATCAGTCCCAAGCTCTTCGAAAACTAATTATCCCATAGTGGCTTCAGCCGCGGCTGGGGGTAAAGGGGAAAGCCATTTGAAATCCAGGCAAAGACACTGCGTGTACTTCTGTTACTGATGGGAGACATACAATAGTACCATAGATTTTTATTTTTTTCCCCAGAAGTTGGCATACCACAGCTTTTTATTAGCCCGTCTGATTTGTTATCTTGAGTTTAGTTGTATCTGACTCTTTAGCCCAAAATCATGGCTCCAGTTCTCCTGCGATACTCTGCCCACGTAGAAGTTTTTTGCGATGCAGATGTGTCACATTACCCGCACCCCTATCTGCTTTTTGTAAAAAGCCCAAATCCTAAAAAGTCTTTACATTGTTTTTAAGGCTTAGAAAATAATCACCATATTTCCCTTGAAAATCTCCCGTAGCAACAAACTCCACGGAAACACTATATGCTACATTTAAAATGTCGGCTTGTTCATAAATGCAGTAGTCCAAACCATTTTTGTTTTACAGCAGCAGGAAATCTGATGGGATTAAAATAACACGTCATAATAGCTTCCTCTTGTGTAAACAAATACACCGAAATGGTATGTTTTCCGGTCTATGTGCATCCATTGAAAAGCTCCAATGTTATTTGGATTATATAAATAAAACAACTAACAGCATACTACTGCTATTATTTATATTACTTGTTAACAGTACCAACATCAGCAACACACAATTTAATAAAACGGAGATGTCAAAGCACTGTCATTCCAAAAATAAAATATTCCCACATCATACAGAACCAATTTCCTGCAGTAGAGGCTGAAATACTACACCAGTCATTTCTTTCTACAGCTCTTGAAAATCTGGTGCTGCTAAACCATTTTAGTGTGGGCATTGGGGTCAAAACTCAAATGGGTTATAAATTCGATGTATCTTTTATATAAGAAGAGAAGAGGCTGCACAAAAGTTTGTTTCACTTCTTCAGCATTGAAACAGCATCAAAAATAAAGTGTTAGGAATAATAGGGAAAGACACAGAGAACGGGGAGGGAAAAAAGCGTGCAAAGGTATCAATCCATGGCGCAATCGCGTGTTCAACGCAGTTTGGTCCCCTCTTTCAAGAGAGGACGTTACAGGAGTAGAATTGTAGAATCATAGAATCATTTAGGTTGGAAGAGACCTTTAACAACAGTCCAACCATAAACCTAACACTGCCCAAACCCCCACTACCCCACGTCCCTCAGCCCCACGTCTGCCCGGCTTTTAAATCCCTCCAGAGATGGCAATTCCACCACTGCCCTGGGCAGCATCTCCCAATGCTTGATAACCTTTTCCATGAAGAATTTTTTTCCTAATATCCATCCTAAACCTCCCCTAGTGCAACTTGAGGCCGTTTCCTCTTGTCCCATGGCCTGTTCCTTGGGAGAAGAGCCCGACCCCCCCTGGCTCCCCCCTCCTTTCAGGGAGCTGGAGAGAGCGAGAAGGTCTCCCCTCAGCCTCCTCTTCTCCAGGCTGAACACCCCCAGCTCCCTCAGCCACTCCTCACCAGACTTGTGCTCCAGACCCCTCACCAGCTCCGTTGCCCTTCTCTGGACACGCTCCAGCACCTCAGTGTCTTTCTTGGAGTGAGGGGCCCAAAACTGGACACAGCCCTCGAGGTGGGGCCTCACCAGTGCCCAGTGCAGGGGGATGATCACTGCCCCAGTCCTTCTGGCCACACTGTTCCTGACACAGGCCAGGATGCTGTTGGCCTTCTTGGCCACCTGGGCACACTGCTGGCTCATATTCAGCCATTGTTGACCAACACCCCCAGGTCCTTTTCCGCCGGGCAGCTCTCCAGCCACTCTGCCCCCAGCCTGGAGCGTTCATGGGGTAAAAAATAAGGAGGAAGAACAATCAAAGGTATAAAACAATTTTCATACAAACAACAAGTAAGAAGATTCATCTTCCAACACACACCACTTTAAGAATTCCGTAACGAAACGACAAGGTGTGCTTTTTACATGACAAGTTGGAAAGGCCAGCTTATCTCATCCCTCATGTTAAAACTGGGGGTTGCAAAAGCGTCTCTCAGAGTTGTTATCATTCGTGCTGGCTGGAAGGCTCTGCAGGGAGCTGAGGTGACATCCATCCACCAGGAGGATTGCTCTGCTTACCTGATTTGACATGAGCATCTGAGACCCTTCTTCCCTGCCCCGGTCTCTGAGCCATCTGTTAATCTTCCTTGACTTGCTCTACAATTGCCCCATCTATCAGACAGCAGGGTGTTATAGACCGTTCCCATCTAAGTTAAAGAGTGTGTTGGGGAGATCCCAAGCTGTTTTCAATTAACTGTCGTTGGTTATGAAGTCATTTAACCCAAATAAGCACTGCCAGAAGTAAGTAATTACCACCTGGCTGCAGCTGAATGCAACACTGAAGCTTGCAAAGGAGGAAGTGTTAGAGAGTATGATGCTTGGCCATTCCCACCATCAACTCCTCTAGAGGAATTGCTGTTATGCTTACGTTTTCCTAAATTACTTCCATAGTTTTGTATATAACTCGATAGAGTTTTAATCGCCCTGATTCAGCACAGGAAATGCTTTGCAATTAGTACGTGGATCACATCTGCTTGGTGGCTCACCATCTAATCAGCAAACTGTAAGTGGGAGGGAGGTCCCAGAGTTTCTGTCTTTATTTCATGATTAAGAGACATGTCTGGCAAAGCCCAAAATGCTTCGTAAGACGGGGCCTGATGCAACAACTAAAAACTTATTAAATGAAATAAAAAGGGTTTGCCACTGGCAGCTGTACCAGTCTGTCTGCTTTTCTAGAAAATCACGGTAGTGTAAGCTGCCTTTAATTATGGATTCACACTTCGGACCATTTGTTATACAGGGAAGAACAGTTTCTTGCTGACCACATTTAAACTGGCTCTAAATTTTTATTCATGAGTCATAGGAATAACGAATTTTTATCCGAAATGCTGCACATTAAAAATTCATGATGCAACCATGGCCCATGTGTGTAGTTAGTGAAGTCCCTGTTCAGTCACTCTGTTGCATTTTCCAGGGAACAGCCGATTCCGGTTCCCGTCACCACAACTCACTGGCTCAGCTGCCGGCAAGGAGACAAAACCGGCTCGGTTTAAACAGCATTAGTACCATGCTGGCACATCGACACCTGGCACAGAAGGGTGCTGTGCAAAACCACTGACTGTTCGTTTCACTGATCAAGTAGAAAATTGACTCAAAAGTGCAGAGAATTGCTTCTATGACCTTTTCCACAAAAAAAAAAAAAACCCAAACCAAAACCCAACTTATTTGGGACGGAGCAGAAGTTGCCTCTCATCCAAAACAATGTTCCATTTCTTTTTTTGATTTTTTTCTTTTTTAAATGTCTTCATAAGAAATGTAGATTTCTTTTATGTTTTAAAAAATTCGTAATGGAAACCCGATGCATTGCATTTTGTAAATATGTGCATAGAACACTATTTCAATAAAATCATTGCTCTTGGGAAGGAAGAGAGGGACACTTCACCCCAAAAAATTCAACAATTTCACCTGAAATTTGCAAATACCCCTGGTCAACATGAATGCACAGTTTTTGGCTAATGTTTTGAACAAAAACATTTCACATGGTGTTGGGTATTATCCCAGTAGCAAATTATTAGACTGTTGATTATGCAACTGACTTATTTTTCTGGATTTGAAGCAAAGGTTTTAACATCATCATTCATAGTTACTTGATTAACTTTAAAATAGTCTGATGTCATTTTCATGAAATAAGGAAATAGAGTCATTTCTTAGAAAGCTGAGACTCTTTCTCTTTCCTGCTGTTGTAGCACAGAGATGCCTCTGAGAAAACTGAGCCTGGTTAAGTCAGGTGCAACACACATAAACAAGAGTAAATGTAAATAGGAAACAGAGAATGGCTAAATAAGGAAAGCCACACAATATCCTCATTTTACAGAGAGTAAACTGTGTGCCATAGGTTGAGAGACTTGAGATTCAGTCTGTTTCTTAGCTGTTAGCTGAATAAAATGAGTGCAATAAAGGCACAGACGGGTAAAATATATTATGGCGTTCTTAAAGCAAGACTAGTGATCTAGAATTATATGCCCACTGTTGCGCTGTTGTGCATATTTTATACTTGCAATTGGATTGTTTAAGGCACCGTAGTGCACTGTTTTTCAACATCTTTTTGAAGAGTGGCAATCATTAATATTTTTTCAGAATACTATACATCAACAATATTGCTGTCTCTGAAGTCCCGCGCGTCGGTTCTGCTCGCTAAATGGAATTTTAAACTCAAAGGGACGTGACGTGCATGCTAATAGCAGCTCAACAAACCAGAAGAAAAGAATTGCTTCCACTCATATAAACTCCTGCAAACCTTTGCTGTATTTGAGTTGAAAATTATTTGCTATAGAGCTAAAGACTTTCATCTGTAACTACTTCTGTAAGTACTGCTGTGAGAACAGCCATCTGACACTACGGTTAGAGCTGCAGAGAAAGCCCTGCTCCACTCAAGACCAGGCTTAAATTGTTACACGTTTTCAGATTTCTCTTTGGGCATTAATTAACATGTCATGGAAAGGCCACACAAAACTAGAAAAAAAAAAAGCAGTAGTTCTAGAACAAGAAACAACATAAATTGTTATAAAGTATTACATTAAAACAGCAAGAATTTCAAATTGTCCACTACAAATTTTGAACTCACCATTTTGAGGGGTTTAGGAAGTAAGCAAAATACATTCATCCCAGTACACAAATTTCTGTAATTGATGTTCACTGATAATATCTCCTGTTTATATTTGTAGGAATAGATGCAACCTGAAAGAAGTAAATATTAATTAAAATGATGATTTAGACACAAAAGCACACAGTGCAGAACCTACTTCCCACCTTACTTTATTCTTTAGCGCTAAAAGATAAAATGGAGATCAAAAACAGCCTGAAAAAAACTCTGGACACGTATTTGTTCTGCTGGAAAAGGTGTCAAACATTAAAGATATGGGGGGTTATTATCACGTTTTTTATTAATTTCTTTATAAATTCATAATTCTTTTTATGTATGCGTATCCGGCAAAATACTGATATATTTAACTAAGAGTATTATCCGTATTATCCGTTGTTTACATCAGCTACAGCTTATTATCACTGACCGTATAAAATGATTCAACATTTATAAACAGGCTTCCTTGCAGTAAGACCCAGCAATAATATTCCCACGCATGAGATTTGGAACAAAATAATTGCATAACAACAGCCTACGCACTGTATGAGCAGATGTGCAGACCAACACTGCAGACAAACAGGCCTTTATTGTCTTTACATACACTAAAGATGGCTGTAAAACAGCCCCTGTCCCGGTGATTTATCTTGTTTCTGCACCTCAGGATGAAGAGTGGATAGTCCCCTCGAAAATGGGGGGGAAAAAGTAAGGGATCTTTCTATGACACTGATTACTGCATATATCCTCATAATAAATATTTGTTAAAATATTCATCAAGGTGGTTCCTACGGAACCTGTGATTTATCAATGAATGTTCTACGGAAGAACGGACTAACGGAGTCAGAAGGATGGTACGGGACACGCAGCCCTGCAGAAGTAAGAAAAGTTTGTTGACCATAAGGTGGCCCAGTTCCCCCTGACAGGAATGAAAGGCGAACATCAAAGCTGGGAGACAAATGTAATTTACTATATTATTATTTTTTTATGCCTATTTAAAATCTGAGACAGGAACCATAAAAGTTTTACATTGTCCCATGGGACATGATTTCGTGCTAGTGCCTCATTAGAGGCACACACATTATCACCGTATCAAAGGGAAACCTGTTAAAGATACAACTTGAAGACCACAAACTCAAGTCTTTGCCATGAACCAGGTCTGTGATTCTGCTTTATAAGGTGCAGCTTCTGCCAGAGTCTGGCAAGCACCAAGTTGTCTGACATTACAGCGCTGATAACACTGGTGGTTTTACTCTTCTAATTTTAGAGGGAATTCATTTGGAGTTCATGAAATCCACCGTAATTTTCAGTGGCTATTGAGGTCAGGCGTGGGCAGTTCTGGGAAGCCCACCACTCCTGGGTGGCAGATGAGTACCTTCTAAACAACACCTTTCCTGCCCTTTTGATTAGCATGGCCTGACAATGAACATAACAGTAAATTCGGAGTTGTCAGCCTGCCTCACGTATTGTAACATTCTGTAATTCAACTTGAAACCTCTGAGGTGTTCAACTCATATACCCATTTTAGAGATGACTAAGCTATACGTACACGAAAAGGGTTATGTGCACTAATTAACACACAGGGAGAAGAATATAAAGCCGGCCTGCTAAAATATCCCTACGCAAAAGCATGCGTCTGTATAGTAGACTGTCTTTTAAGAGAACATATAAAATCAAATGAAAAAGCACAAATTGTATATTAATACGTACATCTGGTAAAAATGAGCAGCTCCTTACCAGCTACATTTTTCTAAACCATTCTTATTGCATAGTTTTAATCTTGTGAATAATGCACTCTCCGATATCCCATAAGATCAAGGAAAAAGAAGGAAGATCATAGAATTCAGAGCTAATTATATTATCAGCTAATTTCAGAATTGCTATATACAACATTTAATTATGGTTTTTAACTTCACAAAACTTGAGAACAAGCATCACTTTACATAAGGGCTTTAACTGTATTCCTTCAGGGAGCATTTGCAGGCTTTCAGAAAGCGAGACTTTAAAGAGAGAAAAAGAATTTCTCTCATGCGTTGCAAATCTTTTCCTAATGATTTGAGCTATAATGTGTTGCTTCTCTTTATACTGTTGAAAGTAATCACTTAAGAAAGAGTTAATATTAGCGCACATACTTGTGTACATGCAACTTTACTCGTATATATATGTCATTATTTCATAAGTAGTACATATAAATCACGTATGTAATCATAATTATTTTCAAGTACAATAATGATTAAGTTCCATACAGTTTATTATACTACATTATAGTCATATAATATAAAAAATTACATTAGTATATATGAGCAACCATCGAATACTAACTCCAAACTTCTGGTGAAATTTTCTCACGTATCCTGTAGATAATTAATCACTTAGCAGACAACCACTTAGCTTTTCATGGGGAACAGCGGCTCGGGACGTACTTCTAGGAACTGCAGTTCACATGTTACTTATGAAAAGCATGCTTAATAAATTTCGTTATGCAAGGAGAAAGTATATAAAGCCAACACGTTATACAGTACTGTGATTTGGCCTCAGACATATTCCTTTTCATTTTAACTACTCGTAAAGCAAAACTTCTCTTTATAGAATTATAAGTACCAAGCAGGTTATTCAGCTATAAAGAATAATATATATGTTTTCCCAATGCTAGCTGCAATTTTCTTCCCCTGGCTATTTTTTAACAAATGCAGAAAAAAGACATTTCATTTTAATCCTCTCTTTTCCCATATATACATAGATGTAGTAAATATGATCCCTCTGTATTGCACATGCACGTATGTAAAGACCAACTTATTCTAGCACTTTCTAAATGAGATGTGCAGCCTGAAGAGCTGCGACTTGAGGAGCAACGCATTTACCTTGTCTTGATAAAAGACAGGTTAAACTAAGTCAAGCTATCAATTTTTGAAAGTCATGTACAAAGCCCTGAATGGTTCTGGAGCAACCTGCACCACTTCCAGCAGATATTGGAACCGGTGCTTGAGTGCTTCATTTCAGTGTCTCCTGTCCCTTCCTCTGTAGAAGCCATAGTTCTCCCCAGCATAGAAGTGTAGAGCTGAAGACAAACGATTTGGTCTAGAGGAGGCCATGAGGATGTTCCGGGGGCTGGAGCACGTCTCCTATGAAGACAGGCTGAGAGAGCTGGGGGGGTTCAGCCTGGAGAAGAGAAGGCTCCAAGGAGACCTTATAGCGGCCTTCCAGTACCTGAAGGGGGCTCCAGGAAAGCTGGGGAGGGGCTGTTTGCAAGGGCATGTAGCGATAGGATGAGGGGTGATGGTTTAAACTAGAGCAGGGTGGGTTTAGATCAGATATGAGGAAGAAGTTCTTTACACTGAGGGTGGTGAGACACTGGCCCAGGTTGCCCAGAGAGGGGGTGGAAGCCCCATCCCTGGAGACATTCAAGGCCAGGCTGGATGGGGCTCTGAGCAACCTGATCTAGTTGAAGATGTCCCTGCTGACTGCAGGGGGGTGGGACTAGATGGCCTTTAAGGGTCCCTCCCAACCCAACACAGTCTGTGATTCTATGATTATGATTTCTAAGTCCTACTTTTCCTTTGATCATCATTTCCTGTATTCTAAATACCTTGTGCTACCCACAGAGTAGGAAAATACACTGTATATACTATATTAAGAAAATTAGTCACAGAATAGTTTTGTTTTGTTTTTAATGAAGAGCAAAAGGGTAATTTTCAAATTAAAAAAAAAGTAAATTTATTTGAACAGCTCTACAATTAGAGCTGTTTCTGCCTGAAGCTATTACTAAAGACCATAGATAAATGCTGGAACAGCCCTTTAATGTCATTGCCACAGAACCTTTCTTACAATGAATTACAATAACTCTGCATTAAAAATAGTGCTTTTTTGTTTAATGATCATTTGGAATAATGGATGCTGACTATTAACTATTATTTTTCTATGCTTAACCAAATGAAGGACGCTAAGGTTGATTTTTGCACAGGTGGTTTAACTAAATTTCACTTAGAAATGATGATCCAGGAAATGCTTCCTTGTAAAGTAAGAAACTCGGCAACTTCCTGGACCCGAGGTTCTGCAGTAACGTTTGTCAGAACCCCAGATGTTCTCTGACTACGGAGCTGACAAAAGCAGTTGGAGCTGTGTAAGGACTCAACTCCTTCCTGGGCACTTCGGCACAGAATATTCTGTGTGTTGACCAACCAAGGCATCGCCAAATATCTTCCAACCAATTGCAGTGCAACATAAACTCTTTAAAATGTGCAGAAACGGAGTTACAAAGAAGCGTTTGTTTTTAAGCCCTTTGGAGGTGAAAAGGCGCTTCTAAATGGAATCATCGGGATTTTTTCCTGTCTCTTCATTCAAATACTATATTTCCGATGCTGAGCTCATCCCTAGCAGTTTTGGTGGGTTTATTTCTGCTGTACATTGATGTGATACTTAAACAAGAAAAGCAGAGCAGAAAGTATGGCTTTTGAGCATTTAACGGTTCTGTTTTACCACGCGTTTAGCGTAGATTTGCGATGTCACGTCAAGGCACTGCACGTTTGCTTCCTACCGCCTTAGTCACAAAACCAAAACAAGTCATAAATTTTGTATTAAAGTACCTGACATCCAGTTCTGCTAATTCACTCGGAATCAGTAATTGCGCCGATCCCACACAAGCAGGCAGTCTTTCAGCCTTTTGGACCGTTGAGTAATTATGCTAATATTTTCACGGATCTTTACGGAATGATTGATATTACAGATTGCATTCCCTTCGCCGCCGCTGTGTGACACACATGTGCAACGAAGCCACTGAAGAGCCTTCCGCTCTTTACAGCTGAATAAAAGTCTTCAGATTAACCTCAACAGACATACTGATTCTTCTTAATTTTACTTTCCTGACACTTTGTTATTTTGCCAGGAAGGCATGCCATCCATGCATTCCAGACAAAATTACAAGTGTCAAATGTAATATGCAACAATAGATACGCTCAAGCAAAGTCTCCCCTGGTTTGAAAGTTAATGAAAAAAAAAAAAAAGATAAAGGGGAAAAAAAAAAAATGTACAAAGTGAATATTCCGTGTCCTTGCATTGCTGGTAGCACACTGCGATTAGCTTTTAGTGGCATGTTATGACATCTTGTCATTTGTCTTTTTACTTCAATATAGAAAGAAAGATACATATCGATCTAGTGAGGTGCAAACTGCTTTTTTGTTTTAACGTGGGAGATGGTGTATTTTTAACGCAGCATCTCCAGACAGAAAACAAGTGATAGAGTAACTGGAAACTAAGGGAACAAATGAGCTGCTTTTTACTTTTGCTAGGGCTGATACTATTTTGTTTAATAATAAGGTATCCAGCGTTTTTTTTGTCTTTTTGGTTCACTTCAGGCAGGTAAATTGTAACCCCCTTCAATGTTTTCATTAGATAGCCTATTATTCCCTTGGAGGAAATCACACTCTATGCATTATTCATTAGGGACAGCAAATCTTCACAGCAGCCACAGAGGCTGCAGTTTCATGAAACTACTTAAAATTCTGTGGCTTCTTTCTCCATTTCTGCTGAATTCAGTTCTGGTCTAATCTCCATGTATAATGCAATATCTCTGGCTAATTCAGATATTGCAATGCTGAAGGAAATGCGTGTTCTTTACTTTATTAGTGCTGAATAAAATACCCTCGCTTTTATTTATCAAATGCTTGTAGTTCACTCTGTCTATGATAGTTTCCTCTTCCTTTTTTTTTTTTTTTTTTTTATGGTGGTGTGTACATCTGTATGTCCATATGCTGTGGAAGTCTAAATATAATATTTTATTGATGCTTGCATCCCAGAGTTCATTTTTTCCAGGAGTCTGCTTTACGTATGCCTTAATGGCTTTCTGTACTTGTTAAGGCGATTACTGTGTGCTTCCCTCACAGTTTCCCACCAGCTGATATATTATACTTCACGGGGGAAAAAGAGTCGATCCTTCTTGCATAAGCGTCAGACGATGCCCACTTGACAAGCTGTCCTGAAAACGGTGTAGGCGGTGATCTAATAAAATAATTCAACTAGTTTCCTTGGGTCTTCTGTTTTCTCTCTCTCTCCTCTACATATTTCTCCTCAACAATGCAATGAACGACCACGCAAACCGTGTCGTTCAGCGGAAAGGCCACTGCACAGAGCGTGGACCTTCATCCCCGTCATGACCGGGCCCTTGACCTCCCACGAGTCACTTCTATTTTCTGGTTTTCTCCCTACACCCGGTGCTTTTGCACGTCATTTCTGCTTAGCGCGTAACTAAGAACACCAGGGCTGTCGCTTGCTCTGTACGTATTCAAACACTAGCAAAATCCTCAACACAAGGGGGAACTTCAGAGACTGTAAACGTTTTCTTTTTTTTGAAATCACAAGGGTTTTTTCAGTTGCTGATTTTTTACCTCGTGTCACTCACCTCGTATCAGCTCAGTTACTGATTTTGTTCTTCCTTTCTTCTCTCACCTTTCATGCCGCTCTGTATTTTCTGACCACTCAGTCCGGCTCTTTTTAAGTGTAGAACTTTAGGAAAGAATTAGGAGGGAATCCATGGTGTTACAGCCCCAAATCTGCTGATTTACGCCTTTTCCACCTTCCAGATGACTGTATCTTTGCTACATAAACAGCTGCTGGCGCACTGTGCATTTTTCTGTCCAATTTTGAACCCAAATACACTACCACAGATGTCCCAAATAACCACATTCCTCTTTAGTCAGGTCTAGTTTTTGCTGCAGTTATGAGATGTAGATTTTCACAATATGCCTTTTTTTAATGCTATCCTTTTTATTTTTATCTCTACTTGTCGTATTTAGTGCTTATTTTTGATCTCTGAGTGAATAAAAACTTTAAAAAAAGAGCAGATGAATATACCTAAGAGGCCATTTGAACTGTTTAAAGACAAAGTTAAGTAAGTGATATCCTGCAAAGGATATTAAAATAAATTCTAGAACTCCATAACCATATAAATGTAAAGAAAATCAGAGAGGGAAAAAAAGTGCAAGACGACAGTTATGCGGTAAGAACTAGAATATAATATAGGATTATCCCTCCTCTCAAAAGAACAAGTGGTGATGGTTGTTTGGGGTTTTTTGTCCCAATTCTGAACTCAAGCATGGGGTGACGGCAAAATACCTAAAGAAAATAAAACAATGGAAACTCAAATTACTGTATCCAGCATGGAAGCAAATACGAAAAAGCAGAGGAGGGACTTAAGGTCTAAATTACTTCCACGCATAATTTCTGAATCGAGAGTGAATAAATTCCAAATCTTTTAAACCACACCATAGTTCTGAAGTTCTTCAAACCACTTGCCGCAAAAATGATTTTGTACTTTATTCCTTATCTAAGTAGGCTGTACCCAAGCTTTTCATAATTCTCAGTTAAAAAACATCCTATCACTATCAATACAGACCTAAAATAACCCTATTACATCACCAACTTCAATTCATATTAGAGAATTAAGAGGTTTAAATTTCACTGAACATGACCATGCTTCTTACGTATTATTATATTTTTGTTTTCCTTTTTTATTGAATGATTAATCTGCTAGAACTATGAAGTGGACAACTCTTATTATATGAATTCTGTGCATTTAATTTAATTTTCTTCAATTACATATCAAAATACCAAGACTGTATTTTTCACCAGCCACATTCATTTTGATGTAATACTGACCAATGACATTTCATCATTTGGCATCATAAAAGCAGTCTTAAATGTATGTACAAGTAAGATCATGTGGGAAAAGTTCAAAGTGCCAGTACAATAAACTCTTGTTTTTAATTTAAAGAATTCAGATACTAACTAGTAGGAAGACGTAAATCCAGAACATAGGACTTTTACTTTATGTATATTTTCTTCAGAGAGATGGAGGATTATCTTCAGCTTTGAGTATGGGACAGGAAGGTAAGGTCTTCAACTGAGACAAATGATTAGTATTCATATTTTGCAGAGGATAATTTTTCAAATTAAATATACAGACACTCATGTATACTGAATGTCACTAGGGATTAGCATAATATTTCTATTAGTAACGCTAGCTTATTTAACTGAGCAACACAGTGTAGTCAAGAAAATAGCGCTGGAATGGTGAAAATGATCTTCAAGCGTTTCTAGAATGGGCTTGGGAGAGAGAGTGACCACTTCCACAGGCAATTATTTAACCTTAACTACTGTATTTCCAACAAAAAGTCTCTGTCCTTACAGAACTGACTACCCTCCCTTCCTTCCATATTCCAGTAATTTCTCCCTTTCTCCATCATGTTGCTCACTCCAGACTCTTCAACAAATGAAATATAAGAAACTAAAATTCTACCATGGAATCAAGGAAAACTGAGGTGGTTGCCATGATACTTGATTGTAGAAATAGCTCTTGTATATGTCAGTTATACCTTTTTTGATGCTATGCAAATCCCAAATAATAAATACAGCACTTTATGTTATTACTATTTGCTAATGCAAGTGCAACTGATCAATTAGGGAAAAAATTCTTTCATAAATGCTACATTATTCGTTCCATATACATCATTTCCACAGTTGCTACAAATATGGTGTTTCCACCCCACACAGCAGGATTTACCACAGGTATCCCTGCTCTTTACATAAATGTATGGAAGTTGTATGAAGAGTGCAGATTGCGCTTACACAACGCATCACAGAAGGAGACTGTCCCTGGTGGTCTCTCCCAGAAGAGCATGTTCAGGAAGATGCCGTGACTTTGACAGAAAGCAAAAAGAACGGTGACAAGGTTTCATTTCTGAGCTATGGGGTTTCCTTTGGAAAGATCTTTCCACAGGCAAGACCTGTTATTGCTTGCATATTTTTAAATAAAGCTGCCAGGCTGAAAATTTTAGTTTGAGTCAATCAATCAACATTCCTATTACAAAAGCACGTTAACCTGAGAGAGGCCGAGACTGATCAGCTTAATACAGGAGGGAAACCAAAAGAAACAAAGCAAGGCAAGGAGCCAGGACACAAATTGATCGATCTTTAAAAAGTGGCTCCGAGGTTAAAAATCCCATTTGAGCTCTGACTCAATTTTTTTGGAGTCAAATTTTATCTGACCCTTTTTTTTTTTTTTTTCCTAAATCATATAGAGAAAAAACGAGGGTCTTCATACCGCTCTGTACCCCTGTCTGGAAACAGTTGAAGCGGAACAAAGAACAGTGCCACATATGGTAAAATACTGACAATAATTATTTCACTATTTGGATACATAATTTATATACGCAGAACTATATCACTGTAGATATATACTTCAAATAAACTTATTAGCTCATACTTTGAGGACAGGAAGTAAAACTCCCACACTTTCTGCACAAAAGGAAAGAGGAGGAAACTTACTGGGTTGAAATTTGTTTCAGATAAATTCAGAAAAACTAAGTAACTTAGTTAAATAACGACAGAAAACAAAAACATGGTAATTTAGAAGTCAGCAGTACCCATGACAAAGCAATACTTGGTGACAAAACATAATGGTTTGATTCAACATATAGGTCCCATCTTGCTCCTTGCCCTATACATGCTGCTTTGTCAAATCAAATCGAATGAGAGAGGGTGAACTGAAAAAAACTTTTACATAATTCCCTCAAATTCTATGAACAATTCAGGGATACAGATTTAACTTGTTGTGCAAGTCCACCGCAGCATAATATATCCAAGATGCTCTTCCTTCCTCGAGATGCAATTTGTGATTAGAACTGGCAGAATATCAGAATTTCCATTCTGCAGGAACTTGATGGGAAGGGTGGGGGAGAAAGCGCTCAATTTTGTGGAAGGAAAAAAGTTGGAAATTTCCAAACAACCAGGAATTTCATTTTATATAACTGAGCTTCATTTGCAGAGTTTTCAAAAAAAAAAAAACAAAACTAAGCTCCCAGTTCCTTAGATACTCTTACAGACTGATGAGGAGCTAGAAGTCAAGTAGACAGAGCTCCCAAAGCCCCAGCTCTGCACTGGGGAATACGAGGATGATGACTGGTCCAGGCAGCGGATGCAAATGTATGCCATGGAAATCCCCACCAAGGAACAGAAAGCATCTTATTGCCATCAGAAGGCAAATAAACACATGCACTGAATCAATGTTTTATGTATTGTCATGAGCTTGGTCATGCAATGTCAGGCTAATCTTCTACCCTCTACCTCCCCCTCCCCTGTTTTTATTTATTATTTCATGAAGACCTTGCCCAACTAACGTATCTCATGTCTCACCATAATCCAGGCATCTCAGCTAAAAGTTTTCATCTTTACCACACTGGGAGTAACCTAAAATACGATTTATTGCGTGTCCTACCAAATATTAGCTTATTCAGCATTCAAAAGAATATTCTCATTTTGGTAGCAGAAGGTCATTATCAAACCTCCTCAACAACTTATATCCCTGTGTGATGGGTGACCAGTCATAATCACTTGACATATTTTTCCCACAGAAAATTCATGTTCTGTTTCTTACAATATTGATCTTCGCGTTACCTGATGCACAAGTTTTCACTTGGCATCACCTCATCAAACAAGCAGATAAATCACATCTCCATTACTTGTTTTCCTTGCTTTACCAATCGTTCAGGTTCTCAGAAAGCCTTTTTCTGCTAATTCCTTTTCCCCGTTCCTTCGTATGAATTATTACTAAGTGATTCCTGGCTATATACATATTGTCTTCACACTGGAAGATAGTTCAAAGACGCTATCTTGCCTTTTTCGTTCCCTGCATGTTTTTCTAGTGGAGAGGGTTATGTTGAGACAGTCTGTCATCACAACGGTTCTCTCAACACCACTGCTTTAAACATCTCAACTAGCACAACAACATCTGCCACCATCCCGCGTCTCATCATCTTAGCAACAGGAGTTCCTACCGCTACAAGAGACCCTTTGAGGCTCTTCTTTGAACATTCCTCCCCCTACAGTTTTCGCGGATATTTTTACTGAATAGTTTTTCATAAAATCACCACTGCCTGCTGATGACTTCATTATTCTTCTGTCTATTACACTCTGAACATGCACAGGTTTACAAATCCTTATCTTCTAGCCCAAAACTTAACAAGGATTTGCCCGTAAGACCCCAACTGTGCTTCCACTGAAATACAAACCTTCTGTTGATAAATTTAGACACAAGCATAGCAATAAAATAAAAGTATAAAAGAAGTAAGAATCAATTTTTCCTCTAGAGTCTAAAAGATGTCTAGGCAAAATGTAATAAAAATATCCAATGGCTACTTTCTGTTCCACACATCACTGTAAAAATATATATGTATTTATATTTCTAGGTACGTATATATTTCTAACTATGCATTCTAACTATAATTCTTTATTAAGTGCTCTATGGCTATAGCTTTCATCCACATTCTATATTTTTTTTGTCTTATTGTCTGATTATTATAAATTAAACAAGAAAAGTGAGATATGTCATACATGAGAATCATTAGCTGTTGCAAAATATTTGCCCAAAACCCATAAATATCTCCTTATAGTGAAAACAGAGATATTCCTTATTATACTGCTAAAACCGTTTGTCGCTGTCTCATAGAATTTCTATGTTTAGGAAGGAACAACAATAACCATATCTTAATCCTATCGGTGTCGAGGGAATTGTGTTACTGCAAGTAACGAAGAGATTACTTGCATTTTTCCTTTCAAAATAATATTTCTTTTTCACATGGCCCAATGAATTCTGTTTGAAGTTGATAAAATGCCTAAGAGGTGTTGAACAAATGTGTAACTATTTAATCAGAAAAAAAGGCTTATATTTAAAAATAAGGGTCCCCTTTGAATATTTTCCTAATTATTATACTGGGAATCAGATCATAGAATCTGACGATCATTCAATTACTGCAAATATCTTTAAGATGTAATGGAAACCCAGGTCATTAATTAATGAAACATGAGCTAATTTAGGAAAAAACACCAAATCCATTCAGGTCATGCGCAGTAATTAGATCAGAAATGCCTGTGATACCAGAACAAAAAGACAGCGTTATACTGTATTCATTTTTGGATAGGAAAGGCTGTATTTTTTCACTCCTGAGTAGGAAATTCTGAAATGTCAAAATTTTTCATAGAAACAAAATTCTCAGAAGAGCAATATTGCAACCTCTCCAAAGACTTGTCTGTTCCCCTATACATCCCAGTTTTGGATTTTGAGCTCAGATCACTATAGGTCAATGTGTTTTCCAGGTTCCTTTTCTGAGTAAATATACTAAATGTAGACCCTGTAAGACGGTTTTGTGGTTTTTTTTTTTTCCTGCAGCATTAATTACTTTGCATTTCTCAATAGTGAACTTCATTATAAAACTGTGGAGAATATTAACCCACACCATTAGCTAACTGTGAGTTTCAGAAGATTGAAGGTACCTTTCGGAGCCATGGCATTGGGCACGTCGCTCTCTTCAAGGTGCAGGATTAAGTCAGACTCTTATTGGCATTTTATATGTTTCAGTGATTCATCGTTTTGTGTGAAGCCCTGAATCCCTACATACCTCACATTCCCAATCTCTGTGGGTGGTTCTTGAAGATTTTCTAACTGGTGGGACATCTAAATTTAAATATTGTAACACCTAAATTATATTATGACCTATTCAATATCTATCAAAGAGTCTAAGCTTCCCTGTTCCCTTTTGGCTCACAATCCAATTTATCATGGGAGCTCAACTAAAAGCAATCAGGTCTGAAAATTTTAGCTTGTTGTAGAAAAAGTAATGGTCATTATATTTCTTAATTTTTGTATTTTGGGAGAAAATCATACACCAGTCATAAAAATTTGTCTCTATTACATCCTCATGTTAATGAGGAATTCACGAGGAATGTAAATCTCTACTTTCAAAAACTGTGTACAATATAAAATATATCTTAATTTTCTAGGTGTGGGAATCCTTCCAGAAGGAATAATTGAAATTCAAGACTGCACGAATAGAACGTTTTAAAACCCCTCAGCACTCATAGAATTCCTTTGATTTTCTTATTTTTTTTTTCCCAGTGTTTTATTTATTTGTTGGTTTTACCTCATATAAGCAAATGTTTCATCTCTTCTAAAATAGTTTTTACCCCAAGTAGCAACTGCCATCCAGGAGGCCAGCAGTGTTGAAGTGCTGATATAAAGCACCTGTGTATTTAAATTTTCTGTATTCCAAAGTGACCAAATAAAAACTATGGAAAATGTATGATAAAATTGTTTTTTTTATATATTTTTCTTGCAGATTAGTTTATGAAATAGAAAATTAGCTGTGGTTTCTAATTGATGTTATCTGTTTATATTTTTACAGCCCTAACAGTGGTTATCTTAGTAGGCCCACAATGACATCTTGTGGCTGCTCTGGGCTGATCTTCCAATGATTACTATGATGAAAATGTCACTGAGCGATTGTCAGCAGCATAACTCGGTGTATCATTTGATTTTGAAGATTTTTTATTTTTATTTTTACTGTTATTTTTACTTTTGGAACACCATTGCATGAAAGTACCACAACAATTTCATAAAGGTAATCCAGTGCTCAAACCCTTTCGTTTTGAGCTAGGTCATAGTCAACTATAAATATATTTATATATAAATCTGTATATATGCACACACATATATGTATCTCCATATATACATTTGAACTGTATTTTCTGAGGGGATTGGCAGGGGATTTATTGAAGACAAGACCACTGCCCATCCTTTATTAAATTTAAATTTTCTACAGCCATGCTTGATTTTCCTGACCATTATGTGTGGTCAATCTGATGAAATGCTTATTTATTGCTCTTGACTGAACACAGATAGAGTTATACAATGTATATGCGAGTATGGGGTGTGTAAAACATTGTATTTCGGCTTGGGGGAACACTGGGGGAGCCAACAGTTGGCCAAGGGGTAGGAAACAGCGTTATAGCCATCCCGGCAGTACGACGGGAGATTTGGGAAGGAGCTGGCAGGATGGACATGAGCTGGCGAGCTCAGATTTGCCAGTGGCTGAAAACTCTCCCCAAAGAGGGAGTGAAGATCAGACTGAAGATATGATCAGCAGTTGTATCAGGAATCAACAGCAGCATGAGGTGTTTTGGCAGCAAAAGGAGGCTGCTGGAAGGCTGCAGTTCAGCAGCGAACGGAAAAAGGAGGAGACTGTAAAGTACAGGCTTGAAAACCTTTGGCAAAAAATAACTGCCCATATTTCTTAATGGATAATCTCTTTTCTATTAGCTGCTTACCTGAGCTGATCAGTAGCTTATGCAGCAACGCCAGCAAATAGCAACAAATCATAAAAACAGAATCAAATGTGTTGGAAGGGACCTCTGGAGGTCTTCTAGTCCAAGCTCCTGCTCAAAGAAGGTCAAGATGAAGCAGATTGCTCAGAAAATCATAGAACAGTTTGGGTTGAAAGGGACCTTTAAAGTCCATCTAGTCCAACCTCTCTGCCATGAGGAGGGACATCTTCAACTAGACCAGGTTGTTCAGAGCCCCGTCCTGAACACTTCAAGGGATGGAGCATCTACCACCTCTACGGACAACCTGGGCCAGGGTTCCACCACCCCCACTGCAAAACATTTCTTTCTTATATCTAGCCTAATTCTCCAAGGATAGAGATCCTCCAGCCTCTCTCAGCAATCTGGTCCAGTGTTTGACAGTGTTTCCTCACAGTAAAAATATCTCCCTGCCCTTGCAGTTAACTTAAATTTCTCCATTTACTCTATTTCTGCTAAAATTTGGTATCTTACAAATTAATAAATGAAAAGTCATACATGTTTTTAACAAGTTACAACTACAGTATACTCTGTTCATTTACGTAAACTGGCATCCAAACCGGAATGAAGACAGAGCCAAATTTGTCTAAGTCTGCATTTGGAGAGGCCTTAGACATCTCCTGGCAATCTTCGCTAAGGCAAATGCCAGAAGGTGCCATTCTCCTGGCAGAGGTACGAATTCGGTTGCCTCAGGCACTTTGAAATTCAGGAAATGAGCAGTATTGCACCATGGTTCCCGAGTGACACTGATCCAATATGCACCGACAGACAAAAAGGAATTCATTTAGCACTGCCTGGTTAGGCAGGACAAGGCCACCTTTTGCAGAACAACCTTCTCCAGGCGTTTCAAACCACCCACGTGCAGCCAGCCTCGTGACATACATGAACAGGCACAAGCACAGGGAGGTCTTGGCCAGCAGAAGTTGTGCATATGTTGGCTTAGTTTGCTGGACAATAGATTGCCGCTGCCAGCTGACTGGCAGCTCACATCAATCAACTCATCAGAAACTCTTGGCTTTCCCATTCAAGCTACTCGCAAGGTCTGGTCCAAGAATGCAGGCAGGTCTGGGTTTGCATTCCCGCTCAGGATACCGGAATAGGACCATGTTGGTGAGGTGGTGAAGTCAGAAGCAAGATTTAGATGAAGGCATGGTTTGGGGTTTGCAGCCGTGAATAACAGGAGTGAGGAGGCAGGAAACAGTATGGAACTGGATTCCTGTTCCTGTGAAAGAGGGGGACTAGTAGCGTGTGTACAAAATCCAAGGGAAACTGCCTTTGGGTACACCTCATCCAAACTTTTCCTCACTAATGAGGGAGTGAAAGGCTCAAGTTCACTTCCCAGACTTAAAAAGGAAAAGAAAAAGAAGGAAAAAAAAAAAAAAAAACGGAGATGATGATGAAGAAAGGAAAAGTTTAAAAAAAAAAAGAAAGAAAGAAAAAAGGGAAGGAAAAGGAGGAAAAAGGAAGCGTGGGATTGTCCTAGCCACTGTATCATTTATATCGTTTTCTACAGTGTAACTCATTCTTCCTGTGCTTCTCGTCAAGATTTAGCCAAGAATATGAGCATCGTAGGCCTAGGCATGATGCTATATACTGCTACAGCACATACCCAGGAAGGTAGAGCCCATTTCTAACATTTCTGACGTTTGTCTTTTGTGGATGGATAAAAAAAAGGTATAATCCTGAGATTACAAACAGAGCACAGCTTCAAGCCACCTTGTTTTCTTCCCCAACCCTTGAGGAAGTTTCTTACAGAACATGCAAATTTCTGAGAGATTTCCAAAATTACTGCACCCTCCACAGCAGTCTTCCCTATATTCTAGAATTCAAAGCCTCTCTCCAACCTTAAAACCACCAGGTCCTCGGAAAGCCATCCTACATCTATTCACTGTAATGCAGGCCCTAATCAGGTCCCACCACTTTGTGTTACTCTAACCTTTTGCCAAAGTCTTATTCAGCCCATGAAGTTCCAAAAAGGACTGTGATAAGACATGGGTGGGTGGAAAGCTGGTGGGAACGGTGGGATCTCATAGCTTCACCAACCTTTCTTGTGACAAGGGCATCTGTGCCAAGCCTAATGGCAACGCAGCCAGAGGGAAAGCAGAGCTCTCTGCCCATCTTGGATAAATCCACAATTTCTTTTTTGGACTCCTTTTCATATAGGCCTAAAAGCCCAGCAGTGGGATGTGGTGCTGTGATAATAGTCAAAGTAGTGTCTAGCTGGGGTTCATCTTGCTGCTGCACAATCAGGCTGAAGAATAGGTTTCCTCCGAGATTCCAAATATTGCCATCACAGAGTCGCATCTCCGTGACCCATGGGCATCTGCTCATTTTCTATACCTTCTTTCTAATCTCTTGAGCGCACACTGTAAACGCTGCATCAGGACAGAATGCCCCCCTCTCATCTGCTTCACTCCCCAGATGTTTGATGTCATAGTCTAAACTCAGCCTCTAAGAGGAAAGAATGAATAATAGAATTCATTAGACTTTATTGCTGTTGTAAATTGCCCTGTGGTATCCAAACTATCCTTTTATTACTTTCTTGATTACAACAAGATTGCACTTGTCTGTTGTATCAAAGTTAATGACCCAATAGTGTTAATGGAATTGCTAATGGCTAATAAAAGTGTTATTATGCATGCAATCAAATAGCTTCAATTAATGCATTTATGTCTTACCGATAACAAAAGTATTCTGCCTCCTACAATGAACTTCCATCATGATTAAGAATTACAGAAATTAGATACTCACGCATCTTTTTAGTAATAGAATTGTCCGGTATAAACCATGATTCAGAAGATCCAGAGCAATACTTTTAAAATAGTAGATAAAGCGATGATACACAGCCTGAAAAAAGTGAATGGTAGTTACTAGAGCCAAGACATGTATTCAACCTTGAACATGCAATTTATAAGCAGCTTCAGAGCAGACCACCGAAAAGGATGTTTATGGGCTTAAAAAACAATGAAAACTATGCACTGGACACTTGCAGTGTTATAGGGAAAAGAATATAAAACAAAATGTAATACGTAAATCTATCTGGCCAGAATTAATCATATGGTGCCGCTTATGACTGGAACTTGAGTGTGTCCCTAGCAACCAGACAAAAGAATAAACCCAATAGAAATGGCACGATAAAGACATAATACGTAGTTAATAGATTCAGGATGAAAGGAGTCACTGATTTAGGATCCACAGCCCACATTCTGGCTGCTGTGTGGCTGTATCTCGCTGTCACTTAATTTCCACACCAGCCCGTACACTTCTGTTATGGTTTGAGAAAACCCATAACAATTTATTATTGTTTAGACAATTATTCTATCACCTGATAGAATTCCCCCCCACCTGGGAAGGAGAATCGGGGAAAACAAGGAAGCACGAGGGCTGAAATATAAAGAGATTTAATAAGATACGACTAAATAATTAACAATAATACTAAAGAACCAGTATTGATCCTGATACTAATATAAGATATACAAGAATTATAAGCAGCCGATTATATCAGCAGAAGCCGTGCGCTCCCAGCAGGGACAGCCCATGTAGGACACCGCGAGCGCTGCGGTTGCGTGAGGAAGGGAAGGGCTCAGGGCTCCAGCACCGGGGCAAGGAGTTCTCTGGACCGCCATCATCAAGGGAGAGTGAGAAACACATCAGCAAAATTCCTAATTTATATTGAATGTACCGTTCATGGTATGAAATAATCCTGTTCTCCAGCCTGGATCAAGTGCCCAGATCTTGCTCCTCCTCGTCCCCGCACCTGACAAGGCTTGAAAACACTGAGACCTTGAATCCCACATAGCCTAGCTGGATATAAAGTAAATATTTTCGCAAATTCAGACATTAGAGTCTTCCAAAAGTGCAGTTTCCCCACGCATTAGAAGAGAAGTTAGTCCTGTGTCGCTCAAACCTGGACAACTTCCCACCTACTCGGTTATCCTAGTGCCAAATAGTGGACGGTCACTCTGGTGCCAAGTGGAGTTTTGCTGATGAACCAGTCTGATCACAACGAAAGAGGGGTGAATGTCTTCCTGAGATAACCAGACCTGCGGGGGGGGGGGGGCGGGGAGTGTGTAGTGACTCAGCCTAAAATAGAGTGTAAAATCTGAGCAACCAACAAAATGACCTTAGAAGAAATCAAAGGACTTGAGCTGGCTTCAACCTACAGATTCCTCCTGGCGCCTGGGGACACCCAACATTGTGACAGTCAACACAAAGCCACTGGTAAGGGGAAATCACATTTCTATTGTAATCCAAGTGTATATTGCAGCTGCTTTATTGTCTTTGTGTTGCAATTCCAATGCATTGCTGTACCGCACTGCTGAATCAAAATCCCATGTAAAGACAAACATCTTTGAGTAAGTAAATATAGTATTTAAAATACCAGGACCTCCGGTGTGGAATATCTAAAAGAATGAGGTGAGAGAGTATTGGACCCTGATATAACTTGTCAGGATATGCAGAATTAATCTAAACTGCAAATTGGTGTGCTGATTTTGCAAACAGGCAAAGGTATGCAAGCTTCTCGTTGATCTGGCTGTGGCACATGTCTCTTCTTGATTTAAGTCACTACATGCAGTATTTCCTCCATTTCTAGATGGTGTGCAACACAACAAACAGTTAAATTAACATGGTTGATTAGCACTGTGGTTCCAATACCATGAGTTTTCTCCTTCCTGTATAACTAATTACATGTAGCTCTTGATCAAGCCAATGCTTAGCTTCCTCCTTAATAACCAAAAGCTTTTAAAATCTCTTTCAAACAAGCAAGTGGGCAAACTCCGAAATGATTAATGTCTCTTCTGAAACAAAAATACTATCCAAACCAGGCAAAACATTTTAGTAAAAGAACTCATTAATGCCATGAAGATGTAAAACCTTTTATTCCTACTGTGCTTAGTTCATAATTTCCTCAGATCTGATTTATGTATATTAATCCTTTTTTTTTTTGCATGTAATTTTCTCTTACATTATGCTGCAACAGTCGTTCTTATTTGGATTCAGCATTACAAGATCAACTTTCGCTTTATAAGTCAGCATAATTTTCCATAATGACAAAACTAGAATTCCAAAGTTTAAATCCAGGGTAATAAAACATTAGGCAAATTAAACATAAGATCAAGCTTACACCTGAAAAATAGTCTCTCTAGGACTCTAGTGCTTAATAACCCTTTAGGATTATACTGTTCAAGTTATTAAAGCAAGCCTATATTGTGTCATACATCACTCTGTGCAAAGCTATCGTGTTTTCATGAATATTTTATTTGAATCCCCAACTTTCGAGAGGAAATTTCTGTTCCATAAACTTCGTGATGGAGTGCAAACTCTAACAAGTCCTGCACAGAGAACTTCTGATACGAAACGTCGCTTCAGCCCCACCTCGTGGAAATCTTCTGCGTACACCATTACTTGGGTTAAAAATAAACTCGTTGGTACAACGTAAACCATGCCAGTAATGTCGCTGTAGCGTGTGAAGTATCCAGAGAGATCTCCTTAAATTCCTCTGGCCGTGGAGTTGACAGCACCAAACGTAGGCTCTGGGTTAGATAAGCCTGGGCTGAATGTGTTTGTCATGATCACCAGGAGACAGGATGAGAGGGGAAGAGAGAAGTATCGGAGCAGGTGAAAATTCGGTTTAGGTTTCGTTCCAAAGATTATTGAATACAAACTTGAATCTGAAACACCGCTACTAGAGATGAACTGAACTGGGATCGTGGGATGTTGCAGGATACCACCATATTTCTGAGCATTAATCCTACCCATCCACAAAAAAATTCACTGAAGCACTGAATTTCTCATTTAAATAAAAAGAAACTGGGAACGTGGAGAAATTATAATAAAAAAAAAACCTTCTTACCCTGATCTGGAGGAAAGAGTCCCACAGTGTAAAACTCATTTAACTGACGTCTCCCCTGCGAAGTCCTCTGCTCCCACTTCTCTTCTGGCAGGTGAAAATATGTCTTTCTCTGGCATTTAAAGATTTGGAAATGAAGGCAGAAATGCAGACCCAGAGTGATCCTTGGCATCATTGCATCTGATTATTTGCTATCACAAAAAAAATGAAACAAAACAAACAAACAAAAGAACAACAAAACACATACGATTATTTCAAAATCACTCTTAACTTTTGTTTAAAAAGATACCAATTTTTTCCTTCTACTTTCCCATTAGAAGGTTGCTTCGGAAAATCTTTACATTAACGGTGTAGAATTTTTTTTTTTAATTTCCGGCCTAAAACCATGACAGTTAACTTTTACCTATTTTTTCCCTTTTCCCACGTTAGCTAATAGATTAAATAACTATTTCCCATTCCCTAGTGTTCCCTGCCATACAAGTCTTCTGCTATAGACAAGAACCGTACCCCCTCGGTTTTTGCTTTGCTTGTTTTCTCTTACTCTATTGGCAAAACATATTTGTTGGTGTGGGACAGAAGAGAAACAACCAGCAGTAGAACGAGGCAAGGGGGTTTCACATTAATTTGCAGCTTGTAAAATCCCGTATTTTCAATTGTTTTTTCCTAATGTTTGTTTGGTGTGGTTTCAAATCCAATATATGTCATAAACACGGTCCTGCTTATTTCCAAGTCTACTAAAGAGAAGCAATTTTGCTTGTCAGGTTAAAGAAAAAAACTAGACTGAAATAGTAGTCTTAATATTTTTATAACTGGTATATTTCTTTCCGCTATTCTTTACATGCTATTTTTCATTTCAATTTAGGGACAAATAAGAAAAAAAAAATGGTGATATTTTTCTGACTTTAGTAAGAGAGTGTCTTTCTTCTTGTATAAAGCCTTCCAGAAGATTTTTACATCTCCTGCTCCAAGCTGGATCTTAATGTAAGAATGTCAAACCTTCCAGAAGCACTCTTGAGAAAATTAGTGACACGATAAATGCTAACAAAAGGAAGATTATGTAAACAAATAAACAAGGCAAGGGACCATTACCTCAACTCGAGCCTATGTAGTAGATGCTGGCCACATCCACACCGCACAGATCTTGACTCTGTCTCTCCTCCAGCCTGTACACAGTATCTTTATAGCATAATTATTTTTTTTTATTTTTTTTTAAAAGGTCAGAGGGAAAGATATAAAATGAAGAAGTCATTGTAATCCATTAGAATATTTTACATGGGGAACTGAAGACCTGTGTTATAGACTTTATACGAAAGCATGGAAAAATGATGGCGACACACTTGCGGGGTCACTGGTAAGGCACTTGGTGAGTGATAAACCAAACCTGGCTCGATCTCATCCATTTTGCCTCATTCCCTAGTGCTGCCCACCCCAAGATCTGTAACTCGGCATTGTCCGAGAACGGATCAGCTGGCAAACCAAATTAGCAATTAAGCAAAACGAAAAAGCAGACAGTCAGTGCTCAAGTTCACCTTTCACCTCAATCAGAATGCAATCTTCAGGGCAATACATAAGAATTGTCTTCCTGTGGGATATGTTAATTGTATTTTTGGATATGGAAAGTAAATTCTTCATCGGTGCACTGCTATGGGCTCAACAGAGCATCAACACTGGGTGCAGGGCTGGTGGCAGAGGACATCGGAAATAATCCTCTGACGCATCCAAATAGCAGCGATTCTATTTTTTTTTAACATAACAGTGAACACCAAGTTTTTCTTTTCTCTTTTTCTACGATAAACCTCCGAAAACATACCTTATGAAATCCACCTAAATCCGCCGAAAACCTGAAAGGAGCTCCGAGAGGGCTCTCTCAAACCCCACACAACCACCAGGACCAGCGCTCCGGAGGGATCCACGTTCCAGTCGCCAAGTGATCGCAACGGGGCAGACACAGAAGTGATTTTCCCTCTCTTCTCTGTCTCAGGGAGTTATACAGAAGCCTGTTGGCTTTATTCCCCAATCACTAAGTTTTCATTCACTCCATGAGGGATTTGCAGCCTTTGATATCCTGCTGGTGGGAGGGAGAGGTTCCTGCATCCACCTCTTGGTGGTCGAGGACGTATGACAGCGCCAGACTGATCAAAGCAGTATTTGGACAGCTGTCTTTTCTCTTTTTTTTTTTTTTCTTTTCTTTTTTTAATGACACGGCTGCGTGCATGCTTTTATGTGGGTATGTAAGCAAGAGATTTTGGGAGTGGCAGGTATGTTTAGCCTATGTAGAACAGAGATCTAAATGGACCTCCAGCTGATATTCTGGCAAAGCACCTAAACCCACGCATTTTTTTCTCACGCGAGTAAAAGGACAATACAATTAGCATAACATTCCCATTTTTATATCAGTATTAAATTAGCAGAAGGTTAGGGCTTGGAATCCTCTTTCAGGCTCACCAACAAAAATCACCTGTACTTGCTTAAAAACCATATCATATACTAAATATATTCTCCTTGTTTAAAGACGGTTTAGGAAGCGTTTAAAGACTGTTGGGAAGTAGAAGCTTAGGAATTATCCAATGCTGTGGATAACTATTCCAACCACTCCATGTGACAACACCAGATGGCAGCAGGAGATCTGGTTTTAGCCTTCAGAAAAAAACAGTAGTTCCTAATACAGTAGGCAACCAGCTATTTTCCACTGGAGTGACTCCTCTCATGAGAACAGTTTTCCCTAAACTAAACTGTTATTTGCGAAAACGTTCCCCAAATGAAACTGAAATAAAATGGTTTGGTTTGGTTTAGTTCCACCTAAAGCAAAGCTGCCTGACATGGTTCATTTCCATTTGTTTTTACAAATCCTAAGACATTAAACTGTTTCCGTAGCGTAGCACTTTGGGGATCGGTACCCGGAGCCTTCCCAGTGCCCTCAGCCGAGCTCCCGAAGGCTCCGAAAGCTGGGTCGCCACCCGTGTTATGGGCCCGGCCAGCACCGATGGGCAAGTCTGCATCGCACCATGCCAGTCCTGCCGGGAGATACCGGCGGCTTGAATTATCATTCATGGGAGGAAAAGCGAAATAATTTAACGACCCAAGAAAACATTTCCATTTCAGGATTTCTGAAATAGAATGCAATAAAAATACAGAAGGACGTGTTCACACAAGGCAGAACCAATGCATTTTTAGAGGTTTTTTCTTTTTTTTTTTTGAGAGTTTTTGAAATTTACACTATTCGTTCCATTTACACATGCTGAAACAGTAACATTTCTGAATTTCACTGATTTCTAGCTACCGCTTCCCTCTGCCTGTTTCAGTATCCTCCAGCTAATCTGAACAGGCCCTTACCAGAGCAGACCAGAAAAACCTGTAAAACACTAAGCAATCTTTCATGACTTTCATTTCTTGTGTATCTAATATTTGTATCAGATAGCATCCTCAGGCCAGCACAATTTTGTGCTTATTGCTAGACAAACGAGATAAAAAAGGCATTCTTGAGAGCTGGAAAACTGTATAGAACAGAAGATGCTGCAGACAAAAGGAAAATAGGAGGGCAGAAAGAGGGAAGATTTAGATGAGATATTGTGAAGAAATTGTTTGCTGTGAGGGTGGTGAGCCCCTGGCCCAGGTTGCCCAGAGAAGCTGTGGCTGCCCCATCCCTGGAGGGGTTCAAGGCCAGGTTGGACGGGGCTTGGAGCAACCTGGGCTGGTGGGAGGTGTCCCTGCCCAGGGCAGGGGGCTGGAACTAAGTCATCTTTAAGGTCCCTTCCAACCCGAACCATTCTGTGATTCTGTAACACCATTCAACACGAAACGCTGTGTGCACATCACCATCTACCAGGAGCCAGAGAACACCCTCCTTTGAATAAAACGCTCCTCAGACAAGTAACACAGCAGACAAGTCTTACCACCCAAAAAACTTACAAAAGTACAAACCAGAGAGGCTGATAAGGACAACGGGGATGACTGCATAATAAAATGAGCTGATAGTAGAAGAAAAATATTGGTGTTGCCTTGTCCTTCACCTCCTATCAGGAAGACGCCTAAAATAGAATAATAGAATCTTAGACTTGTTTAGGTTGGAAGGGACCTTTTGAATCATCAAGTCCAACCATCAACCTGATATTGACAAAAACCATCTCTAAACCATGTCGCTGGGTGGATCTGGGAGACTTCGAGACGAGCTCTGCATTAGCTCTGGCTGAAGGCTGGAGAAGCTGTGTGCTTCCCGAGGGACCAGGTTTCCTCCCGGCTGGGCAGAAATGCAAACAAATTCATTTTCCATGAAGGATGTGCCTTGCCACAAATATGGAAGTGTAACACCTTCTGAACCTAAAGGCAGACATTTGTACTCTAGTTAATTTCCTTGGGTTTGTAGGGCTTGTCTTTTTCATTGCTATTGTTATTTTCATAATTTAAAAAAAAATTACCATCAAGTGGTACCAGCCTAATCAGACAGGCTGCACACCCCCTTGTGGTGTTCAGGGGCACGCTGATAGGTTTTGGAAATGTGAAGGCTCAGTCTCAATATAGTAAGACGTTTTTCATTTCCGAAATCATGGAGTAGAAAAGCCAACTACAGAAGTCTGGGTAAACAGCAGTACAAAGTACATTTACATTTTTATGGAAAGAAATTACCTTTGGGAGTGCTTGATTTATTTCCTGTAATTATCTCCTGTATAAACTCTTAATGCTCTGCACAACTTTTCTAAAACCGGGCAGAGAAATCCCGTCAGGTGTTTAAAATCTTTTTGCTGCTTGCTGTAATTCTGATGTTACAAATACATTCAAAAGGAAATACTCTTCTTTCATTCTGCTCTCCGTTCTTGTGTGATCTTCCTCGGTCTCAATGACTGAGTCACTGCAAAGTGACTCACAGAGGAAGATCTTTCATCTTTCTTTTAGCTTTGTATTTCAGCCTTATTACAAGTGTTCCCAGATGTTTTTGCTGTCAAGAAACACTTCATATGACGCCCATATCCATTGCCTCTTGACAGTTCTTTATTTATTATTTCAAGGTCCCATTGAGTTTGTATATTGCCCGCAACTACTTTCTCTCTGGACTCATGTCCAGGATCTCCAAATTCTGCTACTTTTTACATATTTTGTCTCGACATCTATTTGTGCATGGGTTTTTTTTCAGTTCTTTCCCGCTCATTCAACTCTGCCCTCTAGCCTCGTATCAGATTGGTGATTATCTCCCTCCTCCAGTGGGTTTCCCACCCTGTCCCTTGTTCTGGGCATGACCCGTCCCTGCTCTGTATTCACTCTCAGGGCTCCCTGCTACATCGCATCAAGCTCCGATTGCCCCCCATCCCCTTAAGGCCCTCAGTTGTTGGTACCGTCATCTCACCTTTCGTCTTGTCTCTTCTTTTTCTCATCACATCCCCTTTGCCTGGCGAGCAGCACCCATTTTCCTGTTTTTCCATCAATTGCTTTGCACGCCCAGACGTATCACTGCCTGCACCCGTTCCCTGCAATAGTTTGCTCTCCTCGCCCAACACCAGCTCCTAGACAGGCAAACACAAATTAGCAAAACAAGTTTACCAGCCTCTGTGTAGCACAGGCGGTTGTGTGGCGGTTTGGCAGAGACGCTGCCATCATAAGGGTGAGTACTAACACGCGGAAAAGGTAGTGCACCAAATAAAATGATCAGTGTATTTCAAAACTACATGCTGACAGCCTCTTTACCCGTGTTTTGCACCAGAAGCCAAGGCCCAGGAGTCTCTCGACTGCGGAGGCTGCAGGATTGATGCCGAGAGGAGCGCGAGGAGACATTTCACACATTGGAGAGATGGGAGGGGGGACGACAGTGAAGTCAGGCTTTGGCAGCCAACGTGCTTTCAACTCTGCCAACGTTTCCACTGGAACTAGAAATTTGACTACAGATATTGTGTGTCTTTGAATTTCTCTAGCCACTTATTTTAGTGCCTTATTCTGGACTTAGAGCCTGACATTCCCTGCGGCCGCTGTTGAATTTCTTTTAAGAGAAAAGGTTTGTGAAGAAGCCTATGGCTCAGCAGCTTCATAAAGAAGCCAAGGGTTCAGGAACCCAGCGAGGATCCCTTCTCATCCCAGATCCACTGCTTACCTCTCTCTAGCTGTTTGTTCTGCTGGAACTGTGCAGACCCAAGTCCTGTATTGCAGTCCCCCTGCTCCGCTTCATACGCTCACACCTCAGAAACATCTTTCCTCTAATAGATTGCAGAGCTTCAGCTCTTTTGCCTCTCCCTTTTCACTCGTAGACCTCATTCCTTTGACATTTCTTACTCTTCCCTGTGCTTGAAAAGCTTTCGATGGAGTTTTTCCTGAGTTCTGTGTATTTCATAGCGTACCATCCATCCCACCTCCAGCCTTTCGGCTTCATTTGAAAACCCTAAAAATATAGCCCGGTCATACCTGCTGGACGGATCTCTGCCCGAGTCTGCAGGAAGGCAAAACAGGACTTCCGAGAGGGAAAACAGCTCCAGGCATTTCAGAAAGACGTTACCTCTGATATTTAGGATGTGTGTGCAGAAGGAAGCAACCAGTACAGCAGCCCCGGCTCCGATGTCCAAGCAGATACCCTTCAAACCCCAGCTGCAAGGAGAGAGGAGACCTGTACCCAAAGTCTTCTTGACTATTAGATTTACATTCTAATTAAACTAATTTGAGTACATAAGGTTGTACTTCTTGGCTTTGATTGGGCTTGTTACTAAAGATGACCCCTAAAGTACTTAGAGCACTCCTTTATTATTCCTGGGCCTCTGTACATTTTGATCATGTGTTTATTTCTCAAATACCACTTCTACTCCTGGAAACTTCTGAAGAATGAGGATGCTTGAACACCTGAACTTCGCTGTTTGTATATAAGCAAAACAAGTAATTATAACCAATTTAGATCTCAGGTTCAACTCAGCCACTGAATGCACATAGTGCCTTTTGCTGGAGAGGGGCCAGCAAAGGGCTAGCAAGATGCTGAGGGGACTGGAACACCTCTCCTATGGAGAAAGGCTGAGGGATTTGGGTCTCTTCAGCCTGGAAAAAAGAAGACTGAGGGGGGACCTTATCAACACTTATAAATCCTTAAAGGGTGGGTGTCAGGAGGACGGGGCCAGGCTCTTCTCAGTGGTGCCCGGGGACAGGACAAGAGGTAATGGGCACAAACTTGAGCATAGGAAGTTCCATCTCAACGTGAGGAGGAACTTCTTTACCCTGAGGGTGGCAGAGCCCTGGCACAGGCTGCGCAGAGAGGTGGTGGAGTCTCCGTCTCTGGAGACATTCCAAACCCGCCTGGACGCGTTCCTGTGCCACCTGCTCTGGGTGACCCTGCTCTGGCAGGGGGTTGGACTGGGTGATCTCCAGAGGTCCCTTCCAACCCCCACCATTCTGGGATTCTGTGAGATGATGCCCTAGGGTATCTGCACTATGTGCATGGGGCTGGTAGTTGTCTTGATAGATCTGGCATAAAAATTACAAACTTACACCTCTCTGTACGGAGGCCATGCGGGATATCCTACAACATCTCTGTGAATAGCTATGGTTAGAAAATTGGATCACGCAGTATTGGTAGTCAGTGGAGCTCTCTAGACTCCATGAGCTAGAAGAGGAGCTTGGACACCGGACTAGATCACACACGCACCTCACACCTGCGGATGCTTCCACTTCTCTTACTGTGGAGCTGAATCCCCCTCGATTGTCCCACTCGATGGCAACACTCATCTGTGGCCTCACATCGATCAGAGAGGGGTCCTGTATCTTTTTCAGGAACACAGCAGTCAAATCATACATTCATCTTGTTAATACCTAAAAAAAAAAAGAAAACTTTAACTTGTTTTCAGTCATTACTACTGAAAAACGATTTGGCTGTTTTTTGACTCTGTGATGGGAACTTCCCAAAGCCAGTTTCCTGAAGTAAAGGTATATTCCAAAGTGGTACAAATGACTAATATTCTAAATATTAATTTTTTTTGTGTTTAAAAAGTCTTTACCAAATATACCTGTATGATTTTTCAGTCTTATTTACAATTAGTGCTATGTATATGGTCCCTGAAGTAATGATCCCCATGATTCTCAAAATAATCATTTTAATGTGAATAGTGTTTAAGGAAGACATCACCTCTTCCTCCTAACAGTCTTTAAGATAATGTTGTCCTTTTTGATTTTGGCAAGAAAAATGTGTTGACAGATAAGTAATGACTATTTCAATTAATATCAATATTTTATACTCAAATGACTTTTTATGTTAGTGTACCAGTTCTAATAAGGACCTTCCCTACCATATTTCTGCATTTTCATATAATAAAGGCATCAAATAATTAATCTGTTAGACATTTTGTACAGGAAGATGTTAATGTTAAATACAATGTTAAAAGTCACAAAGATGTCAAATTCTGCATTTTCTTTGGTGTTAAATAAATGAAGACTTTACAGTAAAAGAAAGTGATTTTCAAAACCAGTCAGAGCATCTCTGGCAAGAGGTAATTTACATTTTTCTCATGTACTCTCGACTGAATAAAAATTGTGGTAGCAGTTACTGACCTTTCTTTCAGGATGTTGATAAATCATATGCAATACATCTCTCTTTTTTACAAATCTTAAAAATAAAATGACAAAGGAACAAACGAAAAACCCACTAAAGCGAAGAATGTTGCTTTTTGAAACAAGTTCCCCAAAAACTCATGGAGAAGCAAGGGCTTAGCTAAAGAGTTTTAGAGAATACTTCAATAAAGACAAACGTACGATATCTTAAATTCAGATCAAATTAGTCTGGATACCTGGAAAGTCCTAATGCCATGGGCTCCGGAAGTGATAAACACATA
The DNA here is from genome assembly GCA_008658365.1 of Alca torda. NCBI lineage: Eukaryota > Metazoa > Chordata > Aves > Charadriiformes > Alcidae > Alca > Alca torda. Next base: position 80,321,213 of record CM018079.1, on the reverse strand, counting down.
TTTATGTTTAACAAGGAAGTTCTTTACGCTTGTTATTTTTGAGGAGAAAACAAGTTTTTCTGAGGAATCTCTCCAATTTCTCTTAAAAATTGGTTCAATCAAACAAGAAACCAACATGTAATTATGCCAACTATTGTCATCTAGACAAGGTCTGTATGCAAATGAACTTAAGCATCTCTTAAAATCAAGCAGTGCCAAGGCACACTTGCCATAATTAGAAATATCACAATTCATTTTGACAGTTTGATTTAAATCACTATTTTTTTGTGTTAGCCTGGAAGTTCCCTCCTGGGAAGGGACTATTCATTGTTAAACTGAACTAAGGAAGAATTAAGAAAATTACAGGTTTGGGGCCTACAGGAAAGCTGGGGAGGGGCTGTTTGCAAGGGCACGTAGCGATAGGACGAGGGGCAATGGTTTAAACTAGAGCAGGGCAGGTTTAGATGAGACATGAGGAAGAAGTTCTTTACACTGAGGGTGGTGAGGCACTGGCCCAGGTTGCCCAGAGAGGGGGTGGAGGCCCCATCCCTGGAGACATTCAAGGCCAGGCTGGATGGGGCTCTGAGCAACCTGATCTAGTTGAAGATGTCCCTGCTCACTGCAGGGGGTTGGTCTAGATGGCCTTTAGAGGTCCCTTCCAACCCAACACAGTCTATGATTTGATGATTCTAAGGCTTTTAGCTCATTTATTATTTTTTTTCCCAAAAGTTTCACTCCTCTTGCTAAAAACTTTTTTTCATAATGACTTAATTGTGGGTAAGGTTCCCCTCATTTAAAAAAAAAAAACACAGCTGAACTGAATTAATTTATTTTTAAAAATATTTATCTTAACATTAAATATAATTATTCTTTTCCATTTCAGTCACCAAGTCAGTCTGCTTTATGAAGGCACTAGACCACGAAGCTTTAAGGTTCTCATCTGCCCTAAAGATTAATCCTTCCTATTTTCCATATTAAAACAGATCTGTATTTCAATTATGTGTTAAGGGAGAAATGCTCTATCAAAGCAGGGCTACATGTGCGATGTATGTACGAGTTGTTCCTCCGGCTGGGATCCTGTGAGAGCAGGAAGAGCCACAGATGGGTTTGCCAGTGTTGTCTTCTTGCCAAGGAGCCCAGACTGGAGGGCTGAGCCAGAGACAGCAGCAGGGTTGGCTCTACTGGCTTCCCTCTGCTGGGAAGCCCCAGCCACAACACTGGAGATCAAGAGATGTAAGACTCAACTACCTCGGTCTAGTAACTTGGTGTCATTTTGCATGTTTTAGGGTGTTTGATATCCTTCACCGGCCCAACAGATGCAAGCCATGTTCTGTTTGAAACCTCTTCTGGATTAGTAACGGAAGGAGAGATACCTTGAGGCATCTAAAATGACCATAAGCGTTATCCAGTCTATCCCCCTTTATGTTTTAGGCTCCAGCTGTAACGCGACGTGGTTGGGAACAGCTTGGCTAGCTAGATATCACGGCAGCTTAACATCCAACTTCCACGTCTATGGAGGGAACCCCACTTGCTGCAACGCTTACACCAAGTTGGGTTGTCTCATGGTTGCCTCACGATGCCGTGACTTTTGAAGCAAGCACCGCTCTGCTCCAAGTGACGCTAGAACTGCGCTTGGTGCTTTCACCGCACATAAAGTTTAGATGCAGCGGGAAGCTGCTGCTACCGCAACTCACTTGTTTAAATTAAAATGTATGTTCACTCTAGAAAGCGATAAAATACGTCTAAAAGACTAGCAGCCCTTTTTGACCAGCAGGTGAGGGGAGCAAGCATCATAAATAACATTTTTAGAAATTGTACCTGTAATATAAAAAAGCCATACTGTACAAATAAACAGTATTTTTTTGGTTTTCTTTCAGAATATTCTTTTGCAACAATAATTATCTACAAATGCCATTTTTAAAGTAGGTGGCAAAAACTTCTAAAATAAAAAAAAAAATGCATTTAGAATAATAATAATAATGCCAAGAAGCCAGGTTCATCAACAAAATCCTTTAATTATTCACCTGCTGTAAATCTACCACTCATGACAAAGATTTAAGGGATGAATCTACCTATATACCTATATAGAGACAGAGGGTTTGGATGGTTTTAAGCTATGTTACAGAATAAATTCTAAATATACAGAGCTAGAAAAGAAACAGATTGGAATAATTCTACTGAAAGAGATTATTTAAAATCATACTCTCCTAAAGCCACTAATTAGCCACATCTTTCTGTTTTAAGCAGTTTTACCGCCAGATGTCAGGAGTCTCCAAAGGTCAGTATGAGATTTACCACAGTCTTCCCCTTCAACCATTTTCCTCATTGTTAAAAGCTACAAAATACTACCTGATGTGGGTAACCTCCTTGTGCTGTGTTTATATTTTTTTTAAATATGTAAAGATACTTATATGTAATGAGGAATAAGCATGAAGACCAACGTCCTTTCAATTTACCCATAACAGCGTCTTATACTGCTGTGATTAGAACGCTGATCTCCGGCCTATGGGCAGAAAAAAAAAAAATATGAATTCCATAACAGTTAAACTTCTGTTGAGGTTTCCACTGATATTTATTTAACTTATCTCAAACAGGTCGGGTGGGTCTGGTCATCAAGAAACAAACGGGCAGATCGGTTAAGCAGCACATCGCTCCACAGGCTATTTGCAGCACAAGCTGACGTGGAATTCAGGACAGAAAAATATGTCTAATATCCAAATTCAGCGTCACCACAGCACTTCCATTTGGTTCCATCCAGTTTTTCGTGAATAAAATCATTTACGTAGAAGAAAGATCCCCTTTGAACTTCAGAGACCTTTTGAAAATTATAACGCTTTAAAAAGAAAGGATAAGTACATTTAGTGTGTTTATTTAGATTTCTCCGTTTGCACAAATTCCTAGAAAGGAACAGAGCTGAGATGATTATTGCATTTTCAAATATTCACACAGAAAAAAAATGTATGACGAAAAATAATCAAAACCGTCAAAAACAAATGGAGGGCTATTGACAAAGTCTCTCTACTTACAACGCGGAAGAAAGTAAATTAGGTCAGCTGTAAGTACATGAAGTCAGGGTCAGGACTGCAGCTGCCAAAAGAAAAATATAGAATAAGTAAAGGTACCTTTCTGCAAGCAAATGGGAATTCTGACGCCAAATGTCAAGGCAATACAGTCTGCTATACTGTTGACCATGATCTATGCTTCATCATGGAGAAGAAATGAATAATCTCCGCAACATTTATCAAATCATAGAATCATAGAATTGCTGAGGTTGGAAGGGACCTTCAAGATCATCAAGTCCAACCATTAACCTGCCCTGACAAAACCCACTTCTAAACCATGTCCCTAAGCACCACATCTACCCTTTTGTTAAACACCTCCAGGGATGGTGAATCCACCACCTCCCTGGGCAGCCTATTCCAATGTTTAATAACCCTTTCAGTGAAAAAATGTTTCCTAATATCCAATCTAAACCTCCCCTGACATAACTTGAACCCGTTTCCTCTTGTCCTATCACTTGTCGCCAGGGAGAAGAGGTCAGCCCCCATCTCTCTACACCCTCCTTTCAGGTAGTTGTAGAGGGTGATGAGGTCTCCCCTCAGCCTCCTCTTCTCCAGGCCGAACAACCCCAGTTCCCTCAGTCGTTCTTCATAAGGTTTGTCCTCCAGACCCCTCCAAATCAAAGTGTAACTCTGGATTATGTATTTGTTGTCCCTGTCTAGCATCCAACAAAACCTCACAAGCAGTAGCCAGAGCAACACTGGATCAAACGGAGATTTGTTTTCACCCTGAAGGCTCTCTGCAATATTTTCTTTTCTTTTTTTATTTTTTTTTTCCAGAAAACAAAACAATAGATTTATTAGAAGGACCATGAACCTAAAATGAGTCTCAAATTATGGAGTTTTCTCAGTTACCCTCCTGAGAAAACCTGTGAGACAGAGTTTAACTGTAATCTTCTGGAATATAATCAAATTGCCTGCATGCCTATTCCTAAATACCTGTTCCACAGATCTGGCCCACACACTCATCGGGAACTGAGTGGATTTTGTTCTCAAGAATTTAATCCAGTTAAAGAGATTAATGCAGATAACAAACTCTTACTGGTCCCCATGGCACACAGGGAAACGAGGAGACGACTTTCACGGATTGATGGCTCCTTCCATGCACGCGGCTCTTTTGTGTTCTAACGAAATTAAATATGAATGGATATATATGAATCTGTGTATTTATTGTCAAAATGCAAAAATATCACATTGCCAAACCATTAAAATGCATGTCATTCCTGAAAACTGTTAGCCAGTCTTAAATCTTAAATAAGGAGAGTTTTTATTCTCTTTTTTCAATAAACTTTTCTCCTTAGGAAAAATGATTAACACTTTCTATAGTTCACTTAATTATATCATATAAATTATGGTATGAATGCATATTATTATTTTCAAAGATTTTTTCATTAATTTAGTGGATTTGTTTTGTTTTGTTTTTTTTATTATCAGCTGCTTCGTCCCAGATGAACACCCCTCCCCAGACTTAGAAAAATATTCTTTTGCCTAATATTACTATTTATGATTTTGTTTGATTTTAAAGAACAACAACAATAAGCCTTGAATATCAATTGAAAAGCATGAATTTGCATAGGATTTGAAGTAACATGATATTGTATGGATAAATATTACCGTAATTCCTGGTTTTCCCTTATTTTTACTCTAGGAATATTGAAGGCCGATAGAAATCTCTTCAAGGAGCTCAGATTTTTCTCCTTAGTTAACACAGAATCATAGAAGAGTTTGGGCGGGAGGGGACTTTTAAAAGTCCACCTAGTCCGACCCCCCTGCCATGGGCAGGGACATCTTCAACCAGATCAGGTCACTCAGAGCCCCATCCAACCTGGCCTGGAATATTTTCAGGGATGGGGCATCGACCACCTCTCTAGGTAGCCTGGCCTGCCCAGAGTGTAAAATATGCCAAATAGCTGAGGAGAAGTACTGGGGCAATAGAAGGGGCAGCTCTTCCCTGAGGAAACTCACCACCTACAGCAGAAAAATATTCCCCTGGGTAAAGAATGACGAGGGCAAGATGAACTCAAACTAGGAAGGAGGAAGAGGGAGCAGTGTGCCCCAAAAGACAGAGGAGTCCAAAATGACCACCCCCATGACCAGACACTCCGCCTGAGAGCGATGGAGGTGAACGTACAGAATGAGGACCAACCATCCTCAAAGATGACCCAGTCTAGAACCCGGAGTCCAAAAATTATCTTCCTCCCGTGTAAGAACTGTCTTAGTTATTATCTGTTAACCAATGATTTACCCATATGAGGACTTTCCTATGGCTGAGCAGTCTTAAAATACTTTGGCAAGATACTGTCAAAGGCCTTTCGGATGTCTAAATAAATTGGAAATGAAAGAGACTGCTGATAACCACATGGCTGCTGACACCCTCAAAAGACTCCAGTAGGTTTGTTAATCGACTTCCATTTATAAAAGTCATGCTGTGTCTTCTCAAGTGTATTTGATTTATCCAGGTACTCATTAATTGTATTTTCTACTGTAGATTCTAAAAAAAAACCACTGTTGAATAAAGATAATGGGCTTACAGGCCCACAGGACATCAGAATACTATTAAAGTCTGCAGGATCTCAGCTGATTCTTCGTCTATAACTGGAACAGTACAATTTCAGACAACAGAGCACTGATTAACTGTATACTAAAAAAAAAAGAAACCCACCCTGTTTCATCAGACCAGGTATTGTATGCACGTGTGTGTATATTTAAAATGTATGAAAAATGCAATCACTTAACTATTACATTGCATAAAAATCATAACGTGTCCCACTCGGTTTTAAGCAAATGATAGAAACCCCAGATTTTCCAGACTGCTCAACCTCAAATCCTGACTTTGCTCTCTTCTGTTAGTGAAGTACAGACTTGCTTCAGAGGGGCCAGGATCATGTGCGTTGTGGTGGTTCCTCTTCTGCGTCATCCTCAGAGCTGCTTGAAACGACACAAACTCCACGCGTGCGATCCATCCTACTGCACGTGTGACACATCTGCTCTGCCATCGTGTTTCTCATGCTGGGAAGGGAAACCAGGAGGACATGGCCGTACCACCAGCAACTTGGTCCTACCATGACAATTAAAGGCATCTAGTGGGAGGTGTCCCTGCCCACTGCAGGCCATTGGAACTAGATGATCTTTAAGGTCCCTTCCAACTCTAACCGTTCTATGATTCTATGACTTGCAGCTACTGGTTTCTCTTGGCCATATGCTCCTTTAAGGAGAAACGTGCCTTTGGAACTGTCCCAAATCAAGACGTTCCAGGCAGTATTTGCTCTTTGTACCTTGTCAGAAGCTCTCACTACTTCTTGAGCCCATGAGTCCTATGCGTCATACCAGTACCTAATTCTTTAATTGAGGTTCAGGTTATTAGCTTGCAGATAGGGCTACTAGGGAGGCAAAATCTTACATTTCTTTGTCCCTCTCTTGCTCTTTTTCACTGTCTTCATCCCTTTTTCCAGCCACGTGGTACACCACTCATCAGTGAGACCTCCTCTTCTCAGTAGCAGCAAGTTTTATGTTACTTCAGTTCCACTTAAAATTACAGCACAAGGAGCAGCATGTCAAGGAGAAAAAGCAAATCATGAAAGAACACAGGTATGAATTAAATACGTTAATGAGGTATTCTGGCCTAACGTGATTTCACGTGGCACAATGTAAAAAGGTGGCAACAACACGAGGGGTTCAACGCTGCCTTCTTGAGGAAGGTTTCCGTCTGCTTATTCATCTCAAACCTGATGCACCTGACAATTTGCCTCTGTGTCTAACTGTGGGATTTAGTGTGTTACTCCAAAAGATCAAACTTGTGAGGGTGTGGTTGGACATCCAAACTAAACTGGCTGAATCCTAAAATTCCAGGAGTTCGTTTGCATGCTTTAACCAGGGGCGTCAACTTGTTGAGGATAAGTTTGCTCCCCAGTGACATTGGTTCTTAAAATAGTATTTATCCTTAAGAAAAAAATGGCGTAATGGCTTCAAACTGAAAGAGAGGAGATTTAGATTAGATCTGAGGCAGAAATTCCTTGCTGTGAGGGGGGTGAGCCCCTGGCCCAGGGTGCCCAGAGAAGCTGTGGCTGCCCCATCCCTGGAGGGGTTCAAGGCCAGGTTGGACGGGGCTTGGAGCAACCTGGTCTGGTGGGAGGTGTCCCTGCCCAGGGCAGGGGGTGGCACTGGGGGGGCTTCAAGGTCCCTTCCAACCCAAACCATTCTGTGATTCTATGATTTTCTCTTCTAAAATGAAGATTCCCTACCACGAACGAGCTGTCTCTGTACCAGCAGAACCACTTACCTGCTGCCATCATTGCTAATAACCGCTAAATACAGGAGCAACCCTCCGCAGGGTTGGGATCCTCCGCAGGTACCTGAAAGAAACAGAAACTATTGTTAAAAATCTCGAAATCCAGAAACTGCTGGAGTTCCCCCCCTCTTAAAAAATACAAGTCAGAAGAATTCACGTGGGACAGAAAGAGCTGTTAAATACATTAAGTGCTTTGAGCTGGTTCTTTTCAATTGATATCTACCCAAAATGCAGGCAGTGCTGAAACGTGCTATCACCTGGAGACATAAATCAGTTTGCTGCCTAACAACATCTATTTGCAGGCTTTCTGTGCAACCCAATGGAAATAAAACGTTGCTTGTATTTAAGAGAGAACTTGTATAAACACCACCTCTCCCCTCCTGGGACGAAACGTGTTACAGTCTGTGCTTTTATGACTTAGCTGAATGGAGCCGTGTTCCTCAGAAACGCAGTTGTATTAATACCCGCGGTAACCCCGAACTGAATAATTGAAAAATTAACGATGGAAAGAACTCCATAAACTTTTGCCTTTGATTATTATAGGAAGCACAGCGCAGGAATGTTCTATCCAAAAATCTACTGTACCAACTGGAGGTGAATTGCAACCACGGCCATGTTCAACAAATACTTACGATCAATACATACGTATTACAATTTAAATAACTGCACCAAGTCAAGACTAATGATGGCATCTATTATTAAACCCAACGGATTTATAGATACACTTCCAATTACAATAGAAATCCTCATTTTATTTTAGCTCCTGTGACAAAAAAAAAATAATCATAAACTATTTAGAAACATGAAATTAGCAAATAATTTCAGCGCCTCCTGCTTTTAGCCATATCACCCAACCAGATGATACGTTGGTGTTAGGAATGACACTGGCTTAAAAATTCTCTTCCTCTCGACCCCTGCTGTGGACGCTCATCCCCACCTCTCCAGTGCACTCCGCTATTGCCTAAATCACGCTGATTAAATGGTTTGTGTGGTTGTGCCGAAAACAGAAACAATGATACGATCCTGCTGAGGGAGAAGATAAGCTTGTGCAAAGAAAACGAGGTGATGTGGGTAGGGGAAAAGGGGTGGGAAGGATTTCTAACTCAAGCAGGTTTTGGATCTGTTTTGTACCAATGCTATGAGCGCTATTGATGGGCTCAGTAAACCGTGAAGAAAATGCAAAACTGAGTATCTAGGGCTGGAAACTTCTTAAATTGGAATTTTCATGGAACTGCACCCTTTTGCGCAGCAAAAACCTGCACTAAAGGGATTGATCTACGATTGGTCTTCATGTTTCTGAAGAGCGCAACAGCCACAGGTTTAGCACAGACGAGTCTACAGAAATCAAGATCCGCGCAACCTACCTCAGGATAAATCAGCGTAGGCTGTCAACAAACACACAAGAGTCTGGAATAAACCAAATACGCGCAGACGTTGAAGTGGATCCGTCATGACGGCTGTGCTGTGGGAAGCTCCTCTGCTCCCTTGGCCTGTGCTGCTGCTGCTGAAGGACTTGTTTGCCGTGACGGCACGCGTTCCCACCAGGAGCACACAGAGAGCTGCACGACAGCTAGTTAACCGAGAGACAAACACGTTGTGGAACTGTCTTTCAATTAATTTTCCTTAGTGATATGCTAATTGGCACAGCTATGGATTTCTCTTAGCCATTTAAACGACTTTGCGGGCACGTAAGTAACGTAGCGTTGTTACCAGTCTCCTCAGCAACACTCAAACTGGCGCCAGAGCAGCTTCTGTCGAGCTTTTTCCAAATGACACCACGGTCATGTGCATCTTGCCCAGCTGCAAAAATATAACACGTATGGCTCACCCTACCCTGCTCTTCCTCGACTATGAAATTCTGCTCTCAGAAGAAATTCTGCTCTCATTCATATAACTTTTCTGATACTAAATGCTGATTAAGAGATATATTTGAAGTGACCTGCGCATGGGCAATGACCATGAGTTTTAATTCAGCGGAACAAACTACGCAAAACTGTGGACCAATTTCTAGCCATGGGAAGGCTGTACACCGTGCTTTTACCTATGTGTGATCTGTAAAGGTACAGGCCAGAGGAAACTGTGTCATGAAAAGAGATAAGAATATTACTCTTTAGAGTTTGGATTTTTTTTTTTTTTAAATTATTCATCACAACAAGAATTGTGTGATGTGTGATTTTTCATCACAGATTTGACAAAGACATATACTATAATTAATAGAACATCTCCAGATGATTATTTTTTAAATTTTACTCTTTATTCTCATAATTTCTGCTAAAGGAACTATCTCCTCGAATATCTAAAAGTAGGTTGTACCAAAAAAATGCGTAATACGGAGAAGAGTCCTCCAATAGCAAGGAGAAGAGTCCTCCAATAGCAAGGAGAAGAGAAGGGAGAAACTTCTTCCATTTCTGGTTCCAACGATTTGTCCAGTACAGGCAAAGAAAAAACTACGCAACACGAACAATTAATAAGTACACAAAGTACACAAGTGTGTTTATTACATTTTTGCAAGCACTTTGTTCTACATTTCAAAAACGCCACCATCAAGCTGTTGGCACATTTATGTACAAAACAGATTAATTGTAATGCCTGCTACAAAGCATTCTTTGTGAAAATACAAACTCTAATACCAGAGAAGAGCCAAAAGCATTAACATCATTACATGAGTTTAAAAGACATAGTTTTAAAAATCAGCACAAACGTTTGAAGACACAAAACTGAAACACTACAATATAGAATCCAAAAAGAGGTTCCTACTACTTTTTGCAGAACTGTAATACCGGTACTGCACATTATCAGAAAACTGTTGACCCCATAGGACAGCCTAAGTGTAAAAAAAAAAACAAAACCAAAAAAAAACAAACAACAAAAAAAACCCCAAACCCCAAATCAAAAACACAACCAAAAAAAACCCCAAAACAAGCAAAAGAAAATAAAAATTAAAAAAAAATTCAATCAACTAATACTACTTAATGCATTATCATGCCACAAGTAACTATAGTATTACCCTCTACTTACTACAAGAATTGTTAAAAATTACTGATGATGCATGACTAGTAATAGTACAAAGAAGAGTTTTACTCAAGAAGTTTTATTAGAAATGCACTTACACTGAGAGAGAATTCACAATGGTCCAATAAGTGCACAAAACTACCTAAGATTTTTCACACTGACAAAAATGTCTTGTCAGGCTACATCACTTTAAAAGACACTTTACAGCATTCTTGTAGCATTAGAAATAGGCAAAAAGAAAAAAAAAAAAAAAAAAGATCCACCAAATTTGGTCCAGTAACACCGACGTTTCTTAAATAGGGTTTTTTTGTTTTGTTTTTGATGCAGGTAACTCTTTCAAATGAAGATGACCTGTCTTTCTGATAACATTTTCCTATCAAAATAAAGGTTCAAATATATTACTACACTTTCAAATAATAAGCTCTGTAGTGTTTTTCACCTTACTTTAACATAGTACAGGTAAACCAATATGTGTAGGAAAGCTAGAAGCCAAGCTATAACATTTATGGAAGTCTCCTTTAATATATCTTTTACAGTTCAGACAGGTGCAATCCATTTAAATTTTTAAAGCAGGTAAAAAGACATCTGACTCCTACGGTCACTGTATTTTTGATATATTACTTTCATAAATGTAGCTAAGCAGTGATTTCTTACATCGTCACAGGAACAGCTCCAATTTAGCATAACCATCATTGAACTAAAGAGAGATCATTCTGTAAAAAACTATGGATAACTATATCACTTAATTAACAATTGTCTATATACCATAACTCTTTAACAGGTAGCCGTGGTATTGAATTCCTTCAAAAGGCAAGTGGCCATGCATTGTTAGCACCACGGTCTGCATGCTCACAATACAAACAGGAATTATCACCCATGGAACTTGGAACAAGAGAATATTCTTTAAAAACATCGATAATAATACAATGTTAACAAAGATAAGAAGCACTTTTTTCTTTTTTTTCTTTTTTCTTTTTTTCTCTTTTTTTCTTTTTTTTTTTTCTTTTTTTTTTTTTTTACCCACTATTACAAATTTAGAAATTGCACCTTTGATTGTTTAAAACGTTCTTAGGACCTTCGTTCAAGTCGATCAGGGTCCATCTGGCAAGTTTTCCAAATATAAAGGAAAGTCATCAGAGTGTTTTCTTTATATATTGTACATCATGTACAATGGTCCCTTTGAAGTATACCTGTAGTTAAAGTAGTTATTGAACTCAAAACTAAAAAGTATAAAAAGCTACTTTTTTTTTTCCAAAAACATATAAGAAACAATGCAAAAGGTGTTATGCATAACACATACAAAGTGATTAAAAAAATCAAACACATATTTGTATTTGACAATAGTTTAGTATCCTTGATCTAGCAGAACTAATTAGCTTAAAAGGATTCAGGAAAAGGCTATTTAGGAGCTTTGTGGCAGAGAATGGTCACAGAAAGTAAGAACTAATTAAGAAACCAAGTGCTAGACAACCAAGAATTGTACCTGGGTGATGTGTGAGCCACCCAAACTATCTTTTGTGAGAAGCACTTTCAATTGTTTTTAAAATGGTTGGATGGCCTTTAGTTAAACAACAAAGCATTCACATGTTAGAAGGTAAGACAAGGTTTCTCTTATGTGTAAGCATTGAGCCGCTCTTTAGAGCGAGTAGAATGAATGTCATGAAGCTCTTGTTCCTCCTTTGATTTAATATCCTCGTATTTTTGCATTCTGCAAGCGTCTTTCACATAGGCCCAGTTGGCAGACAAGACCATGAGATAATGGACCTGTAAGAGAGGTAACATGGAGTTAGGAACCAAGGGAGCTGGGCAGAACAGAGCACGTTCAAGCTGGCAAAGCTATGGGATAGAGCTCGGGTTTTCATCAGGAGGAACCGAGCTTTGTCACGTCATGGAGTAGAACAGCAATACGATGTGAAGTTCGAGCTTGAGCTTCATTAATCCTCAGATAACCCAGCTCACGGCTCGTACTCTACCGTGACTCACTAGTAGGTAGCAATGGTTGTAGAAAATTTAAAAGAACTGGGAAATCGACAACATCATCCCCGCTTTGCTATTTCAGCCGCTCTGCAAAACTACGTGGAAAAAACACCTCCCGGTAATATCTTGCAGACTTTCCCCCATTGAATCACTAGTTGTTAAAGTAGCTGCTTAAGACAAAAATATGCTGTAGACACACCTGTAGTCTTGCGATTACACATCTAACACAATTAAATAAGTATTTGCTTTTTCTTTCTTGTTAAAATTAGCATTAGCTTTCCGTTTCGCCACAATTTCTTTCCTTCATCTACAACTCTAGCTATTTTGTCAAAACCAGCCAATTTGGTGAACATTTGTCAAAAATCGAAAAAATATTTTCAGCTGGGCAAAATGTGACAAAATATAGTTACAAATAAACTTGAGGTCTTAAAAGGGCACACACCTGTCACCATTTAATTTAGTAATTTTATTTCACTGTGTATTAGTTATACCATAATTTATGCAATTCCTTGAAATGCATAGAAAACAGAAGTGGTTTGAATTATTTTTAAAAGACAACTTCTGTATACGTCTTGAATGGAGCATAAACAACGTTCACATTCCACGCAAATTTTTGAATAACGTAGAAATACATTTATTTTTTTTTAAAGAAAACAAAAATTGAGAGCTTTCCAAGTATCCCATCCAAAAACAAAATAAAAAATTATCTGAAAAGAAGGGGAAAAAAACCCAGAGCCTGTGATTATTATACAACTTATTGGTGAGTATTGGACATTGGACCTGACTCACTTGCAGCCAACATGAATCACTGGGTGAGCTGTGATGATAATACACCCAAAGTTTATTTATCTTAGCGAATAGGGAGGACAGAATGTCTATGAATACATCAGAAAATTAAACACCAATTAAAGGATATTGGCAATATTGTCACATGAACAAATGTTTTTCACGTGGCTTTGAATGAATTTAATCTGAAAGTCAGTGAAAGGTATCTTAACAGTAGAAAAATTACGTTCCGCAAATGTTTTCCATTATAAATAGAGGATGTAAAACGCCCTAATTGCATTTGAGATGGAGCTCAGCACTCTATAAAAATCCCATGGTATGGTTGCCCATGACCAAGCTTAACAACTAGTAGCTGCCCTGTCTTCTGAATGGTGGCATTGAAAAATCAAACAAGTGATAAATTTTAATACACCACCAACGCAAGGAATGAAGCTGAGTCCTCCATGGAACTGCTGCCAAAAATATTTTATTCAAATAAAGTTGGTGAGGGGTCTGGAGCACAAGTCTTGTGAGGAGCGGCTGAGGGAGCTGGGGGTGTTCAGCCTGGAGAAAAGGAGGCCGAGGGGAGACCTTCTCGCTCTCTACAGCTCCCTGAAAGGAGGGGGTACCCAGGGGGGGTCGGGCTCTTCTCCCAGGGAACAGGCCATGGGACAAGAGGAAATGGCCTCAAGTTGCACTAGGGGAGGTTTAGGATGGATATTGGGAAAAATTTCTTCATGGAAAGGGTTGTCAAGCATTGGAAGAGGCTGCCCAGGGCAGTGGTGGAGTCGCCATCCCTGGAGGGATTTAAAAGCCGGGCAGACGTGGGGCTGAGGGATGTGGGTCAGTGATGGTTTTGTCAGAGTTAGGTTGATGGTTGGACTCGATGATCTGAAAGGTCCCTCCCAACCCAGGCAATTCTATGATTCTATTCTAAATGTCCTCCTCCGGGGGCAGTCACACGCTATCTGCATTCAGTCCCTTTTGGAGTTAGTTTCCTTAGTCTTCCTGCTTGTGACCACCTATAGTGTAAAGTCCACTTCACCGCCTGTTAGAGCAATGAACTGCTCTCCCGTCCACTTCAGCTGCCCGGGTCTGGGCCTTTCAGGACATCTGCAGGCTTTGAAATCTTTCCTTTCGAAGGTGGACTTCAAATGTCCTACCTTCCGTCTGCTGGATCTGCTTACAGGGAGCCTCTGACCTTCTTAGGACATGCTCTGCTGGCTCCGTATTCAGCCAGAAAATAAAAATATTCAGTAATGGTATTCAGCTGGTTTATTCCAGGTCTCTCTGGACATTTATTCCCCCTCCAGCAGGCTTTCAGATACTTTCTGATGAGAGCATGTCTTATAGTTAATCGAGTGCCTCAGAGGCCACAGTTAATTGTCTGAAATCAAAAAGATTCCATCTCTTCCTAAGAAACTGAAAAACTAAACTAGGATTCAAATAGTGGAAAATGGAATAGACTAATCTTAAAAACACCTTGAGATTATGTAAACTCTCCTTTCCGTATTGGACTGTTGTAGATACATGAGCATCTTAGATTCATACTAAATGAACAGAACCAATTTTGTAAGTTCTTTCTTTTTTTTTTTTTTTTTTGGAAATGGCAACGTTGGCTTTTTCCACAAATGTTTCCTGGCAATTGTTGCTGATTAGTGCAGGCTAATGTTCATTTCTTAACCTGGCTAATTAAGATCAAGGAAAGCGTTCTGAAACCCTTCAAAGGAGCACATATTTTCGGTGTCTTTTTTGTCCTGGTGGTTTATGGCAAGCTTTCGCCTATTTGGGGAATACAGTCTGAGTTGAGGAGCCATAAAATAGGAAGAAGTGTTCAGAGAATCCGTCCTCTAGGAAAAAGACTACAGATAGCAGTATTTCTACGTATCTTTAGGAGTTTCTTAATACATCTAGTACAACCCTCACCACACAACCTGTGATGGCAGCGCAAGTGCTGGAGATGGCAGCAGGTACTGTGTTACCCTGGGACGCGTCCCGGTCGTAATTTAGCACGCAGGAAAAAGAAACACCTTGTATCTAACTAACTCAGCTGTTCCAAAAGATTTCACTGGAACAGGCATTTCTAGATCAAATGAGAGACACTAACACTGAATCCCCATTCTGATGAATGAAATGCCTTAAAATTCCTCCATGGTAAAACTCTAGAGGAAAATCAGAAGAAACATCTCAGAAAATTACAATTTGCATCCAATGAAAACACCCGTGCTGGTCCTTTGAGGGTAAGATTTCAATTAAAAAATATAATCTGAACCTCAAACAGATTGTAGACATGAGAGCCCTAGAAGTGGGGGTATCTCAGCAGCGTACTCACATCTTCCTGATCTTTTAAAACACATCTGCCAGAAAACTCTGCAACTGATGAATACGTGATGAAAATGGGACCGTGTAGGCACATTTCTTATTCTCACAAAATATTTGGTAACGACATATTAAGAGCCAAATTTTAACCTGACGTCTTGCAGTTTGCACTTGGCATTTTTCTTCTACTAAAAAAAATAAACTATTCTGAAAGTGCATTGGCCACAGTCTGACCTTCGTTAAACTCCTGTTCTTCACCCATCCCTTCCTTCAAAAGTCACAGACCCAAGCTTCTGGAACAACTGTTGAAAACTCTTGGAGTTCACGCTCACTGCAAGCAGGATGACTTTCCTGGAAACAACTGCTTTAGCCTTTGTAATGAATATAATCTCAAATACACATCCGTGCTATATAATGGCATATACGTTTAACGGTCCCACCACCTTTGTTTTTGTGTTGAACACCAAGTTCCTAGATAACATTGTCACACTAAGGAGGTCATCTCTAAGTGGCTGTCTAATTGCATTTCACACTTCCATGACCTGAGTAGCCCGAAGCCGGTGGGGCCCTGTCAAGGCTTATTCAAATTGAAGCAGGGCAGCTTCCACAGTCCGCCTCGGGATGTTTCAATTACAGACATATGCAGGACAGCGCGGGGTCTTTCCATACTCTACGAAACATTCCCGCTTAGATTTCTTCATAAAGTGAAATTATGGTTCAGCTTTTCACAACTGTAGAATTGCATCTAGGCTAAGAAGGGGTTTGGTTTTGGTTTTCCTTTCCTTCTGGGACATGTCATTATCTCAGCAGGGCAGAAGTCTAAATAACATTTTTTCCTCCCCTTACCTGCATCTAATATCCTGCAGAAGAGCACAATCATACCGGGGGAGAGGAACGAGACCACTTACACATTTCCCTTGTCCTTGTGTCTCCATCTTACAGGACATAGTTTCTGTGAAGGTTCAGGCAGAAGACTACTGCTCACATGGTAATTCTTGAGAAAGGAAACCGCGTACCTCCTAATTCAGTTTTGCTGTAGTGGTTTTGGGGAACACCACGGGCAGGATGCTTACTGGCCTTACAATCACCCTTTGGGATGGTAGAGTTTACACTTAAACAAATTCATGTCTTCTGCTTCTATGTGACACAATGTTGAAAACAGTAAAATTAATAGGTATTACTTCAAAGATCATTTCTGTATCCATTTATTATCCATTCAGACATGAGAAAGAGCAGTAATGTTCAGAATCATACATAGTCCAAATTCCGTATGATCCAAAATCCTGGCTTTTCTTTTCCTATGCGCAAGACTGACAAAAAGTATCTACAACATACATAGTTCTATCAGGTTTTTTCCATCTTGGGCTGAAGTCTAAGAATGATAAATTTTCAAAACAAACTATTTGACATTTTCCTTTCCTGCAAATTAAAGCTTTCGCTGACATATACTCTAAAAAGTATGTGAGTTTTTCTATACACAATCCTAACTCATAGGCCAACTCTCTTTTTGAACCCCAAAACAGAATTCTGCTTTGGAGACTACAGAGGCAGCTAGTGAATGGTGAAAAAATTCCAATTCATGTACAAATCTGAGACCGAGAGAGAGATTAAAGTAGTAGATATATGAAAATTATGACTTGTAACCAAATGGTTTGGAAGTAGTAACAATTTCTTTTGTGGTTTTTGCAATAAATGACTGCATTTTTCTAAAATATATTTTTAAAATACAGATTAATGAAAAATACCCTAGTGACAGATGGTCTTAATATTTATGAGTAAACTAATTTGGTGAATTTCATGACAAATATTGATATTAAAAGAGTTCAAGAAGTCTGCACATATTAAATAATCTGGCTCTTGAAAACATCCACAAATCCAGAAGTGAGGATATAATGGAGTATAGCAATGGCATGACTTAAAATGTCATTTACAAGAGCAGATATTACCAATTCAGTTTTTCAGCACTCTCATTGACGATGCACAACTATTAGTGGGTGGTAATAAATACAAAATGCTACTTAAGTGGGATGGCCTAAGAAATCTTTTAAAAGTGCAATAAATTAATAAGCTTCCTCTTTTGTCAAGGGCCGGTATTTTAACCTCATTTTTCGTTAAGAAGTTTTCTTAAATTTCATGGAGATGTGCTACTGTTGTGGATATATACCAAGATGAACTTCATTAAATCATATTTGTGATTAATGCCACAACAGCACATATTGGGAAGGAAATTGGTTCTCCAGTGACTTAAAGGGCTTCTGCACACTGTCCCACACCCAAACCCACTGCTGTTATGTTACCACCTTCTACTAACTTGAGCATAGGATTCTGGGGGGAAAAAAGATGTTTTCTTCTTTCTATATGAGACATTTAGGACCCAAAATTCATTTCCCCTCCCATAAGTTACTTCTTTCATGTAAAGGTAAACTTCCCTGTCCTATCCCTGGAAGTGTTCAAGGCCAGTCTGGATAGGACTTTGAGCAACCTGGTCTAGTGAGAGCTGTCCCCCCGGAAGGGGATTGGAACTAGGTGATATTTAAGGTCCCCTCCCACCCAAACCATTCTATGATTCCCTTAAAGAAAGAGAACCTGTTAATATCTGCTTGTCCAACCACAAAATACTGAACTTTCCTTCATGTCCCATCCCCAGTCTTTGGGCTACTGTGTCAAGTGTGAAGCACACTGCTCAGCCTAGAAATACGACCTGGTTATGCTGATTTTAAAGATTACCACCATCAAAGAGTGGAATGTGCTAGTCTTCACCAGGAACCTAACATCACAATGGAAGCTTAAAACCAATCTAGTTACAAAATTGAAATACAGACAACAGAGTTGCAAATATCTCATAAAGCATACATTTACCAGCATTTGGACACTACGCAATTTACTAGAGCTTAGATTCTTATATTTCCGTTGAAACAGAGTGTTATCATGCCTGCTCTGGGCAAAGAATCCAATAAAAAGCATAGATGGGTATGGGTGAGCTTTTCTAAATATGTGAATAAATCTGAGCCATCAAAGTGAATTCCTAGTGGATTAGTGCTTGGTGCAACACACCTATGGCATCTTCGATATGGTTTTCTGAGCTTTGAAGGGGTTTTTTAAACTTCATTGAAAGCATCGTGTATTTAAACTACATGGCTCAATGGACCTATTTAATTTGCTTCCACTGAAGATGTGTTTGTTTTCACTGAAAATCTTTTGGTGGCTATTCTGGTTGAAAATTCTTTGAAATGCAGAGTTGTTGTCTGAACAAATTAGCGTTTGATAACTACTGTTGCATGTACTTCAAAACAACAACGTACTGGAGAACTAATGGTCTCTTGGATGTACTTTCCTGACACTAATATATATATTATAATAATTACTATTTGGTCACCATTTTTTCAGGTGGAAACAGAAAATTCTCTATTTGGTAAATCAGTTAAATTATTAGTATAAATTATACTCTACTGATG
Source organism: Alca torda (assembly GCA_008658365.1). Lineage (NCBI taxonomy): Eukaryota > Metazoa > Chordata > Aves > Charadriiformes > Alcidae > Alca > Alca torda. The sequence continues at coordinate 80,302,359 of CM018079.1, read as the reverse complement.
TGCTTATTATTTGTGGTCTTGAAACAAAAACTACATTGAAAATATATGTTTTTCATTTAGCTCTCTCTGCTGTGTTGGCAGGGAGTCATTTAATACTGAAAAAATGGCAGACAAAACCAAGAAAAAAAAAATCACTAATGCAACAGGGACACTGGCTTCATTGAATATTCTCAGATTGTCCTTTTTTATAAATGTAATTCTAAGGAGAACGAAAAATGTACGGCCCCAGGATTCAATGTAAAATTTCTAGTAGCAGTAGAAATAATAATCATCACCACAAACACTTTTCTTACGGAATGCATCGGTACCAAGTAACAGTCATTCTTCATTTCCCATTCCAGTGCGTGTCATACAAACCCACACTGGCACAGAGTCCCCGTTCTAAAAATACCCTGTGTTTCAGCAGACACAGCAGACAAGAGGTGGAAGAGCAGGGCACCAGCTCATGCACTTTTTTTCCTTCAGTGGATCATTTTTCATTGGCAAAATGTCACCAAATTCAAAGTAATCTTCATTATATAAAAAAGACAAAAATTAGTCGTGCCAAAAAAAAGGACACGTTCGCAGATATGCACAGAACGGGGGGAAAAAAAAAAGAGTCTGCTCCTAAAATAGCGGCATGACAAGGCTGTGAACACCCAGAAAGGCATAGAGCGTAAGGGATGTTACAGTGGGTCGTGAGAGAGACCCCTGAGTTCAGATGTTTGTCTGAACGCACAGTAATAGAATAGTAAAAATTCTAAGCATGTGCTCAAAGGTGCTTTTTTATTCAAAAAAATAATCATGATATTCTACTTCAAAGGGAATCCATCAATATATTAGAAAAAAAAAAAAAGCTAAGAGAGAGTACTGAATTACAGAACTGTATTTTAGCAATCGCACTGAGTGATAGCATGGAAATTGAATAACTGACACCGAGGAACGACCGGAATGGTTAGCAATTCGGAAGACGACTGAGCGTTGGGTGGCTTACCATAGCGATGACTGCGCGCCAGCTCCGGCGAGAGCCACGATGAACAAGTGGAATGTCATGTTTAGCTGCAAAGGGGGACAAAAACGGACTTTCATGGTCGTACCGTAAACAGAAACTGAACAAAATAACGTAGAGTGAAAGACTGCCTTCCTGGTGGCTGCCCTTCTACGAAAGTAACGGTTTACTATTACTTTTTCCAAAAAGATTGACGTCACTACGTGACATTGGCTGGTGCCTGTTTTTGTTACAACACTCATATCAGGGATATAAAGCATAATTCTATTTAAAAATACTGTACTTACTTAAATTATAAATATTAAAAAAACACCCTGATTATTTAAAACTAAAGCTGTCCGCACTTTTTTTTCTGTTTTTTTTGTTTGTTTGTTGTTTTTTCCCAGTTACAATACTACTTTACTAGATCTATATATATTTGTGGTGGTTTCTTTAGTGGCAGAGGCAGCTAAGAAACCCCGTCCCTTTGCTAGCTGTAGCTTTCATCTTCGATATTGATTCTCCTTACCTCCCAAATCTGCCAATAAAATCTGGTTCACAGTGATCGAATAAAAACCAGGTTAAATAACCCCAAGTTAACCACCTCCCTCCCCCCACCCTAAACCAAATGATTACATTAGTGCTTAATTCCAGCGACCCTGAGGTGGGCTGCAGGCACGGCAAGGGTTGCGTTTCTCAGGTTTCGTGGTTTCGGTGTAAAGGCAGGCTGTCTACCTTCGCGCTAAGAAGACTTATTCAAACACAGTAAGAGCCAGTGAAACATTTAGCAAAGCAGCCTCCGACTTCAAAGGGATCAAGATTTTAGCCTCTCCTTTGGCTCGAGAGAGATGTAATTTTGTTTGTCCTGTTTTTATCCCTGATCATTTAAAAACAAACCCCCCAAAAAAACCCCACTGCACTGAAATAGGTGGCCTTTGCCTAAGGGAAAAAAACAAAAAACCAAACATACTAGGATTTATTATCTTAACACTGCGAGATTTGGTCAAATCCATTTGAAAGCTTCACTCCCCTGTCACAACAGTAATCATAAGAACAGCAAACAGTGATTCGTTGTACAGGCCTATCAAAAACACCCCACTAAAAATATACATGACAATGGAATTCTTAAAAAAAAATAATAAATTCAAGTGTATTTAGAAAAAAAAATGGCTGGGGAAATTGCACTGACTAAAATTGGTACATGGTAAAAGCTAGGAAAAGTACTTGCTGACTGGATTTTCCACTGGGATTTTATTTCATCACCATAGCTAGAATTAGAATACTAAGAGTAGGAAGAAAACACACACCACTTACTACCTACTACAACGTATTGTATGGGTTTGCCAAAAATATTGTCGCATTTATTCACCTCGTTAGAGTCACACATCTTGATGAAACTTTCTGATGTGGTGCAAACCTTCTTTTCCTCTCCAATAGTTACGATACCTGGAGCAGAAGAAATATTGACAGCATTTAGTATTCCTAGCACATAGCGACTTACTGCACGTGAGCCAGAAAAGATAAGAAATACAAATTTTGGCTGCTTTGCAGAACTTTTTTTAACAACAAAATCTGGTTTTGGTTGATGCTGGGAGGGCTGGAGCCCCTCTGCTGTGAGGACAGGCGTGAGAGAGCGGGGGGTGGGTTCAGCTGGAGAGAAGGCTCCGGGGAGACCTTCCAGCCCCTTCCAGTCCCTAAAGGGGCTCCAGGAAAGCTGGGGAGGGACTCTGGATCACGGAGGGGAGCCATGGGACGAGGGGAAAGGGTTTTAAATTAAAGGAAGGCAGATTTAGGCTGGATATAAGAAAGACATTTTTTATGATGAAGGTGGTGCCCCTGGCCCAGGTTGCCCAGAGAAGCTGTGGCTGCCCCATCCCTGGAGGGGTTCAAGGCCAGGTTGGACGGGGCTTGGAGCACCCTGGGCTGGTGGGAGGTGTCCCTGCCCAGGGCAGGGGTGGCACTGGGTGGGCTTTAAGGTCCCTTCCCACCCAAACCCTTCTGTGATCCTATGATAATTTCAGCCATCACAAAATTAACCCATCATCATCCACCGTGCCGGTAATAATTTTTCAGCCCTTTTTGAAAATATCTTCATTCCAGATTTTATCAGCACAATAATCAAAACACCAGAAAAATTATTTGCAAGCAGTTATGTGCACTTACCGTGGTGTTCGCAAACAGTCTCTACCCTCACGTGGAGAAACATGCTGTATAGTGTTTTTCAGACATATTGATCTGGTACAAAGCTTCTTTCACAAGTTTTAAAAAAGCATTACCCAAATGTATACTTGATTGTAATAATAGTTTCCCTTTTAGCAAGAATAACTAGAATCTGCCACATGGTTTCCTTTAGCTAATGTCCAGATACTAAATCAAAGACCAGCCTGAAAGAAAGTGCTATAACTTGGTTACCATGAAAACTAGTACTGTTCTTTCCTATAAGTAATCAACAGTTTTTACACTGAATTTACAGGAAATAGGTAGGTTCACAGAATACACATTTGTATGCTAGTTTTCTATGCGCTATTTAAATAGAATTACTAATAAAAATAGGCATGAATATTAGCAAAACACAACAGCCAGAGAAAGAAGAACTAATACTCTTGATGAGATCTGCACGTATAATTGCCTTCTCAACTCACCTGTCATGCTGGCGGGAAAAAAGAAAAGTCAATAAATTTAAAAAAGTATATTTTTTTTTTCCCCTTGTGAAAACAATGATGTGAAATGTTTTGTTTCTGGTTAAGTGAAATGTTTAATTTGAACCAAACTGTTTTATTCCCAAGGAATAGAGCATCTTTTATGTCTTTTAAGAAAAACAATTAAAAATATACTGCAATTTTATATTAGGTCAAGGCAACAAATGAGAGACTCGGGGAACTGCCAGCAGGAGTAAGATGACTCAAAGCTGAGAAACCATCAAGACCAGAACATCTAGATTCAGGTCAGTCTTGGGGCAGAAAGGAACTGAACTATCACCACCAACATAAGAATTCTCAGACTTTTTTAAGATTCCAAATCCTCTTTTCTCCAAATTTCCCATCCCCTCAAAACACACGTATGTGTGTACCCCACTCCATTCTCACCCCCGCAGTTCAGGCTCTAGCCCCGCTCTCTCTCTCTCCAGCCCTTTAGACTGGTGGTGTCTGTATTGCTGCTCTCCATGAAAATTTGTGCAAGCAACGAATCTTGTCCTGTCCCGGTCCCTCTCTGTAGGGACAGATGATAACCTAGGATCTCACGTCAACAGATCAGTGTCCTACCACAAGATTAAAGAGTCCTTCTCCAGATAAAGGACAACTTAAGCATTTTAGACAAATTCCAGCGATTCCAAAAGAGTGACTAGACAGAAGCCCTAAGCCAGATTTTCAGTACTCTGGGAATAGTTGTTGATTCGTAGAATCTAGGTTGGAGGGACTTTTCAGATCACTGAGTCCAACCATAAACCCAGCACTGCCCAAACCCCCACTACCCCACGTCCCTCAGCACCACGTCTGCCGGCTTTTAAATCCCTCCAGGGATGGCGACTCCACCACTGCCCTGGGCAGCCTCTTCCAATGCTCGACAGCCCTTTCCATGAAGAAATTTTTCCTAATACCATCCTAAACCTCCCCTGGTGCAACTTGAGGCTGTTTCCTCTGTCCCATGGCCTGTTCCTTGGGAGAAGAGCCCGACTCCCCTGGCTACCCCCTCCTTTCAGGGAGCTGGAGAGAGCGAGGTCTCCCCTGATTCAGCGTTGTCAGGCCTGGAATGCAGCACATCTCCAAAACACTGCCTTGACGAGTGGGTAAAAGGGTAGAAAGAGATACCTGACAGCTCTTTCAGAAACGCTGAAACAGTTCATTTTAAATACACGGAAGCAAAGCAACGTGATGTTTTCTTTTGTGAAACTTTCTCTTTGTATTTAGTGCTCTTCATTCACGTACCATACTGGCGAAGGTCCAAGCAGAGATTAGCTCCGTCCACGACGGTGGCATTTCGGCAAATGGTCCACAGGTTGAAGTACATGTAAACGGGCAGGGAAGTGAAAGCTGTAACGCCAAGCCAGGCCAACATGAAGATGTACGTCAGCATAATAAACTGCAGCAAAAGAGGGAAAAAGAAAACGAGCGTGTAAGTTAGAAATTAACCAATACTCCATTGCAAAAAAGGAATCAGGGAAGTGATAAACAAAAGCATTTCTGACTGGTTTTGCCTCTTTCTGCCCTTATTTAAATTATGGGTTGGTCTGATAATCAACTCACGATCTGGTCAAAGTGAGGGATGGAGCACCAACGCGATGTTTCTGAAGAACAAGTAGTTATGCTTCCACCAGGACAAGCTTTCCGTGCTCCTGTCCCCCTTGGGCCAGGACTGACGAACAGCACCAATCTGCTGTGCAGAGAGCTGTGGGCTTTGGGAAACACGTCTCTCTCCCATCGCCGCTACTCCAGAGTTAAGGCAAGAGGCCACGTGGTTGGTTTTCCACTATCAAGCAAGCAAAAAAGTTAGAATGAAATACTACAGGCTTTGCTCGCTTTTGAAATCTGGCTCTTCATAAAACGATTCGTTATCCGTGGCTGCCACAGAATCTCACCAGCAAATCCATTCTGCATTAAACCAATGAGACAATATATTTGTCCTTTCTTACTGTATTTAGACATATTTGGGGTCTACGTACAAAGGAATTCATCATTCAGTACAAACTAGGGTGCTTAGTAATAAACACATTAAATTTCACGCTTTGCAACATGTGTTCTCCAAAGGCTACACGTCTTCTGTTTATTTTATGCTCTCGGAGAACAGCAATCTGCTTGTAGGAGGCACCAAACTCTACTTGCCGTCAGGGCCGGTGGTTATGCCGGCGCATCCGGCTTCTCCAAACACGTAGGCATGCCACGTTACTGCTCCGCTGAACCCGAGACGACTCGCAGAGACACCCCTCAATAACAAATTACCTTGCATTTATGCCGCGGAAAGGATATGAAGATGCTACATGGTTAAATGGGGGGAGATAAGTCAGCCTCTAAAAGTTGAATCCAAATAGCCCCAAGATTTGATGGCTTCAGAAATGCTGATTAATCCAAACACATTACTGAAACAACAACATTTCAGCACACTAACATTTTCCTTGCTGCTTACTACAGAAAAACATTGACTGTGAATAAGAATAAGAGCTATTTTTGAAGGTTGAATAAACTAGGCCACAATCTGCTTAAAATTAAACCTTAAAGAGTAAAACAAGGGGAAAATGGCAGGCATTTTCTACTCCTTCTTAATGTAAGACCTCTCACTTCAGGTCGTCAAGGAAAATACCTAACGTAAATACAGATTTTGGTTATGGAAATTAAATAAAGTCAGATCCAAACGTAAGGGTGTAATGGTAGTAGGAATGTCAGAGGGCGGCTTGCCCACGTGGACCTGCTCAGGAAAAGCAGTTCAAAACAATGAAAGGTTTGAATTTTAGGTGAGGTAATTTTATTACCTTGAAGTTATGGGATGGACATTCTCAAGCAATATTAAAGAGACCTTAATTTGATTTACTGTAACTCACTTCCAAAGAATATTAAATAAAAGCCATTTTAATTCTGAGGAAGCGCATTTACATAGGGATTTAATGTAGTTTAATTAATCCAGTTTAAAATTCAATTCAGATTAATTTTCCTGACTGTCCCTAGGTAGATGAGGCTTTCAGCTGTAGTTTGAAAAACTGGAGAATTATAGCACTAAAAATAATTATCAGAAGGATGCAGGAAAGTAAAAGATAAAGTGGAACAAAGAATAGAAATATTCTGTTTAATACTTGGGGTATCTGCTTTCTGTCCTTTTCTTTATTTAGTACTCAACGCTTCAGCTTTACCTGCCAGTTTGAGAGCTATGAACCATTTTAATGTTTCCCTTAACATCAAACTAGTTTAAAAGGGAAACCGATGTGTCTAATTTACGTTTAAAGATTTTTGAAAATGTATTCGTGCAGATAACGGCTGTCTTCCTTTCCAGCTTTTCCCAAAACCACACTCACTACAAAATCAACTAAAATAGAGAAAGGGATAGCAAAATCTGTAATAAATATACACTCTTGAATGTTACGGTAGACTTTTCTGTGTGTCAGTTGCTATATATAATGGAAATTCTATTCCGTCTATTGCAGAGGAAATAGTCAATACAAGTAAATACTGTTCTGTACACACTCCTATTTATGTTTTCATTATTGCTCCTTCACTCTTTCCTCTTTTCTCTCCATATTACAGTCTTAAAGCTAATGAGACAGCATCTGGTTCAACCCCAGGCACTCATTTACAAATAATTACTTGGAAAATTACTTGGAAATGTAGATTCACTTCAGGGCTATGAATTCTCAACTAAAATGCTGTGCCTGATCTTAATTTATTATCAAGCTGAAGAGTTGTACTCAATTTTTCTAAAGCAGGAGCAAGAAATAAGAAAGAAGGTGCTCTGTGTGTTCTCAGAACAGCTTTTAAATTCCCAGTTTACTGTATTCTAGAAGTATTTTAAAAGTAAAACCAGCCTCCTAGCTGATTTCTATGAGTTTGAAGCCCTATTTTTGAGCCGCCTGCTAGAATTTCTAAGCTAAATAATATTTAAGAAATTTAGTACATCTTGCAGTGGAGTACACATATAATGAGAGAACTTTTATATTAGTTACATTACTGAACTGTAGTAACTGTTTTTAAGACTGGGCTCTGCGAGGATTCCTGAATCTTCCTACTCTGTGATTACCACCAAATGGAGGAAAAACATCAGCCTTACTACGAGCGTTACAATTCCTCTTTAATATCTTTTTTTTTCTGATCTGGAGTAGGGATGCCATCTCTGTAGCTTTGCTTGCTTGAGAGGCTTGCTTAAAAATAAGATAATACAAAGGGTTGGTGTAGCAAAGAGCGGAGAAAACCAGAGCTTATTAGCCACTAAAGAAATCTGCCTTGGGCACAGAATCGGAGCAGGAGGAATCTGTGGGATGATCACTGCCCGGAGCCACAAGAGCTGCCTCCTTAGAGAGAACCGCCTGCTTGTTTACGGAAGGGATTGTCTTTTAAAAACATGAACCTGTTCGCTAGAGTATCTCAGAAAAAAAAACGCATCAAATGCTGATTTCATTTTAAAAAACATATGGTAGAAAAGGAAGAACTGTTTTTTTTTCTTTCAGTCACTTTTTTTGACTGAAGAGCCGGTGGCCAAAGACATGCCCGAATTCGTGTCATAACACAAGAAGGCTGGGGGGAAAGAATAGAGAAATGTCATTTGGTTTATGTAAGAATAACTAAATGCAAAACTTAAATCACTTAGCAGCCACGAGCTACCCCTGGAAGCTGCTATCGCTGGTATCAGCAAAGCAAACCACAAAAATGTGGTCTGGGCCATAAAACACTTCTGCTGTAGGGGCAGGAAAAAGCAGAAGGTTGACCTTGCACAAAACTTATTAGTTTTTAGCAATAGGAGGTGTTAACTTAAAAATTCTTGTAATGGAATGGAATTGTGAATTTATTTATTTTTTTTAAACCACAGGTGACTGACTAAAGTATTATTCTTTTTTTTTTATAATTTTCTCTGCTATTACAATCTCCCCTCTCTGCTCTAGAGACCTTATGTGAATTGCTTAAGGAGCCTGTTCACTCCAGGAATTAAATTCAGAACTCAGTCTCCTGAGATTCAAAGGGATCTTCCTCCTCGAAGTAGCATTCTGCTACGTGAGGAGGCAAAGGTTTATGAAATAGCAGAACAGCATCTTAAAGAGGTATCACAGTTTGGTCTCTAGTATGCTACGTATCGCGTCGGTAGGGAAAATTGCTTTCTCTGATCAAGTCAGGTTTCACTGTAAAAAGCCAAAAACATAAACCCAAAAAAACTGTAAGTGGTAGTGAAATCTGTCTAGCAAATCATGAAGATAAAAGTTCACTAATCGATACTTGGTTCACGTTGGGAAACAAATCTAAAGAAAGAAAAAAAATCTAAATAATTATTTGAGCAAATGAAATCTTCACCTTTGTAGCAGTTAATTTCTTGTACCAGCACCGTGGCTGGTCAAACCCTCTTGCCGGATTTATAAGTTTTTCATTGCCAGTATTGGCTTTCCTGAATCACAAATCACCAACCCTTCTGGAAAGATTTTTTTTTTATATGATATATATATAATCTGTTGCCCAGACCAATGTCGGCAAGTAGAGATTTCAGAAGATGCTCTGAAACGGTATGTACAGAGCACAACAGCTTTCGTGGTGGTCATTGCTGGTTGAAATCCTGTTTCCGCTGAAAACATTACCCAATCTATCTATTTTAATAAGATCAAGATTTCAGTTACGCTTTTTTTAAAATTTATGGGTACTTGTCCCATGAAAAGCACATTCATTAAATTTCAAACACTGTTCTTCTTTTAGCTTTGTTATAAATATTTTAACACCCTGAAGAAACATTATATGACCGCTTCCGTGACCCTGGGGATAGAGGCAGGGGAAATCACATCTAAAAGGTACTGCTGACGCAGAGATGGGTGGAAATGAAAAGAAAGCAGACTCCAGTTGTTCTATTGTATGAGGACGCTGCTGCTTACTACAGAAAAATAATAGAGAAATATAGTAAGAAATTCAGCAGTGCCTGAATAAAACTTAACTCCAGAAACCTCACGTTGCCAGGTAATTTTATATTTGTTCCAAACCACTCGGTACTTACATTTACACTTACTCTCAGTTTTGTCATTTACTTATTTTATATGAACCCTGACATGAGCTCTCAACCCAGAGAGCTGTAAGGAGAGTACACCTTGTGTTAGTGTACCTCATCTAGATTATTATCCTATGACACACGCGCAAAACTTCACTGTCTACTCTCAACTTGACGATCGAGGAGGTTCCTTCCAAACCTCTTCACAGGCTCAGAAATTCTCATGGACAGTTTTTTCCAGAGATTGAAACTGCATCTACAGAGACCATGTTCCTCCATCCTGCCAAAAGCCTCTTAGGCTTCACTGTGAAACCTACCAAGTGCAGGTCATCACTGAGGATGAGCCCAGGAGGAGCCTGGCTGCCTCTAACTGGAATAACTGGGAGGCACCTGCCCTCCACAGTGCGTTGTGTAGTCCTGGTTCCCAACCACGTGCCAGAATAAGGTCCCATGTGTCATTTGATGGCAACCCAAAGCATGAGCAGGAAGATCTTTTCAGTTTCTTCCTGAATTGCCCTGTCTCTAAAAATATTCACGTTCAGTCATCTATAGATTTCACTTCAATACTAATAAGAACGTATTTAGCTTTAGCACTTTGCCCAGCTTTAAATTCATAAATGACCTTTGGCTTTCAGGCCTTCTGCCCCAGTCTTGTCCCTTTTTCCTAGGAGAAATTCCTCTGAGCTAACGCTACCATCTCCTTACCCTGTGCACATTCTGCATAAACGCATTTGCATACTTTTTAAATTATTCACTGCAGTCACCACACATTTTCTCAAGTGCTGAACGTTGTCTGGATGAAGTTGTACTGAGAGCTCCTTCTGCAGCTGACAAGAAGTCACAGTTAAAGGCACTACACGCGTTCCTGCCTCAGACCTATCGCTTATTTGCATTCGATTTTCTATAATGCAAGGTTTTCCCATAGTCCAGCCTCAGCGCCTCCTTTGATCAATACATTTTTATCATAGTTTAGTGTAAATATTAGATATTTTGTTCCTGCTCATCATCTGTATTCTTACCCTACAGGCTTTTAATTCTTTTTACTTTTGGAAGGTCCAGAATTCATCCAACAGAATTTTGCACTTTTAAAGAAGAATCTCTACATAAATACTTCAACCTCTTCCCTATGTTTTTTTGCAACGGCATCTTAAATGTTTAGTTACCCGTAAGCAAATACTAGAGAGAGCAAGTAGAAAACTCACTGAATTCCTTTAGGAAGGATTTTAACATTGCAGACCTAAACCAGCCTTTTCTGCTTAATTAAAAATGTTAGGTTGTCCAGAACCAGCAATACTTTTTATTTTTTAAATCTAAATAAATCATGTTTCCTTAAGTGGTCAAATGAGAGATTGAAAAAAAAAAAATTATAAAGACGTCTTTAGACTCATTGATTATCAAAACTTAATATGTTACAGATCATCCTTTGCCACCCTAGCCAAGCTCTGGTGGTATTCATACACCCTCTTCTTACACACAGTATGAAATCTAAATGAGCTGAAGGAGGAGTGTTAAGTAACTCACACTCAAATGGCCTCTTCTAACATTCTCGCGTCTGCGCTGACGAGCACCTCCTACGTTCATACCTCATTCCTGAACGGAGTAAAAGATGAAGCAAAAGTAATTCAACCTATCTCATTTACATATAATGCTGCTGGGAGAAAGAGACTGATGTTCTGATATTACCACTATATGCACTATAAATCACAGAAAACACACACTTACAAAGTCTTCTCTGCTTGGTCTAAAATATTGCTAACAATCACTTGTTGGACATTTATTATTGCCTCTCCAAAACACGTTCACCCTATCTCTCTCACTCTGACATATTATATTCCTAGGCACAGCTCCAAGAGTCTTGCTGAAACACGGATACATTTCATGCTACGCTATTGCTGTCATGTGCCTCATTCTTCTTGGCTTGCGTTCAAGTCAACTGCTTCAACAGGAAAAAAAAAAAACAAAAACCAAGCCAATATTGGTCCAAATTTCTCTTCATAATGGTACAGACTTCTCAGGTTTGCCTAATTGCAAATTGTCCACATCCTAAGTACTACCTAACATGTCATTCCTTAGATTGTTAAAATCTGTTACCAGCACATTAAATCCCTGAAATCTTAAATTTTGAAGCATCTGTTTTATAGAACTGCTTTGTTTGGTGGGGTTTTTTAATGTTTTTCTTCTACAGATATAAAAGTGTCTGTATTTATGTAGTGTGGTATTTATGTAGAGATGTGAAATACTTCACTTAAAAGTGAAGTATTTATGTAGAGATTCTTCTTTAAAAGCGCAAAATTCTGTTGGATGAATTCTGGACCTTCCAAAGTAAAAAGAACTAATCACTGAAAGATTAAAATGTGATTTTGACAAAATTAGAACCAATTCTTACTGTTACTTTCTGCTTTTCATCTGCACAAATGTTTTTCTAAAATTTCCTTTAAATGGGCATTTCAAGGATGAAATATTCTACGCGTGACGTCTATTGCCCTATAACTATTCAGATGCCTAAAGAAGTGGGTTTACTTTCTGATTTACTCTGAACTGATTTACTGGTAACAGTGGGGAGGACCGCAAGCTGTATGAGAAATACAAAAGAAGATCCCCTAACAAATTGATTCATTTTTTGAAACTTTGCTTTGAAAACAAATCCCCTCACTATCAGCACATACTCAACTCGAAGAAGATGGCTTTGCATTGATGCAAACTAGGTTTTTCCTGAAGATTTTATAATTCATCTTTTGGTACTTCCTTATAAACCAATTATACTAATTTTTTTATATTTCTGAATCTTCTTTAGAACGTTGATGGTTTTGTAGCATTCTGCTACTTAAAGTTGTTAGCATCGATATTTTATATGACCTTCAGGCAAGACTATCATTTTTGTAGGCTTCGTAAGTCCTACACAGAGCATTGGATTTTATCTGCTATTAAACAGCAGCAGAATTTCCTATTTCATTTTATAATCTTCCAGATAGGATTACTTTTTGTCAAAACGTATATGCTTGTATTTTCACATTCTCAACGTTTTCCTCCTCCGTTTTGTTTTTCTTTTAGTGGTGTTTCTAACACTTTGATGTACTCTCTGGGAATACAGCAAAGCTATTGGTTTTGTATTTAAATATGATTATAGATAAATCATCTGGTTTTAAAAATGCCTTTAAAAAAAAGGGAGTAGATATCTTCATTAAATACTGCTCCTTCAAGGGTTCTTCAGACTGTGTTCATGCCACATAACTATTCAATTCAAAGACATAAAATATGAAAAACAATCAGTTCTACCATGACCTGCTCCCACCCAATGTAGGCAGGTCCTAGTAGTAAATCTTCCAGGTATTTTGCTTCCAAATTGCTGATAATCTATTTCTAAAACCCACGATCCCTACCGTAATGGTTTCCAGTGATGACAAGTTTGCTGTACACAGAAAAAGACAACAGCCAGCTGGGAGACGACTGCGCGATACAGATTGTTTACATTTGTCTCATTGCCAAGACTGTGATTTTTGTTTGGGAATTCTGCATGGTCTATCCTTGGGAACAAGGCAGTGAAGCTTCAACTAGAAAGCAGAAATAATACTCTTATAACTCCTTTAAACAGGTGTGTAGCTCGAAGGGAACGCTTGGCTGTCAAAAATAAGAGCGTGTGTTCTTTCCTGGTTTGTCTCAGTGGGGCTTGAGAAGCCTAGGAGAGAATCAAGGGCTGGGGACCTCCCTTTCGCCGTTGCTGTCCTGCCAAGCGGTGAAAGTCAATAACATGGCTTTTAATCAGCCAGGGGACTCTAGAAACGTGACCTTAAATGTTCAAGCTCTTCAGCTGAAGGATGTATTGATAAAAATACTCTGGTTCGCTAAGTCTAACCAGCCAAACTTGAATACGAATAACCACACGCGAATAAAAGGATACAAGCAGTGAAGGGGGGGAAAAAAAATGTTTCCCTCCTTCTTCCTGGGTGAGCAATACCAAAAAAATATTTGCAGTGTTAACTATGAACTGATAAGGCATCAATAGGAAGATGCAGTTGATACGAAGAACAAAAAAGCTGTAAATGGTTTCTGTGGCTTTTGGGGACAGTAACTTTAAGTGGGAGAACTGAAAAAAACAAGCAGGCTAGAAACCATTGGGAATCATAGAATCATAGGGTTGGAAGGGACCTCTGGAGATCACCCAGTCCCACCCCCTGCCAGAGCAGGGTCACCCAGAGCAGGTGGCACAGGAACGCATCCAGGTGGGTTTGGGATGTCTCCAGAGACGGAGACTCCACCACCTCTCTGGGCAGCCTGTGCCAGGGCTCTGCCACCCTCACAGGAAAGAAGTTCCTCCTCGTGTTGAGTTGGAACTTCCATGGTCAAGTTTGTGCCCGTTACCCTTGTCCTGTCCCCGGGCACCACTGAAAAGAGCCTGGCCCCATCCTCCTGACATCTACCCTTTAAGTATTTATAAGTGTTGATAAGGATGGATAAAGGACACATCTTTGACCATAAAACTGTGAATTTACGGTAATGCCACTGACATTCCCAGGTTTAAATAACTATAAGAAGAGTAAGGTGCCCAGATGCAGGGAAAAAGAATAGGGCAGCCAGGTGAGAACAAGGTTCAGGGAAAACTGTGATCATCTGAGGAAGCATTCAAGTTAAAACTGGGAAGGATTACCTGAACCTGGGGGAAATAAAGCTGTCATCTTGAACTATTTGTGGTGCTTCATAATAGAAAGGAAAAGCCCGTGGAGAAGGTGTAACGGCTCCCAGAGTCAAGCACACTTTGGAAATGTATGACAGCACATTCTCAGAAAACAGTTTCATTAAAAACAAACCTACTTATTGCCTGAGCTTCCGCGGCAAGGAAAAATTCTGTCCTCGACGTCAAAGACACACTGACAGCACAATCTGAGCAAACCCGTTTTCTCCAGTTTATCACCAACAGTACACATTCCGTCAGCGAGCAGCAAGAGAAGCTCGAAGCGGTCCGAGGCGCGTCAGGCTGTCTGGCACGCAGCGCTATCGAAGGAAGCAACGAACACTGCGGTCAACGAAAGGGCCGCTGTGCACAAAACACATGGCAAATTATGCGAGAGGAGGAAAGACCAGGCGAAAGAATGATTTTAGAAGTGTGATATCCCTGAGCGAGAAAATCTGGAAGTATAAAATAAAGGAAAATAAAACCACCTGGCCAGATTACAGAAATAAGACAGACCAAAAGTAGGGTCAGCATCTAGAAATATATACCAAAACGATTTCTGAGCTCACTACAAAAGATTTCTAGAAGTATCACAAATAGAGAGAAGAAAAAAAACAAGGAATAACTTGAATTCTTCTTTCTTTTGAAGAAACCATCTGTATATTAACAATGTAGTTGGGAGAGTAATGGCATAAAGATGAGGGAGTCTCTTCACCGCTTGGTGAAGTGCTGCGAGGGCTTCTCCTTTCTATGTCAAAAGCAAGCACAGATTACACAGAACCCAGTCCTCAAAAAAAATAAAAATCCAACACTGGTCTAGTATCCAGAGATAAGAAGACTTCCAGAAACCTATAAAATCATTAACATGTTTTATTTTACTTACTGACTCCAGCAGGTCTGGATAGCAAATGTTACTCACTTATCTCCAATAAAGGGACCAAGCAGGATACGCCCTACTAAATTTAGGCAGGTTACTGAAGTGCTTAATGTAAAGGACCCGATTTAAAAGACTTGAGGGTTTATCCTCTTTGCAGAAAATAGGACAGCCACTTGCAGAAAAATTCATTTTATCTGAGAAAGTCTTGCTAACCCTCTCCGTTAGCCACTGAAGGAGTCCTTCTCTGGGCAACCTTAGCGACATTGCTTGTTAGGTGGGATACAGCTGTGTGGCAATATATTCCTCCTGAAATTAACTTCTCTGTCATTTTATAGGTCATTCGTGGCAATAATTCCTGACTCTGGATTTTAACTGTGCGGTCTGAAAGGTGGTGGACCACCATACGAATCTCACCTTCCCCATTTCCCACGCCAGTGTCTGAAACTACTGAGGGTGTTCCTAAGTAACATTTATGGCGACAGGAGGTTGGTTAGACGCTTTCCTTATTTAAGATTGGACTAAGGGATCCCAGCCCCATGAGTGCATCTGCTGCCTTGGAGAGAAGGTTCTTCACTCCTCATAAATGCAGCAGCATCCTGCATTCCTCAGAGGCTGCAGCATCCCCTCGGAAGGAAGGTCCTTCTCTCTGCCAGCTCAGCATTTTGCCACCAGAATATCCAGAGATGGTATCTGGTTTGCGGAAATGAGAGCTTCATTTCTAGCATTGAGAAGCGATGCATCTGTTGTGGGTGGGAAAGCCAGCCGAGCCGGCACTGAGCTCTCTTCCCCCTCTTACACAAGGAATCAAAAGTCAATACGATGCAGCTTCACCGCCTCGGGAATAACCGGTCTGGTACAGGCAAGACGCAGAGAGAAGCTCACATCCCTCACAGAGGGTTTTTCAAAACATTTGCAAAGCTCCCATTGTTTTTCTTGCAAAATAAAATCTGGAAATATTTGTGAAAGTTCACACTTTAAGCACCCAAGAAGCAGGGGTCAAAGAGCACATCGGTATTCAGGTAGCCAAAATAGCTTTCAAAGGCAGAAAAATCCCTTTCACTCCTTAAAATAAAAGGTTCCTAAATACTAAAGATACAGAAGATATATTAGTCAGTGCCACTTAGAATATAAAACATCTTTCTCTAGAGGTTTAACATGTTTCTTCAAAAGGTAAGATACAAAGAAAGAGAAATACAACCGCCAGGATGAAATCTCTATCCAATGTTTTCTGATGAAATAAAAAGAAATGATTTACCATTTCACAGCCTAAAATTTTCACGAGTAAAATTTTTCAAGGAAAAAAAAAAGCCTCATTTGTGTTTCTTTCTTCTTATTTTTATTGCCTCCGTAAGCAGGCATTTTCAAACAAGGTGCAAATGCAGCTTTCCGTGACCGAGCTCGTTGGCTGTAGATAGGAAGGGTATTAAATCGCAAATATACCGCCAGTGGCACAGCTGCTTCAGGCCTGTCTCCCATTCCTCGCTAACCACGCTGCAGCACAGCTATAGATAACTCTTAATTCTCTAAAAGCATGTTCGGGCGTTGAAAAATGGAGACTAAAAACCCAGCCACCCCTCCTCGAATGTGACTGCAACTGCTATACCCCCTTTGGTTCTACTTTTCACAGTAAATTAATTCCAAAAAACTCTGCTGACGAGCCTTTTCCCGGCCACTTTCACAGGGCCCCCTCTCCCATCCCAGAGGGAATGACCTGCACGATTCCGGATGCCCACAGAGCCCGATTAATCACGTGCACAATCACTGGAAGGCTTAGGTGGAAATAATTCTTTTTCCATTACTTCAGGCAAAAAAAATTCCTTTCGCCCATATAGAGCTAGAAAGCGAGTTAGTCAGAGTCAGGGAGGGCACATGAAAAGTTTCTGTAGATGTTGGCTTTCCTTCCTAAATGCCTGCTTTCAAGGAATATTTTAATAAGAAAAAAAAAAAAAAAAGATGTTACTTTGCAGATTTCCAGTGAGAAATACGGCTTGTCCACACCAAGTTAAAACGAGCTTGTCCTCCTTGAAAATTTTTGTTGGTATTTTTTCCACCCTTTTCCTAATAGGTTTAGTCACAGACGTAATGAATACACTCATGAAAACTATTAATGAGAAGTAATCATAGAATCACAGAATCATTCAGGTTGGAAGAGACCCTTGGGATCATCGAGTCCAACCATCACCCCACTCTACAAAGTTCTCCCACACCACATCCCCCAACACCACATCTAAACGAGTCTGAAACACATTCAGGGATGGTGACTCCACCACCTCCCTGGGCAGCCTATTCCAGGGTCTGACCACTCTTTCTGGGAAGAATTTTTCCTAACGTCCAGCCTAAACCTCCCCTGCTGCAGCTTGAAGCCATTCCCTCTTGTTCTGTCGCTAATTACCTGTGAGAAGAGACCAGCACCAACCTCTCTACATGTCCTTTCAAGTAGTTGTAGAGAGGATGAGGTCTCCCCTCAGCCTCCTCTTCCTCACACTAAACAGTCCCAGCTCCTTCAATCGCTCCCCATAATTGATGACAATGGTAAAGCAGAAGGACTTCATTTTCAGACTTTAACACACTAACCGGTATTTAGAAAGATATCAGCGGGTTTGATGGAAATCATTGCCACCACTGGATTTTTAAAGGTATTTTTGGCGTGGAGCCATTTTGCCATTTTAATTCTTCAAAACAACAAACATCCTGTGTGTTCACTTCTCTTAGCATTAAGGTATTGCTAAAAGAAGCCAGCTGTTTAGTCTTTGACAGCTTAGATTTTAATATTCACAAAATTACTACCTCAAAATTTTATACCAGGAAGCTTTCTTGCAACACGCAGTGTCTGCCAAGTCCTCCTCAACAGCATTCTCTTTATTTTGGCAACTGCACATCACAGAATTTATGGCAGCAGATTTGCATAGCAATAGAGCAATCTGGGCCTGACACCCGAGGATACCGATTAGGTTCGATTTTACCTCTCCACTCGTCTTTTTGTTGTTCTCAGAACCTGTTTCTTCACATCATTTGCAGGATTTAAGGAACTAGATAAATTATAAACGTATCGCTGCTGGACTGAAATATTTCTGTTTCCAAATGTCGGGGGGTTTTTTAATGTAAACTGCTATTTGTCACTTAAGAATTTTAAATACGAAATAATCAAAACAAACCTAGTCAAAAAGGGCCTCAAGCTTTAATCGAAAAAAAAAAGCGGTATATACTGTCATACTCCCAAACTTCTAAGAGCACAGAAGTTAAAACCAGAATAATATCCCCAAATAGTTCCAGACATTTGCATTGCAACCTTGCTGATACATCATCAGAATAAGACAAGCAATCAAACTGCAGAATTTTTGCTTTTCCAGGGAAAAGAAAAAACTTCCACTAACTTCAAGAATAGCAACAACAATGTATTTAACTCAAAATAATTGATGGCTTACTTTAATTGCGGTTGTAATCAGTATACAGCCTTAACCTTAGCTGCAAATGTGAAAGCCAAGGTTTCTTAAAGTAAAAAAAAAAAAAAAATTACAAATTACTGACGAGGAAAGTAAAAGGCTGAAGGAATTAATTTGATGAATCATAATAATACAGTGATATTACCACAGAATAGATGCTTAACTGCTTGTTTCTTTGTACTACAGAGTTAGAGTTCATACTGCGAGGGCATCCAAACTGAGAGGACGCAGCTTTGCTCTGCTGCAGTGCCGAGGACGGGCTTTTATGGGCCCGTGAAGAAAAATAATGTTCTGAAAAACGTGCTGCTCTGTACAGAATTTGAAGTAGCTTAGTGGGTTCTCACTGAATATGGAGTGGAGTTTTCTTTCCAGGAGATGAAAGCAGGGTTGGTATAAGCAACGACTGTTCCCTCTTTAAAACGTTCCCAGTCTTTATTTATATTTATTTAAAGGCTTCAAAACAATACTTAGTTGAAGGGCCAAAATCATACAGTGACATCTGACAGGAGTAAAGGAAAAAAAGATGAAAAAGCAACATTACTGTGGAGCATGTTACATCTGTGTAGGGAGGGCATACACGCTGTATTCCCCAATTTCCAACGTGCAGGTTATCTGTGTCCAGTTTAACCTTAAATGTCAGTTTAACCTTAAAAAACTAGTTTTGATAATCTTAAGTGTGACTGGAAAATATTCTCCATTGCCTAGATTTGTTCCTAGCCAGCAATTTTAGTATGAGAAACCTCCATTTAAGTCCCGGTACAAATCAGAATTTTTTTGAATCTGGCATTTCCATGGTCATAAGTCTCTCCAAACCAGAGATAAGGTAGGAGTAAATAATGGGCTGTTTGCCTTTTAAAATCAAAAGAAAAGCTGATGACAGGTCTCAGCCGAAGAGGAACAGGCAAGATTTCTAAAATAACTATGAAAATATTAGTAAGAAAAATATTTCTTGCCCAGTACCACTGAAGGCATGACACACTTTTAGTCCTGTCCCAAACAGCTTACGTTGCTGAGAGAATCAGCTTTCCCATTCAACTGGTGGAATTAATTGCTCCTAACTGCAAAGAGACTGCTCCTAATCGCATAGAGAACATTCCTAACACTCCATTTGCCTTTTCTAGAGTTTTTAACCACTAAACTGAAGTATCAGAAAGTATGGAAGTAACAAAAACCAAAAATAAACATCACAAGGCACTACAAATGTGCAAAACGTGTTGGAATTGTCGTAAGTACAAAAGCTTTCTTAAGCACTTACCCAGGCACTGACACATCTGCCGCAAGTGGTGATTTTGAAATCCCCGTAGAGATCCTTGATGGCACCAGTTGTAAAGAATCCCTCCACCATCAGCAAAATGCCATATACAAAGAAAGCAGCTGCTACCATATATCACATACTTGAAGATGTCAATCCTGTAGAGGAACAGCAAAAATTATTTATCTGCATAAATATTTAAAGCTGACTCTGAAATTTCAGGGCGAGATAATCAGACCCACTAAGCCTCAAAGTTTCTGCACCGGATTCAATTTAGGAATGAACTTTGGAAAAAAGAGCGTTTATATAAGAAACACTGGGCTGTTTAATTTCACAAAACGTAAAAATGGATCTGTGTAGGGAAGACAGCACAGTTTATCAGAATAATTTAAAAGTCAGTTAATTTTCATTTTATTTTTCCTTTAAATAAACTAACAAAGAAAAAAAAAAAGAAAAAGGAAACAAGAATCTGACACATCTCCTGAGTAGCACATTGTATCCAGCACTTAGGTTGTAGAAAAGGTATTTTGTCACAATCTTCCATAAATCTTTCTACACATACAGGCAGTTTTCAAGCTGCGGTGCCAATCTGTGCTATCTTCTCCTCATTGTTATTTTTCCACTTATTCTCCAGTGGACAAAGTGTCTGACACAGAATAATAAAGCCATCAAGAGAGATCCCTAACTCCAAACCGGAAAGAGGTTGTTAGGAAAGTAATAAGGTCAGATCATCCGGCGTTCTTCTATAACGGGGCTTTGAAAACATCATTTCACAGACCGAAAGCTCAAGAAATGGGTGGCTTACAGTGTAACGTGCAGAGCCTGAGAAGGCCAAATTTATTGCAAAGAAGATTACCCGGATTCTCAGGTAGTTGTCCTGCCCAGCACTGTCCAGAAGGTCAACAGTGGCTCAAGGAGATTCTGACTCCTAAATGTTCTCTCATGACCATGTTTTGTGAAAAGCTCTTTGAAAGCACCTCTCTGCTCCAAGTGTTTGGTCTAAACGTGGAAACATTCCTAGTGACCATTGCCTTGGACCAGCAGGTTTCAATGTTTCCTGCTTGGACCTCTGTAAAAAACCAGCCCCAGTAAGCTTCCACTTTACAGCAGGGAGTTGCACAACTCTTCAGAAAATGGTAATATGCAGGTGTAAGATGTTAGTGAGTTCGTCATTTTGTCCAGGTCAAGATAGCAACAGCTCACACCAAAGTAGGACAAAAATAAGCCAGAAATCCATTAGGATCTTCAAGATTAATTTTGACCTCTACCAAACCACTACGCAAACTGGATATTTCTCAAGACATAAAGACTCATATTTCTTTTTTTTTTTTGTTATTAAACGAAATATTTAATGATAACATTTCTTTAGGATCACAGTTTTCATCATCACCCAAAAGACGACTATCAAGACATGCTTTACATGTACAATACAATAACAAAGCTCAAACCCCCATTAAAACATCTTTGAGTTTGGACAGTTTTCAAGAGATTCCAAGTCAGATTCAAGTTTACAGTTGATATTTCAGGTGTATGACTGCGTCTACAACTTCACTGAATGGATCTTAAGCTTGCATCAGTCCATAAAAACACAGTTAAACTTGTGACTTGATTGGGGGTGGGAGAAGTATTAGAAATGAACGCTCTTGGCGCCTACTGGAGCATTTTTCAGAATGCGATAACTGAAGGGTTGTGGAATGAGACAGGATGTGTTTTTCCCTGGCATTCCAATAACAAAGCCCTCTCAGCTTTCCTCTACATCACTTTTCCTCTCCTGCTCAAGTGAAAACGAAGGTAAATTGATATCTGTATGGAATAGATACATGAAATATCCACAACAGCGAAACAAATTTAACGCTATAGGCACTATTAGATGATGCAAAGATGCAATTTATTTTAATAGATATAATTGCTGATTGCATTGTAAAAATCTCATTTCCCTAATTTTATAGTAATTCAGCCAGTGTAACACTATTTTAACAGGAAAATGATGTTTTGAGCCTATCTGGTCATTATTGATGAAAATAAACTTACAAGAACCCAGCAAACAGAAACTTTGGAATTATTCCCTGAGATCTCTTCCAGTTACAACTTTATACACCTTATAAAATTGTGACGTCCACCAGTGGCTGAAGCCTGGGAGCTCTGCCAGCAGCAGCTCCTCACAGACCCCAGAGTACTCGGGGATGGAGAAATGACAAGCTCTCGTTGCCCTAAAGAGATTAAGGCTTTTGGGAAGTCCAGGGACTGTTTCAGCCCTTGCATCAGCCCTTTAAACCATCTGTACTGAGCCTCCCACTGAGCCGCTTGTATCAAAAGCGTACCAGAAGAGCTCTGCTTTTTCCTCAGCCTTATATGTAACTAAAAGAATAACTTTCCCTTAAGCCTTCTACAAGGAAAAAATATATATAGCTGTACACTAGCCAAATATAGAAAATCAATTCTTCCCTCTACACCCTCTACAGAGAGAAGTAGTAAAATCTCTACCGATCAGACCACGAGATGAAAAAGCCAGACTTCCTCCAAGAAGAAAGGATCTGGTACAATGGAAAGAGTGAAAACATAAACAAAAATTGTGGAACAATCAGCCAACTGTCCTCTTTAAGCATCAGCTAGAATTGTATTGCAATATAACTACATTTAGTGCATGCTGTATTTAAAGAAAACATATTACAACAGTAATGTTTTATGTACATATAATTTTGAAAATAGCGTTGGCATTAAATTATTCTGCAGTATACAATAAATTTCACATAAACTTTGATTTTCCAACGAAATTAGAATAGATAATAAAATGTAGGCCTTGTAAAAGGGAGATTGCCTTTCTTTAAAATAAAAATGTGATTCTTTGGGGATGAACTCAGGGAGATTAATTGCCATCTGTGTTTCAGCAAAGTCTCGAATGCTGCAGACAGAGCACGAGAGCAAGCGGGGGGTAGAAGGGAACGGCAGACGGGGTGATGAACAGGAGCCAACGGGCACAATGGGTAAGGACAAAGGAAAAGGACAATCAGGGCTCGCGCTTGTGTAGGCTGGAATAGGAGGAACGAGGTGGGTATGGAGCAAAGGAAGAAGAGACAAAACTATAAAAATAAAATTTGTACTCCTGAAGTACATTAGGTGAAGGCTAAAGCTACACTAACTGAGAAGAACCATAAGAAATCGTGGGATCATAAAAATGTTAGAGGTGGAAGGGACCTTAAAGATCACCCCAACCCCCCGCCATGGGCAGGGACACGTCCCACTGGACCAGGTTGTTCAAATCTTGCCTACCTATGCACTAACTGCAGGAGTCCTATGGATATTCTATAGAGTCATGAAACGTTTCTGTTAAAGGCAGTCAATGAAGATTGTGAAGATAAACCTGATTTTAACAAATTCACATTGATCGTCCAATCTTCACATGTGAACCTAGGTTGCTGGGTAGAATAAGGGGAATGTCTATCTAAATGTAAATTGATTGTGAAAAACATCTTGAAACTATTTTTTACAGAATAATCTAAAACTGTCCTAATCTTGTAGAGGCTCCATGGGTTCCAGATCTGATTTTCCTCACAACACGATTTTCAGAATGTTAAAACCAGAAACATACTGTTTTCAATTTGTGATTTAAATCAAGCTGATCTTTCAATTTTTAGTTCCTTTTCTGCTGTGGATCATTAATTTGCATATTAAGCGGACTTCCTAATTCATTAATCTGAATCTGGAGTCTATCCGACAAGATGAATATTAAAATAGCTCGAGGAAAAGACTTCCTTCCTCTGACAGAAGGTACTGATGGAAGCCATCAGTGGTACCATCTCCAGGAAGAGGTTGTAGCTGAGTACCGAGTAGACTATCCCAGAGACAAGTCAGAGGGGGTGAAAACATTCTCAGTGAGTCAGATCAATGTCGCAGATTTCCTACTGTGTATTTTCACGGTCCTGGCAAATTCAAGGATTAAAAAAATAAATAAATCAGCAAGCAAAAAGATTACTTGTTGAATGATCATGTCTGTGTATAGCAGGCTTTTTCAAAAAGTGTGTTATAACAAATCAGGTTTTTTTGTTATTGAGGCTCCTACAATCAACTGAGCTCATAATTATTACACCCTGTTTCAAAATTATTTCAATGTTCATAATTAGCTTCTGTTAACTGTCTAGAAGTAATAATGTTTTGGGCTTGAGGAACTAGTTGCTTCGCTGGAGTAAACCAGTACCCTTCCACCATAACACATGCATTTACAACCCCAACAGATAAGCTAAGAACTGTTAACATTGACCCGTTATATATTATAGTGTCCTAAAAGGAACTACAAACTGTAGGAACTCTGAAGCATTTACACTATTCAGTCTAACCAAGGTACACTTTCTGCCCTCCACATTGAAGGCTGGCACTCAGGTAATGCACACAGATACATTTTTCTATCAAAATTACTTAACATCGCTTTGGAACAATACATACTAGCTAGGGATATTTTCATTTAATTTGGTTGATAAAGGCATGCATTGCAGACATTTATTTGCAATTAGCAGCAACAAAAGAAAACGCAACAGTTTGCCCTGTGACACGTGATTCTCACGCTGTCCAGAAATTTTTTTATTTAAATAACGTATGTGTACGCTTCAGCCTGAACAAGAGATAAAAGCTGTCACAGAGGCTTTGGCTTCCTAACCCACCAGAGTCCTAGGTATTACCGTGGAACTGGTTTTCCGGCATTTATAGTTCAGCCTCACATTTCTCTTCCTGAATTTATAACACAATTTCTCCAAATATAGACGACATTCAGATACTACAGCTCCTGAACAGCACAGCAGTAGCAGTGAGCTGTACCTCTGCCCTCTGAATGCAAGTAGGTTCAGGTAATTATCCCTACTTCCAAGCTAAAAAAACACAATAAGAAAAATAAAATACCAACCTACCAAAGTAATAAAAAGTTAGTTGGATTATCATAGTACAATTCCTAATTAAAAATTGCCTTTTTGTGTAGCTGGCACAGACAATTTAGAAAGATGAGAAATGCATGAGATCATTACTATTGGGGTAGGTTAGTTTGGCCTTTTTGGGTGAGTTGGGTTTTTTTTCCATTAATTTATTTTTTTTCAATCACAAGGGACTTCGACTAGTTGATGTTTGCACCTCGAATGTACAATAATCTCCAAATTACCCTGTAACAAAGCAATTCGGGCCCCCACGCTGACCCTCTTGCTCTCCATGGGACTGATCCCAAGGGGCTGGCAAGAGGCTGAGATCGCAGCCTGCCCCCCCAGCTCTCTCAAGCTCGTACAAACAGGTTTGCAAATGTGTTTTTTTTTGTAGAGAGACAAGATAAAAGGATATTTGCAAGCCAGAAGGGTTGCTTGGGGTATGCAAAAGCCATGCCCCATGGAAGTTTTTAAAAGAGGTGCTCAGGCTCTCCTGCAAACCAGCTGGGAACAACTCCTTGGTGTAAATTCATGGCATTATTCACTTAAGCAGTTTGAGCAAAGAGATGTTGGTACCATGAAGCACTGGGGAATTGTTAGCAAAGGGAGGAGAGAAGCAAAGGCAAACTTCAGAAGGAAAACATACAGCCCACGAGGAGAAAGAAGGATTTATTAATAAGCATGTATTAACTGCAAAGTAAGACCAAAAAACTTCAGGTACAACATGAATGAGGTAAAAGAAACTGAAATATCCTCACTGCGGAGAAGAGAAAAATGAAACTAGTTAAAAATGTCAGCACAGGTCCATGAGGGATTTTCTTCTGAGATTAGGTTAGTACGGAGTCTAAACTCCTAAATTTCAGGTGGAAAGAAAAGAAAATTGGAGTACAAGAATGCTTAATTAATGTTTGTCAGGAAATGATAAAAGGAGGAAGGGTTCACAATAGAGAAAGGATAAGAGCAACAATGACCTAAAAGTATTTTATTAAAGTAGAAATAAAACATAATAAAAAGAAAACAGAATTCTTGGGATTCCGTATTTCAGGAAGAAATTTTGTATGTAATCATACAAATCATTTGCTCAATTATATAAATTATACAAAGAACAGGTCATCATACTACCCCATGTGAGTTACACTCACATGCTCCAGGGGCCAGATTTTGTTATTCTGCTCTGAACAGCAGCTGTTGTGACGTGAGATCCCATGGATTTTAACAGATTGATTTGTGGCACACAGCTCTCTACACATATGAAGAACACGACCTTAAATTGTCATCCTCAAAAAGTTGATGTTTCTTCCTTCCTAGGAATGGGGCGGTTGAGCCGAGATTTCACGGAGCACCTCTCAAAGCAGCAGAGACTTCCCAAGCCGATGGAAGAGGAGCGAGAGCAGCGCAAACCCCATTTCTGCCCTATGAATTTTGAAATTTTCTTGGAACGGGAAAGGATCCAGTATAAGAATTTAAATAATCATGGAACGTTTGAGTCCAAACCACAAAATTCTGAGTGTGACGTGGACAATGCTGCTTCTCAGCTTTGTTTCTGATAATCCAGGCTTGTTCTCTCTGCTCACCTCCAGCAAGCCGACTTTCTTAGCACCATTAGTAAAGATGCTAATTACAGAAGACATCTGGAGCCCTCTTTGCCTGAAGAAAGCCCCCCAAAAAACTGGAATTAGTGCACAGTAACGTGCAGATTTCTGGCAGAGTTACGTGATGGCGTTGTGCACTACGGATACTGAATTCCCAGGCAACTTTCCATAGCAATAAAGAGCAAAAAGTTGTGGCAAAAGCGTACCACAGGATTTGCAAGTATTTTGTTATTACGAATGTAAACTCGGAGTCACACACGGTAAATACCGATAGCGTACGACTGGCAACTCGACACTAAAACTCCAGATTGGGGTGGGAATAGTTAATTTTACTCTTTTCATTTCTCCTGTGGAAAGGCCAGTCATCTTAGCCGTGCATGGCACAGGCAGCAAGGTTTAACGATGTGTATATTACATAGGAATATGCCCTTTCTTTTTCACGTGTTCATAAACTAAGACAAAAAGGAAATAAAGGCGCTTAAAAGAGAGAAAGATATTTCCCATGAAGATGAACTGACCGATGAGGAAGGTCTACCGCAAATGCTTCAAGTCACAGGCCGGCAGTGATTATAGCCAACCTAAAACTCCAGACAACCAAAGAGATGCTTAACGCAGGAATAAATAATACAGCTCTTTGCCTAAAAGTAGTGGACTTTGTAGTGCACAGGTGAAAAAATTCTTTACGTAAGATCATTCTGCTGTTACTCACATGCGCTGTTATCCATTTCCTCGTTGAATTATTTCATGAAATGAGGACCACAGTTTTGCAGCTATCTCCCAAATCCTAAATTTTACTTACATCATAGATTCTTACTGGTTTTGTTTTTAACAGAATACAGGACACTAGGCTACACAATACAGCTGAGCAGGTCGTAAATGTGACTTTTCAGCAGTGTGTAATCTTGCAAAGGTCATATTCTTAGGTGCTGGCGTGTTTTGTCAGATTTGGTCCATCTACGGAACGATACCAGATCTAAAATGCAGATCTAAAATCTTTAGTGTGCTATACTTGTCCAGTTTTACTTTTATCTGCGACTGAACCATTCCAATGTAATGGAAACTGTTCTCCTTAAGTAAACTCTATTTTTTAAAAATGAAAGATGCATCCTTCAATGCCATCGTGCTCTCTCTGGTGGTTCCTGTCAAATTATAATACACAAACAAGAGACACTGGCCCGAGTCAGGCCATCCTTGCAGGGATAACTTCATTTTTCTACGCACAGTCAGAATCCAGCTGCAAGGACTCGAAGGGTGCTATTAGTGGGATCTTTAATTAGCCAGATTAGAAGTCTTTTTACTACTGAGCTCAATGAACAAACCTGTGATGTTACAGCAGTAGGGATGGATTATGTGTACATCCCTATCAATGTTTTGGCTCAGGAATAGATTTTTTTTTTACTTCATTTATTTTAAGCAAGTCCCACAGCTGTCCCCACTTATTGAGATACGGTTTGGATCAGAGTGTGCAACATGGATTCCTTTCCAATTCAAGCTCAATGAGAAGCGTGCTCCAGGAGCGCTCTTACTGCCCTCCAGCCACTAATGGACGTTCAGTCCATTGTAGCAGGCAAGACTCAGTCCAAAACAAGTCCCTGAAATAAATCCTGGATGAACAGCGAGTTATTAGCACCGAGTGTTTATGTCTGCTGCTCAGATGCTATTGTGTTAGCGCTGCTTTCTGATGTAAACGACTCTTCCACTCAACTCTGGACTACATCTTCAGCACTTACATCTCATAGAATGGTTCATCATAGAATTCACAGAGTCACAGAATCTCAAAAATACCCAGAGAGCAGATTGTCCGTAGATTTCAAATAGGGTTTGGATAAAGCAAATCTCAGCCCGCTGCTGCCCACTTTCCATAGCGCAAGGTGATTATGAGCCCATGCAGCATACGGAGTAGGCACAGTCTTACGCACCACGCTAGGATTTCTACAGTGCTTAGGTGAAATAAGATTCACTGAAAATTGTTTGCTGTCACAGAAGAAACTACACTTAACATTTCTCAATGCAGAAATATTCAGCGATTTTAAGGAGAGCTTCCAAACATTGCATTAGCAAAATATTTTCTAATAAAATTTTTGCTACCATTTGTAATTTTTTTCATATCTATAACTTTTTCCAGATACTTTTAGAGGTATCAAATTGACCTAATGCAACAAGAAAATCTATTATCTGAAAACCAAACATATTTCTAAGGCAGCACATTTAAAATAATTATTTTTTAATATAAAACTATCCTTTTATAAAAAACTTTCAATGCTAAGTTAACAGATATGAAGCTAAAAACTTTAGATCATACTCCCTAGTAATATATTAACTTGATGTATAAAGGAAATGTAAACTCTTGTTTAAATAGCAACTTGGATACTATCATATAACGGGGAGAGTGAAAACAATCTTTACCAAAAGGCAGCGTATACCTCCAAAAAGGCAGCGTATCTCTCAAACAAATGACGGCACCAGCCTGGACGTTGACCACAGGCAGTCTGCCTGGTTTGGTATCTGCAAACCGTGTACATCTCCACTTCTTTCCCGTCTTCCCCCTGTTCACAGGCTCAGAGAGAACCTTCTCCTTACAGACCCCATGGGGCCACCTGCCAGGGCTCTTTGGGATGGCTGATGGTTGCTGCTTCCATAGTATCATAGAACCATAGACTGTGTTGGGTGGGAAGGGACCTCTAAAGGCCATCTAGTCCAACCCCCCTGCAGTCAGCAGGGACATCTTCAACTAGATCAGGTCGCTCAGAGCCTCATCCAGCCTGGCCTTGAATGTCTCCAGGGACGGGGCCTCCACCTCCTCTCTGGGCAACCTGGGCCAGTGTCTCGCCACCCAGTGTAAACCCTAATCTAAACCCACTCTGTTCTAGTTTAAACCATTGCCCCTCATCCTATCGCTTCCAGACATATGAGGACACAGCCCTCACATAAGTTATATGGTCCTTTTACCGAGCCCTACATGTTTTGCCTCCCCTAACACGAGTAGTGCTTAAAGCATAATTTAAGTTCAAATTTAAAGAACGCCAAGCTTTTGTAACAGAACAAACATGCACAGGGAAAACCAGATGAGTACTATTGGGTACAGAGTAGGTGACTGAAACAGAATCATCACGGTCTAATGCAAATATTTATAAATACCATATTTCATACCAGCTAGACATTACTACAGGCCTCATTGTAATACCTTTCACCATATTTCATTAATACTAGATATTCCATTAATAATATTGACAATAACATTTTTAGTGGTACCAATATTTAACTGGTGATAGCTTCAAAACCAACAAAAAGAAAGAACAGCAGAATAACATCCCTTTATCTACTTCTCAAAACACTGGTTCCAAACACTAAAAGAGGGAAATAAAGTTTCTACACATGCTTTTGCTTTTCCTCAGAAGAAAGCAGCTGCACATACATATGTATATTACTTAATAATATCCTTTTAATAAACAATGACTATAGACGGACTAACGGAGGGGTTATCAGCAAGCATCAAACTTGGACATAACAGCATCTGAAACGCAGGCTTTCGCATTTTGAAAGGAAGGAAGGAAATTCTGAGCTGTAAGAAGGTGGCTCCAGCAGAGTGTCTGAGGCACTTCCAACAGAGAAGACAGTGACAACAGATTTACAGATTGTAACTTCATTTAGTTTACTATTTGGTTTCACACCTTTAAAAGGAAGTGAATTTACAACGACCTGAATTAGCGCTGACTGTAGTAGGATAATGTTGTTAATGTTTCTATCAGGAAGATTTCTTCATTTTCCACTGTAAGAGCACGGTTCCCTTGTTTTGTGGCCTATATATCACAAACATGTGACAGATGGCACTAGCTGGCCTTGCATACTAAAGAGAAAGAACTGCGAAAAGGCGCCGTTGGGAAATACACCAAACATACCTCGTGCTGCTGATTTCATAGAATCACAGAACGGTTTGGGTTGGAAACAACCTTTAAAGGTCATCCAGTCCAACCCCCTGCAATGAGAAGGGACATCTTCAACTAGACCAGGCTGCTCAGAGCCCCATCCAACCCGGCCTTGAACACCTCCAGGGATGGGGCATCTACCACCTCTCTGGGCCAGTGTCTCACCACCCTCACAGTAAGGAATTTCTTCCTTATATCTAGTCTAAATCTTCCCTCTTTTAGTTTAGAGCCATTACCCTTTGGCCTATCACAACTCACTCTGCTAAAAAGTTTGTCCCCATATTTCCTGTAGGCCCGCTTTAGGGACTGGAAGGTCTCCCCGGAGCCTTCTCTTCTCCAGGCTGAACCCCCCAGCTCTCTCGCCTGTCCTCACAGCAGAGGGGCTCCAGCCCTCCCAGCATCTCCGGGGCCTCCTCTGGCCCCGCTCCAACAGCTCCGTGTCCTTCTGCTGTTGGTGCCCCAGGCTGGAGGCAGCACTGCAGGGGGTCTCCCCCGAACGGAGCAGAGGGGCAGAATCCCCCCCGGCCCTGCTGCCCACGCTGCTGGGGATGCGGCCCAGGCTGCGGGGGGGTTTCTGGGCTGTGAGCTCACATTCCCAGCTCATGTCTGGCTTTTCACGGCAGGGCTGTTCTCAATCCCTTCATTTACCAGCCTGTGCTGACACCGGGGGTTGCCCTGACCCAGGTGCAGGACCCTGCACTTGGCCTTGTTAAACCTCATGAGGTTCACATGGGCCCACTTCTTCAGTCTGTCAAGATCCATCTGGATGGCATCCTGTCCCTCAGGTGTGTCAACCGCACCCTCAGCTTGGTGTCATCCACAGACCTGCTGAGGATGTCCTCAATCCCGCTATGTCATTGAAAAGATATTAAACAGTGCTGGTCCCAGTACGGATCCCTGAGGGACACCACTTGTTACTGATCTCCATCGGGACATTGAACCATTGACCACCACCTTCTGGATGCAACCATCCAACCAGTTCCTCGTCCACTGAAGAGTCCACCCATCATATCTCTCCAGTGTAGAGAGAAGGATGTTGTGCGGGACCATGTCAAAGGCCTTACAGAAGTCCAGATAGATGACCTCTGTAGCTCTTCCCTTGTCCACTGATGTAGTCATTCCATCATAGAAGGCCAGTAGGTTGGTGAGGCAGGGCTTGGCCTTGTTCAGGCCATGCTGGCTGTCCTGAATCACCTCCCTGTCCTCTACGGGCATTGGCATAGCTTCTAGGAGGATCTGCTCCATGATCTTCCCAGGCACAGAGGTGAGGCTGACAGGGCGGTAGTTCCCAGGGTCCTCTTTTCTACCCTTGATAAAAATGGGTGCAATGTTTCCCATTTTCCAGTTACCAGGGACTTCACCTTACTGCCATGACTTTTCAGCTGTCCTGGAGAGTAGCTTGGCAGTTTTCTAAAAAACAGCTTCTGGAATTTGTTCCAAACACCAGAAAAATATAAAACCCCATCTCATACAATACAGGGTTGATAATTATACATCTGCTTCTGCTGACTTCGGAATCTTGTCCAAATCAGTGATTAAGCGAATCGAGTTACACCCAGCACTTTGCAGATAAAGTGTTCACGGCAGTTTATTACGCTATTAGAAGGGCGACTGAATGCCGCATCTGCCTCAAGCAGATTACTCACTTTCAGTGAAGCCTACAGAGCCATTAAAATGACAAAGTGGGCAACATAAACCATTCCCCTCTTACAGTTAAATATCATAAAGGCAATTTTCAGGATAATTTAAATGACCGTTTGTTTTTTTTTTTTTTTTTAAGGTTTCCTTTGTATCACGAGGAACAAAAATCACTACTCTACATCCACGGCAGGAATCCACATCCCAGACAGCAGGTGATGACTTCTGCTCATTAAATCCCCAAACAGGCATTTCTCCACTTGGGGGAAAAGAGCAGTTAGAGCAGTGAGAAAGTCGACAGTGAAGAAATCTGGCACTAGAGGGAACAAAGTTTCACAGAAGTGATTCAGAAAGCTATCCTTAGCGGTTAGACCCAATGAAAAGGTCACTCATTGATAATTCCAAATGTTTTTTATAACGTCCAATTTATTAAAGGCTCGTGGCTTTAGGAATGGCTGCTTAAAGAGAGATGGGTCTCCTCATCCAGCTTTGTGATTTTTGAAGACATGCTCTCCCCAGCAGGAACACCTGTCTGTACGTATGGTGTTCTCAGGAATTTCAATACATTTGGTTTATTTAAGTTTTCAAGACTTTAAAGTATCTGTTTTATCTGTGTCACCCTGAAGAAATTCAAGTTATGCTGTAATCCAGTACTTTCAGACTAAATCCTTTAAAAAAAAAAAAAATCATTGTTATTTTTTAAAACTATTGGTTTTAGTATCCTTTTACAGGCCAAATTTGTTGGGGGTTTTTCCCCCTCAAAACAAGCGAAATGTTTTGCCCCCCTCAAAACAAGAGAATTCTTTACTGTAAGCCTTTGCTATAAAAGCCCTATCTCTACCCCACCAGCAGCTCTCCAGGATGTCTCCAATACCTCAGAATTATTGACCGTGATATTCCATATTTTAAAAGAAAGAAAAATCAGAAAT
Organism: Alca torda; assembly: GCA_008658365.1. NCBI lineage: Eukaryota > Metazoa > Chordata > Aves > Charadriiformes > Alcidae > Alca > Alca torda. Next base: position 80,269,507 of record CM018079.1, on the reverse strand, counting down.
TTGAGAGAATCTTTCTAACTGCCTGGCATTTAAAGAATTTTAAAACCAGCTGCAAAACTCGCTCTTCACCTTTAAAATTATAAACATTTACTACTTGTTAGTATTTCCAATGCAGCTCTGAGCCACGGCTGGTGTAGCTTGTGTTACCTCAGATACGAGAGTGAGGAGCTGGAATGAGGGACCACATCCACCCTGCAGGGCCAGCACTCAGACCACCTCTTCCATTCCATGGGGCTGCTCCTCTTGGCTGAACCCCCAAGGGCAGAGCCCTCCAAGGGGACTTCGAGGCCAATTGCAGGTTCTTAATTAATTCATCCCCCCCACCACGTTGTATGAGGGCTCCCCATGGGGCAGCCAGCACCCACCTCAGCCCCATGGCCTGGTGAGTCCATGCTGAGGGACTGAGAGCCCCAGGCTGGGATGAACTGGGGGGTCCTGGACCATGGGCAGGTTGAGGGGAGGCCAGGAAGGGACAGTCAGGGCTGTCTGATGCCCTCAGGGACATCGATATGGACATTTCTGAACGTCTTTGTTGGATTTAGGGTACTTGGCTTTTATTTTAGGCACTTAAAAGTGTTTCAGATCCTGTTTAGGCCCCGCATTATGCCCTACTTGCTCTACAGGGGTCTGTAGCTTCTTCTAAATAGCAATGAGCAGCTGTATTGACAAAGATAAAAGACACAGGCTGGCTTGAGAGTTGTGTTATCTGAGTTCAGAACAACAGAGTTGTGGGGCACGGTTAAAAAAGGCCCTTATCTCTTACCACCCACAGAAGAAGCTCTCAGATAGGGATTGGTTTTTATTCCGAATGACATTTTGAAATCCACTGTGCTAATAAAAGTCTAGACAGAAACCATAAGCGTGATTAAACGGCATCTAACACACTTCACTCTGCTGCGCATCTGCCTACACATTATCACAGAAGGATGGACTCCAGGTCAGCCTGAGACACTTCACGCCATTAGAAGCATTAGAGCCAAAATGTCTAGAATGGCCTTAAAAAAGTTAATTTAGTAGGGCACACTGCTAGATTATTTTTTAAATGCTTATTATTTCTAATCAAACAACAACACTAGGTTTTATTTCCTTTCAATATGTAGTTTAAGAATGTAGGCACTGCAACTGTCCTCAAGATTTTTTCTTTCTGTTTTTTGGTCTTTCAAAGTGATATAATTACTATAAGGCTTTTGTACCAGCAACTGTTATCAACAGTTGTGACAAATATCAAGCATTTCTCCCTACAAATTATTTTAAAAAGCAAAGTAATATCTACTTCAGCAGGTAGAAAATTAACGTGTGCAAATATCTTTGAGAATCACACAGTTTATTCAGCTAAAAGAAATGCTTCATTTGCTTTTAGTCAAAATATTGCTCCTCTTGCCTTTAAGACAGAACTTTAGAGACATCTTTTGCAACTGAATAAATTGAAATTTTCGATTCCAGTAGGTTTGCCCAGGAGAGAACTGGGCTTATTACATCTTTAAGTAAAGAACAAACAAACAGAACAAGAAGGTACTAGCTAAGCCAACCAACGCCATGAAAAAAAAAAAAAAAAAAATCACCTTTACAGTTCCTTAATCATTTCCAGTGAGTTATATGCAATTGAACTAGGGCTCCTGACTGATACTTTCACTTAGTATTTGACAGAGGGAAGCTGGAAAACTGGCTACGAAGAGAAAGCATCGATTTGTGGCTGTTCTGCACTAATGGCTTTCCTAGGACTAATAAAATAAGCTAGAGCCTAATAAAATGACCGATCTCTCATTCAGGATAACAATGAACCTTAGCCGCCAAGTCAAGTCAGACCCATTATTCTCAGTGACAAGCCAAAAAAGGCAAAGCAGAAGTCACATACTTCCATCCACCCAATGTGTTATTATACAGGAACACCTAAATTCCTTGGGTCCTCAGAAGAAATTTGGATATGGCATAGCAGCGACGTGCTTGTTTGGTACGTTCGTCCCTTCCGCTGCTAATTCCAGAAACAATAGAGCTAGCGTTCACAGAGAAGCTGTAGAGAACAGGGTGTTGATAATACAGCAGTACACAAGTTAAGAAATTGAAGATTCTGTTCCTAGCTATCGTAAAGCAGTGGGACCAGGTCAGATCAATATGCATCTTGCCCATTTTCCTATCTCAAACAAATGAATATAAAAAAAGAAAGAGCAGGCAAGTCAATAGGATAACCCCCGTCGCTATTGTAAGGCCTCTGTGACTTCCTGAGCTGGATAAGTCTGTATGCCATTAGAAACCATTAATGGGTTTGTTTTCCAGATTATCCAGTCTTCCCTTGAACCCATACAAGCTTTGGGCATCCACAGTATGGACCTAGCTTCACAGGTCTGCTACACAACAATTGAGGAACCATCACTTGTTCCTTCTGAACCGGTGCCTACATAGTTTTCCTCGGATACCTCAAACTTCTTGTACGAAGAGAAAGACAATTTAACCTTGTGCTCCTCCTTCTAAATGTGAATTTGCAGACCTTTAGCCCAACGATCTCATCACTCACTCTCTCGTTGAAGAGTCCTACTGTACTCAATTTTAACCATATGGCTTCTGTTGTATAACTCGAATCAAGCCCTTTTTTTGCCTTCTTTGGGGCACCAATAGTGTATACATATTAATGATATGGATAAAAGATGGATTTACACAACAGCATAACCATGTTCTCTGTTTCTCTGTGATATTCCCAGTAGTTCCTGGGACTTGGTTTGCTTTTTGATCGCTGCGTATCACCAAGCTGCCATTATCATGGAACTATCCATCATAGAATCATAGAATGTGTTGGGTTGAAGGGACCTCTAAAGGCCATCTAGTCCCACCCCCCTGCAGTGAGCAGGGACATCTTCAACTAGGTCAGGTTTGCTCAAGCCTCATCAAGCCTGGCCCTTGAATGTCTCCAGGGATGGGGCCTCCACCAACCTCTCTGGGCAACCTGGGCCAGTGTCTCACCACCCTCAGTATAAGAACTTCTTCCTAATGTCTCATCTAGACCTGCCCTGCTCTAGTTTAAACCATTGCCCCTCGTCCTATCGCTACGTGCCCTTGCAAACAGCCCCTCCCCAGCTTTCCTTGTAGGCCTCCTTCAGGTACTGGAAGGCCGCTATATAAGGTCTCCCTGGAGCCTTCTCTTCTCCATCATAAGAGGTCATTGTTTTGGTGGGTGATCAAATCACATCACTTCTCCAAGAAACATTCATGAAAGAACAGACTTAGAAATCTGAGGATAGGACTCTTCAGCTTTAGTTACAACCATTATCAGTCATATAAGAATTAGGATTTCAAATGCCTAAGAAACCAAGAACAAAACAAAGACCTTCCAGAAATAGGTTTTCAGGAGTAGTAAAGAATGAAACCTTCAAAACAGATGAATTCTAGGAAAACAGGAGGCAATAGAGTTCTGACATTTCTGCACAACTCTTCAGTTATGCCTTTATTGCATTTATTCCCAGAACTAGTCTGCTACTTGTTACACACTCCTGCTTTATCTATGTAGAGTATAGATTTTTATTTTTAAAAAACCCCACAGTTTAGCAAAGAAATTATCACAGGATAAAAAGGATAAAAGCAAGCACGTATGGAACAGTTCATCAACATTACATGAAGCAATGTTTAGTAATAAATTAAGCCATAACTGCGGGATATTAAACAGTATTAAAAGTTGCTTGTAAACAGTAAAATTATCAGCTCTGTCAAAACTTTATACGCTGAGCTTATCCAAATCGTTCTCTCTATGATTTTCATTACAACACATTTTTTGAGTCAAATTTATATGCCCCGTACAATTTTTCAGCAGTTTTAAAACGAAAAAATTAAAAGAAACTGGGAACTTACATGGTAAAGACATCAATAACGTCTCCTGCAGCTCTTGTCATCTCAAAGTAGGTTTGCAGAATGTTGACGGTTCCTGAAAGGGCTTCATGGCCACACCCACAGAACAGCGCGACCCCAGCATACAGCAGGATGGTGGCAATCAAAGACGCGTAGGGAATCCCTCCCAGGCATTTGATGCAACACTCGAAGCACCCTACAAGAAAAGAAAGTTGTGTGTTAATGTATTATATCAAGAAAGCAAAAAGAAAGCTCTTGCTCTTGAGAAACACTTCTGAAAATTGAAGACTGGAGGCCAAGGGGGGATTAGTCAAGTATAACAACCCAAAATGTCAGAAAAAATCAGTGAAAGGACACAGGTTACTTCACCTTCTGGTTTTCTCAGTTGTGACTTGGCCTATGAAACGTAGACATGCCGTCTGATTACGTGAAATGTTAAACAGTTAATTCCTTGTACAGTTTCACGTTTTTATTCAGAGGTTACAAAGTCAATCCCAGGTTATATTCACAACTCCTGTTGCTCACCTGTCAAATTACTGAGGAGCATCCTCAATAATAGGAAAACCACAAAACGAAGACATTTAGTTCAATTCCTTCCCTCGCCACAGGTTTATTCCATTTTCCATCTGTACAGTGCTGACAACAGGATTGCTCCTGCCCACAGCACCAATTCTTTGTGCATCACTCAAGTACCTCACAAGAATAAAGAAGATATCCAACAGAAAGGCACAGAATTAGAAACAATTCTAGAAGTTGATTTTATCTTAAGTTTCTTAAGTGACGGCAACTGCTCTTGAGTTATACAAGGCCAGTCTTTAGTCCAGCCACGATGCCCAGTTCCACCACAAATCCCGTCCCAGCAAGGATGCTCACATGCCTGCACTGCCTTGCCTGGTTTGTCACGTAGCTTCATGAACGCAACATCTCCGACCCTTCCAGTCTCACCGCTCCCATAAGGACCACCCTGCAGAGCCCTTCCTGATGCCTTCAGGCAGGACAGAGAAGGCAGGAGCCACTGCCTGAGGGAAGGCAAACGTACATAGACTCAGCAGCAGAAGCTTTATTTTCTCCTAAGTATGACCAGCTAGGCCACGAAGGATTTGGATAGAAAACAGTGTAAGGGTTATACATTTTAAACAATTATAAAAGACAACAGCCAATTAAAAATTACTTATAAGATACTCAACACGTGTGAGTCAATATATTTAACGTGGTCCAAAAGCTTTAGGCTATGCTAAATCACAGGAATGCCAGAGATATATTAAAAGAGAGAAAAAAGAAAGCTACAAAAAAGCCATTCTTTAAAGGAAGTATGCCTACTTCTCTCATACGTAGCCTCTACATGTAATTTCATACTTTGTTCTTTAAGTTAGTAAAGTTCTTATTTCCTTTAGCCTGGATAACCAAAGTAGTAATTTCTTCAAACATTCATTTTCTGCTTTTAATGAACAATATGAATCTGTCATATGCATATATGTGTTTAGCAGCTATCTATACACAAGACTCTCTGAAGAGAACAGTTTAAGCCATTTTCAAATATAAACACATTATAGCTAAATAGAAACCTCCATTTATATTTTGTAAATATAGGTACTACAAAAGGCAGTGTGTGAATTGATGGATAATTCCTGTAAGAAAAATATAAATGAATATACTAAACATTTACAAGATAAACAGACTCCAAAAAGTTGGGGTAATTCCCAACTACGTATGTTAGTTATATGAAAATAGAAAGAAAGATGGAGCTTGAGACTACTTTTACTTAAGGACCAATTACTACATCAGAGGCAACTGTAAAATACCAAATGTAGACAGTGCTTAGTGACATGGTTTAGTGATGGTCTTTGTCAGAGTCAGGTTGATGGTTGGACTCGATGATCTGAAAGGTCCCTTCCAACCGAGGCACAGAATCATAGAATTGTGATTCTGTGATTCCATATACTCGAACTGCTGCCCAAGTCTTACTAAGTAACGTGCCGTATGAGTGACCCACCTCCAGCAGCCATCACACCCCTGCGAGGGTGTCACCTTCTGCCCTGCCCATACTTGGGTAACGGCATTTCACCTTTTTCCCCCTCTCCGAGCCCACACGCCGCTGGTTGAAGGACACAACCTTCTCCCAACTCTTGCCAGCCCACTGCACTGAAGGCAGGTAGCTTCCAGGCACCACTTGGTGTCTTCTTCAGGAACTGCTGGACTATGGGGGTCCATACCCCAGCAGTCTGTGGGCTTTCCACCAGCGGGAAGCTTTGGGAACAGACTAGGAAAATATACAAATGCTTTTGGTATAACTAATAATTCTGTATGCAGATAAATAGAGGAAACCCCTTAAAATTCCTTCAGTTCTATTTTCTAAGATTACCCTCAATGTTAAAAGCCTACACAAATACTAGAAAATGATCCTTCACTAGGTAATCTATTGTCTAAAATGCATAAAAAATAAGAAATATGTATTGAAAATATAGAAATATATTGAACAAGGACTGCAGGGAAATACATGGTTGCATGATACCGGAGTTTATTATAAAAAGCCCGTTGCCGTTGTCAGCATGGAATAACAGCAGAAAAAGCCTGAGGAAACCAGTAAGAGCGTACACCTGTCAGCATCGTATGAAAAAGCAAAAAGAGGGGGAGGGACGCCAGGAGAGTGATAATGGGAGTGATGTATGAGGGCCTGTAAAGTCAGAGATGAAAAAATATAAGACAGACCTAAATATTTACAGGGACACACGGGCTGCAGGGAGAGTGTTTCTTAATATCGCAGTAGCCTGAGGCAGGGAGGCGGCGGAGAGAGAGTTAAAGAAATGACAGCAGGGAACAAAATAGCTGAAAGTCTGAACTCGAGTGAATTTCACTGAGGCACACTCGCTACGAGCGCGGATGTCAATAGCGTGGGCACTGGGACCTGGCCGCAGCTGTCCGGGCACCCCCTCCCGAGGCTGCTGCTCCTCGCCACCAGGTCCCGCGGGAGCTCAGCACCCCCCCACCTCACACACGGCATCCAAAAGCCAGGGCAGTACCCTTACTTTAGCTTTATTATAGTGAAACAGTGCAATATAGCAAAATCCACCATCCAAAATCCAGGGGCAGTGACCTTGCTTTAGCTTTACAATAGGGAAATAACGCAATATGGTAAAACAGCATAACAGAATAAAACCAGGATAATGCAATAAAGTCACATCGGATAAAATAAGATGCAATCCAATGAAAAATTGCATCAGAAAAAAAAAACCCTACTTTTTTTCCCCCAATTGTTTCAAATTTGAAAAATAACCGAAACAGATTTATGATTTGAGAAGAAAAATTGGTTCTATTCCTCTCTCACACTAAACTGCTCATGCTTATAAGCCTTTGAGGGAAGCTTTTAATAGTACTATATTTTACCAAGTCAAGACTTTTCCACTCGGAGAAAAATTATTGGAAAAAAAATAATTCCTCCAACCACATGAAATTTTCAAATAATCAGGTATTCTCAAGGCCGCGCTCATTTATTCAGCTCTTCCGCAGGCCGCTTACCTTTCTCGCTACCTCATGAGTAACTGGAGTTTTTAGTGTCGTCAAATCAACTCAAAACTAAAGAAAATCAGTGAACTGGGACAAAGATTTTTAAATGGGTCCCACACATCACTCATACCCCACAGAGGGTGATGGGCTGCAGGTAACATTTGCTCCGATTCTTTTCTTTCAGCTGTTTAGAATGTGAAAATAGCTGTTTAATAAGAGAAGAACAGAAACGCTATTTTAACGTGCCCAATGGCATTGAACCACGGGTGGAGGATGTGAGACAGGCAGGCGTCCCCCACTCCCAACCCACAGCCACAGAAACCATCACCAGGAAAGATAAAAAACGCTCCTCTGATCTTTGTTTTCATCTGCAAATACAAGTTTCAGTATTTTTCAAACAGTTCACTCTGCACAATAACCTCGTGCAATAGGATTCGGATTTGATGCTCTTTTTTTGGCTTATGTTCACCAATATTTTCCCCCAGGGAAAAATCTAGATCTGCTGGGACATAAACCACAGGAAGTAATCCAAAACGCCGTTCTTCTTTGTAGCTTTCAACATGAAGTACTGTACTGTTCTTTTATTTAATTGTATTATAAATCATTCCACTGAGAAAAATCTAATAATGAAATACACAGAAGATGACAAGAGAAGGAATTTTATTTTACATGGGTAAAATTAAACTCAAAAAATCCAGTTTTCTAACAGGTCTCCAAGTGCACCAGCCAAACGTAAGTTGACCACATCTGTTTATACAATCTCTTTCTCTAGGTTAAGAAGGCAAAAGGTTTAGGTCTTGAGCAGAAGCAGAAATTGTCCCTGTGATTTACATGCTCATTATGCACCCAAATTGCGCCACCACAATCAGCTCTTTGTTTGCGTCTTAGCGATACGTGAGCTCTTTCTCCTCAGTGCAGGTCAGGACATACAACAGGCAAATAAAACACACAATCCATTTCTGGCCAGCGCATTTTAAAAAAAAAAATAAATTAGAGAAAAGAGAGATTTATGATCTCGATCTCTTGCCACATAAGTCTGTGGAAGTGAAGTTTAAGCCAAATATATCAAAACCAGTTTCAAAATGCAATTATGCTACTGCCTTTTCCATAAACTGTTAAGAAAACCCATCCACCCCAGATTCCTATGGAAAAATTAACATGGAGAAAATAAATATAAAAAAAAAAACATAGAGAATACAAAAGGATTTTCTTCTTTTTCTTTTTTCCTCGTTTACAACGCATTTTCAGCTAGAACATCTAGGATGACTAAACCCAGATAACTACATCTCCAATGCGTTACTGGTTAATCACAGAAAATGTGAAGAAGCGCCTCTGAAGATTATATAACATTTTAATTACACTTTTTTCTTAACTTACTTATTTTTCTTAACAATTTTTCTATCTAATATTAGGAGCCAGGACAGCAGAGCCCAGGAAAAGAACGCATCAGAACTACAGAAACTTGAAATGGAAAACAATATGAGAAAATCTTCCCTGCCTTCCATGCCTGGCTAGGCAGGCGTTTTTTTCATATCTAAATTTGTACCACTTGTCACACAGCTTTCATGGCCAATCAACTCAAATACAGTTTCACAGACCGTCGTGAAACACGCAGATTTAGTTCTGAATTTATTAAGCTAGCCTTAACCTCACGAACTCAGGCTACTCTTCTGTAATGTCTTAATTGATAAATACACCCATCAAAACACATAGTGCTGAACAAAAAGCAACGCATTTTACTTAGACCTAGTACCAGAAAAACTCCAAATTATAGAACACGTGGCACGACTTCCTGATGTGAAACTGTCCTCCAAGGGATCACAGCAGAGCAACAGGCAGAAGCAATCCGGCTGCCTTGATATTGTCCCAAGTAGAATCAGGATGGTTTGGGTGGGAAGGGACCTTGAAGATTATCCAGTGCCACCCCCTGCCCTGGGCAGGGACACCTCCCACCAGCCCAGGTTGCTCCAAGCCCCGTCCAACCTGGCCTTGAACCCCTCCAGGGATGGGGCAGCCACAGCTTCTCTGGGCAACCTGGGCCAGGGGCTCACCACCCTCACAGCAAAGAATTTCTGCCTCAGATCTCATCTAAATCTCCTCTCTTTCAGTGTAAAACCCTTCCCCCTCCTCCCATGGCTCCCCTCCCTGATCCAGAGTCCCTCCCCAGCTTTCCTGGAGCCCCTTCAGGGACTGAAGGCCGCTAAGTACAGAAGACAGACAAGATATTTGAGAAGTAGTTTAACAAAGCTGCAAATCAGCAAACATTTGGGAATTAATCAGCAAAGAACATCCTTGTACTGTGATCTGGACAACCTGTTCCAGACGTGCTGCAAACCCATCCCACATGATTGTCCTCTAACTGTGTCCCAGGGTCGTTCATGGGACACAGCCATATTCTCCTCCTACCCTCTACCCTTATACAAGATCTACTGGAAATCAGAAGAAAACTTTATCTCCTTGCTGTTTCAAACACTAACAACTAAAGCACCTCTCTTACTCTTGTTCAGGAGATGACTTCTCCTTTAAATTAGCTCTCTATGAGAATGTTTACCATTACAGGATTACCTGTTAAGCAAGAAAATATTGCTTTTACTGCAAAATTAATTCTGAGATCCTGGCTCCTAAGGCTACAGTGGGAAAATAAATAAATATCAGAGTAATTTGATTAAACTGTTATAAGCAACATGATATGAAGAAGAGCAAGAATAATGCCCACGGAAAATCTCAAAAGGATTTTCAGGAAAATGGCCAATTAATTGCAAGAAAATACAAAACAAATATGCAGGTATCTTCTTCCAGATTAAACTCTGTATCATTACTGGATCTGCTTTGACTTGTTGTCTTGGTGTGACTGGTTGTTAGCTGATCAGAAATCAGCTAATACTGAAAATCAAAATGTTATTCTTCGGGCCTTTGCAGTCGTTCTGCAGTTAACGTTTGCAGTTAATAATTGCGTCAATTGCTGCACTCAACATGGGACCAAAGATGAGAGGAATCGTAGAAAGACTTTTGCTTATGTAGGTGCAGAATTTCTTGACGTAAATTGAAATACCTAAGACTGTGCATTCTCACAATTAGTCTAATGCATGTTGGCTAGGAAGAATCCCACTGGCCAAAATGACAGCTTTAAGCAGTGGGGGGACAGTGTGGTTATACTGGAACTTGAAGGCAACTTCCACTAACCCATCCCTTCCTCAGATGGCTGTCTTGATATTATCTTGCATTAAAAAATTCCCAGAAACCACCTGTGTGCACTGGGTAGGGTAACTTTGTTAGCCAGGGGAATCATATGAAGGATCTCCTCCTACAGAAACTGATGCATGGGGTGTGGACCAGGGGTGTGTGCGGTGGGTGGGAACTGGCTGATCGAGGGTGGTGGTCAACAGCTTCTTCTCAAACTGAAACCTGTCACAAGTGGGGTCCCCCAGGGATCAATACTGGACCCAACGCTGTTTAATATCTTCATAAGTGATGTGGATGATGGGATCAAGCGTACCCTGATGAAGGCTGCTGATGAAACCAAACTGAGTGGGAAAGTGGACATTTCAGAAGGCAGAGCCACCCTGCAGGAAGACGTGGAGAGGCTGGAAGAGTGGGCTAACAAGGACAAGAGTAAGGTCTTGCACCTGGGGAAACATAATCCAGGAGTGCAGCACTGGCTGGGATGTACCCAGCTGGCGAGGAGCTCTGCGGAAAGGGACCTGTGGGTCCTGGTGGACAACAGGCTCAATGTGAATGAACGGTGTGCTGCTGCGGCAAAGAAAGCCAATGGGGTGCTGGGTTGCATCAACAAGGGCATCACCAGCAGAGATAAAGAAGTCATTATCCCACTGCTCAGCGCTGGTCAGGCCACACCTGGAATCCTGTGCTCAGTTTTGGTCCCTGCTATACAAGAAGGATGTGGAGAGGCTGGAGATGGTCCAGGGAAGGGCCACCAAGATGATCCAAGGAGTGGGAAGCCTGTGTATGAGGAAAGGTTGAGAGAACTGGGTTTGTTCAGCCTTGAGAAAAGAAGAAAGCTTAGGGCAGACCTTCTCGCCATGTTCCAGTATTTCAAGGGTGGCTACAAAGAAGATGGAGACTCCCTTTTTTCACGGAGTCACATGGAAAAGATGAGGCGTCATAGGCACAAGTTAATCCTGGGGAGATTCCGATTGGACACAAGAGGACAATTTTTCACAATGAGAACAATCAGCCGTTGGAATAATCTCCCCGGGGAATAATCTCCCCAGGGAAGTGGTGGATTCCCCAACATTGGGCACTTTTAAGATTTGGCCGGTCAAAAACTAAGCAACCTGGCTTAGTTCAGCTCCGTTCTAACTAGCATTTTTTTCTTAGTAGGCTCACAGAAATAAAATTAAAATAATCAGCTGCCTATTTACTCTACCTTATAACAATATAAAATTGTTCTGCACTTGTACTAGGACAGTACAGACGTACAGATACATTCTTGTGCAAAGCCTTTTTCTAAACTAACTCAAGTCAATTCTTTGAGAAATTTTAGTTAGAAATTTTACAATTATAAGACCACCTTAGGTCAGTAGCCCAATGCGAATTCAAATGTCTCATGGAATGCAAGATTTTTATTTCTTCTTTTAAGTTTGCAAAACCTCCTTGTAGCAGCACCAATATTTGTTAAAATAGAAAATTGCACGGTAAAGCCTTTTTTTTTTTTTTTAATGGGAAAACTACTATGACCTTCAAAGACCTGCTTTAAAATTCATTTACGAACACCTTTTTATTTTTAGTGCATATACAAATTGTGAAGTTTTTTCTGTTCATGTATGGGATCCGTAGATTTCATGGCATTGTAATAAAGTACAGTACATAATGCAAAATCCCCTTCCCTTACTCACATTGATACTCTGAGTATCAATGTTCTGAGTAATGGGTAACAATCACAATTAAACCTGAGCAAGGGCAACAGAATTTGTAATTTTTCTACACTGCTTATAAATTAGCTATAATTTCATCCAGAACTGCCCCTGGTTTTTATTAAGCACACAAAACTCCCGTTCAAATTCTAACATTTAAAAAACGGCATTCACTAGAGAAAAAACTAGATTCAGGCAAGATCAATAATAATCCATCACGGTACCTTCTACATCAGAAATATAATTTAGATTTGCATTTCCATCATACGCATTGAACACATTTCGTGAGTTACATTCAAGGTACTTAAATCTCAAATGGATGGCTTGAATGGGTTCCAAGTAATTCAGAGTTTTAATACACAGCGGTAGTAATATGAAATATGCTACTTAGTCAAAGAAAAGAAATATTATTTCAAGAAGCCTGCAACGGAATAACACTGAGCTCTTCAAACAACTATCTTTAGCAAATGCAGCTGGCGGAGAGATCTATAATTCCTGTGTTACCATCACCTGGTGTAATAAACTTCCACAGCCAAATTAAAGACGTATTTTATATCTGTGCTGAATTATATTATAATAAGTTCTCAACTAAGTTTAAAGACACACCTAACATAAATAAACATGGGTTCAGTTCTCATCAAAGCCCATAGCATGAAACTTAAAACAGCAAGGGAGAGGAAATCCTCTCTTTCTCCTAGAATCAGAGCCACACGTATGTAGTTATTTATCCCACAGATAACAAACACGCCTCTTTTGTTCCATCCTTAACCACACTGAAACACGGGGAAAAAAAACAACTAAGGCCTACCTACAACCCCTTTTCCTGGGTAACTGAAACGCAGCTGGATATAGATAAATGTACATTCTATATACTGCTTTTATGATGTCCAGCCTGGAACAGAATGAATGAAGAATTTATCTGTTGAATATATCTAAAAAAAGTAAATCTGAATTAACCAGCATAGAAAATAATTTCACCCCGTCTTTCATTGGTCGTACTTCAGCATTACCCAATGGTGGGAGTACAAAAATTCATATCCTGTCATACTGGAGCGTGCTCTTTTATCAAGGACCAAAGAGCTTGTTGACTGCCTCTGTTGCACCAAAGAATTCTGCTGAAGCATTTGTTGAACCTGGATAACTTTCTAACGAATGGTGAGCATTGCTGGATGTCACCCATCACCAGAGGAGCGCTGTGAAGCAATCCACCTGGGCGGTACCTTTTGGCAGAACGTTGACCTAAGCTATAGTGAGAGCAGAGAATCGGTGGCTTGGCAGTAAAGTCTCATCATGATCAAAGATCTAGAATTCTCTTAGTGAAGGTACATTCCAAACTTTGGCAGAGGCTGCACAACAACCCAAAGAGCTACTCCGCATCTCTTTCCTACTCCGTAACTCTCAACAACACAGGGAATCACAGAATGGCGGGGGTTGGAAGGGACCTCTGGAGATCACCCAGTCCAACCCCCGGCCAGAGCAGGGTCACCCAGAGCAGGTGGCACAGGAACGCGTCCAGGCGGGTTTGGAATGTCTCCAGAGTTGGAGACTCCACCACCTCTCTGGGCAGCCTGTGCCAGGGCTCTGCCACCCTCACAGGAAAGAAGTTCCTCCTCGTGTTGAGATGGAATTTCCCATGTTCCACTTTGTGCCCATTGCCCCTTGTCCTGTCGCCGGGCACCACCAAGAAGAGCCTGAGAAGCTATCTTGGATTGACTGGAACTACATTTTTAAAGCAAAACGTCTCGTTCTGTTTGCCAATCAGACAGGAAACTAGCCTTTTTTCCCTCATCACTTTATTTTCTTCTTCTTCTTCTTTGATGGACAGGTAAATGATCATCCTCTACGCTGTATGCTTCCTTTAAGGCATCAGTGTCACCTTTCCCAGCCCTGCCAATTGTAATTCTAACAAAGACCTAATTTAAGCGAAAGCTCCTGGCTGTACATCTCACAGCTTGTCAAAGAAATTGGCTGAGTTGCTATTTAGGTACCTACACAAGGCTCCTTTTAGTAAGGTATTGAGCCTGTGCTTGACTGCAAACACGTGGCTTGTCTCATCAACTTAAAATCAAATTAACACCGTAACGTCAATACGATATACGGAAGAAGGGGCAGAGAGCCAGAACTAGGTGACATCACACCCCAATTATTTCCAAATTGTACAGCCTCACCCTACGCCTGAATTCATTGTTTTCTTGGGTAAACACCTATGAAAAGATTTAACTTCCACTAGTACAACTGAGAGCAAGCAGTAGTAGTTTAGGGATGGTTTTAGGCCACTATCTTTCTTTTTTTAAACTTTTTTACTACTTGGTGCGTCAAGCCCCTTAGAAAACATTTCCCATCTTCTTGCCCTTTTGTCCCTGACAGGCCCCACGTCTTTGCCACCATCCTTAAACTTAAACTGTTGGACAGTTGCGTTGTAGAAGTAGCTGCAAAACCTGGTCGGAATCAGACCCTACCTGGTGGCCTAAGTAAGGATCAATTCTAAAAGTGGACGCAATCTGGCTCGGACTTTTCTTACCCCATTTTACACACCAGTACACATCACACCTTCATTGTTTCACATTCGTATAAAAACTTTACATATGCAATATTTTTAAGCATCCGTGCTGGTTTTGTTTGTCCATGTCCAAGAGGGTAAAGCTTCCGGTGAGAGCAGAACAGATTATTAAGTGAAAACCTTGGAAGGGGGAACCTGCACGTGCTTGAGAAGACTCTCTCTTTTTTACAGGTACTGTTATAGCTTGCAATGGAAACCAATGCCACTTTTCCAGCTAAGGAATTAATTAATTTTATGTATATACATAAAACCCTACACGTTCACACCTTTAAGAGAAAGCAGGAACCCAAACGAACACTCCTACTTGTGGGACGTTGATGACTACGACAACGTACAGAAAACTGTGTTGTGACGAGCTGTTACAGACTCCTCAGTACATTAGGCTTATTGCTGTTTAACGAGACAAATCTTAATCTAGCAGTTAATAAGTATTAAAGTTACTGACACGGAGCAGTCGCTGCCCGAAATACTGATCAGCCAGGCACAACACAGTCGATCTTCGTAACCTTAAAAAAACCCGCTGGTTGATTTAACCCAGACAACATTTGTCAGCTTCAAAATCACGCCAAAGCCAAAGGGACAGGAACGAAACAAACCAGCTGCACGGATGTCATAGAAATAAAGGTGAATTTGGTCAATTAATTCCAATGGTGTACATCTTTGTATACAAATCTGTATATCATGTATCTAAGGTTTGTACATTAAATTAATTAAAAAATCATTATTATTACTAAATAGGTTATAGAAACATTATATTTATCAATAATGCATAGAAAATTATTGAAATTATTAGAGATATTTGCAATTATGGTTTTGATCTGCTGGAAACAATCAGAGTTTGTAAGAACACTAATTCTAGGCAACATTTAGTACTCTCATTATAAAGCAAATGGCAATGCCGTGGATCATGAAACTAGAAAAATATCCTTTCCATCCCTCTCGCCCAGGGTTCATCGCGTCAGCCCCTCAGCCCTTCTCCTCAGCCTCAAACCGAGCTATTTCTCCCAAATGGAAAACTACTACGAGGCACGTACTGAAACGGAATTCTGCAGTAATTTTTTCTCATTCACCAACAGACTGAGTGACACCGGGCTTGGAGCCACATCTTTTTTTTTTTTTTTTTCTTTTTTTAGTGCATTATCCAAAATCTTGCAAACTCAGAGAACATTCGGCCATGAATCTTCTGAGAGCTCATCTGCTTCACTGGAACGTTCTACAAACCTCTTACACATTTAAAAGGCATTTACGGTTTTAAACCTCCTGATTTTAGAGAAGGTAGCATCCTTTTTTTTCAGGCGGTGGAACAGCAGAACAAACGGGTTATTTGTAAAGTGACTTTTCAGTTTGGTACTCAGAATAACACTAATATGATTTCTCAGAATACTTATGTTTATATGGCTCTTTATATAATCAAAAGACACTTTACTGTTGCCATTTCCAGTTGTGTGTACGCCACGCTCAGACACAGCAAAAAATACAATTAGAGGTAAATTGGGGATACTTCGATCTCAGGAAACTTTCCAGCAGCTGTGCAGGACATGCTGGCAAGAAGCGTATGAATAAAATACCAAATATTCAGCTGCCTTAAATGATCTCTTTTGCCTTACAAATCTTTCCACTACTGAAGCGGATCGGGTGGGGAGGTTGTACAGCTCTTAGCTCATAGCAGTGGAATTCTAGAACTCAAAAATCATGGGTTCTTGGATATAGTAGCCATTTAAACTTTCTTTTACTTGGCATTACACAGCCCTTGCTCTTTATTCCACACCACACGCAACTGCTGATCCCACATCCTCCTGTTTTGCATCACTTTTATCTCCAAAGCCTCTCTTCGACATCATCTGCTCCCTTTGCCCTCAGGTTGGCTTCATCCTGGCCACTCTTATTCCCTTGAACACCTATTTGCCTGAGAAACAACCAAAGCAGATAATCTTGCTCCTTCTCTCCAAAGCTGGGCGAGAGCAAGCTCATCGCTCTGGGGGATGCGCCGTGGGAACACGGCCTGGGCTCCCTCTTCTCTCCCCACCCTTCTTCTGTCCGATTCCACCACCGTCTCCAAGGCACTGAGAGACTCCCCAAGGAAACACACGCACAGAGGTTGTCGTATGCATTTGTTACCCCAAAGGGGAGAATAACTTCAGCCAAAGTAGCAGAAAAAGGAATTATAGAAAGCTTCAGTCTGAAATTTTGAATATTCTGGATATTTCCATCTGGAAATAAAACCATAATCTTTTAACAGAAGCATTAGGTAACTTTGTATATGACTGTCACTTCAACACCTCAGAAAGAAAAACGGATGAAGAAATAGATGATGATGGGGCAGACAGTGGTTATCCTTCAGCATGATCTGAATAATCCAGTCAAGACCAGTTCTGAGGAAGGCTGTTCCGTGAAACTAATGAATGTCATCATGTATGTTTTCCAAAATATGTAACTATGTGTAACGCTTCAAAATGCCTTATTTAGACTTCTCTATACTGGTGTCCCTGCCCAGGGCAGGGCGTTGGAACTAGGTGATCTTTAAGGTCCCTTCCAACCCAAACCATTCTATGATTCTATGATTCATTCTATGATGATACAGTAATTAGTCCCTTAATCCCACTTAAAAACACAAACCTATGAATCTATCAATAAGCGTTTTGCAGACATAAATAAAATAGAAATAGAAGTGTTTGTTAATGAACTAAGGATAAACAACTTAAAGGTACCACTCAGTGAAAATTTACACATTCGCTTTTTTCATTGATAATAAATTTAAAGATACAGGTCATGAGCAAAGTCCCTGTGGACCAGTTTGTTACCTACTTCCTCAAGCCTAAAACTAATAATCTCAATGACACCAAACTGATTTTTTTTTTTTTTTTTTTTACTGGAACCGAGTCATTAACTTTCATTCTACCAAGATCTCAAGTTACGTGTTCCTTTTGAATAGAAACATCGGTAGTAGCCACGTTCTATCGGCTTCAAGACGACCATCTATTCAAAACCTAAGCCATCTCCCACCAGAGTTAAACAGCGTTTATTACTGACTCCAGCAGGAACGGAAATCTCAGCAAGTATTCAGTGACGTGACAATCTTTAGAGTAAAGGAATGAATAACTGTATCAAGGAGAATGACTCTCAAACAGATTAGAATCCAGTGAAAGATCAATCTGCATTAAGCATGCATTTCATTTTCACTCTCTACAGAAAGGGGAAAAATCATTTATTCTTGTATATTAAAATACTAAAAGACATTTACAACTAATATATGAGAGGCAGACAAGAAAATTCCATTTCAGGAACACAGACTCTGAAATCACGTTCCATATTACTCTTACTCAACTGCTGCTTTGCCATGAAAGACTGTTTTCTTTCTGGTTTCACAAAGGTTCATCTGCAAGGTACTTCGGCACAATTATTTTCATTGAAGCTTATAGTTTCATCAAAACTCAATCTAGATAGGATGCTGAAAGCCACTTATAAATC
This sequence comes from Alca torda, assembly GCA_008658365.1. Lineage (NCBI taxonomy): Eukaryota > Metazoa > Chordata > Aves > Charadriiformes > Alcidae > Alca > Alca torda. The sequence continues at coordinate 80,251,267 of CM018079.1, read as the reverse complement.
TTAATGTCTTTTCTATTTACATTTTTTGCCCCCTTCCCCTTTTGTAGTTTCTTTTGCCACTGAGTCATTCTTCAATGAAAAAAAAATAATATTAATTTTTTGGAAGGATTGCTGCTGCACAGAATTAGAATGTTCTACTAATCCCATGCTTTCTTGAACCTTTTCAGCTAGAAGCAAGGCTTATTTTCCCAGCTGAGATAAACTGAGTGGTGAGAAGGTAAGAGGTAACGCTGCAAAGAGTTCTTCAAGAGCACAGAACATGAAATACAATTATTATGCATCACAGGCTTTTTCTTCCTCCCAGAAATCTAAGGTTAGGGAACTACTTTTAAGACAGAAAAAAAAAAAAATCTGTGAAAGAGCAAAGGTAATAAAAAGTGGGAAACATGCTAAAAAACAAAAGTAAAGCTGCCATTTAACATTTTTATCCTAATAGTCACACTAGAAATATGTTTTTTTAATCATGGATTATGAAGTCGAGCAAGACCAACTACAAGAAGCCTATCTACCTCCTATACAACCTACTCCTTGCCTAACATCGCGTTAAGACTGTAACTTACAGTTGAACAGCTTTTTAGAAAGAAATCAAGTATTAATTTACGGATTTCAAATTATTCAGAATGAAACGCAGCTACGGGTGATTTGCTCGAAACATGAAATTAGAAGGCTGCATGAAATTTAGGAGCGTACCGATAGCCTGAGTAGGTCTACGTTCATCCGCCACCAGTTGAATCTTCCAGTGCCCTTCTCTAGTTTTTAAGTGGAAAATGGCTGTAGTAGTTGAGTTCATTTTATGTTGGCTTTAGTTTAATTTATTATTCTTTTTCCCGAATTCCAAATACCAAGGAAAGGAAACATTATACATGAACTAGAAAAAGTTCAGGCCAATCCTGCGATAAGAAAGCATTGCCCAGGAGCCACGATCCGTGACAACCGGCTCGCATTTATCGCACCTCTCCCGCTCTGCTGGTTTGCTCTGCAGCAGGAGAGCTCTGTAGTTCTTCACAGTTACGGGATGCTCTCTAACCTCACATTTCACAGCCAGGAATACCCAACCCCTTATAAATTATTTCACTGCAGCAGTTCCACAAAAATAAATCAAACAAAACAAAGCAAAAAATCAAGACGCCGATGTACCTGATTTAGAAAGAAACCATAGATACAATAAAACAAGTTCAAAAGAAAAAATTCACAAAAGTATTAGGAGTTTAGCAGTGACAACAGTGTCTTTTAAATTCTATTTATAATATGTAAGATTTATATTGGATTTTCCTTATTTAAAAGATTTGTACTGATTTTATTAGGGTTAACCAAAGAGAATTTCCAGGTAGTGGGCTAGTCTGCCTTTGAGATACAGATGCTTTTTCTCATACTCTCAAGAGATTTGAGTTTAAAAGCTGTCTAATGTAATATATTATCAAACATACTGGTGATTTAAAGCAAGGTCACTACAGGCAGTGAACAACGGCTACTTTAGGAGCACGTAGTTGTTATTAGCATATAAATAACAGACATTTGTCTTTTTTACAGCAGTGATTTTTACTTAACGTTGGTCTCATAAGTCCCACGGTGACTACGGTCAAATACTACTTGGTGAATATTAAATTTGTTTTCATTTTATTATCTTCAATTTATAAGTCTCCTTACTAATTCAGTAAACATGAACTAAATAGCATTAACTCCTACTTGATAAGGCAGTTTACCATTATGTATAAATTCATTAAAAACCTTTTTTATTTTTGTTTCTTCTTTTTTCTTTTTTTTTTGTATTAGAGGAGAGGAAAACACATACATTTTTACACTGAAATTAAAGTCACATAGCTGTGAACCGCTATGCTTTTTTTAAAACTTGAAGCTGTCAAAATTAATCCATAGCAGCCTTTGTGCAGTAATTTAATTAGGTGAGCACAGTCATCTCCAGAAGTAAGCCTTTTGGTGTTTAAAAAAGGTCATGGTCTCAGGAAGTCTTATTGAGCTCCCGTGCGGTCTCTTTATTGTAACACTGCGCTGAGAGTGATATATTTTCCTCCTGGGAAATAACAAAAAATACAAAAGCAAAAAGGTCAACAGACAGAAAGCTTTGAGACAAAAAAAAAAAAAATTGAAACAAAGACAAACACACTTGAAGAAAAAAATGATTGTTAACATAAAAGATGTGTATCTATACCGTATCCATACCACACTTATGGATAAGGATTTATATTAATTAACTTAGGCTAAACTCTGTTTTTTTTAAAAAAAGCAACTGGAGAACTCTTGTGGCCTAATATCATCCATGCAAAGTGGAAGGAGAGAATCCCTGTATTTTGCCTGCCACTAGACATCTTTCTGAGGTAGTGGCGGAGCCGCACAGAGCTGTACGGTCCGGCAAGGAGGAATTTTGACTTCCTGAAGAGGTGCTTTGAGCAACGCTTTCACCCCCCCACCCCAACCGTGCCAGAAAAAGTTGTTCATTAAAACCAATCTGTTAGAAGGGAAATTATGATTTTCATACATTTCTTTTTTAATTCTTTTGTTGTTTGTTTTGGGGGTTTTTTTTAATATTTTAGTATTTTCAAATGGATGTCTGAATTTAAGCTATTTTTCTTTTAAAATTATTTTTATATTAAAGGAGATTTAAATAAAGCCAAAATTAAAATAAAATGCACATAGAGAAAGCTTTTGATAAAGACAAGTGATTTCTCTGAACTAACAATTTATAAAAGAGATTGAGATTTCAAAACTTCATCTGTTTCAGGATAGAAAAGTTGTATGCAGAGTGCCCAACTCATGCTCCTTGTATTTTAAGGCACTGAGAAAACAAGACAGGGACAGACTTTGGTTTATCAGGTAATTAACCATTGCTGGTTTTCTCTAATGACTTCTAAACAAAGTATGAAATTAATATAACCTTGCGACTTTGCCTCTTGCGTTGCCTGTTCTGCCTGGACGTACCTGAAGAGCACCGATCTCTTCATTTGTAGTTACATACTAGCTGGCTCCCAGACAAGCTTCTTCTGTACGCGGATTATCTCTTACCTATACTTCGGGGAGGTTTAGATCAGATATTAGGAAAAATTAACTTCACCAAAAGGGTTGCAAAGCATTGGAAGAGGCTGCCCAGGGCAGTGGTGGAGTCGCCATCCCTGGAGGTATGTAAAAGCCGGGTAGACGTGGTGCTGAGGGACGTGGGGTAGTGGGGGCTTTTGTCAGAGTTGGGTTGATGGTTGGGCTCGATGATCTGAAAGGTCCCTTCCAACCTAGACCTATGGTTTTCTGAATGCACAACACAGAAGAAACAACTGAGAGCCCTAAACATCCCATAGGGCTGTTTTGGTAACTCAAGGATCTGAAGAGAGCTGTTCTGCAGACCAAGTCCTCGATGCCTGTGAAATGCAATAGACTAAAATACTGAATTTTAGCTGAACTCTAGCTATTGTGATTAGATGTCAACAACAGCAAAAGCGTAGCAACAAGCTGAAGATTAACTGCTTAACTATGCATAAGAGAAAAATGCAAGTTAATGGCATTCACGTTTTGATGAGCGCTTGCAACCAGATGTCGTAGAAGACAACGCAAACCAGGACGCAAGTTTTCTATTTAATTTTGTGAAACAAGGTTGGTTTGAGAATTTCCATTTTATAAACAGGATATTATCCAACAGGGAAAGTTACAAATTTCCCTGTTTGCTAAGACATATGAAACCTGCGTGAACTGCAACCAACTCATCCATAAAACGTTATGATAAAAATACTTGAATTATCCACACTTTGCTGCTGACACTGTTGGTATGGATTTATAACGCCGTTTCCCTAGTTTACTAAGGACAAATCCTTTGGTCTTTTTCAGTACACGCAGCCAAATCTAGCAGTGCCTGAGTGCGGAAGAAGGTATGAACGCTCTCTCCAAAGCCAATGATCTCTTCCCTACGTGAAGATTCCAGCGCCGCGTACGCTGCAGGCAAACCTCAGCAGGGAGCACTGTGAAAAGCGCTCTAACTGCTGTTGTAACAACTCTAATTGACTCTAATTCCACAGGCTGCAGATAAATATCAGGGGGAATCTTCAAAATTATGCTCAGATCGCTGCTAGTCACTCCGCTGCGTTCTCACAAGAAATAGAATCTGATATTCAATTCCATTTTAATGCAGGGAGCGCATCAGTACGTTACGTGCAATCGCAGAAAGGGTTTTGCCAATTGCTTTTCAATCACGGATTAATTGCAATCAGGCTGGGTTACAGCCTCTAGCACAGGGAAGAAGAATGCAGCTGCCTCGGGGGATTTCATCTGCTTCCCGGCCTAGCAGAATTCACCCAAAAAGATGATGGGGAAAAAAATAAAAATCAATTTGCAGTAAATGGTTCCCCTGTGCAGCTCCCAACACCCGCCGAACTCTGCGAGTAGAGTCGCTTTTTGAGTAACTAGACAAATCCTGGTGGGCAAATCTCCGTGTGGGCGCAGGACGCGTGGTCAGGGAGGCAGCTGGGCATTTACTGACTATATTAAAGGGCAAATATTTAGAGTACCAGCAATGTTACAGGTTTACCTTAAATATAACACCCAAAAGACTCCAAGCAGACGCTACTGACTACCTTCCACGCTCAGCACGCAGACACACACAGAAGCTGGAGGCAACGTCTTTCTTTTAAAGTTACAGAATTTCTCATATGCCTTTGCCTATTCTTATTTCAGCATTGCACACCAAGAGAATGTTTGCACAGTCAAAGATATATAATTTAAAAAAAAAATAAATAAATTATTGTTTTCCCTTGCTTTTCTGCATGGGAAACACTACCAAAATTTATTCATCAGACTTGGAAATCTGAAAATTCATGCCCCTACCAGTGGAGTCGGCTTTATGGACTATTGAAGAGTCTGAGCGAAGCCAAAATCTCACACTGTTTCCATAGACCTTTGAAGAGGATTTCAGTGCCCAAAGCAGAAACTGGAGGAGTCCTTAAGTAAACCAAGAAACCAGATGACACAAGATCCAAGGCGATGCAGGCAAAATGGACACTTAGGCTCTATTTTTCCTGTTTTAAGGCATCATCTGCTAGTAATTTTTGAGATTACAAATGCTTCTACTGCAACACAACAGACCAACTTTTTAAACATTTAAAGGCTGTGAATTCAGAATATAAAAATAACTTTGTTGATACGTGTTCGTAAAAAGAGACTCAGAGGAGGGAGGATGTGTGGAAAAGGAGAAAGAACCCCCTTCCTGAAACCAGAGAATTCCAATCCTGCTGTTCAAAGAGACAGCGATGGAAAGTGGCCCAATGTCACCTACACTCACACCAAGTGGCCTCCAGACACCCATTATTACAATCAGCAGACTCACAACTGGCTTTTTTGGGAAGTTGGCCTATGTTTGGACTCTGAGGCATGGAAAAACGGCTCATATCTAGTAAAAAGCAATTTGCATGATATGAGTAATTGTATAGCTTCATGAGAACGAGCTGCCCATCAAAGGGAAGTTCTTCTTGGAGAGATAAGCAAAGAAAAAAAATTTCCAGTCGCCATAAACTGCCAAACATCACCTACAGAAACTTGTACATGCTGTCAGTATAGAACACGGCCACTTTTTTCTAAACGTTTAGTTCTAAATTAACAGACAGGTTACTCTGCGTACATTCACCAAAAATCTAAATTTCTTATGCTTGAAATGCTGACAAGAGAGAGCCAGCACAACAGGGCCAAACCAGCATGATGTCCATCAGACCCTCAAAGCAAATAAGCTTTTCTGCAGGTCAGGAAAGCACAAAAACACGGAGGTTGGCAATACATTTTGCCAACAAGTTCCAGTAAACTGGGTAAAAAAAAAAACCAACCCAGTGAATCTGCAAGTGCGTCTCCTCTAACGGCAGAAAACTGCTCACTTCCACAAAGCACAAAAACGTTTATGTGAGCTCATCTCAATGACCTTAAAAGACTTTCTTCTGTTTTCTCGAATAGCATCTTCTGAGGAAAATCACTCTAAAAAGACATGAAAAGGTCAATATAATAGTTTAGATGATGACGACAAGGAACCTAGGAATCCTTCTAAAACTTAGGCATACCTTCAGACAGCAAGAATGCATTTCGGATCCACTCCACTAACATTTAACAAACAAGTTCAAGGCTTCAGAAAGTATCTAACGCGGTAGGGCAGGCGCAACAAAGGAGAACTGCAAAACACACGGCAGGGTGCACCTTCAGCCAAAGGTACTGCCTTCTAGTAAAAATCCATTCCCTTGGAGAGCAGATGGTGTTTCAGCATGCACCGATTTGCAGCTCCGCTGATGGAAGGTTTTTTGTGGGATTCTTGTTGGGTTTTTAAAATTTATTTATTTACTTTAAACCTTACTACAGCTTCAAGGACTCCTACCGCCGGCTTCTGAAGAACGGCGCTGGCTCAATGGGCTTCAAAATGACACTAAGAAACATGATCGCTCATTTTCAAGCTGATGCCCGCTCCCACACACCTACAGTTAGGACAGTCACCAAAATGTTTGTTCACGTTCTGCTCCATATGCAATTTTTTTTCAGAGTAAACAGCCAGTGGGTTGCCTGGGAGCCTGATACAACGTTTTGTTTGTGGTGCAGGTTCAAGGTATAGAATCACAGACTGTGTTGGGTTGGAAGGGACCTTCAAAGGCCATCTAGTCCAACCCTCCTGCAGTGAGCAGGGACATCTTCAACTAGATCAGGTTGCTCAGAGCCTCACCCAGCCTGGCCTTGAATGTCTCCAATGCCGTATGCTGTCACACAAACGGATTCCCAGCCTGAAAGGCTTCTCGTGGCCATCACGCTGGTGTCCAGTGCCAGATGAGCCTCAAAACCACTGAATATATTCCACTTAACTTTATGCAAGACAAAATTTTACTCACATACTTTCCTGCAAAGACAAGGATTATAATTCATCGTTAGCAACACATACATACGTTTTATTCTCCTCATAACACGCAAAAAAGAAAAAGCTAGTCGATATTATTTCTGGTTTGTGTTCTGGAGACCTCTAGGAATGTCTGTTTTGAGGGATAAAGAAAATCTTCAGTTGACTGTTATCCAGCAGAGACTGGGTATTTTAAAGGTCATCAGCAACACATTCCAGCCCTCCTGAGGAGACGGCTATTTCTGCAGTCAGCAGTGCACTCGTCGTGCGAAGACAAATACGAATGCAGAAGTTACGTTCAAATAAGATCAGTAAAACAACGACACCAACCGGAACGAACACAAAGCTAACTTGTCCTAACTCACAATTTCGAGTGGAGCAGTGTTGAAATTGCAGAATCATCATTATTATTATTTAAAATAACATTAAAAACAAATTATATCTTTAAGAGGTTCCAAATATTAAGCAAAGCAACTATGAAAAGCTAATGTGCTGCGAGCTCTCTTGTGTAGAAAGAAAAAAAAAGTTTTAAGAATTTTCTAGCAAAAACCACACAACATCATTGTCTCAGTAAATGAGAAACAAACTTGCAGCGACATTGGCCACAAAATATGAACTTACCGCTTGTCAAAATCAGTTAAAATGTTAGAACCTATTTTTATTCTGCAGTTTGCATTTCCAAATCCATACTCTTGTCTTTCACTGTGCTGTGTTTTAGCCGTAGGCATCTGTGTGACAACTGTAGGTAAGAAGATGTACGGTACTGAAAGTCTCTAGGACCTGCATGATCTAGATTAGTTTTTAAGTGTCCAGTAATACTCACTTTTATTCTGAAACTCGATTACTTTGTACAACTGCTGGAGCACACTTGCAGATAAACTACCTTAAAAAAAAAGATCCTAAAATAGAAACAGAGGCTAGACAGGTCACCACGATTTTCTCTATTAAAATACGTCTTCATGATTTATGCTATGAAAAAAATGTTGTCCCCAAAAGCAGAATTACTTGTCCATGCAGTAGAATAAAGACAGTAATACTGCTCTGGGGTTGATCCTCGGCAGCACGGGCACTCTGCTCTTTACCTCTTCCCAAGCCACGATGTTTTCCAGCTGGGATCCCTTCTTCCCTCTCTCCAGCCCTTGTAACTAGATCTGCAGTGCCCGGCTTCTCCGGGACCCCGGTTATCTCCCAGTTATCTCTAACACAAGTGTTTCCCACGGGTTACATATATCCTGAACCAACACATGCAAGAAAAAAAGTAAAAGGGCTGTGAAGAAAGGAAGCGGCAGGCAGGGATACAGGAAAACCCGACCGCGCTTACATGAGAGGGACACGGAGTGGACAAAACCATGACAACGTAAGTTAAATAGTTAAATTTTATGAAACCTGTTAGGCTACTTTTTTTTTTTTTTTTTTTTTTTTTAATTAAACCCTGTGCTTAAGACCTCGTGAGCGTGTGTATCTTGCTTTAGACTCAAGAAGGAAAATACCTTAACAAGCTGACAGAACACCATAAAAATCATGGAAAGGAGGACTCAGAAAAATATAGGAAAAGATATTCCCAATACTCAGGAATGCACATACTTATAACATGCATTGTACAAAACTTTGTTAGAATATTTAAAACATAATTCCACGTTCTTCCCTGAACATTTTTTGTGCCAGGGCCACTAAATTCAATCAGGTTAAAGACCCAGTGGAGATCCTGTAGTCCTCTTTTATTTCAAAATATAATTTTCAAATTTTGAGTACTTAGTATGAATTATATTTTTCCACAATATTCCATCCCCTGCATCATCCACTTGGACACTTTTATGCTGGGATATCAAAGTGCTTTAACGATTATATTTTCTTCAATCGTGCAACATTAACCTACAGCACGCTAAGACAAATTAAGTCACCCTAAAACACGTAATAATTTAACATCCTTTTCTACTGCTTTGTAGATCAAGAAAAAAAGATTCCAGAATGTAGGAGAAGAAGTATGTCACTGCGACAGTGTTAACATGATGCTGATAACTATAAGTACACAATTTTGTCTTGAACCTTTAAAGAAAATCTTACAGGCTTGGTGATAATCTAAAAATAACTGATTTTTTCTTCAAGAAGAGTTAGGCTGATTGGTAATTTTTCTGCTTAAAAAAATCATTCCAAAGAGGCTAGTTCAATGGAAATAAAATATTTTGCAGGAAGCATATCTGTTTTAATGGAATTTTCTTCACAAAATGTTCTTCTGTCATTTCAGGCTGGAATTTCTGCTCAAAAGTACAGTAGAAATAGAAACCTTAGAGACCACCCAGCACCACCCCCTGCCCTGGGCAGGGACACCTCCCACCAGCCCAGGCTGCTCCAAGCCCCGTCCAACCTGGCCTTGAACCCCTCCAGGGATGGGGCAGCCACAGCTTCTCTGGGCAGCCTGGGCCAGGGGCTCACCCCCCTCACAGCAAAGAATTTCTTCCCAATATCTCATCCAAATCTCCCCTCTTCCAGTGTAAAATCCTTCCCCCTCGTCCCATGGCTCCCCTCCCTGATCCAGAGTCCCTCCCCAGCTTTCCTGGAGCCCCTTTAGGGACTGGAAGGGGGCAGAGAATTGCCTTGTTTTTACATTCAAAGTACAGACGTGAATCTATTTCAGAAGGTAGACATTTAGTTCTCACAAACTAGACATAATTTTTCATGGTTTTGTGAACTTGATTTTTACTTTGATAAAAAAATTCCTGGAGTCCCAAATCCTGGAGAGCAGAAAGCCTGTTGCCTGCTCAGATCTTCTAAAAACGTGACCATTCAACGTGTCTCACATTGTGAGACTAATAAAGCATTTGCAGCCTGAGTTTGCAATTGGAAATTACCGTATCACATTAACTCCTGGAATTCTAAATCATGCGGATACACACTGCAGGAAGTTCAGGTATGGTCAGCAAAGCAGTTGTGTCATTACACACCAACACCAGCTCCGGAACCCACCTGAAGAACCCACTTGGTTGCTGGGTTCTATTATCTCCAGTGTACACTGATGAGAACACCTAAGGATATTTTTAATGCATGAAGCAAGATCAGAGACATCTCCAAGAGCTGCGGCCACATTTTAACTTCTTATTTATTCCTCCCTATAAAAGTACCATCAATTTACAATAGGTCCCCTGGACACATCCAGCGAGTTCTTGTATCATTGTGACAAGGAGATTCTGAATCACCACAAAGTCTTCAGCCCACAGAGCAGGTGGGTCAGCGAGATGGCTCGAATTGAGTTTGATTTTATACACGTACACCGCAGCTTTTATACTAAGCTTATTTTCTCTCTCAGCAGGCTTAATAAGCTACAACTGTTTATTTTTCTGGTGTAAGCCTGATAAATAGGTTTTAAACATTTAGGCTGGCCAAGGGATAAAGAACTGCATAAGACAAAAATGCTTGCTGCGGCTGGTTTAATTCGAGATGGCCTAGGCAAAGGGGAAGGAATGCTTTAAAGGCAAAATACATCTACTATTTTATAAGCAAGGGAGCAGAGATGGTGGCAATCAAAGTAAACGGAAAGTAGTTCACTAGAGTATGAGGCTCATCAAATATTTACCTCCCTCAAGGGTACAATATCCATGGAATTGCTCAGGCCGAGAATGTTTTTCCTACGGCATGGGTTTTCAGTACACATTCAGCTCTCAAGCACAGTTTTGCTATCAGATCTCATGCAGGTAAGTTCTGTTTTGCAGTAATGACAAATTTTGATAGTTTACATTACGTATAATTAAAACAATGTTCATAAAGTCAAGATATTCAGAATAAAAGAAGAAATAATAAATTTATTTTAAAAAGGAATAAAACTATTGCAATCAAATGACGACTATTTATTCAGTGTCGCTAAGGACGGAAGAATGGCTGCAAAGTGACTTTTGTTACCTTAAGATTCCTTTCCAGACAAACCCAATCAGTACATAAATTACTTAATAAATAATCATGTTGGCAAAGTATTTTCCTTTGGAAAGTATAGGATCCAGGGAAGTTCATGAGGAAGCGTGTTCAGGTATAACTCCCCACCCTTCCCTACATCGCGACTTCCCACCCTTCTTCCTCTTTCTGGATTTTCTACTTCAAGCACCAGGCGTTGGGGTATTTTTTTCTATGGAGCCGGATCAATGAGCTCTTTTTTCACTAGTTCTGAATTTTATCTCATCTGCCAAGGTTGCAGAATGATGTGGAATAAATGAACACCTGCTCTTGGAAAGGAAGCTATCTGAACCGCCAGGCTTTGGCAAGAGCAGCAGAGAATACGCGTGTCACCCAGAAAATCTGTTCCAATGGCCACTTGCCAAGGCCTTTGTTCCCAGGGAAGCACAGGTTAGAACTCCTGTCATTAATTTCTCTTTAGAAGACAAAGAATCAAGTAGAACCCAGCCAAAGCGGAATAAACCCCCAACGTTCGTAAACCAGACATGTGAAAAAAATTTTGCAAAGAAAAAGATTTGAGGTCCTTCTTTCCTACGACTTCTAAACAGCGAGAAATAGCTCATTTCCATTGATACAGCCAGTAAGGATTCGGTCGCAACTGAGTCATGAGTTCATTATTCTCCTTGGGGAGGAAAAATCGGTCAACATACTATGTAACAAACTGATTTTGATGGCAAAAATTTGGTACAAAACCTTCCTTAAAAAAAAAAAAAAAACTCTGTATTTTTTAATGAAGTTAAAAATACAAAAATATGTATGCAAAGATGTTTTGACTACTTAATTTATTTGTTGTGTTCTGGTAACGAGACATAGAGGCTTCCTCATCTATTCTGATAGATTTACCTCATCTGTGCAGCACATAACTGGAGATATGTATGAGATAAGTTGTAAGAAAGCTTTGAAAAATCTTAATTCAGACAATTTCACTAAATAATCTTATATTTTAAGTTGTGAAATTCTCCAAAATTCAAAAAAATCAGTCTTTAGACATTAAAGTATTAGGAGAATCAGCAGCAGGAAAGTGGTAATACCCATTTTGATGTGTGTTAACATTTCAGAAGTTCTAGGTGATCCATATTTATGAACAAGTCTTTGAAAATGGAATAAAAATGTCCAGACAACATAGGAGAATTTACTCGTCATTCTCAGACATACTCTTATTTACTTATGTCCCTACAGAAGTTTGCTGTTCCCCCTTTTAATAAGGAGTTTGTGATCTGAACCAATAGGACAAAAAAAGCCTAGGGAGGAAGAAGAAAAAAAAAAAAAAGTGAAATTCAGTATCAGAAAGAAAAGAGAGAGGTGAAATTCAGAAACAGTAACCTGCAATTATGTTTCCATTCTCCAGCTGTCTAAAAAAAAGAAAACTGTTTGGGAGTAATTTACTTATGACCAAATATAACACAAACATAGCCCATCACAAAATCATTGTCGATAAATTCACGTAGCTGAATTTCACCCTCTCAAGGAGCTGTAAGTTACAGAAAAGATAAGAGAAGTTCAAGTTTTTTGTTTAATCTGAATGTCAGCACACAAAGAACTGCCTGACCTTAAATTATCAGCTTTAGATAAAGCACTGGGACAAAGTGCGCTCTTACGCGTGGTCATTTCCTGATAGAGCACTGCTAAACATCTTCAGAAGTCTCAAGAATTTGATGGGCTAAAAGTCAAAAACTATTTCTGCAATGAAAAATAGCGGCCTAACAACTTTCACGGGAATGTTATTTCTAAATTGCAGTTTTGACTGTCAGCGACAACTTAAGCATTTAAGGGGGAAATATATTTCGAGTCAATAAAGTAACTAATCCACAGTTCTCAAACGCTCTGGTTATCAGCGTGCACTGACTTCAAAGCCATGTGCAGTGTGTGTTTGGGAGTCTTATTTTTAAAGGCCTGGATACTTCATCCAAGCAGATTCTATTAGTCAAAGAATTAAAAATTATATGTAATAACATCATTCAGATGTTTATTCACAAAATAAATGTTTGTCTCAGCACAAAATAACGAGTAAAATAACTTTTCCGTAAAAATTAAAAAAAATAGCAGACCTAAAAGAAAATTTAAGAATGGTTATAGCAAAAGCAGGTATCTCTAAGGAATAGTTAACTGAGCAACTTTTAAGAAGTGAAAAGACGAATTCATAAAGTAACTATAACAGAGCCATGCTAACGGGATCCTCTACTGCCCTCATATCATCTATGAAATTTCTTCTGGCTTGGTACTTGTTTAAAGACAGAGTCTTTGTCATCATCTTTCAGAAATGCAGCTCTCTTGGAAGCCTGCAAAGAATGTAATCTTCTGGGACCTATTTGGCATCCATAAATGTGACCGAGTCTTAAATTTTGCTCTGGAGACATGAAAAGGATAGGCATTATTCTTTCCTGTTTATAAAGGCCAGTGTTAAATAAAACAGTAGCTTTCTTCTAAAGATAGTAACAATTTTTGCTCTTCCGTAGCTGAACACGGAAGACTGCTAAGGGTTGGGTTTTTTCTTGATGCTGGCATTTGGCATATTCAAGACGAAACAATGAGCTTGCTTAGCTGAGCATCGTTTTGTCTTCAGCCTGATACTAAAGCTTTAGCAAAATCCTACCAAATTTTCTCTTCTCTCTTAGTATTATCTCTGTGTGTTGGTTTGAGTCTGAGACAGCTCCTTATAAAATTCCTGCTGATTTCTTCCACAAAATATCTGTGTGCTCGATGACTGCAAAGTCAGGTCATTGTAGAGTTCACTTGAGTGTAAGATGTGTCTATTTCCATAATTTTAGTGTGGCTTTTTTTTTTTCCTCCTACAAATAAAGGGGTTTATTAGAAAAGTTATTCTTCATAAGATTCATCTGCCTTATTGATTATAGACTTCTTTTATTTGCCTTATTTGCATGTCAAACGTCAAAGCCCTGAGGTGAAGCTAGAAGTGGACTGTAGGACTGACTCCCCAGCCAAGGAGAAAGTTCTCTGGGACAACTGGGATGCTTGACGGAATATTCTGCTCTGGCCTCAAACGTATGGTGCTCTTAAATAACAGCATAAAGGTCAAGAGAAATTTAATGACGTTCTTGAAAACTTTGGCAAGAAAACCCCAGAGGGTTTATTGATAAGTAAAGGCTTCCCCATGTCTGGTTAACAAACTGTTTGCTTTGGGGCAATTAATTACATGTGTCCTCCACGATGGAAGCGGAACACTAGATTTCTCAGTAACCATGAGAGGTCGGTAGGGCTGACGTCGATTTTAAAGATAATGGCCTAAAGATATTTCAGGGTTCACAACTGAGCAATTAGCTCGAATTTCCACTTGTATGGATTTCTTGTTGTAGCAACCTTGCCCCTGCCTCGTAAAGCTGATTTCGTTTTAGTCTTTACAGCACCCTTCTATCACACTGTAGATCTGAAGATTTCTTTTCTATAATTTTCTGCTTTTCCAAAGGATTTAACAGCTTACTGCCCCAAACCGTTCTATTGGTCATAACGTGACCTACACAGCTGTAGAAGTCGTTTTTTTTTCCCCTCTTCTTTCCCAGCCATAGCAGCTATAAAAGCAAAGAGGCTCCTGGCACTTCACAAACTGTGAAGAACAGATTTTGTGCTACTTTTTTTTCCTTCTTTTCATGCAGTTAAAAGAAACAAAGTGACCTACCAAGCTAGCACGGTATACGGGAAATTTCCAGTGCCAGCTTACTGATGGCACCGAGTCATAATGTTCTACTAGATGTCATGAGGCAAGTCTAGAAGGAGTAAGGTATGCTGAATTTCCTCCTGCTCCCCCTTTATTCTTTTGTTTTAACCCCGAATGGAACAGCAGAGTTGTCTGGGACATCTATACTGAGTGTAGCATACTTGAGATGTGACAATTTTAATTTCTACCATGTGATATAAAACGAGAAAGAAAAGGCCTCCAAGAGCCACCTGGCCATTTCCTACCATCACAGAGAAACCAGTCACACCCAGCGCACTTTCATCAATTTGCTGGTATCTTAATCATGAAAACCCTTGCCAGTGGATATTCCCATACTTCCCGTTAAAATGAATCGATTTGGATTAGCTTTTCAGTACATTCTCATCTAACAGCCATCATTATCATCTACTCATTTAACAGCCAACAACGGTACAGGCTCTCTTCTTATTTCCAATTCAAGAAGATAAAAGAAGAGATGAAGAGTCTCCAAAAGCGGAGAAGCTTAATAATAAACAAGGAGTACTTATGGAAAGCAAATCTTCAAGGAAAAAAGAAAAAAAAAAAAAAAGTCAAGCAAAACAAAAGCCAAATAATTACATTTTTCCCCAAGTAGAATGAAATACATGTTTGGTTGAGAATCTGGATCTGGATATAGGTGTATCACCATACTATAAATAATGTGTTGCACTATTTATCATAATTCCTCATGTCTTATGAAAATTACTGAAAAAGCCTTGGTTACAATCTCTGTCCTACCTCTTACTGCTGAAAAAAACCCTCAGAAGTGATATAATTTCATGAGTTCTATGAAATTTAAGACATATCTGACATACTACGTAGCAACAAATTGAAATATGAAACTCCTGCGTAGCACGAAAAACACACCAGGAAGATAAAAATCAAAGCTACAGAGACAACATATATAGCTTGTTCTCCCACTTCATATGACATCGCTTCATCACTAGCCATTTACTAAATGAGTCACTAAAGAAGTTTTAAGGTTTATACCATTTCTGTACGCATGCAAATATTTTCAGTAGCCAGCATTTCTACGTTCACTGGTTGAGGACATTACTGGTGTGGAAAATTGGGTCCCCAAGACCTTACCAATGAAAATAAAACACAGTATTTGGGGTAACTACCCTAATCAAAACCACACTCCTTGAAATTCAGGAAAATACTTTCACATTCATAATTTTATATTTTCATGGATGCTCATAGACGCACAGCCAGAGCAGCGAAACAACTGATTCTACAGCACAGTTGAAAACAGAACAGCAATACGCCTTCCCTGATTTTATAATGCTAAAGGATGTTCTGTAGGAATATAATTTCTTCTGAATTAAGCAAGAATGAAGCTAGCACTTGCAAGGTCATTGCTCTTCTGTCATTCTTTACTTGTAAGTCATTGCTGCAATAAAAAAAAATAAAATTCTTTTGCTCAAAGTTTTCCCTACAATTACAGCAGAATGGTATTTGAGGTGCCAAAATATTCCTTCACGTGGTTGCTGCAACATATCTGAAAGCCTTGAAAGTGCTTTGAAGAGGCCCAGAGAGTGGAAAGCTCTTGTCTTCTCCGTATCTGCAGTGTCACAAAGAGCTTCCCGACACCTGATTCTTGATGTGTCAAATCTCTCTCTCTGCAGCAGCTGCCCCTAAGGCAAGATGAGAGGTATGAACGAAAAGAGTCGAGGAAGCATCCTTCTTCGCTTCCAAATGGTATGCCGCTAATTCCTGAAGTCATTAATACCAGTATTAATGTATTGTATTCAGTGAGGTAAGGCAGATAAAAGCCAGATTGTTTTCAGATCTTATTAGTAAATTTGGTTTCTTCTAAAATATCTTATCAATATCTTGCCTGGCAGAACTGAGAGAGGTCCTCACAACGGCCGCCTAAGCGTGCAGCACTGGTGTAATAAATAAATAAATAGAAAATCATCATCACTTTATGTTCCCAAGGTAGGCATATTCCAGTAGAGGATTATCAAAGGCGGTACAGCCTCTAACGTCTCCTGAAAGATCCGGGATGCAACAACTGAAACTTTAGCAATAGCTTTGTTTGCAAAAAAAATGCACATTAAATGCAAGGCGAGACCTGGAATCATTTCCAGGGGAATTTTCAGAGGGTCACAGGGTGCAGAAAATTTCACTCGCGCAGTCCAAGGAAACGTTCCAATGGAAGAGCTGCTTTATTAAGCTCTCTACAGCTGCAACCTCAAAAAAGGCTTCAATACAAAGGAGAATTCTTTTCCAGCTGTACTCTCATTTTTACTGGGAAATCTGCTGGCAGAATAATGCAAAAATGCGTTGCAAAATGCTGAATGAGGAGAAAACCTCCACTTCTATTGTTTTGATAGAGGAGGAAGAAACAATCCTTCCAGAGGAAGGAAGAGTGTGGGCTGGGTTTTTGCAAGGATCTACTGCTCTTCCTGGGAGGTTTAGAACTCCGTCAAAACCACAACAGTGGGTAAAGAGTACGGATTTGTACAGGCTGATTTGTTCCTCCGGGTATTAAAAGAAGTTCTTTATCAGGAGGAATACATGCTAGAAGGAAGCTATATCTACATTTCTCGAGGCTGAAGTCTTCAGGCTTCCCTCTGTAAAATATAATAATCCACAATACTACCTTCTCTATAGCAAATACACGGCAGGACTTAAGAAAACAGCTCCTGAACAGTCAGAAAAAAACCTCTACGCATTTCCTCAACTGTAGGAACACTGTAATAGTTTGGACTATTTCAGCCTGAGGATTTTGAAAGCTTTTTCCACTCCAAAAGCCATCCGCTTTGGGTCAAACACCTTCACTTACTGCTCCATTCATTTCTACCTAAACTCACATAACACAGGTCGAAGTTACAACAGCCAATTTGGCTCGAACCTTTTCATACCAAGGGAACACCTGGTGAATCCCGAAGTGCCCCTTCCATTAATTCAAAGTCGTAGCTATGGGAAAGAGCCCCAGTTTGCACGGTCGTGGCTCAAGGCCGTCTTCTTCTAGAAGCTTTTCAGGTTGACAAGGAACCTCGGGGCAATAATGGGATTAATCTCTACCTCTAAATACTGAGAAACATAGAAAAAGAGCCCAATGAAACTAAAATATTTTGCTACTTGGTGCCAGTTGCTTCAGCTTCATTCACAGCCTCAACTGTGTGTGTGTGTATATATATATGTGTGTGTGTGTGTGTGTGTATATATGTATATATTTGGCATCATTATACTTCCACAACAAGTTTTTTTATGGAAATAGAGCTTTAAAGAAGCTTCAGAGAATATCAGGTAATAATCCCAGATACTGCCAACAGACGTTTCCCTGAATATGCTTGTTCCCTGCTCCTGCCTGTCTGACGCGTGGCGTATCACGCAACGAAATGTGCAGGAAAGCAAACCAAAACAAAACCCCTCACACCAAATTAAACCTTCCAAAGAGTTTATCAATATTTATCTTCACCAGGGACCACCACAGATAGTGGCAACGAGGAAGAACAACGTTGTAATCAGCAAACTTGGGGACTGTTTTGGGTTTTGTTTTATATTCAGGAATTTGCCTCGTAGTGGTAGTTGTTTTATTGTCCCACATAAACAGATGTGAACAGTTGTGACACGTATGGAAATTACTGGTGGTCATGTTCATTTAACTTCAACCGCCTTTGCTAATGGCAAGCTATGATGGAAAGTGGAAATGTAGAATCTGTTTTATATCTAGCATTAATGAAGAGAAAGAAACATCAGAAACCTATTTTTGTACTATGCGGATTTTAGTAATTGATTTATGGAATAGAAATTCCATGGAAAAATATTTAAGTTCTTCTACTCATACCAATAACGGCAGGAGAGAATGCGAGTTCAGCATCAGTCTTTCAAGTCACTGAACGCCAACCTAAGCATAATTCAGACAAATTCTGGATCACTGTTAAAATAAATAATTTTCTGCTCCTTTCTTATGCTCATTTATTCGAATACATCATCCTCCAGTGCTGACATATGAAAATTCAGAAGCAGTAGTTACTACCCTTTATATGCAAGTTCTTAATGACCAAATTCATAGACAAGCTGCAACTAGCACAGCTTTATTCCTGAAATCATTCCTCTGGGTTCGCTTCAGCTGTCACCGGGGATATGGCCAGAATGCTAATTCTCTTTAACACAACCTACTTGTACCAGCTCTTCCTGTAAGACTATCTTTGCTTGGAATTTAGAATTCAGGAGGTGTGTGAGAGTACAGTGGTTTAAAGGAAAAAAAGAAAAAAAACCCCAAACTTATGAATAAATAGGAGATTCCTAATGAAGTACTACTGACTGCCAAAAACAGGGGCGAAGATCTTACACAGCCACTCCGTGTCAGTGGGCTCTGCTGTACAGTTCTTTGGACGTCAGCTCTCTTGCGAATGCACCAAAGCATCTATAAATGCACAGTATAAAAGCACATTATCAAACACACAAGCACGCGCAGTTACAGAAGTCACAAAGGATGTCTGTGCCATATAAAGTCTGCATCTGAGATAAATGAAGATCGCTTACTCTAATTCAATGAAAAATACTAGCATACAACCACTGTTTTATTAAATATTCGCGTTTCTCCCATAATCTGAACAGAGAAACTCCAACATTTCACTTACAAGCACGTTTTTGTATTTACAAGAAACTAGAAAAAAAGAGTTTTGGTTGTTTTGATTATTCTTACAAAATACGTAAAAATTTCCTTGCTTCCTTGACTATGGCTTACCACAGTGAAAGAAGGAAAAACAAATTGAAATTATAGTTTGATAATAGTGTGAACTATCCAAGTTGTACCTTCCAGGCCAGAGGCGTGTGAATGTTTGTGTTTCTTCACTAAAGTGCTTCAGAGCTTCAAGATAAGATGGTTACAGAACACGTTATCAATGAGATTACCGATGGGAATTAATTTCTGATTCGTCCAGTAATGAGAACAAAAATTTTCTTAATCTTTCATACGCAGTTATTACAAGTCTTATATCATCACCTACTTTTAAAACCCCATTACACCTTTAGATCGAAGTTCAAAGGAACTTTAGGAGATGTCATCCCCGCTACTGACCCCACGGAGCACCCAGCTCCAGGGAAGGCCGTGGGACGGGGTCAGTCTGCAGCAGCTACAACTGCAGGTCTCTTTGGGGCATCACGTTATAGGCAAAAAAATCCCACCTTCCAACTTTAACAGAGAAAAATGACAAGTGGCAGACAATTGGGCGTACGTGCGTAGGAGGGTTGAACGTCAGAAATCGACTTTTTGACCTGTCACGCAGAAGTTTGCTCTTTGCCAGCTCCAACAAGTACAGTCCGATTGGAAATTTTTATAACAGCTGGTATAAAAGTGGCATGGCCCAATTCTTCCAATTTGTAGAGATATCAGACAGAACCACCAATAGGACACTGATCACACATTGCCCTTCTGCGCACTGACTGCTTAGATCGGAAAGTCTGGTGCCTTGGGGTTGTGGAAAGGGAAGGACAAGAAGAAGGGAGCCTGGAGAGAAGATGAAGGTGAAGATCCCGGCTGGAGGAAAGATCCTGGAAGTGGGAGAAGATCCAGGAGATCAGACAGCTGGATGGAGACGAATGTTATGGTCACCCAGGGTCCTTGGCTAACAATGCCCAAGATGGGTAAGTACGAGCAGCACAGGAACCAGTACACCTTTCTGCACAACCATCCTGGGCCAGCAGCATCTCTGTGGAGGGAAATTGTGATCTACTGAACGTTGGGTTGGGGAGACAGAGATGAATGGGACAACGTGAGTGAGAGTGTGAGATAATTAAGTAGGGGAAAAGCT
This sequence comes from Alca torda, assembly GCA_008658365.1. Lineage (NCBI taxonomy): Eukaryota > Metazoa > Chordata > Aves > Charadriiformes > Alcidae > Alca > Alca torda. The sequence continues at coordinate 80,231,010 of CM018079.1, read as the reverse complement.
CCAGTCTAGGTGTTTCTTAAATAAATCCTGGTATACAAATCAACTCTGGGTCATTTACAGTATCTCACTTGTGAGAGCACCTAAAAAACTTAGGCATCATATATATTTTATAATTATGGTACAAGTAGTACATCTGTATATCACCTTCAAGGAAAATGAATGTGTTTTTTTAAATACAAGTAATTTCAACCACGCAAAGCACATACTCTGATGGGAATTACAAACGGGCATAATAAGAATTTTTAAATGATGGAAAAAACGTCCTAAGGTTTTTCTTCCTTACAAACCAGAGAGTTCCACTAAAGTAAATACTGAGCTGTATTTTAGCCCCATACTGCAGCAATCATTTTTCTCCTTACCAGTTCTCCCTTTTCACATTTCAACAAGACAGCAACCACAGAACTTTGGGGAAAAACTCAAATCTGAGTCTTATCAGGATTCTGCTCAAGCACAACGTTTGTTCCTCTGCCCCCCTGCTCCGGATTTGCAGATTTTCACAGCTGCAGGAGCTTGGAAGAGCACAGGAATCTGCAATGCACTGCCAGAATACATTGAGAGCCTTCTGGAAAGAACTGGCACAGGCCTCCCAAGATCATGGTTAGGAAAGACATTTTTTATTTCCAGTGATTGTGGCTAGTGGGAGGGTAGGACTGTCCACTTTCTGCTCTACCAATCAATAGTCATCGCTTCCGAGGCTGCAGACTACGGACATTCAATAAATCTGTGCCTAAATGACTTCTGCTTCTGCACAGTCTTCAGACAGTGACATCTACATCTCAGTTAGACGGACACTTTCTCTTGTTACTCCAAAAACCCTCCAAAGAGGAGTAACAGAGAAACTCATACCAATTTATTTCCTTTTGGGAATATTTTTACTGGATGAGCCTGGGGACAAAACGCGTGCCAGCCAAGAGATCTGGTAGATACCGGTCTGTTCATTTCACCTTTTATTCTGACCAGTCACCACCCCCTCGCTCCGCTCAAACAGCAGCAAATTTAATAGAGAAGAGAATGCCCAGAGAAGCTGTGGCTGCCCCATCCCTGGAGGGATTCAAGGCCAGGTTGGACGGGGCTTGGAGCAACCTGGGCTGGTGGGAGGTGTCCCTGCCCAGGGCAGGGGAGTGGGTACTAGATGGTCTTTAAGGTCCCTTCCAACCCAAACCGTTCTGATTCTATCATAACAGGGAGATGTGACCACAGATTACAGGTGTGCAACGTGACGGGTTTTGCTCAGACCCACGTGCAAAAGACTCTCTGCCCACCTGGAGAAGCTTGCATAACTGACCCTCTACATTTTTACGTGAAAAACACAACAAGCATCACATCCAAAACCATAAAGAACGCCAGGTATTGCTCAAATACAGAACTTAGCGAGCAAAGACACAAGATTTAAATAAAGCTCCAAAGATGCATCATGGATAATACTATACAAACTTGCAGTCACAAGAATCTCGTTTCAGTCCTAAAAAAGGCTTTCACTTTCAATACCTATCACAATTTGTGAAATCCAGGATATACTGGATATACAGGATTTGTAATATAATTTGAGTGACGCTTGCAGTGCAATTAAAAGAACTTTCTCATAGCTTTTAGAGATTAGATGAATTATCTTCTACATTTAGATTTAGATGGGGCAAACATCCCATTTAAGATTGTGAAAGGTTGTGAATACCATCTAAACATACAGACAGAGGCTTGGTAAAAATCCAGTTTATAAACTCTGACCTTAAGTCCTGGACCAACATTAACTTTGCTTAGTTTTCCCTGCATACACGAAAAAAAAAAAAAACCCAAAGCCTTTGGTGATCTCTTTCATGGTGTCAACCTCTACCAAAATGCACAAAGTAGTTCCTTTGCTCGTTGGGAATGAATTTGCCTCAGGGAGTAGGGAGGCAAATTTTCAGAGGCAGAGGGTTCATTTCTGGGACTCACTATTGATCGGACCATTGAGGTTCAGTCCAATCAATACAGTGATATGAGGAACCATATCTACCAGATCTTCTCAAGAAACCAGTTGTGTTCTGTGTGATCCTGGGGCTGGCTCTTCATTTCCATCCCGGTCTGAGTGAGCTCAAACCGCCTAAAAATCTGCTGGTTGATACCTCAAAGCTTTTGGGAAGGATCCAGGGTATCCCTTTGTCAATGTCAGCACTGTGAGGCTCGTGGCATAGATTTCCCAGACTTATACACGTGGTGCAGAACAGTAAAACCAGACCTTTTTAAAGAGAAATTACAATCAGGTTAACAGAGAGCCAATTCTGCATGTATTTTCAAGGATAGATATTACAGAAATGCCACTGTTTTGGTCCTCGAGGCTTCCCTGATGGCCTCCCTACACGAGAGGTGCATGCCGGCTAAGGGAGAACGTTGACGCATCCAGAAGAAATCTCACTGTGCTGCGACTCCACGTCCTTGACAGATGACAGCCATGCAATCAAGAGATCCAACAGACATGCGGTTGGAATAAACTGGAAATTCATTGTGCTTTACGTAGAGCTTATATAAATGTAACTTGCAAGATATGTTGTTTCTAGAAGACCACCTGAAACCATCAGCAGCCTCCAGTAGCATTTCAGGATATCAGAATTTTGAGCTATTTAGGTACACACATGACAAAATCCACCTAAGATTCCTGCATCATCCCTGTCCAGCCAACTTAAACCCGGCTTTGTTCCTATCAAGTTGCTTCATGAGAAGTCATTGGAATCAGGTGGAAATTCAGCTCATCTTTAAGGCCTGCAGCGTGTAACACGCAGAACATTAGTGGAGGGTCAGAAATAAAGCAGCATCTTTGACTCCCCCATTCAGTGATTAATATCTCTCAGAGATAAATTGTTTTCTGTAAACTGCCAAGTGAATTTACAACAGAGGAAAAAAAAAAAGACAAATATTCATACACTATCTCATTATCTTTGTAGAGTTACAAGGCAAGCAAGAAAGTAAAGAGAAAGACCCATTTCTTGAGATGGCTTTTAATACTTCTAAAACAAACAAAAAATAAATCCACTGCTGAGCATCAATTATAAATATTTTTTTAGGCCAAATCTCTCTGACTTCTGAGCAACCAGAAAGTAACAGCAGGGGTTTGCGACATTTTGATTTCTGCTACCTAAAATTCTTCTGCTGACACTTTTAATCAGTACACTGAGCAACCTATCATGCACACAAAACGAATACTTCTATACATATCTGGGGGGCCATAATTAGTCTTGGGAAAGCGATGTAATTATTATCATTATTTTTTTTCACTGAGCAGCGCTACCTACAGACGCCTATGCTTACAAAGACCCATGCCAAAAATACTTCTAGAACCTAAAATATATACCAGAGAGGGAGTTACCAAAACTACGGGCCTATTTATATCACTAGTCAACCAGGAGGAGAAGGTTGTTCTGTGCCACTGGAAATTCTGGTCCATTAAGGGGAGGAAAGAGATGATACATACCTGAGGGAATGGTGTAAAGACTGTCAGCAGGATGTCTTACCTTGTACTAATGATCTTTCCAAATTAATATTAATACGTTTAACCCACTGCATGTCACCTTGCATTTAATGTCCTACATTCTAAAATTATTATTTTATTAATATTAAAATATAAAATTGATGCGTTCATACTATCCATCTGCGTGTAAAGTCAAGATCTTGCCGACCAAAGAACGCAACGTGCGGCCACGTGCCCAGGCGCCAGGAACTTCTCCTGTCCAGCAAGTCCCCAGCCCAATGACTTCGGGCACCCGCAGCACCCTAAAGGCGGCTGGGGTTTTGAGGGGACATCCCCAAACAGGGGACATACAGCACAGAGAAACGAGTACGAGGGACTCTGAAAATTCCCTGCTACGACAATGCTACTGGCAGCAAGGTTTTCACCCAAAGTGAGTGGTTTTCACTAACAGTGGGTGGTTTCCACCAAAGGAAGAATTTGGGGAAAGCCAACTTCCCCATGTCATGCCAAATGACAACCGTCTCCTACTGAAGGAAATAAATGAAGGAATTTCAGGAAAAAAAAAAAAAAGGTTAAATTGGTCAAGATCCCTGAGAAGACTTGAAAGAGCGGACTGACAAGAAAATCTAAACACAAAATGAAAAGGGATGAAAAAATGCTGAAATGATTGCTACCATTTGGTCAAGAAGGAAACAAAGTAAGATAAGAAAGAAGCGGAAGAGCCTTATCATGCTGCAGCTACATTAATATACTAAGAGCAGGTTTTGTTATGATTCTTTACCTAAGCATCTTACAATAATTTGTAACCATAGTGCCTGATTATAAATGCTCATACCTGCACTTTTCATTAATTTGGTTCAAGTTAAATATGATTTCAGGGAATAAATAATAGCAAGGAATTCCTCCCAAAGGAGCACGGAGAATTTACAATTTTTAAGGCCTTGGGAAACCTGAACAATATCCCCAGCGCATCCTCCCCTCTATCCAGCAGGTCACCAAGTGGATCCCCGCTGGAGGAAAGTTGTGTTTCTGCAAGACCTTCCCCTTTCCTGTTTCTACTGGTTTCCAGTGGTTTGGAACTGGAAGGTGTATACTAGCATAACAAAGGAGAAATCATGGCAGTTTATCACTTTCACCCCTTAAAAATAATAATCCACCCTGTAAAGCTGAGGTATCACACACAACTGTTCAGAAAAGCTGATCCTGAACTCGTGCATGGCAACGAACTTCTAGAGTCACTCGCCCAAACATCATCTCCGGAAACCAGCTGTGGCAAATGAAACCCCGTCTCTTAAAGCAAGAAAGCAAATCTTTTCCCTCACATGTAAAAGCTTCTTTCCCCCCCCAACCCCCACCCCCCCGCGCCTTTCTTTTTTTAAACTTTTATGAGTTATCATCCCTGTGGGAGTTAGTGGAGAAAAGAGAGAAAGGGGAAAATGAAAAAAAAATCAGGACTCACTTTTGTTTCAATTTTCAAAAAGACAGTAAAAAAAAAAGGTCAAGCGATTAAACCCTTAGCATTTGGCACTCAGCCTTTTATCTTAAAGCAAAAAAATCATTACTTTTACCTACTTTTCTTAATATTGGTTCGACTTTCTTTTTATCCCTCCATACTCTTCCGAAAGCTTTTCATATGTCCCCTTCCCTTTTTACCAAAATGAATTAATTTTTCCTTTTATGCTCTCTTTAATTTTTTCCTTTTCAGTATAACCCAGGCTGAGATTATTCTCATTGTTACTTGGTTGTTTCCCCTTTCTTTTGGGAGCTATTTTTCTATTTTTTTTTTTCCTCAGCCTTCCGTCTTTAACTGTATCACGAAGGCACTTGGCTTTTTTCCTGTTCCTTTCATTCTGTTCGCTTGGAGCTGTGATCAGTCATGCCTTAACCAGGCTGCTTTTTAAGACTGCTCAACTGTGTTCCATTTTGGCAGAATTTGCTTTCTCATTTTTCCCTGTCCTAACGACATTTCTCCAGTGCCTTTCAAATTTGCTTTCCCAGATGCTAAAATCCCTGTGTGACTGTGCTCTACCAGAGCGATTGCTTCTAGATTGAACCCGAGAAGGCTGTTAACACAGGTGCTAGGTGTCCTAATTCCATACAGCTTCAGATAACTCATAGCTGCTTATTTTCTGGTAATTTTCAACAACCTCCCTGTTATTTACATTTATTTTTTTTGTAATCAAATCTTCCTATGGCACTTATACCCCACCAAGGTACCGTACCTTAGGAAGAACAAACGCTCGGCCATACTACAGGTGCTCAATCATATGTTGAAAACATGATATAAACTAATAATCGAATGCAAATCCATTTTGATGAAAGTAACAATTAAGAAAGTATGCAAATGAAGAAAAGCATAACGTATGTATGTACATTTTTTTAACAAACAAATAATTCCATTTGTATTTCACAAACTATTTTTTGCAAAAGAAAAAATTATTCAGATAGTCCCATTATTATGCTTGGCACCTTACAGATGTCTTTGAAAATGAGGTCATTGCCTTGAAGAGCTTATAATTAAAACCCCTGTGAATTATACACTGAGTAAGTGAGGCTAGTACGTGTCTCTGCCTGTGAGCCACACACACAACATTATTCAGTGTTACATATTACATATTTATACGACTTTGGGTTCCAGTTTGTGTGTTATCCGACATGAAAACAAAAACAAGTAAATGGGGGAAGATTTAAGAAAGAATTCTAGCCAGATTACTGTTTTCTCATTTGCTTTTTCCTAGATGTAAGCGAAATGAATGGGTTACCAAGACAACCATGTCATGAAATCAGATTGTCAAAACCTGTTAGGGACCAAGTACTCTGTAAAACGAGCCTTTGGCTAAACGAAGTCAGCTCATACGATGTAACTCTAAAAATCGCCTCGTAATTTCAATCAAAGCAAGTTGCATCCATTTGGGCTGTGAGCGTTGGCCGTTATCACAGTCCACAATTGTCGTTCCCCAAATTATTAGCACTGAAAATAAATAGTCCGAAGGACTATTTTAGGGAACTTATAAGACCGCAGCAGTTCCAACTGTCCCTTTTTCCTTCCCTGTTCTCCAAGACTCATTGTCGTTGTGCTGAGCACCAGAACCGAAAGCACGCTTTTGCAGAGCTAGCAGAAAAAAAAGGTTAAGGTTTTCCCAGCCAGAAGGCTGACCTGAAGAGATTGCTTAGTATTCCGAATATCACCTCTTCTCCGTCCTCGCCCTGGCTCGGCAACGGGGCAGTGAGAGCCCGTGTCTGTGAACCAAAGAGAACACTGGGAGAAGAATAAAGGGTTTGCAATTTCCATTTAGTTTTTGCCGTGCCCACCTTTGCTTCTCTTTTTCAAGTTTTCACATCTAAAAATCAGGATAATCTTTTCCTTTGCCCGCACGATAAACTTGCAATCGGTATTTCTATCAAATAAATGATGTGCTGAGAACATCACAAGACCTCCCCGGGAGCTACACCATTTTTGTGACACCAGTCCTGGCTACTGACCTCTTTACAATTGGGGAAAAAAAGCAAACAAACAAAAAAAAAAAGCTACATTTCAGTTCTGTTTGTTTCTATATGTAATACGTGCCTTTTACATGCATGTCAAGAGCAATTTGTATATTGAAACGCAGAAATACACACAGAGTTCTTTAAAATGACGTGCTGCTTATTTCACAATGCTGAAAGGAGCTTTTCCCTTAAAAAAAAAAAAAAAAATCTAAGCTTAACTACAGCTTCCGAAGCGTTCTGAAATTTCTTTTAGTAGAATTTCTGGAATCTCTGGAAAACACTCGGAGCTCCAGATGGAAGAATTTTTTCGCAAAGCTTGAATCAAAAGACTTCTGAATTTTTGGCAGATAAATGCTGCATATGTTGTGTGGAGGTGATCTCCTGTGGGGGACAGGAAGATGATCTCTTAATGCACATCCACCAACTGTCAGAGGGCTGCAGAGAATATGCGTGTGTTGTGCCGAGACACTTAGCAAAATTTCAAACCCCTGTTTTTCAGCGCAAAAGCTGAAAGAAATCCTAGAAGTGAACTGCCATGTTCTTCAGGGGATGAATTAAACATGCTGTTAAGTGTATACACCGTCGGGATAAGATGTGGTCCTTTTTAACCCCTATTTATATAACTCTCTTTAAAAAAATACATTTCCAACAGCATGTTTTATTGGGGGGAAAAAACCCCGAGCGTGCCAGCATCACATGCAACAGCGCAGTTGATATTTTCAGCCTAAGCGAAGGTACAATTCTAAACTAAAAGATAAATAACCAGACTAAACTAAATAATTAACTGGGACAAAACGTTAATTCTGTTTAAACGGTGGCAGCAAAATAACCTTTCCATTTAAAAGGTTTTACTGATTTAGATACCTGTGATGCTTTAAAAAGAATTACAGATCCATGGCCTAAAAGACGTACAAAAAAAATAATAAAAAAACCTGATTCTTCATTTCCTGTGGGACTTTTCTACGGCAAAGAAACACAGAGCTCCCACCGGGACAAAACCATGTTTCGAACTCATTCGGCGGTGCCACTTGTTCTTGATATACATCAAGTTCCCTCTTCACCCAGTAGGTCAAACCCCTATGCCAGGATGCCGTGGAAAGGATATAAGAGTGTTTTGGAGAATATTAATAAATGTGGTTTTCCTTAGAAGCCAACAAATGCTCTTACAGGATGGAGGAGAAGCAGGATCCCGATGGCAAGGAGGGATCTCGGTGCTCACCAGCAGACATTAATTAGTCCCCAGCTGGCCGCCGATCTCTCATCACTGCTCTGTAAACTCCTTCAGCACAGGCATCGGAGTCCTTCCCTCTTCTGCAGAGCAGAAGATTGGCAAATAGCTTTTGAAACACTGAAATCATTGACATTTAACAGAGACAACCCCACCATACAAAAATGGCCTGGAAGAAATGGTTTATAACCCACAGAGAGACCAAACACTGACACCTTCGCCCGGCTCAGGCCATACCCTTCTTCCTTCGCAAGGTGAATCGTTCTCACAACACAACCAAAACGTGCAAAAGTTGGAGAGTTCTCACACAGCAACCAAGGTCCCATGAACTGATTTCCAGAGAACTACAGAAGCTCATTAAGACAAACAGCCTCCATGTTTTCTTTGCATATCCCTATTTTATGGAAAGGAAAGCAGGGAGCAAAAGCCACTTTCATCATCAACCATTGGTCTAAAAAATGCATTCAAAACTTCTAGATTACAAATAATATAAATTATTACAGGTAAACAGACATGATTCGTGCATATACTGTATCTTCTATGAATGCAAAGGGCACAGAAAATGGAAAAATAGGAACCTGTCAGAAAGACTGCCCCTAAGTTTCTGTGAAGTGAATGTAAGGAAAAAAGTCTCAAGGGGGAGGATCCTGACTGCACATATTAAAAATTAATTATTCAAGTTTTAGGTGATATCTTAGATTATTTTTCACAGATCACAAAGAAAAGATTGTTGCAACAGTAAATGGAATTACTTAACAATACACTCTCCAGTATTTATTTGGAAATGAATTTTATGTTACATAGCACCTTGCTGAAAGTGGTTGAGGTTTAGTAGGTTTAGCACCTTTGATCTGTTATTAAAACTCATTATGGAATCATAGAATCACAGAATGGTTAGATTTGGAAGGGACATTAAAGATCATCTCATTCCACCCCCCTGCCCTGGGCAGGGACACCTCCCACCAGCCCAGGTTGCTCCAAGCCCCGTCCAACCTGGCCTTGAACCCCTCCAGGGATGGGGCAGCCACAGCTTCTCTGGGCAACCTGGGCCAGGGGCTCACCACCCTCACAGCAAACAATTTCTGCCTCAGATCTCATCTAAATCTCCCCTCTTCCAGTGTAAAACCCTTCCCCCTCATCCCATGGCTCCCCTCCCTGATCCAGAGTCCCTCCCCAGCTTTCCTGGAGCCCCTTTAGGGACTGGCAGGGGCTGGAAGGTCTCCCCGGAGCCTTCTCTTCTCCAGGCCGAACCCCCCCAGCTCTCTCAGCCTGTCCCCACAGCAGAGGGGCTCCAGCCCTCCCAGCAGCATTGTGTCCCTGGTGACATGAGCCTGGCCAGCATGTCTTGATGAGGAAACATGAAACGAGTCAGTTTTTGAAAAGAGAGAGTGCCCATACCTGGCAATTGTACTAGAAACGTGAGGTTATGGGGAAGATCCAATGGAAGATACGAGCCATTTACTCCAGAACAGATCTAATATCTACACATTTAAAAACTTCCTGGCAGCTTTAAACGTTACGTCATCTAAAAGAGGCCCTGCTGTTGTCTTGGCTCCCAAGAAGGCCGGGACAGCTCGGGGACATCCATCATGAGCCACAACTTGTGACCGAGGAAAAAAACCACATCCCAAATGACAAAGTTTGGGAAATGCTTCTCGAATGGCTACAAGGCAGTACAGAACCGTACAATGAGGAGCTCTGCTGCACTGAAGGCTTTGGGACAAACCAACATCCCCGTCTCCTGGTGCCCAGTATGGGATAAGTGTCTACTATGAGGGACGTTGTTTACATAAGAAGGAGGAAATAACCTGGGAAACATAGTTCAACAAATTATCTCTCTCTATATCCTAATTTTAATGTTCACAAGGAAAAAGAATTATCATCAAATAAAAAAACCCAAGCGCACCAACATTTACAAAACATCAAGATCATTTGACAACTAGGTATATGACACCTTTAGCAACTATATCAGAACAGGCATTTTTCATTGAATCTACTGAGGCGTGCCCCATTTAACTACAGCTGAAATGGTATTTTCCGAGTGGGAATCATGTACATTTAAAAAGATTCAAAGGAAATAAACGTAATTTCCTTTAACGACAAATGCCAAGATTATTTTTCAAAGAGCAGAATTCTTTTGTTAAATCATTTAACAATAACATTTTGTTGCTATGAACTTAATTTCTAAAGCACTTGGGGCCTTTTATACAATTTTTTATAAATGTGAATTATATCCCAATTACAGATTATTTTCAAATTATTAAAAGAGAAACTGAAATAAATCCCTTCACCCAGAGGCCGTTTGATTGGCACATGCACATATTTTTAAACACAAAATTCTGGATCGTTTGCACAAAAACCCAAAGCAAGCCAACATTCTACTTATTCAAGATGATTTTTATGAATGTCCGTGTTTAATTCAGGCCAGAGACCCTATGGCAGGGGCTATACAACTTACTGTTGGCACCTCAAAAGGCACAAACATCTTGGAAACAAGGCGAGGAAACATTCCCTTTATACAAAGCTAATGAAGAAAATCTCCCTGGAGCCACCAGACCCTTTCCCTCCTCCATCCTCCCCTCTCCTCTTCCCAGCCCAAGTGACTCTGCAAGAGCAGTTCGGAAGAATTTGTCTGTAATGAACTATAAGATGTTTGAAGCAAGAGTAGAAAATTAACGGCATTCATAAAAAAAAAAAAAAGCATTAAATGGATTGGATTGGGTAATCCTGCCTACATAATTTAAGATACTGTTAGATATAGGAGGAAAAGGCAACAGTTACTATAGCAACACAACTATGGATGGAGTACTTCTCGCAAATCCCACCGCTTGACAGAGCAGAGCAGTGTCGTGTGCTTAAGTACACAATAAGAAACAATAGCAAATAGATTTCGAAATTGTATTGTTTCTAAACTATTAATATTAAAAATAGTGGGTTTGAAGTCTTATCCTTTGAGCCAATGACTACAATTTACACTTATCTCAAATGAAATCAAAGTATCTGAAAACTATTAATCCCTGCGAGCTGGCCTAAGTCCCTAATGATTGTTCTTCTAAACTTTGAATTATGACCAAATTAATTGCCATGGACTTTTTAAAATGCTTTTAAAGAAGGATATGATTTTTTTTTTTGTACTAAATTTAGCAGACCCACCGTAGTATTAATTCTTCAAACAACAGCCAAAAAGACAAAAGAAGCCACAAAAAAAAATAAAGAAAAAAACAACCCAGTCCTCACTGAACTATTTCATTTCAGTATTTGACACTTAATCATCCAATAATACTTTCTTTGACAGACCAATACAGCAAACATACTTATATGAGTTCCATCTTTTTAGCAGACTTTATCAGTTTTAGTTCCATGGATCTGCTTTCTCAAGTCCCGAACAAAGAGACTATTTAAACAACCGGAATCACAAGCACAGAGCTTTAAGAGCTGTAACTACTGAATACACACTCCCAAGACGCTGTATTAATATTTATTACTTACAGGAATAGAATATTCTCACAAATACATAGAAACGCGCTGCTTTTCATTTCCAAAAAGACGTTTTTAAAAATTGGACCCTGTGACGTGTCCTGGCTGTCGCCACAAGGTGACAGAAGGTGGGACTAGACAAGATTTCAGGAGGTCACTTGGCCCATCCTCTTGTCTCGAGGCCAGGTAAAGTCGGCCTTTACCTCTTTGTAGCAAATAGATTTATCTCGCTAAAACTACAGTTTTTAAATACATACTGAGACGCTTCCTAAGGCTTTGCTGGTGGATTTTTTTTAAATAACTATATGAAGTTATTTTCATCAGAACCTTAAAGATTTTCTGGTCAATTCAGGAAAGTTCCTCAATTAGGAAGAGGGAACATTATCCTGGCAACCAAAGATGCAAGCATAGAATGTTTTTTTTGTAATATTTTTGGGTTTATTCCTCCAGAAATTAGTCTGACAGAGACATACATTGTGTTTACAAGTAGCTAGAGAAAGCTGAGGACAAAATAAGTCAAACTTTAATGACCACCTGCGTAAAGGCTTCCAATTTATTTTTAAAACACTTTACTTAAAGACATGGATTGTAGGTTATTGCAATGGACATTTATAGAAGTATTTGTCATAAGTATTTGTCATATATTTATTTGCCCTTTGCATTATTATCTATTCCTTTTATTTACAAGCCAATGTCCTGTTAAGGCCGTTTACTTCTGCTATAGCGTCTGGGGACTGGGAACTAGAGGGATGCAGTTAGCATCGCTGCCACTGAATGTCTTCAATAAACACCAAAATAAGCTTGGTAACAGCAAATATATTTAAATAAGTATAGTCTTGTATGGCATTCTTCAAATGAAGATCAGCCACGGGGTTTTTTCTGCAGTCAGGCAGTAAGTATCAACTACATCCCGAGTAACGCATGATGTAGTGCCTTATCTTACAAGAAACAGTAATACGAGTGAAAAAGTAGTAAAACTTCCTCAGGGAAATTCTAGAATTACAGGTCACTGACTATAGATTATTTAACAAACTTTAGGAACGGTAAATATAAATAAAAATACACTTACTAAAATACTACATTGCATAGCAATTTATAGATGTTTCTCTTTTCCGATTAATTTTTATCAAATCGGTATCTAATAAGATTCATATCAAATTCAGTATTTTGGAGACAATTTTCAACAGAGGTTGAGTAAAAAACTCTTTGTAACTAATTTATGACCTTTTTGATGGTTCAAAATTTTTGGAAATTGCACTTCCGGAAGCATTGGCCAATAGGACTCAGAAAACACGTGAACTAATGCTTTTATTCCTGGTTATACTGGAATTTTATATTGACATCAGTGCCTTTAGAAGATTTCAGCTCACTATATAGAATGTTGAAGCCTCCAGTGGAGGGAGGCTCTTTTACTCAGGAGAAAAAAGGAAATTAGACTGAAACTCATCTTAAAAATGAGATATAAAACTACCACATCTTAGGTACTATTAATCTGCTAATTTCTGGCAAAAATTCCCTTTTCAATAGCGATCACATTTTAGTTCAGATAGAACCTATTCCACGTGAGTCGAAAACGCAGCCTTCATTAGACAATTTCCACAGCCTTTGGCTCCTGGCATATTATCTGGCAATGATTTTTTTTTTTTTCTTTTTTTTAACTTAGATGATGGGTTTCCAATAGATGCAGACATCCATCTAAAACTACAGCAGCAACAAAACCCTAAAATCGACAAGGTGAAATGAAATGATATTGTTACCGGAGTCGCGAGGGAAGAAAAAAGCCAGCGAGAATTACAAATCTTAGACTGAAAAGGCGAGACGGTGAGGGAAGAGGTGGAGATTTCTCTACACTCTCACGTCTTTATCAGAAAACACGTATATCATGTAGTCATTGTCAGAACAACCGTTACTACAGGACCGTTGTGCACAGGAAGTCAGTTTATCAAGAGTACTTGCCTGATGCTTTTAAAGACGTTTTAACTTGGTTGCTTTCCACGGAAAGCTTTTTAAAAGTTACACTCATTGGCCAGTGGGAGGGAAGGAAAACCAAAGGACGTGCTCCATTTAAAATAATCTTCAAACGAATTAAAAACAAAACTTCAAAGTTAAAAAAAGTATAGATACTGAGTAACTGGTACTGGAAAATCAGTTAATCATTTTTTGCACCATAAGCACAGGGTAGAAAACAGCTGGCCAGAGGAAAGAACAAGCATGGACAACACCATAACACGTTCAAAATTCAAAGGCAAAAAACCCAAATGACCACACAAACCATGAATAAAGATGCACTGAAACGTACCACAGTCAGTCCAAATATAAATCACAAAGTACATAGAATCACAGAATGGTTTAGGTTAGAAGGGACCTTAAAGCCCACCCAGTGCCACCCCCTGCCCTGGGCAGGGACACCTCCCACCAGACCAGGTTGCTCCAAGCCCCGTCCAGCCCCATACAGTAATAACTGTCAGATGGTTCTGAAGCATTTTCTAAAGTTGGGTTTATTTGCCAAAGTTGAAATTTTCGTCAGAAATTTGCTTTTATGGTAATGAACTGGGGTTGCCCACGTGAAGTGGTGAGACAAGCACAGAGCGTGGTGTCTTTGTGCATGAACGTTTAGATGCACGTAGCTTAGATTTGTATGTCCAGCTAAGTTAACCATTCAGAAGTAATTTCATTTCAAATTCAACTAAGTAGAAACACTTACAGAAGACATCACAGTTTTCAGCCAAAACACATTTTGACTTGTTGATCTCAGGAAGCTGCTTGTCTCTGGCCTCTCTGAAGATGGGCAACACACGAGCAAGTGTTGCAATGTGCACTCCCTAACGAGAACCCGGAGAGGCACAGGCGGTGTTGCCTCCTGGTACCCCGCCAAGCAGTAGAATTCCATAGCACCTACTACTGTGTATTTCAGGAACAACTTACATACTTATAAGACATAAAAACAAAAAAAATTTCTTATTCAAGAGGGGATACTCAAGCTTCAGTAAAGCAATGAATAGATTCACTTGCAAAACTCAAACTTAAAATTATATAAAACTAACCTTGAAAGCAACGAAAAGTACAGTTAAGTCTTTTTTTTTTTTTTTTTAAGACTAAAGATTCAAAAAACTTTAAGGTTATACGTCAGCGTTGGAATGGAAGCATAAATCTGGGTATCCTTGTGTGTACTCTGGGACGTTCATGTGTGTTTATCTGAAGTATGAACATATTCCTTTTGTTCTTTAAAGGTTTTTTTACTTTCTGTGGCCAAGTATTGAGTTGTCTTAAGTAATATAATGCAAGATTTATTTCTTTCTTTAATTAGTTACACCATACTCTGCAAGTTGTGAGAAAATCACGTCACACGTCTTTTTCCTGTAACTCATACAAACTAGGTATTTGTCATGACACTTGGCACGCAAACTGTGACTCAGCTAGTTGGGAACGCAAAAGGAGGTGAATCCAGATGAGGCTGGGAAAAAACAGACAGCGTGACGTGGACAAGTTAGGACGGCTCAGAAAATGAAAATCTGGATTGGTTCCAAAAAAAAACAAAAAAAAAGTTAGATGTGAGAAAAACCTTTCCGCCATGCCTTCATATAGTTTGTCTGTAAGTTATTCAGACTGATGCTGGAAATATTATGAGGATAGGCTTTAAAAAAAATACAGAACAAATTATCTGGTCTATTATTCTACACACAGACTGTCCTTCGAGGGTGAAGTATGAATAACTTAATTATTCTTCCTATTGCTTTTCCCCCCGGGAACCTCGGAACTGCCCATCAGCATAGTACCACCATAGGGTACGACTAGGGAGTGGCACCAATATTCAGTTGCAATTTGGTGTTTTCACATTTAGCTAAGAGCTATATTCGCTGTAACATCTAGTGCCCTGGTATGGCATGGAATCACAGGATGATAGGGGTTGGAAGGGACCTCTGGAGATCACCCAGTCCCACCCCCTGCCACAGCAGGGTCACCCAGAGCAGGTGGCACAGGAACGCGTCCAGGTCGGTTTGGAATGTCTCCAGAGACGGAGACTCCCCCACCTCTCTGGGCAGCCTGTGCCAGGGCTCTGCCACCCTCAGGGTAAAGAAGTTCCTCCTTGTGTTTAGGTGGCATTTCCCATGCTCAAGTCTGTACCCGTTACCCCTCGTCCTGTTGCTGGGCACCACTGAGAAGAACTGTGAAATCACAGCTGAGTGGGTTACTGAGGTGTACGGCTCCTACCTGGGAAGTCAAATGTAGACTTTTATCCCCCTCACAACATTTAGACCTACGTTTTCCACATGCAGATAATTAATGCTGGGGATGGGGACTTTACCATACACTTTACTCTGATCGCTCCGTTACCATTCCCACACCACCCAGTCAGGGTACAACTGTGCTTTGCTAATATAATATTTATAAAATCAGAGAATCATCTGACAGCTGAGTCTAGCAAATTGCTGCCAGTGATTCCTGTATTTTTAAAGAGGTATTTCTAAAGAAGTAACTCCCAGATGACCAAAAATGTTATGTAAAATTTCTTTTTTTTTTTTTTTTCTAATGTGTTTAAAAGAGCCGTCCAAGCACACAACAAGGTCCAGTAACCCCGACTGGAGCTATAGAGCACCAAATGGTAGTATTCACAGAGACAAGTCACCTTCATGGGTCTCAGGAGCATCACTGTAAGAATTATCAACATGAAGAGGATGCAGCACTTAAAGAACAAGCCATAAAACAAGCCATAAATATAAATTGGTTTTGTCTTGAATGAGCTGCTGCCCATACGAAGCTGAACTATATGCAAAATAGTAGCTTTACGATATGCTAATGCAGATAGAGTCCCGGACATGCTAATGCAGGAGAAGACCAGACTAATACTTGACTTTGCAGTTCAAATTAAATAGGCAGGATTTAGGTAGATTATATCACACGTACTTTGAGCATACAGAATGCCTTCAAAACCTTCCTAGTGGGAAGCCGCTTTCATGTAAAAAGTATTCCATTTTACTAGTAAGCCCTGAAAAGTCAATCCAGACAAATATATTCAATAATTTATCATGCCGGGCATTTCTAATACCAACAAATTTAGCACACATGCACTGAGCAGCTTTGTGTTTCTTCTGAAGTTTTTAATAAGGGCGAAGCCACGCACCTACAAATTCAATATGAAGCATTGTGAAAGTGATAAATACATCACTGTCTACCGCAAATAACTGCTACATATATACTAAACCACAACGCGTGTGAAAACAAGATTTGATTACGACACCAACCCATGTCCACGAAACACCAGTTCCTTGATGAGTTGACTGAACGACGGGCTGTCTGCCATCGGAAGCTGAAATCCATCTCGAACAATCATACGCATACACCCCATGTCTGTTTAATTGTGATTAAAAGGGCACGCTGATTGGCTCATCACGAAGGGTTTCACAACACTGCGGTACCCAGAAGGTTTCTAGGAGGAAGGTGGTGGATCAATAGAGTTAATTGTGAAAGAGCGTTAGGTACCAGTAAGATTAGCATTTTCATAAACATTATTTTGCACCTATGAATCTCTTCTGCCTCACATCCAGCACACCCTGGAGGTATTTAAAAGCCGGGTAGACACAGTGCTTAGAGATACGGTTTAGTGGTGGTTTTTGTCAGGGTTAGGTTGATGGTTGGACTCGAGGATCTGAAAGGTCCCTTCCAACTGAGGCGATGCTATGATTCTATGATATGCATATTCTTTGCCTTCATCATCAAGTTATTTCCTCCAACTGATTTGTAGGACAACCATTTATCAAAATCTAGAGCTCAAAAATGAAATGTGTTGTCTGGGGTTAAATTCACTTAGAAATGTCTCATAAGGAAAGAATGCCCTAATTGTTAATCTACGAAGTCATTTTTCTCTCTTCCTGAAGGAAACCAAGGCACCTCCTTTTGTTGGCCAACTTGATTCAAATTTGTAACCAAGATAAACTCAACTGTTATATTCATGGAATTAAAACTACACGTGAGACTGCAGAAATTGCCCCACAACTGAACTGTGTTGAAATGCAACATGCTCCATATTCTATACCATGATTATTCATATAGTTCCATGACTTTCTTATGTTATCAATATTTAAGTGTCCTGAATAAGTTACATATAGCACATTTTGAGATATTTCAATACAGAACTGTCTCAGGTACAAAAATAACACAATCAAAGTGAGTCTAAACCCTCCACAAATATATATTTATACGACAGAACAAAGGAGTACGCTCACACTAAATGCGGCTCAAGAAACTTCAGGACAATTTAATTAGTGATTTTTTTTTTTACTGGAAATGAGTTGATGGCCACGATCACAAAACTAGAGCAGTTTTGAACTTAGAAGGAATCACTAACAGTTTAAATAATTGTACTGGCAAGACGCAAAAATATGTTAAATAATACTCTAAATGGAGAAGAGCGTATCAGCAGAAAAAGCAACTTAAAGAACCGTATTTGATTCTTCCTCTGTAAGTACAAATCAGCAGAGTCCCCATCACACGCAGCGCTTTTGTACTGGTGAGGACAAAAAAGGTATCAGTTGTCAAGAAGACAAACTTCTTTGAAAAAAAAATCCAAAGGTGGGAGTCAGTAGGACATCTCTCTATCAACCACCAGGCCACCACGCCGATGTACGTATCAATACGTCTATCACCGCCCTGTACTGCAACCACATTTACAGAAAATTAACTTGGATCATATACAACGAAGAGAACTGAATATCAAATAAATAAAATAAAAAATAAAAATAAATAAGAAAGTATCAATAAAGAATGAAATCAGTCTGAGAAAGAATTCCAGGCCCAGGTTTCAGTGAGACGACCAGTTTGAGCAAAAGTATTTTTGAGTAGAAAACTGGGGTTTACTATTTCCAACTTTAGAGAGCAAATTAAAAGTTAACGGACTTGTCTTTGTCCTTCCACAGCAATTGCATAAAAACAAATCGAAGGAAAATGCTCTTTTACCACATCTTTGTTGCACAGATTTGAAAAAAATAAAAGCAAAAGACTTGATTAAGCCACAGATTTGTATCTAAACTCTCCAAACAAATCGGTTCCCAATATCTCTATTAGCCTGCTCCGGAGCGATTTAAGTTTATGTCCACAGCTTCATAATGTGGCAGAGATTAAGGTTATTTGCCTGGTGGCTTTTTCAAGTCACTAAAGCCAGAGGAATCAAGGTTTCCTCGTGGGATGCTTCTCCCCAGACTGACAGGCTGGGTCAAGGAACGGGTTTGAGACCTCGATGCTGCGACACGTCGGAGATGAACTCAATGAGGAGAGTGCGAGGACGGGCTCTGCAGGAACTGAGGAATGTCTGAGGGAACTGGGGGTGTTCAGCCTGGAGAAGAGGAGGCTGAGGGGAGACCTCATCACCCTCTACAGCTACCTGAGAGGAGGGTGTAGAGAGATGGGGGCTGACCTCTTCTCCCTGGGGACAAGTGATAGGACAAGAGGAAACGGGTTCAAGTTATGTCAGGGGAGGTTTAGATTGGATATTAGGAAACATTTTTTCACTGAAAGGGTTATTAAACATTGGAATAGGCTGCCCAGGGAGGTGGTGGATTTACCATCCCTGGAGGTGTTTAAAAAAAGGTAGATGTGGTACTTAGGGACATGGTTTAGAAGTGGTTTTTGTCAGGGCAGGTTAATGGTTGGACTTGATGATCTTGAAGGTCCCTTCCAACCTCAGCAATCCTATGATTCTGTGATTCTAACTGAAGGGCAGTATGTTTTCCTTCATTACTTTCTCCGATCAGTTAACACAGGTAATTAAGCACTCTGAACCCAGTACCAAAGCATTGCTCTGCTTCAGGAACTGAGGGCAAGAAAGTTAAATTCAGAAATTCCTTTCAAATGAACAGAAAAAAAACCCCTAGCCACTGTCATAAGAACTGAGTAAGTCCCTGAGAAAAATCCTCGCTTTTGCAATTCTGCTCTATAAGGAAAACAGGACAGTAAACAAAACACCACTGCAGTACTAAAGCTGCATACAAACCTACCAGTAAAGGGATTAAAGTTACAAATTCCTTTAGCAGCTTCTGAAAATTAGTCATAAATTACCCTAACTTTTGCTCAAATAATTGAAACCTGTTTGCCTAAAACTATGCACGCCTAGCTAGTCAAACACTACTTTGAATTACCTAAGCAGTATTTATGTCGTCTTCTCGTAAATTTTGGTCTAATAAGATATAAATATAACATATATATAATATAACTTCAGCCAGTTTTGATGGTTGCTCACAATTTTTTGTTTGCTTAAAAGGCCAGCTTTTCAGCAGACTTTATTGAACCCTATTGTATTTACACAGAGAACCTTCTAGCACCAGCGTCATACACACAGACAAGAAGCAAAGGAGATAAATACAGATATTCGTACCAGTTTTTTGAATCGGTAAAAGGCGATTTAAAGTCCTCTTTTTATCACCATAAAAATGTCTATAATGTAGTTTTCTGCATGAAAGCAGCACTGTCAATACTAGAAAGATGATTTAAAGATGCAAGACCAAAGCAGTTTGGAAATTTGTGGAGATTACAAGGATGCACATAAGGAATCACAGAGGAACCCGTCTTTATTCCCAGCTATCAGACAAAGGTCGCTGCAGCCAAGTGCTGCCTGTAGCACGCTCACGCCAGCGACGTCAGGTAACGCCAGAACAGAAGAGCATAGCCCAGTGAAGAGTTGCATAGAAGAGAGACCCAATTACCGATTAAGAGCAAAATTTAAATAACAAATGTGGAAATAGAGGTCGCTCACACCTATTGTTAATTATGCAGCTTCATGGGAGACACTGCTTTTGCACGGCTTGTTTGGAAATTCAGTTTCTGGCCACAGAGCCCGGCAGCCACAGTCCCACTCAAGCACATACCCTCTAGTTATGATTCTCATTAGACAATTCAATATTAAGCAGACTGAGAACTGATCACTAGTACGATTTAATACTGTTCCTGCTGAGTTAGGCTCAGATATTTGCCGTCAACACATTAAATAAGTCATTTTACGCTTAGAAAAATTTGCTTTGTGCCATCTTAATCACATATTTTTTCCTGGCAAACTAAGCATCGTCAGTTTAATTAACCTAAAGTGTTTATTCATATTTTCTGGACACTGTCAGTAAAAGGTGGGTATATTTTTAAAATTACTGGGTCTATTAATTATTTGGATCAGTGCAGCTGCAGTACTCCAGTCAGGCAGAAGATGAATTCTGACCACAGAAGAGTCATAAACACTGGTATGAACCCAGGCGATGAGGACTATACTGCAACGAGATAGGTAAACATCTATTCCATCAGAAAATTAATAAGCGTAGTTGTAATAATACAAAACTGCGTTCGGTTTGGGCCCCTCACTACAAGAAGGACACTGAGGTGCTGGAGCGTGTCCAGAACAGGGCTACAAAGCTGGTGAGGGGTCTGGAGGACAAACCTTATGAGGAACGACTGAGGGAACTGGGGTTGTTCAGCCTGGAGAAGAGGAGGCTGAGGGGAGACCTCATCACCCTCTACAACTACCTGAAAGGAGGGTGTAGAGAGATGGGGGCTGACCTCTTCTCCCTGGGGACAAGTGATAGAACGAGGGGAAACGAGTTCAAGTTATGTCAGGGGAGGTTTAGATTGGATATTAGGAAACATTTTTTCACTGAAAGACATTGGAAATAAACATTGGAATAGGCTGCCCAGGGAGGTGGTGGATTCACCATCCCCGGAGGTGTTTAAAAAAAGGGTAGATGTGGTACTTAGGGACATGGTTTAGAAGTGGGTTTTGTCAGGGTGGGTTAATGGTTGGACTTGATGATCTTAAAGGTCCCTTCCAACCTCAGCGATTCTATGATTCTATGAAAAAAGGCATTTAAGATGTTCCCCCTCTTGGAGAAAACCAACCATCTTGGTTTCCTCCTTTTGCAGACTCGGTGTGAGTGACTGTGGGTGTTACCTGAGCCGTTTGCTTCTCGTCTCCCCACCCCATTTAACAGCAGCCACTGCACAGCATCACAAAGAGATTTGGAATCACACAGAACACCAGCAGGACAACGACGGAACAGACAAGAACAACTAAAACTTTACAGAACTTTGTTACTTTATCCCATTTCATAGAATTATTCCAGCCTTTTTTATGGGTACTCCATTTGCTAATGAGATAGAAATAAAAGAACGTCAGACACGGCAGATCTCAGAACAAAGCTTTTCACTGTTTCATTTGCTATGTGTCGCTCATTATAGAAGCTTTGCTTTCCCCCCAGCACATTCATCCTAAAATATCTTCCATTAACTACTATGAACTACTACTTTTTTTTTCTTTTCAAATATCTCAAAGGAAAAAAAAAACATAAAATTTTTAATTGCCTAATATTTGCATGGGAAAGCGTCAGCTACGTACTTCATCTTTCATATTTCATTTACAGTAACATTTAAGATTCAAGCTGTTTAGGCAAGAGGCTCCGCTATTTATTTTTTCTCATATGTTTGGCTAGAACCTAATAGATTGTAAGTGCTTTACTAACATATGCGAAATGTACCCATTAAGGTCTTGAATTCAGTGTCCCACGTATCCCAGTGCTGCGGAAAGGACTGAAAACAAGCGTGTGCGCTAAATTGAAGCATTTTTTGGAGATGTTAAAGGGCCATCAACCACAGAAGGTGAGCATCTGAGCATCAGCCATACTTTTAAAGGCCTTTGAACTCATTATACTGCATTAAAAAAAAATAAATAAAAATCAGGATACATTTATTATGATAGAGAGTGGTTATTATTTCTATGTTAAGACTGAAGGGTTTTTTCATTTGGGTATCGAGGACACACACTGAGGTACAAGTCCAAACTGACCTTGGTATTTTCTCTCTTTTGCAGCACCCAAAAATTCTTTGTAAGATGCCCATTTTCCCTACCCAGGGCAAGGCCAAGGATTACGTGTGTCAGAAAGGAAACTCCAGCAGCCCAGCACAATAAGCAAACTTTCAAATTCTTACTTCAATAATTTATTTAGTGGCAGTTTATTTAAAAGATGCATGTAGGCACTATGCTTCATCATTGTGCTCTTTTTTACTCTTTTTTTTTTTCCTTCTTGTATCTATTCTACTAAATCCATAATTATTTTCAGTAAAATCCAACAGTTTCAGCAGAGAGGGAATGGTCCCCATTTCAACCTGACCTACAGCTTGATTGTTAGACTGTGCGCAGGGACAGAGGAGCCGTGGGTGAGAAGGGAATCGATCCCAGGCACACGGGGTAACCATTAACATCACACTCTCCATATCTGCTGCATTTTCCAATCACACGTCGCAAGGTGAAACCTGTACGCGAAGCAACGCTCTGCACACAGATGAACCACACAAAGATGCGAAACCCACTAAAACCAGTTACTGACAGCTCCGCTTCCAGGATGTGTCTCACGCAACTTAGATATTTTGGTACATACACATTTTAGCAGCCACCAGGATTGGGCAAAACCTCATGAGGTTTAGTGAGGATCAGATTAAAATCATAGAATTGCCCAGGTCAGAAGGGACCTTTCAGATCATCGAGTCCAACCATCAACCTAACCCTGACAAAAACCACCACTGACCCATGTCCCTCAGCACCACGTCTGCCCATCTTTTTAAATCCCTCCAGGGATGGCGACTCCACCACTGCCCTGGGCAGCCTCTTCCAATGCTTGACAACCTTTCCAGGAAGAAATTTTTCCCAATATCCATCCTAAACCTCCCCTAGTGCAACTTGAGGCCGTTTCCTCTTGTCCCATGGCCTGTTCCTTGGGAGAAGAGCCCGACCCCCCCTGGCTCCCCCCTCCTTTCAGGGAGCTGTAGAGAGCGAGAAGGTCTCCCCTCAGCCTCCTTCTCTCCAGGCTGAACACCCCCAGCTCCCTCAGCCGCTCCTCACAAGACTTGTGCTCCAGACCCCTCACCAGCTCCGTTGCCCTTCTCTGGACACGCTCCAGCACCTCAGTGTCTTTCTTGGAGTGAGGGGCCCAAAACTGGACACAGCACTCGAGATGCACATACCTAAACTCTGAGTCCCTTTTGGATGGATCCGAAGTCTTCCAGTCCTTTTTATGGGCAACTGCAAGAAATTTAGGATGGGAGCCCGAAAATATAGAGCTACTGTCCATCACAGCCAACATGGAACTGCCGTCACAGGCTTCAGGAACCCTCCCTGCCAGTTCGAATGCAATGCTGAGTTGTGGGAGGCTCTCTGGGGACAAGCACCCAGGAAACTCTGGGGTATGGGGGAGAGGAAAAAAAAAAAAGGGGGGGGGGGGGGGAAGGGAGGGGGGGGGGGAAAGGGGGGGGGGAAGGGGGGGAAGAAAGAGGGGGAAGAAAGAGGGGGAAGAAAGAGGGGGAAGAAAGAGGGGGAAGAAAGAGGGGGAAGAAAGAGGGGAAAAAAGGGGGAAAAAGGGGGAAAAAGAGGGGAAAAAAGAGGGGAAAAAAGAGGGGAAAAAAGAGGGGAAAAAAGAGGGGAAAAGAGAAAAAGAAAAGAAAAAAGAGAAAAAGAAAAGAAAAAAGAGGGAGGGAAAAAGGAAAAAGGAAAAGGAACCCCCCCAAAACCAAATAGCACGCTAAGAAACTTCTAGATCTTCTTGTTGGTATCAGATAGTTTGCATTCCCACACTTGCTTTGGCAAGTAGAGCTAGCTTTTGTTTATTTTAAAACATAGATAGGCTTTAAAATAAGCCTCCTTGGAAGTTCATCGTGTAAAGACTTGGTGCAAACACCCGAGGAGGATTGTTGAGTATCTTGTGGCAGAAAATGTCAAAATGTAGAGCTAACATATCCGAGGCTTAAGTTTGCACACATGTTGAAATCGAGTAAATGCTTCATATTTTCTTCTGCAGATGAACTCTGACAAAATTGTGGCCAGGTCCCAACATTTTTACTGCAGAAAGATATCACAATAAGAAAAACTGCTTTGCCTCCCATTCCCTTCATATTTTTCAGCTTTTATTCTGTCCTGCTACAGAAGATAAATGGGGGGAGGGAGGGAAGAAAAGGAAGAGATCTTTGATTTTCCAAAGAACCTTTAAAATAAAAGACAACAGTGGGATATTACAACAACGCTCTACTATGCAAATCGGAAACGTGGAGAGATGCTTTAGTGGCATTCCATTAACTCTGCGAGATCTTAAAAGACAGAGAAACGCAAATAGTCCCTGTGATGTTTCACTCCGTTAGGCTACGCGCTGTTTCCCCAGGAATGCAGCAGAAGTCATATCTGGCACTTCCAAAACCACCAATCAAACAAAATCTAATCGGAAAAGCCTCTGTAAGAAGCTCCACCTTTGCCAGATCTCAGGCAAAAGGAAGATCTTCGCCACATCTCTTTGCAGTACTTTAAATATCTGTTTTACCTTCCAATTCTAGCAGGTTATTCAAAAGACACGCCAGCCAGGCCAAGAAAACGGAGCACATTTCATCCGGACTTAAAGGTAAAATATTTAATCCAAATAATTTCAATATGAAAAGAAAATGCATTTCTGCTCCTTCTGAAAATCTCATATGTCATTTTATTTAATTATGCAGGAATTCACTTGGCAAAAATCAAAGTGGTAGGGTTTTTAGGCTTATTTTGTTTGGTGGACCTGGACATTTTTGGTGCGGGAGAAAGTTATTTTTCCTTAACCTCTTGACAATATCCTTATCCCTGACACACTTTGCTGACTGGGAGTTGGCACCAGCTTTGCGTACGCTCACTGCAGTCCATCTGTTAAACCAGATATTCCGGTGAGCATTTGAGATACGCCTTGCTACAGGTACTCGCTCTCTCCAAACACGCTGTCTAGAGGAGGAAAGGCCGTCGGTGATCACAAAGCGGATTTCCAAGTCTCCGGACAATCAAAAGTTCATTTTGGAAAATCTGCAATATGTATTGAAGCTTCCAGTGCCCAAAGAGGAACTAAAAGCAGGGGAAGCCATGAGATTTAAGAGCCTGCCATATGTCCTCCACCGCCTTGTGTATCCACTTGAAAATAAACTCCTTAAGTGCAACCTCCAGAGAGCCCAGTCCCTCCCACCAAGGGCTGAGCCGGACCACATCTGATTTACTGCCCCCACCTTCTTTAACATGCTCCAGTAAAATATGATCTATCTACTCCTGGACCCGAAGAAATTTAAAGCACTGCAGAGGCAGATAATTTAAGATCTGACTGTAGAACAGGGAAGCATTAATTTCCATAAAAGCAGCACAGAGCCCTCAGCCACGAGGAGAAGGGTTAGAGCCATAGGACTACTGGGGTCACACTGACCAGCAGAACGTCCAGCTAGGGTGCTCAGGAGAGAGACAGTGACGAATTATTAAAGAAAAAAAAAAAAAACTACAAGAAACTAAACAACTTCCTTATAGAAAGAAAGAGACAATCCTTTTGTAAAAATGGCAGTGAAACGCTGGAAAAGTTTTTACACAAGGTTACTTCCCATTTAGTCACAGAACAATGAATGCTTTCAAAAGCCATGGAGATTCTCCAAACTCGAACCCAAAATGAATGAAAAGGAAGATTTCCTCTGCTCTTTTGATGAAGAACAACAAATAGACTAGTTAATATATGTCTGCTGGTCTTTAGAAGTGCTTATATGCGGTTGGTCTTGCTTTCCTTTCTTATTAAAAACATACCTTTAATTGCCTGGGTAATAACTAAGCAAAGGTGAAAGGTTAAAAAGGCCAAATTTAACAATTCAGAAACTGTAATGACTTTTTGTTTAAAAAATCAAAACATCCTGTCCTCCCTAAGTCTTTTTTATTAGTACTAGTACAATAATCAACTATTTTTTTTTAAATTCTCCTATGCAAAGTTTGGTTTAATTAAACTATGGAGGCCAAGAATCAGCCAAGGATGGTCTGCGAGGAAAGAAGAGAAGAGCAAGATAACCTACCAAGAACACTGGGAGGACCAAGACTTGTTAACTCCACATTTTTTCCCCTTTTGCCTAAAATATATAAAGAGCATAACATGGCATTGCACCAGATCATGAGTTCATCCAGCCTCAGTGTTAGAATTTAATCGTTTTTAAAATTAACTTGCCCACCTTCCATTTTCAGCTATTTTGAATTGGAGCTTACCTACTTTTATTTGTCCAGCGTGTCATTGTTTATAAGTGCACATACTTCGGAACATTTTTTTAAACCCTTGTGAGACCCCCAAATAGTTTGAATTTTTGTTTCTATGTAACATGGTTTCTAAACCATATTTTTTCGGCTACTTCTGAAACATCTGCAGGCCCAAAACATGAAGAGTGAAGTGTTGGCCATGCAACGGGAGTTCACTCCTCAGCAGAACCGATTGCTGTAGATCAGCTGGTGGGGATGGGAAGCTCACAAGTTGTGAAGGTGACAAGAGCTGCGTGCAGTATCGGGTCCAGATGTGCGGCATTATGACATTGGTGTTCCTGGTTTTTTGGACCTCTGTGAAAGACGCTGTGTCAGCATGAACGGCAAAACAGAGGTGGCTGCTGCCGTCAGAAGATGCATTGTGGCAATCCCAGGCACAAATACAGGTTGGGCGGAGAACAGCTTGAGAGCAGCCCTGAGGAGAAGGACTTGAGGATGCTGGTGGACGAGAAGCTCAACATGAGCCATCAGTGTGCGCTTGCAGTCCAGAAACCCCCCGCACCCTGGGCTGCATCAAAAGAACCGTGGCCAGCAGACCCAGAGAGGTGATTCTGCCCCTCTGCTCTGCTCTGGTGAGACCCCACCTGGAGTGCTGTGTCCAGCTCTGGAGCCCTCAGCACAAGAAGGACGTGGACCTGTTGGAGCGACTCCAGAGGAGGCCACAAAGATGACCAGAGGGCTGGAGCCCCTCTGCTGTGAGGACAGGCTGAGAGAGCTGGGGGGGTTCAGCCTGGAGAAGAGAAGGCTCCGAGGAGACCTTACAGCGGCCTTCCAGTACCTGACGGGGGCCTACAGGAAAGATGGGGAGGGACTCTGGATCAGGGAGTGTAGCGATAGGATGTGGGGTAATGGCCTCAAATTGAAAGAGGGGAGATTCAGATTGGATATCAGCAAGAAATTCTTTACTGTAAGAGTGGTGAGGCACTGGAACAGGTTGCCCAGGGAATCTGTCAATGCCTCATCGCTGGAGGGGTTCAAGGCCAGGCTGGATGAGGCTTTGAGCGACCTGGTCTAGTGGGAGGAGTCCCTGCCCAGGGCAGGGGGGTTGGAACTAGATGATCTTTAAGGTCCCTTCCAACCTGAACCATTCTGTGTGATTCTGTGAATTCCTGCCTGAATATATTTCCTTTTTTAAAAACTTCATAGCTCAGAACATGATATGCCCCTCAGCTCCATACATTGCTTTTATTTTACAAAAATAGATGTTTTTACCGATGTCTATCAAGATAACAGTCTAATTATTTCTCTTCCACTCAACTGAGGCAAAGGAACACGTAGCCAAGGAGCAGTGTCACCACCAGAGCTTGGTTTCCTCCAGGTGCAAGGCTTTCACTGATGTCTTGACTTGGTCCGGGGAAAGATTTTAATCTCTATGCAATTATAAAATTCCTTCCTTTTCCCTTCACAGCCCTACTCTTGCAAAGCATTTTAGTGGTAACATTCAGGCTTCAGCTTCAACTGTAGAAATCAGTTAATTAGATCAACAGTCATTACTATGAACTGGGGGATGTTCGAATTCCAGTTTCCCCTGTGCATGGACTATTTTTCGGAAACTGGTATGAATTTAATTGTCGCTGATGTCTTTTGAATGTTGAATGCCTGGTTTAAAGTAACCTATAGTAATGATCAAGATAAAATTCCAGTTCTCTCTACTCTGGATTTTTCTGACTAAGTTAAAATATTGAACTTATAGTAATAATATAAATGCTAATAACTATTGAACTCAAGCGAACATATAGAAAGTGCTAGTAATTTATATCACCTTTGTGGAAGTTTGGAAACTTCTACCCATTTGAGAAAAGCTACTAAACCAGCCATGAACAACTCTGCTAATTCCCATCTGCTCTACTTGCAAGCGAAGTTTCCTAATTTATCTCTTCACAAGCATCCGCACTATGCGGAATAAAAGCATTGCCCTTAAATTCCAACCTGTTTAAATCAGCACAAAATTGGTTCAAGAGATTGTGACAATAACGACAAATCTGAAAGTATGTTTGAAGCCTTCGACTAATGGCACAGGACTTTTTTCCCCACACTCTTAAATACGGTGGTGGGACAGAGCGGAATTCCCTTTCAATAAAACACAAAGGATTTTCTCCTTCTCTCTTTGAAGTTTTTGTAGGCACAAACTCTGAGTTTATTTCACTGGAGGAAAAAATCCTACATAGCTCTGCTTGCTTTTAAATTTCATTGTTATTAATTATGCAGACATGTAGAGTCCATTCTGTGGGGACCGTAAATAAATCTGGCTTTGCAGAGGTGGTTGTTACTTAACTGGGGTTTTAGCTGCTGTCTGTAAGGACAGCAAGAATATGCCACTCTAAGGACTGAAGATGAGACTTTTAATCCCAGCGGTATGACTCACCGCAGCTTTGTTTTGAAATGCCATTCCAACGTCTGCATATACTGAAGTAAATGACATTTTCAAGATATCCACAGAGGATGCGTCTACATCGTGCCTTCTTGAGAACGTCCTGCAGTATTACTATATCATACTGTAATTACTAGTAGGGATATTACTAATATTGCTGTTACTATATTATTACTAGAGCACTATATTATTACTAGAGCACTATTTGCTATTACCATGCTCTAGTACAGGACAGTATCCTATGGTATTCTAATGCCTCCACGCCCGCTAAGAAACTTTGACTACCAGGACTGCTTTAGTTTCAATTACTTATTTTCCCACCACTTAGAAACTCTAGGTTTGCAAAAGATTTTTAAGCCAATGAGGAGGTGTTTTAATCCATGAAAAAAAAAAAAAAATCCATTAAAGCAAGACCTCTAGAAATGAAATAAAAGAATCTTGAGAAATTCAGTGATTGCACAAGAGATTATATTACTTTTCTTCTTCCATCATTGTGTGATTTGCCAGACGGAACAAAAAGCAGAAGAACTTGTATAGTCTCTTTAGCTTGGAAAAAACCAAAGTTCTGTTTTTTCCTCATCAGCATTTGGTATGCTTCTAGGTGAAACTCTCCAAATCGCTCATTTTAAACAACCCACGAAAACAGAAGAATTAAGAATACACGATGGACAATGAAACTGACAGACTATGGATTTTATCCCCCTTGTTGGGCCCCCCCAAAATGATGTAAATAAAAAAAAAACCACACCACCAGTCAATGAAGAGTATCCAGTAGTACCATACACAAGAATTCCAACACAAGTGGAATTCTGCTGATTTATAGACGGATGGAATACAGCACTTTACCAGTTGCTTCTGGTGTGTGGAGGAGGGGGGAAGAGAATGGCAAATCAGAGCAAGATCTAAAGCACTTATGAAATATTTATCTTTCTTCTGTCATACATTGGAACAAACAGATCTAACTGATGTATAATGTATTCAATCCCCCCAAACTAAAAGAATATCCAAAACACAAAGGCATAACATGTAGCCTAAATTGCTGTGCATGGCTTCATTTTATGGGTGAGTTTGCATTCCTATCCCTCCCTTACCACCACCGAAAGACGATATACACATTAAAAAATGGGGAAGAATCGGCATTCCGAGTGTTTTTTCCTGCCTGCCCTCCCATGCAAGCGGCGGAGAGCCCGCTCTGCGCATGGTTCCTGGACCACTGCCGTTGCCTTGCCAACGAGGAGGGAGAACTCGGGCTTCCATCGGGCATTTCAATGCGGTGACCCAATTACTGTCTGTCAACAAATTCACTGGGACAATAGCGAGTGTAACACATTACAGAGATTAAATCCCAGAGCCTGAACTACAAAGATGTCTGGAACAAAATCTTAGTCAGTTTGAAAGGCCAGAACGCTATAAACAGAGTTAGCCGTAATATGCGTTAATCCTCCACTGTACTTGTCGCTTTAAAGGAGAAATTTCTACCATAATAATCCACATTCATTATTTGTGTATTTATTTTTTTAACTGTGTTCGCAAACCTAAGTCAATATTGCTGCAAGAGTAATGGGAATCAAATATCTTTTGTATGTTGCGTTCTTGGCTAGAAGTGGGCAGAATTAAAACACAAAAGCGTTCTTCCAAGGCACAAGAATGTAATGGTGGATTTAGAATATATTTGTACAGATGGCCATCGTAGGAGCAAATCATTAAAAAAACCCAGTGATTTCTGCAAGACAGTTACGTCATAGATTTATATTTAAAAATGAACTGTATGCAGGTTCGTTACAGGTTTCCCATGCTGTTCTGCCCTTTCACAAATACATTATCACCGGCTCAAAAAGCTTCCCCCCTCCCTCCGTTCCCCAGTTTCCTTCTGTTCTTTTCATTCTCCGTAAATAGATGATTCCAATATGAAAAATTTGCTCCAAGAGACTGGCAGCTATCAAGAGAACTAAATAGACATGACGGCATATTACCAAATGCAAAAACAAATTCGCATTTAATATATTTTTACCTGCATTTGTTAGTTTCTTAGCAATATTACCCTGTCACTTTAAATGAAAGTCAACAATTTTTTTTTTTAAAGGCTTGTGTCACCAGCTACCAAATGGAATTATCTGAGGAACCATGCAGGGAGCAAAAAATAGCTGCAGCCTTCTGCAGTATCTGTAGAACAGGCTAATTTTTAAACCACTGAAGGTTTATTTATATATTTACTCCTAATATTTGGCGTATTTGCATTCGTTGCCTGGCTGTAAGAATCCATACTGCAGCAAATTTGGCATCACCGAAATTCTGAGGCTGTTTTTCCATTTTCTGCCTCCAGCAGAAATACCTTTCTGATTAACACCTATGAGTGGCCACAACTTCACATCTCCAAACAAATATTTCCAAACCTGATGTGTCTGGCAGGCACCCATAATGCCCATATAACATATCCTTTTTTTTTTTTTTTGTTTTGTTTTAACTTATTGTTGGGAGGTGAAGGGGGCGTAAATGCTCCTTACGCTTGGCTGAGATCACTGATGCCACACAAACTTAAAGGTGAAAACTTTATTCTAGAAAATACGGCATCAGTAAGTAGTAAAAATTGCAATTCTAGATTATACATGCAATATCCCTGCAGCGTTGTCTAGTTCTGCCAGCTTAGAGACGGTGACCCACGCGCAACCCTTCCCGGCCAGCCACCTCTCCCATTCTTTATATCCAACGTCACCCAGCACTCGGTCCTTCCTCTGGGTCTGCTAGCTTTAATTTGGGGAAAAAAAAACAAATCCCAAATGTGTCATATCTACAAAGTGCTCCCTAGGCCCACGCTAAAGTAACTTAAAGCAAGTCTCCTTTCTGTCTCCCAGGAGGATTACCGTTGTTTATAACCTTGCCTTGTTCCCTACCCAGCAAATTCATCTCTATATTGGCTGTTCAATATATCAGAATATTATAAAATTACATGTTATTAACACTTCACACAATACATATTTTATCAAACCCATAACCTCTCATCCTTCACAGATGCTACACACCAGACACACACCTGTGTTGATTTGCTATTTCCACTCTCTTCCCCTGTTCCCTCCACTCCACTTCTCTCAGACGTAGGGACTTCCGTCATCATGCCAATATTTTCCAATGCAAAAGACTGTTTCTATTTACTCATTTTACAAAATCAATTATTAAGGATGAAATTGGCCATGCACGGCATCCCTTTAGGCTGCAATCTTTAAAGTTACAGCCAAAAAACCTCCCACTATTCCAAAGAGCGAAGTTAAAGGAAAATACATTAATTTGCCCTCAGGGGTGGGAAATCCAGCGAGCTTTTCTGTGAACAACTTCAGGATTGTTTTTTTTAGGCTTTACAGGAGGGACTTGAAACTGGCAATGGGATAGGTGCAGTCTCAGAGATGTGCTCTTTGAAGCTTTCCTAAAAACTGCCTCGGAATCAGTCCATGGAATTTGTGGTACGCGCACACCCGCAGCGGAGATTTGCTGTGTCAGTGGAACAAATGGTGTCAGGAGTCCAGTCCCTGTGGGCTGGGGCAAAGCACAGCTCCTCCTGCATCTCCGTCAAACAGGACAGCGGAGGAATCATCCTGAACTGACGGCGTCATGTGCAAAGCCTACGGTGCCCTGGTCGAGAGGGAATATCTGCTGCTTTACAAAACCCTCACCGTGATTTCCTCTTCTTGGCAATTCTGCAAGAATTAGAATCATAGAACCTTTATGGTTGGAAAAGACCTTAAGATCATCAAGTTCAACCATCGAACTAACTCTGACAAAAACCACCACTAACCCACGTCCCTCAGCACCGTGTCTGCCCAGCTTTTAAATACCTCCAGGGATGGCGACTCCACCGCTGCCCTGGGCAGCCTCTTCCAATGCTTCACAACCCTTTCCGGGAAGAAATTTTTCCTAACATCCATCCTAAACCTCCCCTGGAGTAACTTGAGACTGTTTCCTCAGAAAGGTCTCCCCTCGGCCTCCTTTTCTCCAGGCTGAACACCCCCGGCTCCCTCAGCCGCTCCTCACAAGACTTGTCCTCCAGACCCCTCTCCAGCTCCGTTGCCCTTCTCTGGACACGCTCCAGCACCTCAATGTCTTTCTTGTGGTGAGGGGCCCAAAACTGGACGCAGCCCTCGAGGTGGGGCCTCACCAGTGCCCAGTGCAGGGGGACCATCACTGCCCCAGTCCTGATGGCCACACTGTTCCTGACACAGGCCAGGATGCTGTTGGCCTTCTTGGCCACCTGGGCACACTGCTGGCTCATATTCAGATGCTGTCGACCAACACTCCCAGGTCCTTTTCCGCCGGGCAGCTCTCCAGCCACTCTGTCACCAGCCTGGAGCGTTCATGGGGTTGGTGTGACCCAAGTGCAGGACCTGGCACTTGGCCTTGTTGAACCTCACACCACTGGCGTCAGCCCATCGATCCAGCCTGTCCGGATCCCTCTGCACAGCACAATTTGCTGTTCTTGATTGTAGGACATCAGAAGCTTCCAGTTTTCCCCTCCTGAAGTTCATATGCTTTGCACCTGCCAGTGACTCAAAGGTGCCTGGGTTCCTCCTCAACACATCCTTAAATGAGAATCACTGTGAGAATGATTTCAGAATTTTTCTTGCTTCCCTGGAAGTGGAGCTTTCCCAAATATCATTTGGCATCAGTGCGCTTTAGAAGTGAAGAAAATACTACTTCAGCTTTCTCTCCGCTTCTCAGATCTCAGCAGGAAAGGAAAAATCAGACTCTACTGTTGCTGTCACTGCTCGGTAGCCCTCCCCTTCCCTACACAAGCCCAGCTTTTCTTCCTATTTATCAGCTTAGGGAAAACTCACGGCAGATCCCAATCCAATGCCACCTACTTCCAGGAGAAACAGCGGCAAAATACTTTGAACAGTAAGAAACGCTTCCTGACACTGTGCTGCATTTTCCAGAGCCAAAGGCTGAGGGCAGTAAAAATGAGATAATTCGCCCTGTTGCACTAGAGGAACATGTTACGATTGATGCGCGTGCTGCACTCGGCTTTTGGCAAGTATCACCAGAGAACAGCTTTCGCGCTGGACTACACTGAAGAGTCACCGCTCAAAGCAAAGCAATGCTTTTATAAAAATTAATGTGCACATCCTCCGCAGCACTGCGAGGTATCTAGCGATACAGGGCTGAGAGCTCACAGGAACCCTTCAGCTCGAAGCAGACACAGCATTCTCTGTCTCGCTTCTGGTGTTGCCTGGGGGAAATGCTGAAGTCCTCAAGGCTTCCTCCTTGGCTAAAGTCTCGGTGGCGATGCCGACCCCGACACAGCTTCACACGGATCCAGCGTAACTGCTACAGAAATGCCTTCGAGGCAAAAAACGAGTCTGGTTTTCTTCTCTCAGCTTCTTGCTTCCACAGCAAATAGCAGGAGTAAAATATCGTGCAGATACCACACCACATCCCCTAGATACGGAATAAGAGATGGAGACCCTCCTGTCCTAACAACTCCCTTTCTACACGACACGTTCCCAGTCCATCTAGTTGTCCCATTTGCCAGCCACTGGGAATTCCAGCCACAACCCACTCTCCCACCCCACGTACCACCACTCAGCCCCAACAGCCTCTGACCCATCAGGTGTTCCTCACCATCCAGCTGCTGCAAGAGCAGGTCTTCGAAGAACCGATATAATGACCTCACGTTACGCAGGCAGTCCCTACCCGCCCCTACATGCAGAGCCTCCAACTACATCTGCTGCATGTTCTGTTGTTACCTGCGTTAGGAGCCAGGAAGTCCACGACCCAGGTGAAAGGAAGAGCTAAAGGACAGCTCTCGCCCAAGGAGCAGCTGCTGTGGGGTCATCAAGCCTTGCTATTGTAAAATAATTAACTGTGTAAGAGTACATTAATTGCCATAAACTGTAAAGACAGGAAAATCAGGCCCCCATATGCCACTGAAAACAAGTTTGTTTGGTTTTTTTTCTTTTTCTTTTTTTTTTTTTTTAAAGGTGCTTGTATTTTTTCACTCATTTTCTGGTTCCTGAACCTTCGGAATGCATCCACTTCACGTTTTCAAGATGCTTCATACATTTATGATATTAAGAGTAATATTTTCATTTAATCCCTATTACTTAGCGCCTGGAATTTTTGAAAACATAAGCAGATATGCTCCACGACTCCAAGCAGCAGCCACTTCGTGTACTGCATAGCTGCTCAAAAACTCCCTCATGATGGAAGCCCTCCCCACTCTGTTGTGGTTCTTTTGTTCTCTGGTGGTAATGAATAACGGTAATCATTTATTTCTTCCAGACTAATTCACCCCCAGATCTGCTTGGCTTTGCTGAACAGCGGAGCATGAGAAAGCTGCAATCACTTCCTGCTTTCCTCTCTCCGAGTTTCACTTGGTGAGGAATATCAACACACAACCGGGCTCTACCCAGGCCGCTAGCGCAGGAAGCCTCTGCGCTCTGTAGGACTCTGAAATACGATGGCCTAATGCTTACTTCACAAAGGCGGATATTCTACAAAAAGCAATTTTTCCTCAAAATACTTTTTTTGAAGCTCTGTTCATCACAGAATGGTTTGGGTTGGAAGGAACCCTAAAGCCCACCCAGTGCCACCCCCTGCCCTGGGCAGGGACACCTCCCACCAGCCCAGGTTGCTCCAAGCCCCGTCCAACCTGGCCTTGAACCCCTCCAGGGATGGGGCTTCATCATTTATAGGACTTAGTTTGTTCCACAGAACTGAGAAAACTTAAACTGTTCTGTGAAACGTTTTACATGCTGCTGTTCCAGCAACTCCAGTAGAGTTTTATTAAAAAAAAGCAATAGTTTTTGCATAGTTCGTACAACCTACCACTAGCCCAAGATTGCAGGCTCGCACATTACATTCATCTCCTGGGCACCTTTTACTGCTCCTTCACCTGCCTCCACTCAGGATGCAGAAAAGCACTTTTCATGACTAAACCAATCTGCTGTATATTTACTGCCTCTTCCAGCAACACACCTGTCTCCCAGGAACAGCAGCCTTTACGTACGGACAAAGAGTTTTCTATGCGTGTCACAACAGAAAGAAAGCACTGCACTTACATATGGGAAATAATCAAGCAAACAACAACAAAAAAATAAAGGATAAAACTTTCAGACTTCTCAAGAAAGTTCTATAAGATGAGATAGAATTTTGAAAAGCATAATCTTTTCTCAAATTTTTTTGATAAATGCAATTTCATAGGTTTGCATCAAATTTGTACAAAATTTATGTGAAACTTTCCTTTGAATACTACTCGCTTGAAAAAAAAGATATTAAATAATTGTAAATATGGGATTTCCCCTTTCCTTCTTCCTTTCCCACCCCCTTCACCTCCCCCACCCCCCTCTTTGTAGCCAAATCAAGGATCAGTTCAGGATACTGACATTTAAATGTCGTTGTAATCTACGGGTATAAAACCTCTTCTGGCTACTTTCAGGAAATGTTTATCTCTAGGATGTTGAATATACGGCCAGGAAAAAAAAAAATAAGTATTGTTAAAAAAAAAGCTCACTTTTTAGAGCTAAAGCTTTTTTTTGCAGGAAAACAGTCCCAATGAAGAGAAAAATCCCCCAAAATGTCAGTTGAGTGTTCTCAGTTGAGTCTGGGTAGTGTATGTGGCACATATAATGTAACTGGTTGATGAATACCACTTCGTTACTGAAGGCCATCCAGCACGACCTGATAACTTACATTTGGTTTCGCTCTTTGTGAGCACTGAACCGTTCCACGTTCCCAGCAACGGCCCCTTTTGGCTGGCTTTTGGTAACCTCCCTTTGGGTGACAGCAGCCTCTGTGCACTTTTCTGGCTGCGTGCAGGATTTAAACAGGGCTGATCCTTCTACACTCACCACCGTACTGATTCAAAGAGCTCATCTGAAAGCTATTGGATCAAATTTCAGATAATCACTACAAACAGTGAGAAATACACTGATATGATACGACTAACCTACATTCAGATATTAGATTATAACAAAAACTGAGCCATTCAGGGCTTTTGGGGTGGGGTTTGTTATTTTTTTCTGCCCAACATGCAAGGAAACAAATACTTATGGTCTAAGTAAAAATATCACCGAACAAAGAAAGTTTGCAGCCCTCATAACAGCAGTAGGAGAGAAGTTCCAATTCCTTTGCTGAAGGGCTGGGAAGTCACTTCCCACCGACACTCTTTAGGACAAATGGCTTAACCTCAGAAACAAAGCCACAGATCTTCCCCCCGTCCCCCCGACATGCACCTTTAAAAAGCATTTTTCGTTCTCCAAAGCATAAGGAAATAATAGGAGCTGTGTCGGGACTCACGTATCCAACGTGAAAACCATGTTTCCTCAGGGATGCGGTAGATGGGTCGATGCTTCAGCGGACTGAGTTCTCAGCATCATCGTTAACCTCTCCTAGCGAGCTCCCCCTGCTATTGCAGTTCTTGACTGGATGTTGAAGATAAAGCTCCAGCCATTTTTCCTCAACTCCCGTACTAGACAGCCTAACTTATCATAGAATCGGTAAGGTTGGAAGTTGAAAGATCATCTAGTTCCAACCCCCCTGCCCTGGGCAGGGACACCTCCCACTAGATCAGGTTGCTCAGAGCCCCGTCCAGCCTGGCCTTAAAAACTTCCAGGGATGGGGCTTCCACCACCTCTCTGGGCAACCTGGGCCAGTGTCTCACCACCCTCATGGTGAAGAACTTCTTCCTAATGTCCAGTCTGAACCGACCCATCTCTAGTTTTAATCCATTCCCTCTAGTCCTACCATTACCCGACATCCTAAAAAGTCCCTCACCAGCTTTCTTGTAGGCCCCCTTAAGATCCTGGTAGGCCCCTCTAAGGTCTCCTCAGAGCCTTCTTTTCTCCAGACTGGACAACCCCAGCTCTCTCAGTCTGTCCTCATAGGAGAGGTGCTCCAGCCCTCGGATCATCCCTGTGGCCCTTCTCTGGACACGTTCCAGCACGTCCAAGACCTTTATGTCTTACACTTTACCTGCTTGATTCAAAATAAACCCTTCCTTCTTATTTTTGTATCTAGGGAAGTTTATAATGGTTTGACATTGCTTTCAGTCATTCTAATCTTGACATTTCTTGTCTGCAGTCAGACCCCAAGGTGGGCAGAACTGCTCTTCATTGTTATTCAGCACATTAGCGGCAAACGCTATGTCCACCCTCTGCTCTGACCCTAAAGCTAAAATACCAAAGGTCTGAGGGCTACTCTTATTTACCACAGAATAAGAAAGAAACCGAACATTTCAAGTTATTTGGAAGCATGGAAATGAAAACGAGGATAGGGCATATGCTGAAAGTGTCACCTGCACTGTCAGAGCCTCCACATAACTCATATCCTACCAAGAGGATTTATAATATACGTAATTTTAAGAATAACTTTTTCTTTGAAGTCACGAAGGCCAGAAATTTCCTTTTGTAATGCAACCGCTGAGATTTTATTCATTATGACGTGATTTCAGGAGCTGTTATTTAAGAGGCCTTCAAACTTGCACCAAAGCGAGGGGCAAGCAGAAGGCAGCTCATTTCAACCACTCATCTGAGCGCACATCTCGCTGGCAGACAGCAGTGTTAAAGAAAGACCTATAAACAACATTTAAACGAGAGCTTAAGTAGCAAAAAATAAATCTTGCTATACCAGCGCACAGCTCACCACAGTGTACTCTCTCCACTAAGATAAATGGGATGGTGGTGGTGCTCGTAGTCCCGGGCAGAGACTGGATGGACTGGGACATGGTGGGACCACATCCCACACACCACTGGGGAAGATGTGCAGAGTCTCTCTTTGCATGGGCAGTGCAGTAAACGTATCCCAAGGAAGCAGATGTATTTAAGAAACAGTCTTTTGAGTATATTTCTATTGAGAGCTAGGTCTGCTAATCTCCTTCCACACTTCAGCCTGAAATTTTCCTTGTATTTGGGGGTTATGTTCCATCACGTGCTATTAACACAAAGTCCACGTTTCCTGCTGCCAAAGCCAGAACAAACGTTTCCATCATTTCACTAGATGAAAATGTTGCAGTCGCCTTCCTAAAGAAAAACAGCCATTCATCTGAAGAAAATACAGATTTTCTTTTTTTTTAATTTTTTTTCTTTAAACAAACAAGCAAGCACAGGCCAATTTTCTGCTGTTGGGTATCACTTCTCTACAATGAGTAAAAAGAGACACTGATCCTATGAGTAGAATCATATCCGTCCTGAACTTTTCATATCACACGTCTGTTATCGCTAAGAGACCCAGTTCTCCTGAAGGGGCTGAAGTTAACAACTCTCCGAACTGTTCCTTCCTCTGGCACACCGCGCAGACAGCCACCATATGTATATCCCCGCATTCTGCCTTCCACTACGGCACCGCTAAAAATCAAAGGTCTGTCACTCTTCATTTTAACGACACATATGCCATGTGCATAACGATTGCAGCTCCTTTAGTTTTGCTCATTTAAATAAAATATTTGGTTAGAAACTAAAGTGGGACAGAGAAGATACTTTGATTACCCTGTATCCCACCTTTAATAGCAAAGAACATTTAATGGCTGCAATTTATTTATTGATTTACAAATCAGCAAGTATTCCCTGGCATATTTCATCTTTCTTTAGAATTTACAGCTGAGATGAGATTCCCATTGTAGAAACGTGAAGACTATGACCTACTAAAGCAATAAACAAGTCACAGAACGGGTGGAAGAAGTAAAAGCTTATGTATGTCCCGCATGGCCTTTCACAGGTGGGAAACCAAGACACAGCGAGTTGGAGTAAGATTTTTCAAATGCACAAACAATTTTGTAGTAATTTCTGTAGGTCAAACTGAAAAACGTAAAGGATACAGATAACCGGTTTCAGATCTCAGTCCAGAATCTTAAATGATATCTTAATAATTTTCAGAAAACATGATCTTTAAAACAGTAACTTATAAATTACTGGCAGAAAGAAGAACTTAGTTTTTAACCCAATAATATATGTTTTGATACCTTCGCTATTTCACAACAATTTAATTCCAAGCGTGATGGAAATTATTGCTGTGACATTTCTTTTTTTTAACTGTGGACTCTTACGGACAATTCATACATTGGGCAAAGGTCCAATGTTTGCACCCACTGAAGCCGCGCTACTGGAACCACCTTGGGAAGGTCTGTGACGGGATTTTTGTTTTGGTGGTTTTACCCTACTTGTTGAAAGGTTTTGCTGGTATTTGGTAATGTTATTACAATAAAGCAGTTGTTTTTACAACCCATTTATACAAGTGTTCTGCCTCACACAACCAGGGGTATGGTGTATGTTCATTAAGGAATTTATTTCCTATCCCCTGCGGGTTGACTTTCACCCACATTAACATTTTTTATGCTTCTGTTGCAGGAGTTTCACATCCCAGTTTCACAAACTGAAAACTCATCTCAGTGCTGCGTTCTCTAAGCGGTAAAACAGATTAAGATGAGCTGGGAGAGCTCGCTAAATGTGAATATAATCTCATGACTTCTGGCTGCATATTCCACCTCATTTACAAAACGTGAGACGGTCTCCCAGGTATATATTGAATACAAATGATCCAACTTCTTACTTTTATGGCACATTATCACTGCAGTTGCAAACATTCTGACTATCTGCCCACCTTAGCAGCTCACACAGAACAAACAACTGCATAAAAGCACGTTGTTCTGTGAGGAATACAGCTGAAGGATCTGTTTCCCCCCCCCTCCAATACCCCTTTGAAAAAAAAATCTTGAAAATACTTATAATTGTGTGATTTTGGGAGTTTGTTTCCTCCCAAATCCAATTAGAAAGCTCCAAAATAGCAGAGTATTGTTGCTTACCTAACACCAACGTCAGCTGTAGTTAAAGTTGTAAGGCGGCAATTGGAAGACGCCGCCAGAGGCTAGTTGTATTAATAGATACTGCAAAGATTGTATATTCAATACAAAAACATCTAAATACATAACATATCCAGTCTTCTCTGTCTTGATAACATCTTATGTCTTTCAACTGGACAAAATTAGACTTATCATTTAGCTTTTTGACAGCAACGAATTATTGAGATAAAGCAAATCAGCTGAGGTCCTCAGCCCACCAACAGTACCAAAAAGGTGGCCACTATGAGGAAGAAAGTTTACAATAAACTAAGCAGAAGGGAAATAATGAGCAATTAAGCACACGGAACGATGCTCCGGGCTAGAGAAACCGAGCTGATGGACCTTGAACCGCTGTCAGTAGCTCAGAGCCCACTGGGGTACATCACTGGGACCATTCTGGCCCCCAAAGGTGCTTTTCTCCTTCGCCAGAGCCTGGATTTCATTCATTTC
Source organism: Alca torda (assembly GCA_008658365.1). NCBI lineage: Eukaryota > Metazoa > Chordata > Aves > Charadriiformes > Alcidae > Alca > Alca torda. The sequence goes on along the minus strand of CM018079.1, from coordinate 80,189,650 downwards.
CCAGCCCCACAGCTCACCAGCATGGGAAAAATAAGAGCGGACCAGAGATAACAAGCCAAAAGACAGTATTTCACCAGCTGACAGCAACAAAATAAACAAGGCCTACGCTTCTGGCCCACCCCGGTACCGAGGAACCCATGAAGTTTCATTTAACGTTCTTTTTCCTGTATATTTGTCCTTAAATAAGAATAGCCTTGAAACAGCAGAAAACAAAGTTTTAAAGAATCTGTCCCGAGGCATTATATTTTTCCACTATGAAAAACAGCTCCGGAACTACAGACTGTTAAGAGGATTTCTTTAATAATATCGTTATCGCTACTTTGAATATTCACACCTCTTTTTGCACTTCCCTGCACTGCTCATTAGCAGGACCCGCTGAATACATCTGCAAGCAACGGAGATGCGGAGCACTTATTACACCATTGCTACTAAGGATGTAAAAGACTTAACTGACACCAGCTCCAAATACACCCTATCGAACCAGCTCCATAAGCTGCCTTCAAAAATTTCTAAAGATGTCAGACATTAGAGGAGATATTTATCCTCCACATATACATAAACCCCCAATGCTGCCTCTATTGAATACCTTAGATTCACAATGGCTTTGTTGGAATGCACAAGAAATATAGGACTGGGTAACAGAAATGCGGATAGTTTTTTAGCTGTAGTCATAAAATTGTACACCACCACGAGTATTTGTCAAGCATTATGTCATAGAGAAATCCAGTTTCAGTTTCAAAGCAAACGATTGCACGTTCTGAAATGAGAGCCCCCGGAATTAGTCATTTCCATTAAAACTATGAAGTAGAATTGCCTAGCAACCAAGAAAATTAATTCAGAGATTAAAATAAACACCGTGGCACTGACAGAGCAACTGCTATTCTCTCCCGACAGCCATAGAGACACTTTGAAAAGAGGCTAGTGCTTCCTTAATTTTTCCCAACAAAGGAAAAACAAACAGTTTCATGAAATGAGTCATAGTGGACAAAGAATAAAAACAAACCATCGAAGCGACTGCACAAAGCGAATGCAAGTAATTGCCGTCTTTTTATATAACATCATTAAAATGAAAAACATAGAAAGTTTTCGTATTCCGCCAGCAGCGCACAGATAGCTGCGGAGGTTTCTAACACGCTTCCCCACTTACAAAGAGCAAATTTGTTTTGTTACATTCACTCCGTGCAATTATTCTATATTTCAGTACTTACTAGCTTAATTTATGACAGAATTTATGACCATGCCTACCTGAAAAAACTCTGCAGCATGATTACCCACTACTACCCCACATCAAATTATTCCCCGTCACATTTCTGTAGGGAAGCTTTTAAATTATACAGTTTATCACACTGAGGTTGTTATGGAAAAGAAAAAAAAAAGGTAACAGATTAAGGACACTAAGGATGGCTGCGATAATTTAGTTTAATGACTGCTACTCTTATATTGCTTGTTCCATCTGGGCCATTGTGCAATTCATCGTCCCTGAAGGGCTACAAAGCGCCTAGTAAAATTATCCCTTTCGAAATAAAACAACCACGTTCTGTAGCGACACTGAAGTCTATCGCCTTGGCAGGACATTAGATGAGAGGAATGATTACAGATCAACGATTCCCAAGAGCAGCACTCTCAGACCTCGACTGCAGACGGTCCATCTTTCCATCTTGAGGTGCAGTTTGTACACACTCAAAAAAAAAAACAGGAATTATGAGGGCAAGAATAACCGAAAGAGGACAAAAAATGAGATCCCAGAGGACATCACCCGATTTAGCGACTGCAGCAGCTACATCAAATCTTGTTGAGTCTACATTAAGAGATAATAATAATAATAATAATAATAATAATAATAAAACAATATAAGAAATAAATCAAGACAGAGAAGTAGGAATAACTGTGCGCTAGAGGGTAAATCCCCAGGCGTGGAGATAACTGGGCCTCTTCTATCAGGAGAGAACAGTAGATTTCAGCCCTTTGGTTTATGTGTAATAGTCACAAAACACACCCACAGCTAGTTCCATTCCTGGAGATATTTAAAAGACGCGTAGACATAGCGCTTAGAGATATGGTTTAGTGATGGTTTTTGTCAGAGTTGGGTTGATGGTTGGACTCGATGATCTGAAAGGTCCCTTCCAACCGAGGCGATTCTATGATTCTACAGGTACTTTAAAGTCTGGAAATCTGCATATTCTAATCACATTCAAGAAAGGCAGACATGCCTGAACTGGATTTTAGAAGTTAAGGCTGTCGATAAATATGTGACAGAGTACTAAAATACATGTTTTCATCTTCTAGCAGAGGATATGGCAGGTAATAAGGGAAGGATATCTGCTGGAAGGACAGGCAATGCAGATGGCACGGGCATGTGTAACAGATCAAAATGAAGAAAATATTAACAGCAAAGGTCCCCCATATGCAAACACATCCATAAAGCCGATAAAAGACCCCAAATGTCCATAACAGGTTCCCCTGCGTCTTAAATATTTAATGAGTGTACCAGACGGAGAGAGGGGAGAAAAATATCTTGTCTGAACCATTAGCATAAACACAGCTGACCTAACAGGACCTACTCACCGCTAGGTTATAATTACTCCAGTGTTTTCACGAGTGAACAACGTTCATAAATCGAGAATAATTTGGAAACATGACATCTTTGACAAACGGTAGCCTCCATATGCTGTTGAACAGCAGAAATAAATTTCCTTTTCATTTTCTGGCCTGTGTGCTGGGTGTGGCTGTAGTACACGTGTTTTACTGAAGTCTGAGGGTAGTCACAGTGATAAGCACCTTTTTTTGCTTAATTTTATCTGTATCACGGAATGGTTATAATTTATGATAGACGATACTCCTGCAAACTCTACACACAGCTGACAATAGTGTCTTGTTTCCCTCTCTAAGATTTTAAACAGCATAAATGTCAAAAATCTCAGAAAGAAATGGCCATTTTCTGTGTTCACACCAGACATCGTGAGAGTCCAGCATCTTGTAATAGCAGAAAGCCTTGTGATAGCCCCTCAGCTCAGAAGGATTCGTTAAATGTCTTCCCCACTCCACCCCACAAAACAGGCAACTCACCAACACGCTGCTTCAGACCTGCATTAAAAGACCAAAAGTCTCACCTATAGTTCATTATAAGAGGACAGCGAGAAGGATAACACCGCTCTCAGCCCTCGCACTAGCAGCAGGAATTTAATGAAATTAATCTCCCAGATAATCTTAGAAAGCAGACCATGACCATGTTGCGGAGAAAAGGTAAAAAGAAGGTCACTGGTAGCCTGCCTTGGGGAAAACTCCATCTGCACAGAAAATTTGATGGTAGGCTTGGCTTCAGCACGTGAACAAGACACGCTAGCAAAGAATTTCAATACCACTAGAAGGTCCAGTATACCTTGCCCAAGAGTGAATCCAAATTCCAGTAACTCAGAAGAAGAACACAAGCAAAACCCCTTAAAAACGAGAACGGCCAAGAAGAAAAGAATAATAATTTCTTAGAACCTGCAGACAGCCACGGGAGACCTCAAAGCATATTAATCTACTGTAATACCACGCAAAACAAACAGAAAAAAAAAAAACCTGCTGATAAACAAACTCCATTCAATCTTCCTTCCAGTCTCCTCTCAGACCCTATTAAACTGCATCACCGTATCCTCTCGCGGATTTCCTGCCAAAAACCCGACAGCTACATGCAAGTTCCTCATGGCATTGTTAGGTCTTAATCTTAAAAACTGTGCGTGTGCTTCCTTTTTTGTTTACCTGAATCATTGGAATAAAACCAATGGGATTACTCGCAGTGCATGGCATCGAATATGTACGTATTGGCAGGATCAGAGCCTTGGTCATTGAGTTTCCAAATGTTGAAGGTACTCATGTCTATAATTTTAGAAGCATTATATTACCTTGAAATCAAGGGCAATATATGCATTTACAAGCAAATCCTACTCATTTCTACAACATTGGTGAGTAATGTGAATGAAAGTGGTCCTTAATACTCCAAGACTATAAATTTTCCAGCAAAAGGGAAGTACTATGTAGCAAATAGAGTCAAGGCTAAATAGAAGGAAAGCTTTATGGCTCAGAGGAGTAGATCTCAAGCTAATTATGAACACTTGGAAAACAAGGTATTATGTTGTTTCAATCTGGTTCGGCCATCTAGTTAATTAACATGGCAATGAGATGCTTTTGAGTATCACAAAGAGAATCTGCAGGTGTTTATAAGGAACTGCAACCTCCTACTGAGAGGACAGGTGGGGGAAAGCATGGTTAGGCTTATTTATAATGTTAAAAGTGCATGGTGACCAGAAGTCAACCGCTCCGTAAGGAACTAGAAGGCTGAGAAAGTCTCTGAAGACAATTGTGCTGCTATATTGAAGCACCACAACAAACAGGAAAAGCATTGTATATATCCGACATACTCAGACTGTTTCATGAGACAGTGAATCACTGCGTTTGCATCATTCAGCCAGAAATGTGAGTTCCTTTTCTATCTAGGAGTGGTTTATCAACAAGTCATGAACAATGGCAAACCCTGTTAAGGGGGAAGCATTTCACACTAAAGCTACTCAGTTTAAAAATCGATAATGCAACATTCAATAATATAATTGAATACCTTTATGAACACCACAGTGGCCAGCAGTCAATGATCCCTTTCTCAAGGCAATTTCAGCCGTTTGCTTTCACCCTCAGTTGTGCATCTTGAGCCACTGTTAACTGTGACTTAGCAGCCTACTGCCCCCATAAGCTCAAGTACATGCTCTTTATTGCTATATAATCTTTATGAAAAATACCGCCCTTTTGTTCTTTTGTGCCACGTGCAGAATTGAAAACGTTATTGATTTTACCATTGTCAGCAAAAATACAAATTGGTTCATGGACATCTGCTCAGTTACAGTTTTTCACAATGGACCAACAGCCAGAGAGGCGGAATTTGGGCTCACTGTGCCCAATAGCAGCTACCACATCCCCTTCCTTCTACTGGAGCTACTGACGTGTTTAACATTGTACTCAGGTAGGGCACAGATGCATTTGTCCACACCTTCTACTCAGTTGTTCCCCACCTCCTCCATTGAAAATGGAGCATACCAAAGGTAAGCATCCCAGAGACCAGATCCGGCCTCTGAGTTGCACCATGAACGTGGGAAATAAATGATGCAGAAAAACGTAGTTGGAAACATAATCTTCATCATAGAGGTCATGGAACAAGCAGGCGAGTAAAGAGCATGAATTTGCTGAATATAAATCACTTTGTACATATGACATGATGACACAATATGGTATTTCACTGGTAAAAGGCAAGGATTGCTGTCCTGGAAAGGTTAAGGGTAACTTTAACTTGTCTATTGCCATTCACTAACAGGGAAGGCAATCCTCTGCTGAGTAACTACACGGTTAGTTAGGTAACCCACAATCCCCATCAGATCCCTCTTGACCTTTCAAGAGTATGCCTCCCTCTGGAAGAGACGTCCTTCTACCTGCCTAATAAGTAAATGTTAATTCTCTTGTATTTCGTAAGGCAAGCCTCTTCGGGGCTTTATATGCCACCATAATATCTATAGTCTGGACATTTATTTTTTTTTCAAAAGGTATCAGGAAGAAAACCACCCAAAACTGCAAATGCTTACTCATGTGAAATGTTAGAGAACAGATTTAGGACTTATTTACTGATAGAACAGGAACAACAGAACTAGCAACAGTGCCAAATTTTCCATGGCCTTCCACTTCTAGTCCAGGCTTGGAGGATTCACCCTCAGCAGCCTGCACAACTTCTTGCCCACCACAGTCCAGATTCTCCTTGACATTCTAGAGGAACCTACCACAGCCTCAGCTTCTGCATGAAGATTCTAGCCCGTAAGCGTTAAGACGTCCCAAAGCAGTCAAGGTACTGTTAGTAACTTCACTATATCGGAACAGAAGATCTTCTGAAGGTGGAGGGTTTTTTGAAGTGAAACGTGTAAGAGAAGGGTAGAAGAAACGGGGAGCAAACAATTTGGCAGATGGAAGTAGAAGATGACAAAATGGATGTATTGGCTTTCTTCTGGAGAGGCAAGAATCAGACTCTGTGCCATCCAAGCAGAGATGAGTACCTGACTTGGATAGGTTTCCTCATCTAATCCCTGAGATAGCAATCAAAACCATGACACCAGAAGCTCAGGATCTACTCCTGTATAAAAATATGCAAGCCCAAGTCCTTAGCTATGGCCAAACAGGTCCTCAACTTGAGACCTGCAAAGAGACACCCCAAACTTTTGCTACGGTTGTTTCCTAAAGGCTTTAAAATTGATTCCAAATTATATCAGCTGCTTACTACTGCATATAGTTTAGTAGAGTAAGAGAAGATTTCGTGGGGAATCATGATGGGGGTGGTAGGTTTTGATGAACTACATAGAATCATAAAATCTTCATGGTTGGAAAGGACCTTTGAGATCATCGAGTCCAACCATACACAGAGTAGCAGAGGGTGCCACTACACTGTGGAGCCTCCCACACCGGCTCCATCACCCTGCTGGGCAAGGGCACTGCCTTCACCAGAGAAACTGGGCCAACAGCTCAACTGCCACCGCTCTTTTCCATGAACGCGATGTGATACATTTTCCAACTGTCTGTCCTGCCTCTCATGACTTTAAGGTAAAACCAAATGTTTTATTTACCAACATTAATTTGCAAATATTAACCTCGAACCAGTGTTCAGATTATTGATGGTTTGGTTGGGGGTTTTTAAGTTTAAAATTATCGAACTTTATCATTATATCAATGAAATAAGAGATTTTAACTAGAGAGAGACTAAAACAAAGGTTTGGAAGCCATTTAAAAAACCCTCTACGTTAAAAGGCACATTTTATTTACAAAGAAACTCCTAAAATTTCCATCAAGGCTCTCTATAGGTTTTGTCTGAAAGACCAAACGTTTCATTCAAAGACCAATCTTTCATTCTTTTAACTCTAATATTGTCTCCCTCTGTTTCCATATCAATTGCAAACTTCCGAACCCCTCCAAAGGTCTTCCAAGTTATATGACTTATTCCTTTCTTCTCTTCATACTATTCCCTCTCTTCAACCTCTACCAGCACACTCATCCCTACTTTTTTCCCCGCATCGTGCCTTAATGTAGAGCAATGCTTAATCACTTACTGTGATTACCTGCTTGATTACTTCATTATGCTACTATACTCTTCCTTTAAATTCCTCCTTCATGTCCAATTTTACCTGTAGAAAATCGTCCTGCTGCAGATTGAAAAGTGGGATGTGACCAGCTATGCCTTAATTAATAAACATGCGGCAATTGACATCTTACATTGCACCTTCCCAGAAGAAGTTTAAAAAAAGTGTAGAATTTCATTTCTGTCCCTTACAGATGCTAAGACGAAAGTGTTTCCACAGAAAAAACGAAAAGCAAGAGAGCAGACAAAGAGGTAGGGATGGGTTTGAGCTTTTTGGTTGGTTTATTTGTTTGTTTTTTTCTTTTTCTTTTTTTAGGAAGAGGAAGAAAACCAAAACCCACTCTTTGGGTACAAATGGGAAGATACTGAGAAGTGAGAAACACTTCCTGGAACTGCATATACTATGTTTTACTTGAGTTTATTTAGACTCTGGGAGTAGCACCTTCCTGCAAAGCTCATATACCAAAAATGCAGCAAATGCACCTTTTGCTGAAGTCTAATTTTATACCAGAATTGCAGGAAGTGCACTGCTCTCTTCATACCGCTATTAAAACCACAGATTTTTCTTAAAATTGACAGTAATTTGATTGTGATATTCATTTGCTGTACAGTTGTACTGCTATCACTACTGGGAAAAAGAAAATAAATAAAGAAGCAACTTTCACTATGTGACCCAAATAAAAATTCTTCAGAAACTGTCCATGTGCAAATATCAGAGATACTATAAACGTAAAGAGAGGAGCACTTAGTAGTAGATAATATTTTAGCAACTGTTCTTTGGAACAACGTTGTCCCAAATGGCTGCAGTATAGATTTTGGGAGGACTACTGAAGTCCTACATGATGACCAGTAAGAAGGAGATTAATATATTGGGGCGGGGAGAATATTTAGGTTTCCTGGGGCTAGCGTATTGCAGTATGAGAGTTGGCAAGGACAAGCTAACAGAATACTTCAGCCATGTTTTGCGTCAGATACGATATCAGCGGGAATCCTGCATGTTAGTTGGATGAATTGGCTGAAAATTCTTCTGAAATAGAATTGTCAACCAGAACATTAACTAACAAAGTATCTGATCTAGGATCAACACTCACCTTTGCCTTTTCAAAATTCTTATTTCTCAATGGCCATTCAGGTGCTATATGGTTTTTATAAAATCATACGCAGTGTCTACAGTCTGAAGCAGAACAGCCCAAAAACATGTGACTTTTTTTTTTCCTTATTTTCTACTTAATCCTTCTTATAAAACAATTAGGAGGAAAGAGCATATTCTCGCCTGTCTATACAGGGACAATTAACATTTCCAAACTATTGTATCAAGAAAACAAACACTGTCGTTACGCGAGGCCAGCGGCATTCCATCCTTCTTCCATCTTGAATTCTAGTGCAATCCAAACAGGTTAAAAATGGCATTGCCAAAATTGTTTGAGGTACTTATCAGAAATGAACGCGTAGTCACAGTGTAAAATGAATAATTTTTAGAGATATGAGATATATCAATCCCTCCCCATAAGGAGCGTAACCACTAAGTTGAATCAAATTTATTTTTGCTAGATCTGCAGTATTGTTGTGTCATTACTAAATGCTTATTTTTTCAGAGTTTTAAAACCCGCAAAGGGAGCCTTGACTTTCACAAAATGTAGAAAAATCTTTGTATAAATTTATATTGCTGGTTTGATGCAGTATTTTTTCAAGAATTTGTATAAATTAATAATTTTCCATATATTTAATGCTTTTTTTTAAGCATTTACACCTCTTACTTAGAAAACGCCTTATTTCTAAAATAGCTTATTTATGAAATTGACACACAAGTGTCAAAATTACCATGAAGACTTAAATCCTCACCCATTGAACTGAGGATTCCATCTGCCTCAGGGCAGTTGGAACACTTTTTGCCCTGAAAGAATATATATAAAAGTATAATTAGGTCCTATTAATGCTGGATTTCCATGCCTATGACTAGTATGATGTTAAGCCTGTAAGAAATAAAGTTTTCTACTATTAACAGAGACATTTCAATGTTAAAGATTAAATAAGCAAGCAAGACTAAATTTATTTATATCATTATCTGCGAATAAAAGCCTAATGTATTGAATAATAACATATATTCAAATTCCAGCTCTGGAACTCGCTGCTCCAAATGCAAGGATATTAAGTAAGGTAGTCTGTAGTCACTACATAAAGGAGAATAACTTACAGTAATAGAACAATTAACTTCAAATTCATATTGAATGTTATTGCGTTTTTCTTTAATAAACTTCATTGATTAACTACTTAAGAGTATTACGCAGGAAATACAGTGAGATGCTTTGCCAGATACTAAAATTTACTTCCATATTTAGCATTGATTGAGAAGGAAAATTATTTACTGCTAGTGATTTTGTGGTTGTCAGGTGAGTATTTTACCTGACACTTACTATACACATACTTTTAAGAAGAGGCAGCAATAAACATGATGGAAGTTAAGACCATTCTGCTCTGAAGGAACTCGTAAAAATCCAATTTGAACACAAGCCTGGGAACCAAGAGTAGAATTGAAAATATATTCCCAAGGGAAACAGGGATTGACCTCTGCCCATCATGTTTGCTTTAAGAATCAAGAAGTGCAAACCCAGGTTTTGTATGAAGGACATCAGCCAGCAAATCTCTGCTCCTTCCTACTTTTAAGGCCAAATTTCAAACCTGTTTCCAAATTACTCAAAAGTGATCGTAGTTCAGAGGTCCTACAAGACTAGACAGAGGGCAAACAGCATGAAAAGGATCCAACTGAAGAGAGAAGCATGGGTCACACTTCTTCTGGCACTGACATTAAAGGACAGTAAATAACTCCTTGGCGTTATTTGCAAGTCGTATTTATACACAAGACATAGATTTAGAGTCACCCAACTAAATCAAATTGCAAAATATTGAGATTTGCTCATTTTTATTTTAACCAACTTTCTAACAACAGTCAAATGAGAAACTGGGCAACATTCCTCTTTTAGAGGTAAATAAAAAAATTTAGCAGACTAACTTGCAGCGGGTGCCAGCAATGGTTTGACTATTTGGCTGTTGGTTTATTTCTTAATATGAAATAAAAATCACCACCTTCCTCTAGTCTAGAGTATCCTACTAACACAGAGTCTGCCGTTTTCCAAAAAGTACTGAGGTAAGGGGCAGCGATTCAGCCTCTCATAGTCCTGCCGGCATCCTGCACTCCTTAGGACTTTCCTCTAAAACTCTGCTTACAGCTCTCCTGTTCTGGCGTGCTGTGGAACAAACGAAAAAGCTTTGATAACGCTGCAGATCCTCTTAAATCGCTCATACAGACCAAATTATTTAAAAAAAAAAATAATAAATCACTAATTCAGGCCTCATTATTTATTTTCTAGTGTGCAACCATCTCTTGTCACAATAATATTTTTTTTTTTTTTTTTTGCTATCCTACCAGTGGAAGCCGATCTATGTTTGTTAGGCACGCCGCAGCCAAGAGAGCTCAAGCAAAATTAGCCCTTCCTCACGGCTGCTGCTGAACACACACAGATGCTCCATCCATTCCCAAGAGCTTATTTTATAAAGGAATTCAAACCACAAAATGAAGTTATGGATGAACCACAGAAAAAAAAAAAAAAAAGTCAAATTTATCTTCGATTTAGTGCAAGTGGTACGTCTTGCTTTCTTTTTTCCAAAATAGGTACATGGTGAGGATAATCCTGAACTCCACCGTGCCAAGTCCCACCCAATGCAAAAATTACAGTCCCTGCCCTTGGAAAAGTTTTCCCTTGGGGTGGAGGAGTGGGGTTGGGGACGTCTTTGCTATCTTGGTGCTCTGCGGGAGGGAGGACGGGCTCTCTGCAGGAGCAGGACCGATGTCTTCTTCCAGCCAGAGCTAAGAGTCTGACGTCATTGTCTTTCAAACGCCGGCAGTTGAGACCTGCCACTGACACATGCAAATTTATGCACGAGGTTTTCAAAATTAGCATGCATCCCCAAAGACATCAGCGAAACTTCGGCTTCTAAGCGGAGCCGAGCATTTTGAAAAAAATAAACCAATCAAATAAATTACAGGCTTTAGTTATCCCGGGTTTGCCAGACAGCACATGTGCAATCACGGCTCTCAGTGTGGTACAGGTGGAGGCACGTAGCACAGCATCAGGGTGAGGGAAATTGTGAACCAGCTGCTTTTCTGAGATGTTATGACTTTTTCCTTTGTTAGGATGTATTTTAGTGTTCTGACATTTCAGCCAGACTTTCGGCACACGCTCAGTTCTTGGGCAGCTACAGCCAAGGTGAAAACACCTTTGAAACCTCCTCCCCAGCCTGCACTGACTTGAGAGAGAAGGAAATGTGGGATCAAGGGAAAAAGAGGGGGGGAAAACAAGTCTTCTCATGCTTTAAAGCCAAAAATGAATGAAAACAAATTATTCCTGGTTTCAGTTTTTACAGCTTTACATCTGAAAACTGCTGGACAACAGCATTATCTCAATTTACCATATTAAGGGGAGCGATGCCAAGAAGAAACCACCTTCCAAGGCCAAGAGAAAGAAAACATTGAGGGAAGGGGGGGGAGACAGGGGGTGACGACACACATCCATTTGTGTTTTCCAATCATTACTTCGAACTATACGGTTTCTAGTAATTCATTATTTTCAGAAAACAGACACGATATATTTCCCTGCTGACAATTTTCCAAGATACAGCCATAAAGAAATCCCAAGTGTTAAACACCAGAACGTAGAGAGATCGTGTCAGGCAGAAGGTCATCATTTGGAACCATGATGGTAAGAATGAAGTTTGCATTTATCAATGTCTTACTGCATAAAACTCTCAAAAATAACAAGCCTTCCAAGTCGGCAAGCCTCTAATTAGCGCTATCCTTACTGTATGTATGAAATGCATGGATATGGAAGTGCTCCCGTCCATCATGGCTGCGAGCAAGACGTAATGCTGCTCAGCGGGAGGTGGGAAGCATCTGCTGGGAAGAGCACAGGAGTTGATAAGTGGTGACAATTTATACTCCCATGGATTTTGCAGAAAGCAGAGGGAAAGGAGGGAAAGGAGGGAAAGGAGGGAAAGGAGGGAAAGGAGGGAAAGGAGGGAAAGGAGGGAAAGGAGGGAAAGGAGGGAAAGGAGGGAAAGGAGGGAAAGGAGGGAAAGGAGGGAAAGGAGGGAAAGGAGGGAAAGGAGGGAAAGGAGGGAAAGGAGGGAAAGGAGAGTTCCACTCAAGATGGATGGCAGGAGGACCAAAATTAGAATATATGAATTACAATGAAAGTTGCTGGGACACTACAGTTAAAAAAACTAGCGCAGATGTCCTGGAACTATACTATGGATGTCAGTTAAACACATAATAGATGGATCATGCTAAATGAAAGCAGAAAACCCAGAAACTATGAAAGAGGTACGAAGTCATACTAGTAACAGTCAGTATTTTTCAAGTGCAAACATTGAGGAGATCCATGATTTCATAATCACCCCTATACGTCACTATAATTCCAACACCTGCATTCGAGCACACCTGAAAACTCAAAAATTAATATTTTTTTTTTTTTCATTTTCCTCCTGAACTGCAAGTTTTCTTCCAACTCTAGCTACATTTTACAAGTTGTCGTAATCCGAAGTGGGAACAGGGCAGTTGACATGTCAGGTCCGCAGGTACGGTGACAGCAAGGAAGCAGCTGCCCCTTCCATACCAAGAAGGGAAAATACATGCAATTTAGGACCTCTTAACATTCTCCTGTCCCTGTCTGCGATGACAGCTGGGGACCACTAAAGGGAAAAAAGGCTGAACACATGGCACTGGGAACGGGGGTGGGGGGTTAGTAGTGTTCACTGTTGTAATCACACTATTAATCACACCATTTTCAGTGGCTATTGGTCATTCAGCTGCTTATCCTATGAACAATGAGGACACAGTTTATCAAAAACGTGTTCTTTTAATATACAAAGTGATCCACGTTTTTCTCCAATTTTTTTTTTTTTTCCCCCTAAGAAGAATTTAGAGATTTTGAATTTCATACTGTTTCTTCAGGCAATATCGTTCAGTGGGAATGAAGAATTTTGATTCAGTGGCCAAACAGTCCAATCTGCTTGTTTTAAGCAGGAGAAAAAAAAAAAATAATACATTTCAGACTTTTAAAAAAGCACGTCTTCAATTTTTAAATGTAAAGCACAGTAAATAATTTGAACCATAAAGTAAAAGTATTGATTTTACCTTCAGAAAAAAAAAAAAAAAAAAACAAAACAAAACAAAACAAAAAAAAAAACAAAAAAAACAACAAACCCTGAACTGTCTTGTGTTTTCCCCATTATTTCTGCTGTTTGCAAATAATAAAATTCAACTGAAGAAACTGCTGAAATCACTGACCAGATCCTAATCTATTTATCTCTAAAGATAAGTACGTACACACACAGCCGGGGGGGGGGGGGGAACATACATCCTCCTTTAGTCTTCCCATGACTATCTACCCTGCATCTAGATCAAGCCAAGACCATAAAGAACTGAAAGCTGCATTCTGCCTAAATGGGTCACTTCTAATGAGAAAGGCTGACATTTACATGGGGAAAGCAGATTGATCAGGGAGCGGAAAAAACAAAACAAAACAAACAAAAAAAACCAGAATATGGCATCAGCGCAGAAAAATATGCCTTTGCAGGCAATTTGTATTAATTAAACAAGTTCCTAAATCCTCCTGCAATATGGAAGTGAATGTCAAAATAAATGCAAAATGAAAAGTATACGTGATTTAACGTGGTTAATAGTCACTAGGATTAGCCTTTGTGCTTGCAGTAAATGGAGAAACCTTGGTTCCCTTCCCTACTGTGGCGTTGCTTGTACAGAATAACACTGAAGACTACAAGCACCATATTTCTCACAGACTCCCAAATTAATAAGCAGCCTGCCATAATTTTAAATTGCACCTTTAAGCGCCGGCACATCCCAGCACGCCCAGTTATTTTGAGCCTGGCCGGCAGCAGTGGAAGAGAAACGCTCTGCGTGCGCCGGGCGCATCTCGCGAAAGCCATTTCAGCTCCAACCCGCAAAACGCGTCTCAGCAAAACGCAAAATCTGCACCCTGCGAAGCGGAGGCTGCTGCAAGACATGGCAAAACGGTGGGGGGAAAAAACAAACAAACAACAACAACAACAAAAAAAGGCAGAGGGAAATTTCCGTGCTGCCTAAATACATACAAAATATCCCCCCGTGCCTTTGTTCAGCCCGGACTCCCATTCAAGGTGTAAATACTGGTTGCATTGTTAAATATCCAAGCGCAAGCGGCTCGGAATATTGTGGGAGCAGCTCTCCCCTCGCTCGCGCCAGCCTCCCCTGACCCAGCTCGACAAGCGTGAAAACACAAAATAAATGAAGGTTAACAAAGACCCGCCTGGGAAGCAGGCTGCGTTAAATGCTCGCAATATCAGGCTGCGTTAAATGCTCGCAATATTAGTAGGGTCGATGTAAAATTCGCTGTTTAGGTGCTTTTAATACAAGACATCAGACGATAGCCACTGTATTAGTGGTAGGTGCTATTGCAGAGAGACAAATGGCACGAGAAAATGAGAAATCTTTCCCCATCTGCCACATGAGGCTCGTCGCTAACCTCACGGCACGCCGCGGAAGCAAAGAAGGAGCTGCAAAATAATTATCTCCTTGCACAGAGAAAGCGATTTCATCACAGTACCTTTCTGCGTTTGTCCCTCTTCCATATTCTCTTCCATGGCTACCTTTCTTCGCTAGAAACAGCTACGGAGAATTAATCAAAAGCTTCAGTCAGATGCAGGAAAAAGTGTGGGGTTTTTTGTTGGTTTTTTTTTTTTTCCTCTCCTCTCCCTGGGAAGCTCCAAGAGCAGAGGCTTAGGCAAGTCCTCCCAGCTCAGCTAAGGCTCCCTCACTCTCCTTGTTTGCTTGGAGACGGGCTGTCAAGTGTAATTTCATTCAAATTACTCTTCCGTGAAGATTATCAATTTTTCTTCTCAAAGCTGCCCATTGTGCCCCCACCGTGAGCAGGTATTCAAACAAACAGCCTGCGAATTTTGGGGGGAAAGGCGGTCTGAGCCCTTCTGGCAACGGCAGCGCTGCATAAGCCTCACTTTGCATATAAAAAAAAAAAAAAATAAAAAAAATAAAAAAAAATGGAGAAAAGAAAATTGAGGTTTGGTTTGAAAGCCCTGTTTTAAATTGGCAAGGGGCTGCGCTGAAAGCAGATGGAGGGGTGTCCTCCTACGGGGAAGCAGACCACCAACCCATAATTCCCCCTCTTCGCTCCCGGAATGGGAAAACCCAGATGCCTGGGGGTTCTTTATGCTGAATTATTTGCCTCCCCCCTCCTCCTTCCTTCCCCCTCCTCCTGGATCAGCACATTTAAGAAGAATACGACTCTTCGCTCCCCTCCTCCTCATATATCTGTATCATCTGGAGCTGACAACAAATACACACTATTACCCGGCTAATATTCTAGAAAACGTCTTTCTAACAGTCCCATTTTGTGTGTTTATTCACACATACCAGCGCAATTCAATACGCGACATTAATTGCTGCAAAATATACGCACCCTACACGTTATCTGTCAGTGCCACAGAGAACAGGAATTCGGGGGCAGTTCAGAGATGTGAAACAGTTCTTGCACCAATTATTTTTTTTATGATTACCCAAATAAACGATACCCAAATTTCAGCTGCACGCTTCAAACCCCTATTCAATAAACCGACTCTTCTTAAAACAGTGAAGCGCCAAAGGTGAGGGGGGTGGCGGAGGGTGAGGGGACAGGAACAGACACACAAACTGGGAGGAATTCACCCAGGAAAAGCCCAGGTTAAACACACTCCGAGGCGCCTCCTCACCTGGGGAGCTCTGCGGGCTGATCCGGAACGCAAATTGGATGCTGCAGCCGACCAATAAATTAGCATTTTTGCACCTCAGTCTACAGAGTAATGGAACACCATTTGAAGACTTTCGTTATTTCACCAAAAGCACAATTAGAACATAAGTTCAGTTTTTCTTTACGGTTTTCCCTTCTCATTCTTCCAGGGTGAAAAGCGACTAAAACTTACCCACAAATAAAAGCTACCGTGGCTGAAAAATCATATTTACATATAAATGATAAATAGCTCATCTGTTTACTTTATGATCTCTAAAGAGATTGGTCCATGGCTGCCTTCTATGCCAAAAATAAAAAAAAAAAAAGCAAAGTTGTTTTGGGGTTTGTTGTTGTTTGTGGGGGGTTTTGTGTTTTTTTTTTTTTGGGGGGGGGGGGGGTGGTGGTGGTGGTGGTTTGGGGTTTTTGTATTTTTTTGGGTTGGTTTTTGTATTTTTTAAACACAGTTTGTATATAAATCTGTTCAAAGCTGATTTAATACCAGAATATTTTTTTATGTACGAAGCTAGTTTTTTACATATAAATTAAATAACTGAGTGCATATTTGGTTGGTTACCCAATCCATTTCCTACCCCTTTTCTTCCTTTTCAATTCACCTCCCCGGGGCTCTGTTTTCTGGAAGAATTGAGGAACAATAGTGAGTTGTTTCAGTTCTCAGATCTAATTGATTCTTTCAAAATCAATGCATTGAGACTGCCTACACACGTGGAAGCGCTGCGCCATCATCGCATCTGAGTATCTTCCATCTTTCTAGGGATTATTCCTCCAGCCATATTTTTTAAAAGAAGGAAAAATTCATCTAAAACAGAAGATGTCCTGTGTAAGTATTTTCTTACATAAGCATTAATAAATCTCAGTATTTAAAAAATTGTATAGCAAATATTTTACTTAGGGTGGCAACGGTTTCTAAGCTTTGTTTCTTGGTAGAACCAAATATTTGAGATAACCAACCTCTTTAACAGTGCGGTTTGCAAAGAAGAATCTATAGGTTGCTTATGAAAGCAAATGACTTTGTTCCTTAAAACGATCATGCAAATTTTGTCTCAAATATAAAAAGCATCCAAAACAATGGCTGGAAAGAGATAACTGGGAGAGGATATGGTAAAGCGTGTACAATCATGATCGACACAGAAAAGGCAAATAAGAAACTTGTCCAATAAAGGGAGAGGGCTGCAGAGAAAGTAGGGTCAGGAGAAGACAAAGACAGAACACACAACGTGGAGTTGAGCTCTGGAACTTGTTGGAGTAGGGTCTTGTAGAGAGGAAACAACAGAAGAGCAAGGAGAATCCAAAGATTCGTGGATAGGAAGATGCACCTGTGGATCAGGAGATCCCTGAGCTGCAAATCATTGGAGAGCAGAGGAATATTTTGTGGAAAAGTTTTATCTTTTTCATACACTACTTC
Organism: Alca torda; assembly: GCA_008658365.1. Classification (NCBI taxonomy): domain Eukaryota; kingdom Metazoa; phylum Chordata; class Aves; order Charadriiformes; family Alcidae; genus Alca; species Alca torda. The sequence goes on along the minus strand of CM018079.1, from coordinate 80,172,249 downwards.
CAAGACAGTCTGCCTTTGGGCACAAGCGTAGGAAATGTTGGGCTGAGTGAGTCCTTGATCTCATCCCCACTGTGGTCATTTTCATGTCAGGTTCATGCACACACCTTAAATTTTAATAAAATTTTTAACTTCCTGAAAAACCTACACTCACATGCCAGAGGTTAAGGTGAAATCACAGCTACTGGTGAAGCAAAGTATGGCATTGTCAAACCATGAAAACCAACCCTGGGCTGCATCAAAAGCAGTATGGCCAGCAGGTCAAGGGAGGTGATTCTCCCCTTCTACTCCGCTCTGGTGAGACCCCACCTGGAGTGCTGTGTCCAGCTCTGGAGTCCTCAGCACAAGAAGGACATGGACCTGTTGGAGGGGGTCCAGGGGAGGGCCACGGAGATGCTGGGAGGGCTGGAGCCCCTCTGCTGTGAGGACAGGCTGAGAGAGCTGGGGGGGTTCAGCCTGGAGAAGAGAAGGCTCCTGGGAGACCTTGTAACCCCCTTCCAGTCCCTCAAGGGGCTCCAGGAAAGCTGGGGAGGGACTCTGGAGCAGGGAGGGGAGCCATGGGACGAGGGGGAACGGGTTTAAGCTGAAAGAGGGGAGATTTGGATGAGATCTGAGGAAGAAATTTTTTGCTGTGAGGGTGGTGAGCCCCTGGCCCAGGTTGCCCAGAGAAGCTGTGGCTGCCCCATCCCTGGAGGGGTTCAAGGCCAGGTTGGACAGGGCTTGGAGCAACCTGGGCTGGTGGGAGGTGTCCCTGCCCAGGGCAGGGGATGGCACTGGATGGGCTTTAAAGGTCCCTTCCAGCCCAAACCAGTCTATGATTCTATGAACCCAATCTGTTTCTGTGAGGATATACTTATCATAAAGGCACTGACAGCTCCTCCCTTTAAACATCAGCTCCTCCAAACTACACAAGTGTCCAAGCTCCTCAAAAGGACTCTGAATAGTTTCAGGTGGTGTTAACTGTCCGTCCATTCACAGCTTGTGTCTGAGAGAACATGAAAGAGTTTTTATGTCAGCTTCCTTCATGTTTAGCTGCATTTTATTAACATATTAATGTTGAAACAGAAATCTGCCTCCTAGATGGTTCTTTCAAAACTGTTCCAAGGACTTTTCAAGATGGAATTATGAATAGGGGTTAATCCTAGAATCAAACAGCAGAAAAGGTGTGCAAGTGTCAAAAAGAATTACAAATGAAACCAGAAAATGCCAATTTTTGTGATTTTCTAAGCGGCAACCATCGAGGCTTTCTTCCTTCAGCATACTGGGAAACGTGATACACAAGCTACGTTAAAGCCATACCCAGAAACTACGCAAGCCGCAAACCTTCTCTTCCTGGGCACGCTGCTGGCACAGAAGGAAACTGTTTGAGTAGGAACTACACATGACCGCCTCAGATTCCCTCTTACTGCGAGATGAGATTATTGGTGCGAGTGATCATGGGACACCCATGCCAATTGCAAACAGCAAGGCAAGACAGAACATCCAACTGCATAATGAGACTAAATAAACAGTTAATCAAGAGAATAATTGGAAGCTGATGACATTAAGAGATCCCCTGGTATCCATTATGAAATTACGAAACGTAGTTGAGCACTTAAAGCTTTAAACCGCACGACAAGACACCTGACTTTTGCTCCCAGTTTTGTATGGTCTTCAAATCATTTTACTGCTCCATCCTTTAATCCTATTGATTTTCAACTACGTAATAACAATAATGTTGTGGTGTAATGATGTCTTGATCAATGCATGAAAACAGAATTTAAAAGCACAATGTTATTTATGTTGCTATGTACTACTACCTCAACAACCGATTGCTCCTTAGGGGTTGGGGTGGCGTAAGGTCCACTCCTGGAAAGCAAGTTCTGGTTTCATGACATGAAAAACAATTTATGTTCTTAGAGAATATTCCGTAAACCAAAACACAATAGGTGGGGAAAACTGGGACATTCACTTGAAAAGCTCACTCCTGGACTCACCAAAACACTAACGTAGATGCACATGTAGTAATTATTTTATGAAAATTAGGCAGCAGGTTATGGAAATCTGTGAAAGGCTCACTGAAAAGTTAAAATTGGATGATCAAATTTGCTATGTAGAGTGCTCCCCAATTAATATTTCTTTTTTATATTCAAAATAGAAATATAACTATGAAATGATGGCACAAGATATTTCATCTTTGGAGTAGCCCAACAGAGTAAGGTTAGAGGAAGCACTGAGAAGCTTTAACACTTCCAAAATGTGTCTAATTGCCTGTTCTGGGATGCGTATTTCTGATTTACAGCTTCACAAGGTACCTATCAAAATAAACAAACAGCACACAGTCCATCCCAGAGTTTAACTCATGCCAGCCAGACATTCACACAAGTATCCAGGGAAAGGAGCAATGCTTAATGACATGAAAAACTACCAGAATTACTGGGGAAATGGAATGTTAAGAGAGGAAGAGAGGAAGGAGAAGGTAAAACGTAGCATCGGTAGAAAATTGTTGCTCAAGCCAATGATGGGATTGTGTATAGTTGTCCCAAAAATTATTTTTCTGAGGAAATAACATTCTTTGATAGGAACAAAGTACCAGTTTAAAACAGGCCGTTCTCAAAGAAATAGCAGGATGGTCACGTAACCTAAAGACTTTTCACAACAGGCCTTCATCTAGTATGAGTCTATCACAAATTCAAAGAAATATTTGCATTCTGACTAACAAACAATGATTGGTATTACTAAACAGAGAAGAGAGTGATATACAAACACAGAATGCTAAAAGAGAGGTTTGGGAGGTTATTACAATCCTATTTGTGCTCAGGTCTGGATGTTACATTTGACAGAAGTGTAATGGACATCCTTTCTTTAACGACCTTAATTCATTCTCATTTCTTTCTACACCCTTCTATAATCTTAACACTTCTAGCAACAGGGATTTTATTGAAGAGGAGTGTGTGAAGGAGACCTCCTTGCACATAACCTCATTATGTTCTATGCTAATAACCGCTGACATCATCGTCATGTTCAGAAAATTAACCCCTCTGTGAGACCCTCATCTAGTTGAAAAAATTTCTTCACTGAGAAAAATCTTTCACCCATGTATGATATCCAGCCTTAGAACACAGCAGATAAGAATTTGTTCCTCTCAGTACTAAAATATATATTTCATATACGCTGTATCAGTCAAGAGGAGAAAGATAATAAAAAAACTGATTAATAGGACCTCCAATTCAGAATGCCAATCTTAATATACTTCCAGACTATTATCTGTAGCTATTGTAAGCACTATCTATAGCTTAAAACCTTCAGCCTGAGTGGATATGTTTCATGATTATGATCAGTAAAGTTTTGCTTTCAAAAATAAGTAAAATTTTCCAGATTAAAAAGACTTAAACCTACCAATACCATCCCCCTAAAATTCTGACAAACTTGAATCATTTCGATAACTAAACATAAGAAAATAATTTTTAACAGGTCAAGTGTGAATTAATACCTTTGGGAACAGAAGTAGTTGGCCACATTCCCAAAGGATACTGTTACTCATCCCGTAAGCTTTAACTCTGAAAAGATGCTGACAGTGGAGGGAATAATGGAGGACATTCAGTGGAAAACGAATGCCTGACAGTAAAATTCAGGGAGATCCCCAATACCATGTTTATACATAAGGGATTCTAAATTGCATGGCTAGATCCTCCCCATGGACACTCTAAGTCTATAGAATCACAGAGTGGTTTGAGTTGGAAGGGACCTTGAAGATCACCTCATTCCACCCCCCTGCCCCGGGCAGGGACACCTCCCACCAGACCAGGTTGCTCCAAGCCCCGTCCAACCTGGCCTTGAACCCCTCCAGGGATGGGGCAGCCACAGCTTCTCTGGGCAACCTGGGCCAGGGGCTCACCGCCCTCACAGCAAAGAATTTCTGCCTCAGATCTCACCTCAGTCTCCCCTCTTACAGTATGAGTATATTTAAAGTCCAATGGCAGCTGGCCGTTCACATCCTCTTTCAAAACTGGAGGCCATGCCATAAACACAGCATTGTGATCACCCAACAGAGCTCTTTTCCCCCCAGATAGCATTGCAGGTAGTGGATATACCAATAAATAGCCATACTGGTGTGTACTGGAGATACTGATAAAAAAAGAACATTTCACAGGGTAGCATATACACAGACACAGTTCTAGTTGACCCTGCTTTTATCAGGAGACTCGGACTACAGTATCTCCAGTCTTCTCCAACCCCAACCACACTGTCACTGTATTCTAAATTTTCAATTTTCCTACTGGTTTTACTATTATTTAAATATTCCATATAGGTTTTGGTGCCATCAATGCAAAGATGCTGCTGAAAACTGGAGGTACTTCAAAAAAGGAAAACATGCTTCAATATAAAACCCCAAAGTGATCAGTCTGGTAAATTTAACAGAAAAGTTCCGGAGCATCAAAGTATCTACAAGAAAATGGATCTAATTGAAAGCTTTCAAGTTAGTCAATATTGCTGGAATTTGAAACTAGACAAATTCAGAACAGAAATTACATTCAAATTTTTCTTCAAAACACTAGAGAAATTTGTCAAGATTGGAATCTTGAAGACACACAAAAAAACCCCCTTAAATTAAGATCTGTTATTTTCCTAGTTTTACTTCAGTTTAATTAGGTCATAGGAATTCTCTGATTAATTCCCGCATTATGCAGGAGTTTGGACTAGATGACCATACTAGTCCCTTCTGGTTTTTTTTTATCACTTAATTAATTAAAGCTGTAATTATGTTTGCTGAGATATTTCATATCTTAACGTGCTCTGAGATTCCCTTGACTTCTGTGGTCTGTGTACAAAGCATTCACTCAAATAGCTTCAAAATTTAGAAGTCTGATATATGTAAGAATTAGTTACAGCCAACACCTTTGCTTTTTCTTCCCTTCCCAGCAGCCTTTTGGAGTAAGATGCTGACCCACGGCGATTAAAGACATTATTTGCCCCACATACAACAACAGTGTGTGTATGTCCCTGTGTGCCTGTTCCATTGGTGGTGTCAGTCTGTTAAAGCATTCGAGTTTCTCTTTGGCTTTGTAAAGTCTCTCTCGTGTTCAAAGTTTAAGAAATATCTGAAAGCGCCTTTGGATGATCTCAAAAGGTTGTACTTGGTCTAAACCTGGGTCTTGACAAGGACTACGCTTACCTCTAAGTTGGGAGCTGAGAAGGCAGTTGGGCACAGAAGAATATGCACCACACACCCCATACAATTACAGTAACAAGAACAAACAAACAACTGCTGCTCATGGCTTGGTCGGGAGTACCTGGGTAAAAAACTGGCTGGAGGTCCAAGCTGAAACACTGGTGGTGAATGGAGTTAAATCCAGCTGGCACCCAGTCTTAAGTGGTGTTCCCCAAGGCTCAACATTGGGGCCATTTCTCTTTGACATCCTTATCAATGACATGGATGTGGGGATTGAGTGCACCCTCAGTAAGTTCACAGATGACACTAAGTTGGGTGGGAATGTTGATCTGCTGGAGGGTAGGAAGGTTCAGGCTCTACAGAGGGATCCGGACAGGCTGGATTGATGGGCTGACGCCAGTGGCGTGAGGTTCAACAAGGCCAAGTGCCAGGTCCTGCACTTGGGTCACACCAACCCCATGAATGCTCCAAGCTGGCGGCAGAGTGGCTGGAGAGCTGCCCGGCGGAAAAGGACCTGGGGGTGTTGGTCGACAGCATCTGAATATGAGCCAGCAGTGTGCCCAGGTGGCCAAGAAGGCCAACAGCATCCTGGCCTGTATCAGGAGCAATGTGGCCAGCAGGGCTGGGGCAGTGATGGTCCCCTTGGACTGGGCACTGGTGAGGCCCCACCTCGAGGGCTGCGTCCAGTTTTGGGCCCCTCACTCCAAGAAAGACACTGAGGTGCTGGAGCGTGTCCAGAGAAGGGCAATGGAGCTGGTGAGGGGTCTGGAGCACAGGTCTTGTGAGGAGCGGCTGAGGGAGCTGGGGGTGTTCAGCCTGGAGAAAAGGAGGCTGAGGGGAGACCTTCTCGCTCTCTCCAGCTCCCTGAAAGGAGGAGGTAGCCAGGGGGGGTCGGGCTCTTCTCCCAAGAAAGAGGCGATAGGACAAGAGGAAATGGCCTCAAGTTGCCCTAGGGGAGGTTTAGGATGGATATTAGGAAAAATTTCCTCACATCAGGGTTGTCAAGCACTGGAACAGGCTGCCCAGGGAAGTGGAGTTGGAACTAGATGATATTTAAGGTCCCTTCCAACTCAAACTGGTCTGTGATTCTGTGATTCTCATGAGAAGAGCAACACATTTTGGCTTCTGGTTAACCACATGGAAACCTAACAAAAGTTATGGATCTAAGACCATCCAGGCATCATGAAGTCCATTTTGCTTCATGTCAGCTAAGGTAGAATACTATGGAAGATTCAGCTGAGCTTTAAGGAATATGAAAAGTTAGAGAAAGAAAAAAAAAGAAAAAGAATAGAACAAACAAGATGTCCTTGCAAGGGCAGTAAACATTTGGTTGCTAATGAGTTCTGATGCCCCACCATGGGCTCTTTTCTCCAAGGTCTGGTTAGGGAGCAGCTACAGTAGAGTTTTTGTGTAGACGCCAGCTACGGTTTTGCTACCAGTGGCCTTTTCTCCAACTGCATCCATTTCATCCAGGCTCTGAAGGGAATAAGTGAGGAATAACAAGCCAAAAAAAATGAGATTATCAGTAGAGAAAAAGAGAAATAAACAAAAGGCTGATGGGTAGGTCCTCCCGCTGGCACAGAGAGCTCAAGGCTTATGGAGAATTGTGAAGTTGACAAAATCATACGTGTTTTATGCTTATTTTAAGGTCAGGTTTAGTTGCCTGTGTTTATTTGTTAAAACTGGAGAGATCACAAATACTCAACTTGTGAAATAACGATAGTTAAACTGTTTACCAGCAAGCTTTTTACTCCTTAGTATATCCCCTAATGAGCAATGCATCACTGTCTCTGATGGCCTACATGTGACAATGGAAGGAATCCAAAACAGGCATCATTGTCATTCTCTTACAGTAACTGTCATGACAAAAACAAAACAACTTCTTAAAAAAAAAAAAAAAAAAGAACCTAGGGAAAAATAGATTACATACTTCTAACTCTGTTAGAATCATAGAGTCACAGAATGGTTCGGGTTGGAATGGACCTTAAAGATCATCTAGTTCCACCCCCTGCCCTGGGTAGCGACACCTCCCACCAGACCAGGTTGCTCCAAGCCCCGTCCAACCTGGCCTTGAACCCCTCCAGGGATGGGGCAGCCACAGCTTCTCTGGGCAACCTGGGCCAGGGGCTCACCCCCCTCACAGCAAAGAATTTCTGCCTCACATCTCATCTCAATCTCCCCTCCTTCAGAGCCATCGCTCTTCGTCTTATCACTACACACCCTTGTAAAAGGTGTCTCTGCTGCTACAAGGTCTTCCTGGAGCCTTCTCTTCTCCAGGCTGGAGAGAGAGGAGTTCTAGAGATGAAATTCCTACATATATATATACAGAGAGAGAGAGATAGAGATAGACAGATATAGATATACACACACACGTGTGTTTTATATACGTGTGAGTATGTACATAGGTATGTAGACGCACACATAAAACACACACATGTACACATATATACTCCCATGCAGTTCTATTCAGTTGCAAAACATTCAACAAGTGAGACCCTTCTGCGATGCACGTGCCCAGCAACAAAAGGCAGGTCAATCACGGAAATCATCTCCTAACTGCACGGCACCCCTCACCCCACCCCCTCAGCATTCCTGGAAAATCAAAGAGATTCAAAAACCATAGCTGAAATCAACTGTTTGATTACAGGCCACAAAAGAACAGTTTATAAATATCTTCCACGAGCACTGGTTTAATGATGCTGGTTCAGCAAACTCCCTGGATCCTGTAATCCCTTTTTTAATCTCTGTTATACACTTAGTGCCTTTGAAAGGATCCGGATAGCACACAATATCCCTATTACGCAGCAACATCATAACAGGACAGGCTGGGGGAAACGAAGATTAACGAAACCTTTCCCCCCCACCCCTCCCTTTTCCTCTTAAATGGCACATTTTGGGTGGTATTCAAACCAAGATTCCTTTACAAACACTAATTGCCATCTCTTAACACAACACTGTTAGAGGATCTTCCTAATCTGGAAAACTAAATCACATAAATGGATTGCAGATCAGTTTTCAGATGACCAAAAAAAAAAAAAAGCGACCAACGGTTCCCACAAAGAGTAAAAGCCGTTGATTAAAGCACACCAACCAAACCACATTTCCTGAATTATCACCTTTACTCTAGCATAACTAAACTCACGTGTGTTTTAGCTACCAGACACCTCTGAGCCTTCTTTGCACCTATCAAAGTGTTTTAACTTTGGAGGAGCTTTAACTCCTCCAAAGGAGTTAAAAACTTAAGGAGTTATCAGTGTGTTTTAACAAGGGAGGAGTTGCACCCTGCACTG